>JALJVW010001685.1:3510000-4100000 GCA_024865655.1 Emberiza elegans | reverse complement strand
AGAGGAAAAGCACTGACAGAGCCCAGAGCCCCTGCCCAACAAAGGAGAGCAAAGGGCTGTCCCAGTTAGAAGAGCCCGTTCCAGATGGCTTAGAGCAAAGGATAAACCCATCCCAAATAAGAAGATGTTTTTCCCAGCACTGAAGAGCACAGGTAAACAAGCCCACCAATGTTGCAAGTAAAAGAGGCTCAGAATTTTCCACTGCAGAGAAAACTGAAAACCAACTTCTAGCAAACTGTAATGTACTAATTTGGTGTCAGCTCTGATCTGTGTCACCACATCACTCAGAGCAGCAGAGCTTCCTCTGGGACACTGCCACTCGTCTCACTCTCGGCAGGGCTGTTGTGTAAGAGGCTCTAAAATCTCTGGTTTGAGCTGCACGGAGTTTTCAGAAGGAAAAGCACCAAGGCAGGATTGCAGAGCTCCCCCATGAGATGGAGTCCTGCTCCCCAGGGCTGTCCTTGCCTGCCCTTGCTGCCCTCCTGCTCCCTGGGCCAGGCCAGCCCAGGGCTGCAGTGCTTGTCACAAACTGATTAAGCATCACTCTCTCCCTATAAAGGGACATAATCATTATCATCTGCATTTTACAGATGGAGGAAGTAGTGCACAGAAGCAACTTGTCCAATGTCATTTAGGGCAGAGAAGGCAGATCTGGAAGCCCAGCCCAGCTCCTGAGCCACTCATCAGTCCCAGCCAGTGCTTGACTCTCCACACACCACAGTGACTCACCCAGCAAACTCATTCTCCTCCCATGAATGGTAAGATCATCACAGCTCTACAGAGGATTATTTTTGTGTCGTTGCTGCTTAGGCTGTGGATTCAGAATGTAGCCAGGACCTGGAGGTGGTCAAGGGCTGCTCCACTTGAGCAGGATGCTCAGGAGGAGAGCGCTCTGCACTGCCTGCACTGCTGCCTGTGCTGCAGACAGCAGCATTCATTTTGTCCTTAGCTTTACTTCCAAAGGCCTTCTCTGGGAATCAGATATTCATAAAAACACCAGCTTTCCTCACCTCCATAACTGGGCCCTTGGGATCACAGGATGTGCTGGAGGCTAGATATCTAATTAGCAAACTGAGCAAGCTCTGGCCGCGAGTGGCGGTTTCAGAGGTGGCGGCGCTTTGGCGGCTGTGGGAGCTAAGCTGCTGCTCCAACAGGTTCCCTTGGGCTTAAAGGGCTCCTGGAAGTGGCCATGGAAGGAGAAGCACAGCTGCTGTATGGCAGAGGGAGCTCTGTGTCCCAGGAGATTTTAGTAAATAAGTTGCTTTTATAGAAAATAAAAAACGAAACTGTCCAGGGCACACCTGCTCCCGCAGTCTGGATGTCTCCTCTGGGCTGGGCTGTGTCTGGGACATGCCTGGGCTCCCCAGGCTGCTTTGGCGCTGTGCCCTTGCCTGTGTTTGTCCTCAGGGGTGAGAGCAGCTCATGCTGCCGGCCCAGGGCAGCCAGTGTGCCCCGGGCCCAGGGGAAGCCTCTGCCCTGTCCCCACTGTGGGACCGGCTGTGTCTGGAGCCACAGAGCACATTGCTGTGCTGGGAGAACAGCCCTTTTCAGGAATTTCCAATTAATATTTGGAAGAGCCAGACAGAGGGATATTCTGGCAAGCAGTGTGACAAGGAGCCAGGCGGGGTCAGGAGTTCGCTGTGGGTATTCTGGGCCAGTGAGAAATTCACCTGTCCCACCCCAGAGAGCCAGCCCAGGGAAGGTGGGAAGGATGAAAGTTTGACAAGAAAGTCTCACAGATATGTGTGCTTGGCAGAAAGATTTTTAAATGTAGAATCTGATGAAAGAATAGAGATGGAAGCAAGTTTTGATATAGAGGAAAAGAATTGCTAAGCCAGTCTTCCTGGCTAACAAAGGAGGCAAAGGGTGTGTGAGTTAGAAGGGGTTTTTATGGCTTAGAGCAAAGGATAAACCCATCCCAAATAAGAAGATGTTTTTACCAAGCAGAAAGCACAGGTAAACAAGCCCACCAATGTTGCAAGTAAAAAAAGTCTCAGAATTTTCCACTGCAAGAAAACTGAAAACAACTTCTAGCTTAAACTGTAATGTACTAATTTTTAGTGATTGGAGAACACTAACACGAATGTGGTAATTATAGTAGTTATGATAGGCTATAGATAAAAGTTTAGGTATAGATTGGTTCTACTGTATTAAGGTGCTCAGCAAAGAAAAGTCTATAATGCAGTTACAATGGTAACTAAAAGAAAAGTATATAATGCATTGTACCCTAAACCAAAGGTCTCCAGGCCTGCCTGCAGCTGGAGCTGACAGCTGTGGGCACAGGCTCTGTTGCCCAAGAAGCTGGATTGCTGAAACTCTTGGACACAATAAACTGCATTTTGAGGAGCTGCCTGGAGTCCCACATCTCTCATTTCAGCTCTTACAGTGGTGCCCAACGTGGGGTGCCCTTAGTAAGAGCCTGAATGAGGAATGTGGGACTCCAGGGCTGTCTGCAGCTGGAGCTGACAGCTGTGGGCACAGGTCTGCCACCCACGACCCTGCACTGCTGTAACTCTTGGATGTAATAAACAGCATTTTGAAGAGCAGCCCCACATCCCTCATTCAGGCTCTTACAGTGGTGAGCACAGCCAATCCTCGGCAGCCACCCGCGGGCTCACTCACGTGGTCGATGAGCTCCTTGATCATGCCATTCCACTGGCCCTTCTCATCCTGTGCCCCGTATTTGCCGTCCTCCACCAGGCGGATCTCGTAGGAGAAGCCCAGGATGATGGCCAGCTCCTTCAGGAGGTCGATGCAGTAGCCCTCGAAGCGGTCGTTCCCGAACAGCGCCGTGTCAGATTTACGGAACATCACAAAGGGCTCCTCCTGCACAGGGAAAGCAAAAATTCCCAGTTCAGGGTCAGCTGGAGGCAAGGCCACCTCTGCAGGTCAGCCCGAGCCGCCAGGCACCGGCTCTCCAGGCAGGGCTGGCACTGTGACATGTTGGGAATAAATTAACTTTGCACAGCGCATCAGCTAATTAGCAACCTTGTTTACCCCACAAAATTTAATTTTGTCTCTTCTGAGCAGCCAACTGTTTTCCATTTGGTAGGATTTCAGGGAGAAAAATAACCATTTCATGCTCTGAAAATGAAGTGTTAGAAACAGCAAAAGAGGGGGAGGACAAACTCACCCCTGCGCCCTGCACACGGTACCTGCCATTCACCACAGGCTGGTGGGGGAAATTCAGGGTGAGGGAGCTGAGCATGGCTGGGGCCACCCCAAAACCTCCCCACTGAGCTCACTCTGTGCTGGCAGTGCCTGATGGACACTGCCCTGCTACTGTCCAGAGAAACTTTGTGCTGTGTGCTGCTCTTCTGGCTGCCTGGGAGAGCTGGGGGTGTGTGACCCATAGCAGAGCTCCAGCACAGGGGACAGGAGCTAAAGCACCTGTGGATCCCTCCCCTTGAGCAGGAGCTGGCAGGTGGAGTTGAAATGGACACACACACAAATCCAGCATCCTTTGGTGCCTCTCAGGCTTGGGCAGCCACCGAGGACAAGCAACACTGGGGAGCCTGAGGGAAAAACGTGTGGAGGACAGATGGAAATGGAAAAGGTGGTGGGCAGCAGGCAAGAGCTGGAAGGCAAAAGGAGGGTGAGGCACCCCCAGTGAGTCCCTGGCTCAAATTGGGGGTGTCTTAAGGGCTCCTGTCCTTGCTGTGGGGTGGCCAGAGAGGGAGGGTGAGGTAGGATTACGCTTTGTGCTAGCAAACACCTTCTGTAATTTTGCCCAGGCATGGAGGGGCTTGAAGAGATGGGAGGGCAGGTCTGGAGCCCTCATTAGAGCCCTGCCACAGTGCCTGGTTTGGGGGGGGGTGCTCTGAGGAGGGGGCTCAGGTGGGGCTGCAGAGGCTGCTGGTGCTTGTCTCTGCCCACCTGCCAGCCCCCAGCTCTGCCCTGGGGCTCTGTGCTCCCACGGAGGGGCAGCGGGTGCTCCTTTGGCCCAGCAGCAGGGTCAGGAGGGGACGTGGCAGCACACGGAGCCCCATTTGCAGAGTTCTAAAGCCCAGCTGATCACATCACGCCCATGGAGTTTAGCTTGGCACGCGCAGCTCGGCTCAATCCTGCGCTTCCCCCGCCGCCTCCTCGGCTTTCTGCTCTGGAATTAGTGCTTTGTTTGTGAATCAGCTGAATCTATGGATCTCGATATAAATCCATGGCTCCAGAGCAGCCATAAAGCACTATTAATTTTGGGAAGCGCTGTAGGGATTACATACATATTTAACAGCCGAAGCACTGAACATTAGGACGCCACTCGCTTCAGTAATGTATCTCCAGGTCTCAAACATTTCCTAGGGGGTAATTCTGAACTCTGTGAACCACTTATTCACGGACTATTTCACAATTTATTACTGAAAATAGCCAGACATCCAATTCACAAGCTCTCTCAGTTTGCTAATCGATTTCTCAGTGAAGGTGCCCTCAATTTCATAACTTCACAGTTCCCATATTGCTTGGGGAGAGCGGCACTGGCTGCTGGGGTAATATTTCTCTTCCAACAAGTCACTGCAATATGAGCAAAAGGGGAAAAAATAGCCTTTCATGCTTTTTCTTTTAAAGGCTCCTCCTATGGCTCTTCTCTCGTCATTTACAGCAGTGCAGAACTACAAAGGGGTGTTGCAAATGCAAATAACATCCAGGGCTCTATTTTATGTTTCAGACTCCAGCATACGCAGTGCAATCACTGCAGAACTCAGGCCTGAGCACATTCTCTCCTCCCCTGAGCACAGGGATCCAGGACAGCCCTGGTTCCAAGGTGGAAACCCCCTGGCACGTGTGCAGGCCCATGGAGTGGCACAATTAATGGGAACTGATATCACCCCGTGCCTTATGTAATTCCTACGTGCTCGCAGAGCTTGAGATGGAAATGTTGCCTGAAAAAAGCCTGTCAAAGGCAGATGGCTGACAGTCCCCTCCTGGCTCCATCATTTTGCATTATGCCATGGCCTTTGAGGTATGGTGGGTACCATGGCCTGGACCCAGACAATTCCACAGCCATGGAAATGTTTAATGGGAAAAAATGTCATGTGGTGGATGGGAAGTTCGTTAGGAGGAGTGGCTGATTTGCAAGGAAAGCTGCTGCAGCATCTGTCTTTGGCTTATGTTCAGCTTCCACCCTGCTAACCCCTTGTTGAGGGATACAAGACCTTTGGTTTCAGCCCTTCTGCCCTGGACCAGGTGTCCCTTGTCTCTGTTCCCCTCTGGGCACCTTGGTCCCATTCCTTTTATGATACAAATCCACGCCATATTGAGTCTTATCCTTTTAAAAGGCACTGGGGTGCTGTGAGCTTTAGAGCCATTGGGGATCCCTGGGATATCCCTGGGGTTGCAGGGAAGGACAGTGAAAGGCTGGCAGTCCCCTACCAGCACCGTGGTGACAATCAGAGATCTGTTGCTCAGCGAGTCCGTGACGTTGGGCCCTCGTCCTTTGGAGATTTCTGTGATGTTCAAACCATCTGAAGGGCTCCATGCTCCAACCTGAGAGGAAGCAAAGCAACACCGTGAACCCCCATCTCCAATCCTTCAATCCCTTCCTGCATTCCTTATCCCTACCTTGAATTCCTCGCTTGCTCCCAGCATCCTGCTGGCCTGGAAAAGAGAACTTCTTTTTTTTTTGTTTTGCTTTCTTCTGCAGCAAACAGCAGCAAAACTGGAATTACCATGAATTAACCCTTCAGCTGCAGGTCAGTCCATATTCCACATGTGGCACATGTTCCACAGCCCCTGTGCTGCTGCAGTGGATGAAGACTGTGGGGGCTGGAACTTAGGGGCTGAATGAATGAACAATTTGCAAAGGTACCCATAGAGCAACAATCAAACCATGCTAAAGAGTCAAACCCGGGCAAGGATAAAGCACAACAAAAGAAAAATAACCACAAATCTGAGTCCATTTTCTTTCTTTTCCATTTCCCCACCAATTTGATTTGGTGGGGAGGATTAAAAAGGGCTCGACCAGCTCTGCAGATCCCTGATAGGGCCCATTCCTGCTCTCTGTGCCGTGGCAAATCAGCTGGAGGTCTCTAACACATCTCTAGGCAGGGCCCTGGGCCCAAATTTGGGAAATCCCTGCAGTGGGGGGGTCTCAATCCTGGCTGCAAACCTGGAGGAGGGGGTGGCACAGGCACATCAGCTCTATTTCAGGTGCTCTGTTTTCTCAAGCTGTCAGATGTAATAAATTATTAGACTTCAATGAAGTCTATTGATCCAGAAATGGCAAAGCATGTCTCTGTTTAAGGAAGTCATCTGGGCGAGGCTAAGCCTGTTAACCTGATCTCCACGGTGCAGGGGAGGCTTTGGGACAAACTTTGAAGGCAGGAGTGGCTAAAGGACTGTGACAGAGAGATAAAATGTCAGGAAAGCTGCAGGAATGTGGGAGTGCTGCCAGAAAATGGAGCAGGGTGGCCACGGAGCCAGCCTGGCAGTGAGAAAAAAACAAACCCCACCTGGAAATGGGAACAGAACGATCCATCTGTAGGGTCAAACTGCAAGGTGGGACTCGGAGAGAAGCCAAAGGCAGGCAGCTCAATCCACCGGGGAGCCAGCAGCTTCCCATCTTTTATTTATTGCTGTTTTTAAGATTCTTCAGCCTCTCCAGCAGTCCAAGGGGAGAACTTGGTTTTACTGCATCCCCAAAAAGAGACTTTGTAATGAGCAATGCTGCCTGGCAAAAAAAATTGTCATAAATTCTGGAAGAGTTTCCGTGAACTTTGTGAAAGGTTTTAAATATTTCAGGTAAAACCGAAGCGATCCCCCATCTCTGCCTTGGATCACACAACAGCTGCAATGTCAAAAATTATTATTATTGTGGATGGGAAAAAAGCAAGCCTGAGAGGCCCCAGTTTGCTGCACTGCAGCCCAAATCACTTCTGCCTTGCTACGTTTTCTTTAAGAAAATTAAATGCATGGCACTTAAGGCTGAATTAATCAGTTTAAAATATTAAAAAAGGAAGAAAAAGGAAAAAGTGCTTTAAGAGAACTGTGTGAGTCAGATAGTCAAACTATATGTAATTAGGATTTGGTAATACTCCTGTAATCCCTGGAACATCCAGGAGGTATGAGGATCAGGGGGTTCAATCCTAAAGCTCAACAAACATAAGCTGTGATACATAAAGCACAATCCAGCTGGGATTTGTTTGTAGTTTGGTGTTTTGTTAGTTCAGATTAACTATTGACAGAATTCTGGCTTCAACAGAGATTTGACATCGATACTTTAAAACCCCTCTGGAGCTGACACGAAGCTTTCAGAAGAATAATGGTGGGAACTGTGAAATCTCTGAATTATTGGACACAAAAGTTGATGGGGTGTGCAGGGGACACGTCGAGGTTTGGCAGCTTCCAGTGGGCTTGATGTGACAGAGAACTGCAATAACTCCAGCTGGTGCCAGCTCTGCTCAGCCCACCTGAGAGGTGTTGGTTTGACAGGTGATTCTGTGGCCGTGCTTACACATTTGGATTCATGCGGTACAAAAGGCTGGAATGTTTTCTATTATCTGCCCAACACAGCTCTCCAGCAGCGCCTCGGTGCTGCTGGACTTCAAAAAGATGTGTTGTTATTTTTGGGTTAGGCTCTATAAACAAAATATTTTGTAAGGAAATAAGGCTACAAAGGTCAGCTGCTGCTCAGTTCTTGTGAGCACCAGCACCTTCCCCAGCTCTGTCCTGCCTCCCTTCTCAACCAGCCAGACTGAAGGTCACTGGGTTGATTTAAAACGTTTCCTTTATTCCTTATTTGACACCAAAATCCCCCCAGCAGGAGAGAGCTGTGGTGACCTTGAGCTGTGTTACCTGAGGCACCGAGCTGCTGCTGCGGTGGGGAACTGTGGCTGCCATTCATTTCAAATCCCAGGAAAAGCAGGAGGTGAGCAAGGGGGATGTGGCATGGGAGCCTCCCCTCCAAACCGAGGATGGATCCATGGCTGCCTCCAGCCCTGGGGCCGCCTCCCTGTGCTGAGTGATTAATTCCCTGGACAAGTCCCCTGTGCTCTCAGGCCATGCACGGGTAATTGAAATCCCTCCCTGCTGCCAGCCAGGTGTCCTGTGGGTTCAGAACCTGTCCCCCTGCCCAGAGGGACAGAGCCAGCACCGTGCCCGGCTGCCACGGGCACCTGGTACCTGTCTCAAAGCAGACTCTGCTCTAGAAAAGGGCCTTGCTGCCCTGCCAAATTCCTCCTGTACACGTGATAGACACCTGTAGCAGGACAGGGACACAGAGCTGCTCACAGAGCAGTCAGAATCATGGAATTTCCTGGAAATCACAGCTCCCTGTGCTCCGGCTGCTCGCTGCTCTGTTTGTCATCAGCTGATCTCACCTTGAAACCTGCATTCTAAGGGGTTTAAGGATCCGCGTGTTGCCTTTTTATTTTAAGTTTGCCTTTTTAAAGTAATTGAAGAGAAGGAAATTAAGTCCCCAGGCACACCTGGGATCAGATTTGCACATCAGCATGGTTTTGCTGTGCCCAGAGGAGATGTGCACTAATTTGGAGGACCTAAGGCTGCAGTCTTCATGCTCTTGACCCTCATGACACCCCCAGCCAGGCAGGCACGGCCACACTTCTCTTTTTTCCTTATTTTCCCTTAGATAATAAATAAAATACCCAGTGCATTGTCCTGCAGATTGCAGGCTGTAATAAACTGGGGCTGTTCCCAGCCTTGGGCAATTTCACAGTGGGAAATTACTCCAGATGATGATCTCCAGTGCTGAGGTCTCCTCAGAGAAGAACTGAGGGTTTGTGAGCCAGGCCAGCAAGAGGGATTGGGACAGGCATCATTCCTGCCTGCTTAGGGCAGGGAGGGGTTAATGGATGCTCAGAAAGTTTCTTTTGCCTCCACTATCCCAGGAAAAGTGCCACAAGCACTTCTGCAATCTGTAATCCCACGCACTGGCTTCAGGGTGAGTGAGTCATGGTTGAGCATGGAAAAGGATCTGAGAAATCCCACAAAGTGAATATCCTTTTATATAAACCCCAGAAACCTGGAATCAATACAGCACCAACCATCTCTCTGTTGCTGAGCACCAGCGTTTTCCTCAGCCACATGCAGATAAAACAAACCCTGCCTACCTTTTCAAGGCCGTCTTCTTTGAGGCTGATGATATCCAAATCAAAATCTGTCCGTAAACCACTGGTTTTATTAAAGACAATGCGTCCCGTTAATCCTTCCCATTGGGCCTGTGGAAGGGAGAAACAGTAGCAGGGCTGTTACTCAGTATCATAAATAATCTTTTGCCCTCCACTGTATGTTCTTTTAATTAGTCCTTATGCTGGTTCTTTCTCCCTAAAGAGCCTGATTAATTAATAATCCCTGCGCTGCTGCTCAGACTGCAGACGGAGCTGGAGATTTCCTTCCCTCTCTTGCAGTTCTTGCTACAATTTCTGTTCGCACCTTTTGTGCTCACCAGCTGTTGCAGGACGTGATGACTCAGTAGAAAACGACTTGCATTTATCACAGCATCCTTGTGAGCTGCCTTCATCCTTGTGGCGCTGATAAACACCGGCTGCAGGGAGCTCTGGGACAACTCCAGACAGGAGAAATCCCTTTGTGCACCAGCTTGCTGCTGCTTCCAAGGTGTGTGGAAGCTTAAATGTTGGGGATGCTTCCCTCTGTCCTTCCAGAAGGAGAATGGAGCACAAGAGGTCAAGAATGTGTTCATGCAAGCAAGATCTGAGGTTTGGAAACAGGCACAGGAGTCTGGGGTCACATGCTGATGGTGCCCTGCTTCAGTTTTTGGCAGCATAAGGACAGGGAAGGTGTTCACTGGGATTTGGGACATCCCATTCCCAGAGATTTTTCAGTGCTTGGCTGACTGAGGTCCTGAACAGCCTGGTCTGACTAGGATCCCTTTGTGCACCAGCTTGCTGCTGCTTCCAAAGCAGGAGCTTGGGTCCTTCCAAAGATGCCTCTAGAAAAATGTGTTCGACTTTGCATTTATCACAGCATCCTTGTGAGCTGCCTTCATCCTTGTTTTTCAGTGCTGGGCTGATAAACAGCCTGGCCTGCTAGGATCAGGAGGGAGCTCTGGGACAACAGCATCCAGCCAGGCCTTCATCCCTGTGAAAACACTGGCTTGTGCACCAGCCTTTGCACCAGCTGCTGCTTCCAAGGTGTGTGGAAGATTAAATGTTGGGAATGCTTCCCTCTGTCCTTCCAGAAGGAGAATGGAGCACAAGAGGCCAAGAATGTGTTCATGCAAGCAAGATCTGAGGTTTGGAAACAGGCACAGGAGTCTGGGGTCACATGCTGATGGTGCCCTGCTTCAGTTTTTGGCAGCATAAGGATGGGAAGGTGCTCATTGGGATTTGGGACAGCCCATTCACAGAAATTTTTCAGTGTTTGGATGACTGAGGTCCTGAACAGCCCAGTCTGACCGGGATCAGGAGCTTGGTGTAAAGATGCCTCAACTCAATTCCACAAAAACCCCTCCTGTAATTTGATTTCTTTCCCACTGTTCACTTTGCAGCACCCCTAGAATGAATCTCTCTGATCTCGGAGGGGACAGAAGCCCCAGTGCCAGGTGTGCCAGCAGAGCAGGAGCTGGGGGACAGTGAGGTGTCCAATGCCTGGGGACAGTGCTGGATGTGCTGTGGGATTGTCCTGAGGAAGGATGCTCCTGCAGGAATGCCAGGCTGCTGCTCACCATCACATCCCAGCAGTGTGGAGCTGAGCCTGGGGATCTCTCCCCTGAGCAGCCCCGTGCAGGCTGCTCACTGAGAAATGTGTTTATTTTATGGGTGGGGGAGCTTGAAATATTCCAGTGTGATCAAGGTGGCATAATGTATTCTCAGGGGGAGTAACTGGCATTTCTCCCAGTAAACACGCTCCTCTGGCTCTCCCTCATTAATTCCTGAGCCTTGCCACCCTGGAGTCCTGGGGAGGCTGGTGTTTGCTCATTTGGGCGTGCAGGTGGTTTGCCTGTGGGATGTGCAGCCCTCGGAGCCCCCCGGGAGCCGGGGAAAACACGGAATGTTTGAGGAGCCCAGCTGGAGCAGACACAGCTGCGTGCTGAGCCCTGCAGCTCCCGCGGGGCTGGTGCCTTTCTGGGCTACCTAAAAACAGAGGCCAGACAAAATTAAGAGAATAAAAAGGGTTCTATATGTTGAAGGGTCTTCAGGTACATTTTGAGCAGATGAAGGGCTCCACCCAAAAAATGGATGACGACAGGTTTTCACACTTTTATAAGTTTGGTCCATTTGCATATTGGGGGTTCATCTTCCAATTATAGCTTCAGCTAGTGAAATAATTTTACCCCAAGTTTGGTCCCCCAAACACACTTTTGTTTTCATTGCTCAGGGCCTGAGGCAGTGAGGTGTCCTTGATTGCCAGGCCTGGAGAGGAATTGTTGTGTCTGCCCAAAATGGGAAATATGTCATAGACATACTTTATGAAAAATCCTTTTGTTAGGATCTTTTCTCCTGAGAAGCAGAGAATTTTCAGCTTCTCCATGTTTTGCTGCTTTGGAATGTGATTTGGATAATTGTTTACCCAGCATGTGAAATTGTTTTTACTTGAGGACCAATGCCAGCCACATGTGTCAGGGCTGTGAGCAGTCACAAGATTTTATTATCATTCCTTTTCTATTCCTTGCTAGCCTTGTGATGAAATCCTTTCTTCTATTCCTTTAATATATAATTTTCTTTTAATATAATATAACATAAATATATATATATAAAATAATAATATATGATATAACAACATAATACATAACATAATATATAATATAATAATTATAATTATATATAATTGTTATCTATTATATATATATTATAATTATATATATTATTATTATTAAAACATATATAACATAAAATAATAAATCAGCCTTCTGAAACACAGAGTCAAGATTCTCATCTCTTCCCTCGTCCTGAGACCCCTGCGAAAAACACCACAGCAGCTCACAATGTATATGGAGTGTAGATTTCTGCACTAAAGAACTGCAGGATTACAAATAGATGAAAAAAAAGATATAAAATAGATATAAAAGCTAAAATCCTAAGGCATCAGTGGGAGCACTGAGGGGCTGAACAACTCCCGGTCCAGGGAGTTTTCTAACGCTGCACCTACCAAGCCTCCGCCACCTACCCCTGGAAAACTGCTCCTCGGGGGCAATAATGTTTATAGTCAATTAAAACCACGTTTTTACCTCTTTTATGAAGTTCATGAAGCGGCCGCCGAACCTCCAGGCCTTGTGGCGGTGGCACTGCAGGGAGTTGACGGTCATCTGCGGCGCGCGCTGGTAGCACACGGACACCACGTGCACCGCGTCGTACAGCAGGGCAGCGTCTGTCTAAAGGGAAGGGGGACAGCGTTGGTGGCTCCTAGTGTGAAAAATGCCTATTTTGTGATGGGCTCTTCGCAAATATTGAAATGAATATTGTATGCGTTGTGTTAGAAACTGGTGCCGTATTAGTTCTCTTAAGTGGTGTGTTAAATATAGTTTTAGGTTATAACAAAATGTTAAAATAGAAATTATGCTGTGTAAGATGCTTTTTTTCTAAAGAAAGGACTGTCAGCAAGATAGCAGCCACAGGACACCTGAATCTTTCAGAGAAAGAGAATGTATTGCTCCATTATCAGCAGAAACGAACTTCTTCCTGCCTCGCTAGGGCAGGACGACGCCATCAGGATTATGAGGAAGAAATTGATGATGACCAAACAGAATCTTGTGTTTGAATGGAATTTATGCATCATGTATGAAGTGCATGAATATGCAACAGGCTGTTGCTTTTAAGGGTTAATCCTCTGTTAATGCGGGTCCTTTTTTGGGTTTATGCGGCCCAGAAAAGGTACCCAGACTGTCCATAACTTTTTGTTTTTATTGTCTCATATTGTCCTAATCCAAATTGTCCAAATTATTATTACTCTAATTGTATTGCTATTTTTATAACAATTTTATCACTGTTAAACTTCTAAAATTCTAAAAAGAAGTGATTGGCACTTTTCACAGTAGGAAAAGGTGGAACCCGCTCTGAGTTACCCCCGCCAGCCCCAGGGTTCCTCTGCCTGTGTTCCCTGGTGGTTCCTTGGTTGTTTAGATCAAAAGCTCGGGGTTTTGTCTAAAATCAGCGATTCTGGAAGTGCCGTTTGTCTGTTCGGGTTGTTTCTTGCACATTTCCTGCTGTGGTGTCAAAGAGGGAGGCAACAGCTTCTAAATGTGGAAGGTAGTAACAGAGTTTTCTTATTGAGTCTGTTTTGTCTGAGTGTAAAAAAAAACAACTATATGAGAACATATTTTCTACACTATTTTATACATGGGAAAATAAGAAACAGAGATGTTTGTGGGCACACAGTTTTCCAAAAATGACACAAACTGTCACCAAAATCAGGACCTCATGGCTTTGTAACATATTCTAGCATTTCAGTGATCTGAACTAGGGAGAACTTTTTCCCCCCATATAATGTGATGATTTTAGATTCAATTTGAGATGCCCCATCTTACATCCAAACACTGATCAAGAGAATTGGATTTATTTTTCACTCTGATGTGGTAAGACCTCCTAGTGAAAATACATTATTTGCTGGCTTCACGGAGCCACGAAACAGATGTGAGTGTAGCAGCAGCGTAATAAACCACAATAAAACAAAATAATACAGCAAATAACTGAGCAAACATCTCACAGGACGTAGCCATGGAGAAAATCCTCCAGCCTTGGCAGCCATCCCTGTGACCTTCCCTTCCCTCAGCAACCAAGCATGAAGAGCAGGAGCCCCACCTGCATCCGTGGGCGGGTATGGACTGCAGCAGGGACAGGTTTGGGAATTTGGGGCTGGAGGAAAGGGGGGGCAAGGATATATCCATGCAATTTCATGGTGAATTACAGACTGTAATGCCCAGCTGAGTCCAGAGCCCCAGTGGATGGGCACCTGGCAAAGAGGAATCAAAGGCAGGATCCCTCTGAGAGAGCAAAGAGGGGATGGGGACCGAGTTGTGCTGCAGGCACAGGGGGGCTCAGCCTGGGGAGAGGCAGGAGCCTGCAGGACAGTGGGGGTCTCTCCCCTAACAACAAACACAGCAGCAGGGACCCGAGGAGCCACTTCAAGGTGAAAGTCTGGGAGGCTTTGCCACTTAGGCTCTGGCAGATCTAAAGGGAAGGGAAGGAGGGAGGCAGTCAGCAGTTCTGGGGGTCGGAGACAGCCTGGCAGGGAAGACAGATGGGCGAGCAGGTGCTGTACCTACCCAGCAGTAACTCAGCAGAGCAGAGCTGCCATCAGGCCCTAAAAGGAGTCATCAAAGCTGCAGCTCAGCCCATCTCTGGCCATTGCTTTGGCTCTTTCCCCCTGCCTCAATCTCTGCAAAGTGCCTGGTCCAGCCTGGCTGAGTGCTGTGCTCCCAGCCCTGGGTGCAGGTGTCCCTTTGCTCTTGGGGCTGAGAGCAAAGCCAAAGGGGTTTGAGGGCTCAAAGCTGGAGCCCTTTAGGACATGTCCTGGCTACCTGCCTTGTTTGGTGACAATCTGTTGGCAGCTGGGCCCAAGCAGGAGCATTACCACAGCAATGGGGTGTCCCAGACTTTGAGGGACAGTTGTTAAATAATCTGCGTCCCTCTGCTCTTGGGGGCAGCTGGACCCCTTTGGGACATGTCCCAGCTTGTCTGGTGACAATGTGTTGGCAGCTGAGCCTGAGCAGGATCTTTACCACAGTAGTAGGGTGTGGGCTTTACTCCAGACTCTGAGGGACAGTTGCTAAAGAATCCATGTCCCTCTGCTCTTGGGGCCAGCTGGAGTCCTTTGGGACATGTCCTGGCTACCTGCCCTGTCTGGTGACAATCTGTTGGCAGCCGGCCCCACAGCAGTGGGGTGTGGGCTTCACCCCAGACTTTGAGGGACAGTTGTTAAAGAACGCAAGAAAGCACCTCAGGGAAGACGTCTGGGATGAGTTGTTACTTGTACAAAAACCAATAAAAGTAACATTTAGGCCTCAATGACTGTTTCTGCCTTCCTTCCCAGCCTGCCCTGCTCCCCGGACCCCTGTGCCCTGTTTGAACTGCCCGTACCATCATCACACCATCCAGGAGCCCCAGCTCGGCCTTGGGCGCCGACTGCAGCCTCTCCATGGACCACTTCTCAATGATGGAGGACACGTGGGGGTTCTCCACGTTGAGGATCCGGAAGCCGGTCAGGTTCACCCCAGAGTAGCGATATGGTTCTAGGTCTAATGCATAAAGATCCTTAAAAGAGAGAAACCGGTTTAAACATTTTGCTTAACTTTGTTTTGTTTGAGTTGTCTGCGTCGGTCAGTGCGTCTGTGTTTGGAGCAAGACAGCAGAGCCCACAGGAGGTGGGAGGGAGCAGTGTCACAGACATATTTTATGAAAAATCCTTTCCTTAGGATTTTTCCTCCTGAGAAGCTGAGAGGCCTCAGGAACAAAATGGAAACAATGGTTATCTGCTGCTGTGGAATGCAACAGGTGCATCTGTGATTGGTCTCATGGGGTTGTTTCTAATTAATGGCCAATCACAGCCAGCTGGCTCAGACAGAGAGTCCAAGCCACAAGCCTTTGTTATCATTCTTTCCTATTCTATTCTTAGCCAGCCTTCTGAGGAAATACTTTCTTCTATTCTTTTAGTATAGTTTTAATGTAATATATATCATAAAATAATAAATCAGCCTTCTGAAACATGGAGTCAAATCCTCGTCTCTTCCCTCATCCCAAGACCCCTGTGAACAAGGTCACAGTACAGATCCCTCAGGAATTCAGAGAATTCTCAGAGGATTGTGCTGCCTGCTGCCATCAGTGGCTGCTTGCACAGGCCTGGAGGTGTTGGTGGAATTTGCAGAGGCCTGGAGGTGTTGGTGCAATTTGGGTGTCATATGTGCAGGTTCCTCCACACACAGCAGAAGGGAACTCCTACCAAAGAGCCAAAGAGCCTGGTCTCAGCATGAAAGAGAGTGGATTGTGGGGAGAAAAACTGCCTGTGACCCTAGAAAAAGAGATTTGTGACTCAGGGAGGGGGGACAAGGCAGAGTTTCTGTGTCTGGAGCTCCCATGGGCCTTTCCACAGAGGATCTGCTGGCAGAGCTGAGGCCCACAGGGCGCTGGGGATGACAGAGTCACTCTGAATGCAAAACACCAATTTGCAGACTATCAAAGAGGAACTAAGACGCATTTCTTGACATTCTGGCCAGCCTACACAGTCTGCAGATGAATGAGGGTGCCCTTTATGGGATGTGAAAAGCAGAGCCAGGCAGTGCTCAGCTCTGCTGGCTGCCAGCATGGCTTGGCAAGGGGCACTGGGGCTACTGGGGGGCACTGGGGCAGCACTGCTGTGGGGCAGCTCTTGGCTCTCCACGTGTCTGAATATCAGCTTCAGTGCTCAGGAAGGAGTTTGGGGTTAGACAGCACATCAGGAGCACGTGGCAGCTGATCTGCCCCCAAAGGCAAGCAGCTCACCCAAGGGGGGAGTGAGGGAGTGTGGTGAGAGGCAGTCAGGGGTGAACCATTTGTTGGATGGGATATATTTCATCAGCATTTATCCTGAACAGTTTCTGCAAGGGTTTCCTGGCGGTTTCAATGTGGGGAGGCGGAAAGGCAACACCACAAGTCTGCAATGGAGCGTGGGGGTGAATATGTGACATCCCCTGCTCTCACAAGGGCTTCTCAAAAATGAGCTTCAGTATGGGAGGAGATGCTGGGGTTGTGCTGGGGCTGTTCTGTGCTGGGGCTGTGCTGGGGTTGTTCTGTGCTATTCTGTGCTCTGTCCTGGGGCTGTGCTGGGGCTGTTCTGTGCTATGGCTGTGCTGAGGTTGTTCTGTGCTCTGTGCTGTGCCTGTTCTGTGCTCTGTGCTGTGCCTGTTCTGTGCTATTCTGTGCTCTGTCCTGGGGCTGTGCTGGGGCTGTTCTGTGCTGTGTGGTGGAACTGTTCTGTGCTATGCCTGGGGCTGTTCTGTGCTGTGTGCTGTGCCTGTTCTGTGCTATGCCTGGGGCTGTTCTGTGCTGTGTGCTGGGGTTATTCTGTGCTCTGTGCTGGGGCTATTCTGTGCTCTGTGCTGGGGCTATTCTGTGCCCTGTGCTGTGCCTGCTCTGTGCTCTGTGCTCTGTGCTGGGGCTGTTCTGTGCTGTGTGCTGGAACTGTTCTGTGCTATGCCTGGGGCTGTTCTGTGCTGTGTGCTAGGGTTATTCTGTGCTCTGTGCTGGGGCTATTCTGTGCCCTGTGCTGTGCCTGCTCTGTGCTCTGTGCTGTGCCTGTTCTGTGCTGTGTGCTGGAACTGTTCTGTGCTATTCTGTGCTGTGCCCTGTTCTGTGCTGTGTGCTGCAACTGTTCTGTGCTATTCTGTGCTCTGTGCTGGGGCTGTGCTGGTGGGACACAGCCACACCATGGGGCCACCCGTCTGCAGCCCCCATCTGCCCACAGGGGGCTGGCAAGGTCCCCCATGCACTGCCCCTAAGCAAAGCAGAGCAGCAGCAGCACTTGGCAGCAACCGAAACATCATTCTCTGTGGGGGAGTGAGGGTTCTTATGGCTGCTTTGCTTTAACAAGCTTTGGGGGTTTGATCTTTTCTGTAAGCCTGGCCCCAGCCTCTGCAGCCCCAGGGCTCACTGCTGCTGATGGATGCAGTGCTCAAACCTGCAGGTGCAGCAGGGACCAAATCATTAATCACCCTACAATGGCAGTTGGGACTTGGGTTTTTGGGCTGTTTTTCAACCCTGAAGAATTGCAAGTGCAAACCTGCACGTTCTGTTAAAGGGCACTGTGAAGAACAGGCCACAATGTTGACTTTTAAATGACTTAAGGGAGCTAAGGGCAAATACAGTGGTTTGACCTCAGACAGGTGCTCGTGTCTCTGGCTGGGAGGGGACAGCAGTTCTGTGCCTGACCTGCTGGAATGGGTCTGTTTTTCAAGATTCATTTTTAATCAAACACTTCAGTTTGTATTCCAGAAATTGTTGTGAGGAAATAATTTTTGGTTGCAAAATCTGATGGTTTCCCCCTCAGAATGTGACTGGGTGTGACAAATCAGATCCCTGAGCTCCAGACCCCAGGGTCTCTGCTGCCCATCTGTCAAACCACCAGCCCTGGCCACCTCTCAGACCCCACTGCTATTTTGGGTGCTGTCCCTGCCCTGCTGCTCCCCACTGACCCTGCCTTTCACCAAGTTCCTATAGAAACCAACCTCCCATCAGATCCCTCCTTGGTTCCAGTTTAAATCTCAGCTGCAGCCTGATTTATCACGTCCTGGAATCAGAGGATAATTCAGAATACCAGCTGAGTGTCAGGACGTGGGGAGGTGTGGATGGGAATCATCAGATCAGTTTCTTCTGGATTTTCTGCTCCTGCACAGCCACAAATTGAAACATCTGGTTCTGTTTTCCACCTCATCTACATTCCATTTCACTCATTATTTTCTGTACTGCAGATTTATTCTCCCCTGCACCCTTAATTTTGCTCTCAGTGCTCCTGCGATGCTCCCCCCTTCCCCAGTTTGCCCAGTTTGGGTTCTTTGGTGGTGGCAGCAATGCTGGGGACTGATCCTCAGTGATGCCACATCCTCAGAGGAAGGCTGGAAAAGTGGTGCAGGATGGGTGAGGTGTCCCCACAGCTCTGCCCTGGCATCTTGGCTGTGGCTGCAAAGCCCCATTTTACACACTGCTGAGGCTTTGTTTATTTTTTCTCGCTGCAATTTTGCATTATCTCACTTCATAAATGTCAAAGAATTAGCAGACTCAAATATTGAATAAAACAAGAAAAAGTGTTAAGATATAACTGAGTCAATGTGTAAAAATGAAACAAAGAGTTTCACCAGGACTTTGAAAAGTGTTGATAAAGGTGTAGTTCCATCTCCAGAAAAAGGCTTTATTTTCTACCAAAACAAAAAGAAAAATATAGAATTTGCAAAAATACTTTCTGTAATATTGGCTTAAAACATGAAGTATTAAAAAAATTCTTCCTGAAAGAAGAGGAACAGAGAACTGCAAGGTGACTGATGATACTAAACACAAAATTTTTTTAAAGCTTATTTTTTGTTTCCCATTAAGATTTTAACACCTGCTTTCCCATGTTCTGTGTTGAGTGCAAAGACCCTTTCCACCTCACCAAAATGTCACATTCGGACCAGCATTTTCCATGTGTTTTGAGACTAAACCTGTAATGCAGCTTTTAGATCTGCATAGCTCATCCAAAGCCCCCACAAGGGTGGAGATTTGAGGTTTTCCCTGCAGGGCTTTGGATGTAAAATCTCCATGTGACAGGGACCAGTGCTCATCAGAGATCCTCCTGCTCCTCCTGTGGTGGAAAAGGCTGATGGGGCTGCTCTTGCTGGAGTCAGTGAACTGTAGTCGTGCTGCCTAGCAAAATGTTGAAGCATTTCATGCCAAGTGTTGATACACTGTGCTCAGTATTGACTGGGGACCTTTTAGAAACATTCAGTATAACATAATAGACTAATTCATTAGCACCCCATGGGTCTCGTACTGGGGAAGCTGAAGCACAGGCATTGCAAGCTAGGAAAACATTGCCTTAAGGAATGACAGATTAAAATATCTTTCCCATGATATAACTGTTATTTCAGGAAAGTGGCATTAATTGTGATTGCTTATCTATTAATTTATTATAATTCCTCTTTTCCCACCTCCAGGCTGTACCTACACATGAAATGTACTCCAGGCTCAGCTGGGGCTGATTAATAGGAGGTTATCTGGGAAATGCTTAAAGCTGCCTGGAATAGATAATGGCAGCTGGGGTAATTAAAATGTCTTTTGCATTTGAAAAATAAATTTTGTAGTTTTTAAGGGTTAGTTTCGTCTGGTTCCTTCCTAAAGGCAAAAAAGATAAATTGGATTTTCAAAATCGCACAAAATTCAACAGTAGACTAGACAATAGCATCTTAAATGGAGACAAAAGTGACCCTGCCAGGAAAGCCAAATGCCTCCCAGAGTTTAACAGAGTGGAGTTAATGTCAGGCTGAGTTCCCCTCCTGCAAAATAAACCTGCAGGGCTGAAGCTTGGACCACAGCAGGGCTGCTCCTTGCTCCAGAGGGGTCCTGGGTGCTCATCCCCAGCTCCTGCTGCATCAGGCTCCCACCGAATCCTGGGTGGGAGCTGCAGCTTTTCGCTCTCCCTGTGCTCATTGTCAGTGTGTGGGGGGCTACACTGAAATCAAAGTGGCTGGGAGGGAAAATAAAACCAGAACCCACATCTGTGCACTCCAAAGGAGGGACTGCCCCAAAATTCCTGAAATTCAGTCCCAAAATACCCAAAATTCCCAAAATTCTGTCCCAAAACCTCATAATCCAGGAATGGGGAGGCATTCTGCAGGAAAAGGTGGGAATTCCCAAAATTCCCAGAATTCCCAGAATTAATTCCCAAAAATTCCCAGCATTCCTGAAATTCAGTCCCAAAATTCCTGAAATTAATACCCCAAAATTCCCCGAATTCCTCATCCAAGAGAGGGGAGCCATCCTGCAGGAAAAGGTGGGACTGACAGCTCTCAGGCAACGCTGCAGAGCAGAGTTAGGAGCCTGGGGGTCTGACCCTGACCTGCAGCCAGCTCCAGCCCTGCCCTCTCCTCCTGGCAGAGTCCCAGCTCCCCTTTCCTTGCATTTCCCACCCCATGGCAGTGCAGACCAGGATCAAATACCCCCTCCACCCTTCCCCACCAGCTGCCCCTCACATCCCACCTCCCATCAGTGAATACAGTTTGTTTTCTGTGCTCAAATCCCACCCCATCAGTGTGCACAGGTTGTTTTCTGTGTTTCACATCCCACCCCATCAGTGTGTACAAGGTGTGTGCACAGCCAGATACTTTACCAGAGTGGTGAAGATGAAGTGGTAATATTCTGTCATCATCCCCATTGCCATAGCCTTAAGGAGAGGAGGGAAAAGGGGTTAGTAAAGGGGTACAAGAACATAACAGCAGCCATGCAACATAAAACTCAGATCTTGTAGGTAAACGTGGCAGGAGAGACCCAGAAATGCTGGGTTTGGACTCAGGATTGAGGCCATGGAGCAGTGAAGAAACTGGAAACAGCAGGTTTGGGTTCAGGATTGAGGCCATGGAGCAGTGAAGAAACTGGAAACAGCAGGTTTGGGTTCAGGATTGAGGCCATGGAGCAGTGAAGAAACTGGAAACAGCAGGTTTGGGTTCAGGATTGAGGCCATGGAGCAGTGAAGAAACTGGAAACAGCAGGTTTGGGTTCAGGACTGAGGCCATGGAGCAGCTAAGCCAGGCTCATCAGCAACAGGCACGTGCTCAAGTGCTGAGCTGAGCAGAGCTGTGGTCCTCAAACCATTCTGAAACTGTGGCAAAGCCTCAGTGTGCAGATGCCATGGGGGCTGGTGGCATTTCTGGGTGACATTGGATGTCCCTGGCTGTGCCAGGGCATAGGAACATGCCACCCTGTTGACAGAGCAACCAAACTATCCTTTGTCTCCTTAAAAAGGAAATAAGCCCAGAAATTTCTCTCCTCAATTAGGTGAAAAGACATCTCATAGGACCTGGGGGACCTCACCTCAAACTTAAGGATAAACAACTAGACAGGAGCCAAAAAGTCCTGCCTGAGCAATTTACTAAAAAAGAAGAGAACAAAGAAACTAATTGCTTTTGTGAGTTGTCTTACCATGAGCAAGAACCTCTTGCGCCTGGCTCAGTTTTTCTCTGTAAAGAGTTTTGTTTTATTTAAACCTTTTTGTTTCTACCACCACGGAAGCCATCCTGCTGATTTTATGCCTTCTAAGGTAGCTGAGCTATCTTGGGTGTGATATAGATCTCCAAGAGCTAATGAGACCTGGCTCAAGGAGACCCATATTTCACCAGGGCACGGTGGCACTTCTCTCATGGGAGCAGGATCTTCCAGGGCCACAGGCTCTGTTGGCACAGCTGGGAAAGGAGGTCACTTTTCCTTCTTCAACACCAAACCATAAGCAACACCCCCGAAACCTGTGCAGATTGATCATAAATAGGCTGTTCTGTAGTCACACATCCATGTAGTGGCTAAGAAGCCATCTGAAAGGGTTTTGATTTTTGATGTGAGTAACTCTGGGGCTCTGCATCCCCACCTTCAGTCCCATCTGTGCAGTGGGTTCATGGAGCTCATGCCTCTGTCCCTCCTTCCTGAGCACAACAGTCAGATCCTGACTTAGGGCCTGGTTTAGAAGTGGGTCTGTCGCATTCATATTTTCTGAAAAATCCCCTCACCCAAGATTTTTCTCCTGGGAAGCTGAGACGCCTCAGAGAAAAAGGAAAACAATAATTATCTGATTTGCTTCTCCTGTGTTTTGCTGCTTTGAAATGTGGTTTGGACATTGTTTACCCACAGGTGATCATTTCATTGCTTTCATGTGAATTGTTTTGACTTAATGACCAATCATGGCCAGGCTGTGTCGGGGCTCTGGAAAGAGCCACAAGTTTTCATTATTATCTTTTTAGCCATCTGTAAGTATCCTTTCTGTGTTCTTTAGTATAGTTTAGTTTAGTATTCTTTAGTATCATAGTCTTTACTCTTTACTATAAAGAATAGTAAATACTCTTTACTATTCTTTATATCATATTATAATATAGTATCATAAAATAATAAATTAGCCTTCAATAAATAATAAATGAGCCTTCTGAGAACATGGAGTCAGATGCATCATCCCTTCCTTCATTGGGGCACCCCACAAATAAAATACAAGTCAAATACAATACAGTGAAGGTGCAGGCACAAGGATGGGGAGTGGGAATATCCCCTGTCCCTCAGCTTTTGGGGATCAGGGTCCTGAGTGCCCTTGGCCAGCACAACTTGAGATTCCCTGCCAGCCCCTACACGCAGGATGGCTCCCACAGATTGCTGGGATTTGCATAACTGAGCACTGGAGAGAACAGACTGTCCTGGAAGCTCTTTCAGAGGACAACCATGGGCTGAAGGGGCCTTGGCTGGGCGACCATGTCCAGACCCTTCACAACAGGGGGGGAGCACATTTCAGTCTATGAGAAAGGTCACCTTGAAGCTGGTGGCTGGTGACAGGAAGATTCCTGTGGGTTTGGCTGGGATGCTGACTGTGTGAGCATGTTTTCTGGAGGAAACACATGCAAGAGCACTTTAAAATCCCCACTGATGGGAAAGTGACTTCGAGTCCCCCCAGGAAATGTTTGCTTCCCTTGGTTTTTTTGCTAAAATTACTAGGGCGGAATTTACCTCCGAGGAAGGAAGTGACAGTCTGAAAAGAAGTGAGATGTCAAAAAACAAGGGAAAAGAAAAGGATCTGGATTGCAAGCCTAGATATTGTCACTCCACAGTGTGATTTCACCCCAGGTTTCCTGCTCTGGAAGTAGCTTTTAGAAAATCTGGGGGCTGTCCCTGTGGCCATTCACCATCCTGTCCCCCAGTCTGGTCAGTGCATCCAGGGGGCTGCAGTGGAGCTCTCTCCCTCCTGCACACCCTGGTTCAAACAGCTGAAGCAGACAATGGCATCTCAGTGTGGGAAGCACCAGTTAGTGATGGGGAGCCAGTCTGGAGCAAATAATGAAGTCCCAGTTCATGTTCTACAGCTGGATCACTCTGGCCATAGCTGAGGAGCCCAAACCTGCTGTCAGAAGGGAGCTCCAGCTTCCCAGCCCTGGCAGCCTGGGGCAGGATGCATCTGGGTTTGTGGGGAAATGAATAAATGATCATCCTGGTGGATAAGCCACAGGCAGTGGCCAGGATGAGAGCAGGAGCTCTGTCAGAGCTGACAGGCACAGCTGTGCCCTGTGGAGCACAGAGGCTGCTCAGGACAGCCTGGGAACAGACCTGGAGTGACAAGGGACCAAAACTGAGGGAGGATGGAGAATCTGGGGTAAAACAGGAAAACCTCACAAGCAGGACTCACTCTCTGATAGGTTTCCACAATTATTTGTTTTCCAAGAGGGCAAAATAATGGATGTTTGATGTCTGGTCACTCCAAGGGACCCAGGCTGGAGCAGTAGGTGACAGTCTGGCTCATGTAGTGTTGTGCTGGCTCATGTGGTGTTTCTCATGGATTACTAATCCATGCATTTTTTACTACTTCAATTTCAAAACCTGCCCAGCTGATCAGTGCTGTGCTGTGGGAGCATGGAACCTTGAATCCCTGGGGAGCAAGATCCTGACTGGCACGATGGTGTGCGCACTGCTCAGCCAGAGCTGCTCAGCCAGCACAGGCTGCAGGTGCTCAAGCCTTCTGTCTTTTCTGAAGATGTGCAATGCAAATCGGCATCAAGGAGTGGAAATTTTAGCAAGGTTCTTGTGAGAACCTTGTTGCCATCCATGGGGGTGGCAGCGGGGCCAAGAGACTCCAGGAACTCCGTCCAGCCAAATGTCTGCAGAGCTGACTGGTATAGTGACCAAAATGTTACAAAAGACACATAATAGCAATTAAATATGAATATTACTAATTCTAGCATAAACAGAATGCTGGACCTTCCTCAATTTTTTTTTTTATAGTTCATTATGTGTTCTGTGCATTGTTCTTCTGCTGCTGTGAAGGGAAGCACACTCCCCTCCTCCAGGAGGTGGCTTTGCCTAGCTCGTACTTTCAGTGGAAAAGAAATGAAAGTGGCACCTCTAGGCATTCATTTCTTGCTACAGGTAGACAAGTGAGGAAAATATGAGGTTTTTACACCTCCTAGTCTTCAGCAGATGCAGGTGACCTGCAGGTCGTGATGCACTGCTCTGAACCTGCCTGATGTTACACACCAGAGTGGCCAGGCATGCAGAGAGCAGTCAGGCTGTGGTTTGGGTTTGTGCATCTTCCCAGACTCTGAAAATACATCAGTATTTCCCTGACTAAAAATACCCTGTTTTGTATTGCTAAGCTGAAATCCATGGCTTCAGGTCCTGACAAAACCCCAACACACACACAAACCCAGCCAGAAGGACTTAGAGAGACTTGTCTCCCCTAGTCCCCCCTCTCCTCCATCTTCCTCACTCTGCACCAGCGGTGATGAGCTGAGCAGATGGCACAATAAACTATAATAAACTGCATAATAAGTGAGCAGCACCAAACACAACCAGCACGGGAAAATAACTGGCAGGAGACAATGAGCCCCTTCTATTGCTTCCCATAATAATCCCTCCCAGGCTTTCCAAGTTCTTTGAGCACTTCCCTTCATTTTGCATCAAGCAGGCTGCAGGAGAAGGCTCTTGCCTTGTGCTTGCTTTCAGGGATTTATTTAATCTGTGTGGTGGTGTTGTGCTGGGCTGATAGGAGCAACACTTCCACCAGCTGGTTTTTAGCATCTCTGTGAGAGCCTTTTCCTCTGCCTCATATTGACCCTGAAACCCAAAGGCACTCGGGAATGAGGAGGAGCTGGGGTGAACTGCAGGAATTCCAGTGGAGGAAGAAAGGAGGGAGCCCAAATGAATGGAAAATCACTGACATCTGGCTTAAAGTCCAAGAACTGCAGACGCTGCTGGGGAAGGGACAGAGGATGCAGTCCCTCCTGGCTGAATGAATGAAGGGAGAAGGGGGAAGAGGGAAGAAGGCTGGGGCTGTGCAGCTGCAGGGAGAGCCACAGAATTGTCCAGCACCAGCCTTGGCCTGGCACTGCGTTTAGCACAGCCCCTTCTCTTCCTGTAACATTTGTTTGTTCTCACCCTCAACCACTTTTTGGTACTTCCAATTTTTCAGTGAAAACACCATTTTCTGTAGAAATCCAGCAGCGTCCTTGGAGAATGGACATGCTGCAGCTTTCTGTGTGGCTGTGGATTGCGGCCCAAGGGAAAGCCAGGGTGGTGCCCCTCTTCACTACGGCCATGCCACACCCATGGGCTCCTGGGCAGCCCCTTTGCTGTCCTGCTGGCCCCCTGCTCACCTGCTTGAGGATCTGAGCTGCCATCAGGTGGCTGCAGTCGAAGATGATGCGGAATTCCCGGCCCCGCTTCATCTCCTTGAGCAGCGGCCGGGCGTCATCAGTGTCCAGCGGGAGCTGGCGGATCTTCAGGCGGATGTTGTAGCGGGACGGGGCCATGATGAGCTCCTGCAGCCGTATCAGGCCTTCAGGTGTCACACAGAGACAAACCCACAGCGTTACAGGTCTGCCTTCCACACTGCGTGGCCACAGCAGCTCAGTGCTTCCCCTGCTCTCCACAGAATGGGATCAGGACCAACATCCATCCATCCATCCATCCATCCATCCATCCATCCATCCATCCATCCATCCATCCATCCATCATCCATCCATCCATTCATCCATCCATCCATCATCCATCCATCCATCCATCCATCCATCCATCCATCCATCCATCCATCCATCATCCATCCATCCATCCATCCATCCATCCATCCATCCATCCATCCATCCATCCATCCATCCATCCATCCATCCATCCATCCATCCATCCATCCATCCATCCATCCATCCATCCATCCATCCATCCATCCATTCCTCCTTCAAATCTCCATAGCCAAATCAAAGCCAAGGTACCACACATCAACCATTGACCTCAGAGGAGCTGTTCTAGGACAGAAAGGCTTTTCCTGGTGCTTCCCTGCCACCAGTGCACCCAGTAGAGCTGATGGGTCCCTGCACTGGGTAGGAAGGGGAGAACAGCAGGTTGCTCCTAACCTCACAACCTCTGGGATCACAAAAAAATTCCTTAAGCAGATGTGCCCTTGAGAAAGGACAGGATGTGGTAATCAGCTGCACAACAAATTAAAATCTGCATATTTACCACGCACAGTAGCAAAAGGCAAAAATGAATATGGGCTTGGATTTATGAGTCGCGTAGATCGTAACGGTCACTTAATCACTACTCGTAACTTCCTACTACCCTCAGAATTCATTTCTGTTTCCTGCACAAGGCAAAGAGCCATGGTGGACTCCGCTGAGCAGGAATTATTGGAATCTGAGGTTGCAAGAAGAATTTCAACAGATGCCTATTGCAAGGGGGAAGAGAAAAGCATGTCCCTCTGCACAGGAGAAACACATTAGAATATGCCATGAAGGGAACATACTGTGACCCACATTTGCAAAACAGGAATGTCAAACTGTGTTTTCATCAGCCCTCCCCTAAAGAAACCATTTGGTTTAGTGAAATTAGGTTGGACAGGCTATCCAATGTGGCTTTTGTTTTTTTGGGGGGTCTATATCTAGAGCTGTGCAGCACTTTGCTTTGTTTAACAGTCAACAGCTTTCCTTATGTGAAGAACTTTGCCAGCTATGTGTTACAGAATTATCCAGAAAACAAAAAACTTTCCAGAACTTCTTTTGGTTTTAGCTGGGAACTGCTCCCTCCACGCAGCTTTTTTGTTGCAGAGGGGCACCACAGTGCCAAAAGAGCCAGGCTGAGATGGTCACCCCTTGCCAATGAACCCCTCCATGAGTCTTTGCCAGCTCATGGCCCCACTTGCTGAGAGCTTTGTGAATGAAATGCTTGGCAAGCTCCTAGGGTCTCCCACAGCACTGTCTAGAACTCCTGGGAACCCATCACTGCACAGGGCACCATTTGGCTTTTGAGAGGGTGCATTGGAAAAGCTCCCAAAGAGACCCAGGACAGAAAATCTCCAGGATTCCTTCCCTTGAGCCCCTCCTTTACCCACCTGTGCTGTCGTCGTACACCACGGTGGCTGACCTCCACTTCAGGTACTGCACCAGGTCCAGGATGGCGTGGCTCAGGGAAGCGTAGTCAGGATACAGGTTGACATAGAAAGTGTCCTTGTTATCCAAAGGGTGATGCTTCCATCGGAGCTGGATGTGGGGCACTTCCAGGGCGTTGCAGATAGACTGGACAGCGTTGGTGCAGGAGCCTTGGGAAGGTCCAAATATTGCAACGACCCCCAGAGCGAGCTGGTCACAGGCTGGAGGGGGAAGGAAGGGATGTCAGCAAAGCCTGGGGGGGGGCTAAGCATGGGGGCAGCCATGGGCACAGCCCAGACACTTGTGGGCACTGACCCAGCACTGATATTGGGCAATTACAGCAGTGATTGGGCACAGAGAGAATGATTTATGTCAGGTGGGTATAGACCGGTGTGTAGAGGTGCAGAGGAGTGCCAAGCTCCTCTGAGGCAGCCTGCACCACAAAACCATCTCAAAAGGGGCTGGGTAGAGGCACAGAGGAGTGCCAGGCTCCTCTGAGGGAGTCCCCTCCACAAAACCATCTCAAAAGGGACAGGGGCTCACTGGGCTGGCTGGGAGCAGATAGCTCCCTCCTGCTGATGTCCCTCCAACAGCTGCCAGCTCAGGCAGCAGGTTTCCTTTCTCCCCAGCCAGAATCAAACTCCACGAGCCCTCAGGTCACCAGCTCGCAGCCTTTGCTGTGCAGTCCCTCCCCTTCAGCAATTCAAGTGTGCTGCTGTTATCCAGTAATCAAAAGTGACTGTTGTGAAGAGAACAGAACATCCACGCGATGGATGTGAGCGCTGCCAGGGATGCAGAGACACAAACACAGGCATGGCCTCCAGACCTTTGCTCAGGATTACAGCAAACCTGAAAGGAGTTTTCTGAGGTTTCAGAGGCAGAAAAGGTAGTTGTTCCCCTTGTATTAAAATGTCTCTGGAAGGTCAGCTCCAGCAGGAGCTCTCATCCAGATCACTGGTGAGAGCAGGACGGAACAAGCTGCTGGTCTGGAAACCAGACCTTTCTTCTGCGGAATAAATGGCCACAAAGCTGCTCAGAAGTTTGCTCTGCTCTTACCTTTCTTAGTTGCTTCAAAGCTGTCGTGGAAGTGTATCCTCTGGATGTCATAGGTGAGGGTTGTGTTGGGCAGCAAAGTTCTGTTCCTGTTAATGATGTTGGCGGAGAATCTGAAGGCTTGTTCCTCAGCACTCATCACCTGCGTGTTGGGGCCATCTGCGTACTCAAAGATTCCTCCTGCAAGGCAAAAAATATCCACCTTTGAGCCACAGCTTCTTTCACAAACTCATGCAGAAAGGGTGAGAAAACTCTCGGAATGTTTGCAGGTGGAGCAGGGCTTGCTTGAGGACCTGTCCTGTACTGAAATGAAGATATAAAAACTTGTTTTTTTCTTATATCCTGGTCTATGGGAATGTTCAGGGTGGCAGCTTTGTGGGGCAGTAACAGGTGGTTTAAAGTCTTGGAATATTTTTATGATCTAGATAAGTGACTTCCCATAAAGCTTTAGGACAAGACCATGGGAAATGGACAGGGTTATTGCCATGGTCTGTGCTCTGAGGAGTTACTGGGTACAAAACTGGCACCGCCCTCCTCTTGAAATCCTCCTGCCTCAGCACATGCTGAAGTTTATCAATTCAGGTTGACTTGGTTTTCATAGCTATTTTTCTCTGGAAACCTTTTTATGCCATGTTTGGGGGGCCTTTGGTACAGTGGGATCTGGGACTGGGAGTCAGCCTTGTAGGAGATGCCTCACACAAGCTGTTGATGAAGGCTTTCAACCCTTATCACTTATTTTACATCTGGTCCTTGCATGGGAGACAGGCAGGGCAGTGCTGCTGCTGCCTATTTTCAGTGCCATTTTCAGTCCCCTTCTCCTTTTTTATTGTTCCTCATGTTTAGTCCTCCAAATTTTTAATTCAGACCAGCAGAGACTTCTGGATTTGCCTGCCCTACAGCTCCTCTGCTCAGTAATGCACATCTCAGATGCAGCTTTCCTGTGTTCAAAAGTTGTTAATGCCATTACACCTCCCCAAGGGCAGCAAGCTCATGTCACAACATGGCTGGTTTTCTTGGCTCTGTGTCTGTGAGTCTTGTCCTCAGTTCCCACTGACAGCCACTCTAATTGGAGTGACTTGGTGCAGGCATGGGTTATGCAATGAGGTGTCCTTGTCTCTGAGATGCAGGAGCCACCCTGAGCCCCTCACAGAACCACAGGAAGACACAAACCTTGCTCGTATTTTATTCAGAAGTAAACCAAAATAATTAATGGATGAGCGAAATAAGCAAGTACAATTGGTAACAGATGGTCTCAGGGTTCATTAGCAGAAGGAAAAACCTTCCTCTTCAATTTAAGATAGTCCTCAAATGTTTTCTTGTAGACAACAGATGTCTGCTCAGCCCTGCTGGCTTTCAGGCAATGCCATGAATCCTCCTCCAGCAGCCTGAGCACATTTTCCATAGTTTTGTGGCAGTTTGGTGCTAACCAGGAGTTCCAGTTTGGCCAGAGCCAAGCTGACAACTTCACTGATGGCCAAGTGTCCTCCCTGGAGTGTGATCAGAGCCATGGACTGGGTGAAGCATGGGAGTGATGGTTGGAGATGTTCTCAGCAAGGAAACAGAAGGACTTGCAAAAAGCCTCTGACTTTCTGCTCCCCTTGATCGTGACAAGTCCCTTTCCTCCTCTTCCTCTGCAGTCTCTGTGCATCCTGTCCCCAGTTGTGAAGTGAGTGTGGGAATTAATTTACATTCATAGACATAAAATAAGTTTGAGCTGTTTCCTGCTTGTCTCTGCTAGGAAAAAAAACACTGAACTCAGTGCTAATTTTGGTAATAGGCAGAAGAATAAAGAAAAAAGAGGCTGAATGCTCATTCTGGAGTGTCATTTCAGTCTCACGTGATTTTCAGCCAGTCACTCATGGGCAGGTTTTCAATCCAGAGTGCTGAGCAGCGTAGGCAGGAGTGTAGCAGAATTGTCCACGTGCCTCATTCTCACTGGATTGTGCCAAAACATTTGGGTTTTGACTGGTGGAAAGAAAATTATTCATCCGCATCAAAGCTTGCATATGCTGGCAGCTCAACTTAAATTTCTTAGGGCAGAAGAAAGTTCATTTACAACATTAAATCAGACACAATAAAAAAAACCTAAAGTGAGTGTGAGATTCACCCCATCTCTCTGTTCAAAGCTTCACTGTCCAGATTGTTTAGCCAGGTTTTTTTTTTGTTTTCTAGCATTGTCCTGAAGTGACAACTGGTAAATGTTACATTGATTATCCACTAGCTGGCATTAGCCTTTCTCCCAGCCCAGCACTTTCAAAGTTGCTTTGGACCATGTCTTATTATGAGATAATACAGAAGGGCTGGGAACGTGGATTATTGGTGTTTGATCCTAAATAAATTCCCGTTCCAGACATCCAGCTGGATATAATAGGCTTTTTGGCAGGAAAGAGTTTTCTGCGCAGCCACCCAGCACCTTGAGCTCAGGGCCAGGCAATGAGAGAGCTGACAGGCAGCAGGGATGTGTTTCTGTGCATTTCCCACTGCTGGGAGCACACCAGGAATGCTCTGGGACATTGGGAATCTCCCTGAGGTGCTGAGGGCAGCCAGGGCATGCCCAGCCTGGTGTTTGCTCAGAAACTGGGGAGACTGGGAGCAGCTGATGGTGCTGGGAGTACTCTGGGAATACTGGGAATACTCTGGTGTCACTGCAATATTTTCTGAAAATTCCCTTTGCCAGGATTTTTCTCTTGGGAAGCTGAGAAGCCTCAGCTTCTCCCTGTTTTGTTGCTTTGGAATGTGATTTGGAGATTGCGCATCTAAACATGTGAGTTGTTTTTACTTAATGTCCAATCACTGTCTAGCTGTGTCGGGACTCTTTCTAGAGTCACATGTTTTTATTATTCATTCTTGTTTAACCTTCTGATCTATCCTTTTCTCTATTATTTAGTATATTTTAATATAGCATTCTTTTAATATAATATATATCATAAAATAATAAATTAACCTTCTGAGAACATCGAGTCAAATTCATCTCTTCCCATCCTAGAAACCTCACAAAAACGACACTCTGGAAATACTGGGAGTACTCTGAGATACTGGGAATCTCCCTGAGGTGCTGAGGGGGCAGCCACATGCCCAGCCTGGTGTTTGCTCAGAAACTGGTGAGACTGGGAGCACTTGATGGTGCTGGGAGTATTCTGGGAATACTCTGGGACATTGGGAATCTCCCACAGCTGCTGAGGGTGCTGAGGGCAGCCAGGGCATGCCCAGCCTGGTGTTCGCTCAGAAACTGGGGAGACTGGGAGCAGCTGATGGTGCTGGGAGTACTCTGGGAATACTGGGAATACTCTGGTGTCACTGCAATATTTTCTGAAAATTCCCTTTGCCAGGATTTTTCTCTTGGGAAGCTGAGAAGCCTCAGCTTCTCCCTGTTTTGTTGCTTTGGAATGTGATTTGGATTATTGATTGCGCATCTAAACATGTGAGTTGTTTTTACTTAATGTCCAATCACTGTCTAGCTGTGTCGGGACTCTTTCTAGAGTCACATGTTTTTATTATTCATTCTTGTTTAACCTTCTGATCTATCCTTTTCTCTATTATTTAGTATATTTTAATATAGCATTCTTTTAATATAATATATATCATAAAATAATAAATTAACCTTCTGAGAACATCGAGTCAAATTCATCTCTTCCCTCATCCTAGAAACCTCACAAAAACGACACTCTGGAAATACTGGGAGTACTCTGAGATACTGGGAATCTCCCTGAGGTGCTGAGGGCAGCCACGGCATGCCCAGCCTGGTGTTTGCTCAGAAACTGGTGAGACTGGGAGCACTTGATGGTGCTGGGAGTATTCTGGGAATACTCTGGGACATTGGGAATCTCCCACAGCTGCTGAGGGTGCTGAGGGCAGCCAGGGCATGCCCAGCCTGGTGTTTGCTCAGAAACTGGGGAGACTGGGAGCAGCTGATGGTGCTGGGAGTACTCTGGGAATACTGGGAATACTCTGGTGTCACTGCAATATTTTCTGAAAATTCCCTTTGCCAGGATTTTCCTCTTGGGAAGCTGAGAAGCCTCAGCTTCTCCCTGTTTTGTTGCTTTGGAATGTGATTTGGAGATTGCGCATCTAAACATGTGAGTTGTTTTTACTTAATGTCCAATCACTGTCTAGCTGTGTCGGGACTCTTTCTAGAGTCACAGGTTTTTATTATTCATTCTTGTTTAACCTTCTGATCTATCCTTTTCTCTATTATTTAGTATATTTTAATATAGCATTCTTTTAATATAATATATATCATAAAATAATAAATTAACCTTCTGAGAACATCGAGTCAAATTCATCTCTTCCCTCATCCTAGAAACCTCACAAAAACGGCACTCTGGAAATACTGGGAGTACTCTGAGATATTGGGAATCTCCCTGAGGTGCTGAGGGCAGCCATGGCATGCCCAGCCTGGTGTTTGCTCAGAAACTGGTGAGACTGGGAGCACTTGATGGTGCTGGGAGTATTCTGGGAATACTCTGGGACATTCTCTGGGACATTGGGAATCTCCCACAGCTGCTGAGGGTGATGAGGGCAACCAGGACATGCCCCAGCCTGGTGTTTGCTCAGAAACTGGGGAGACTGGGAGCCCCTGATGTCAGATCTGTGCCTGGCACAGCAATGCCCCAGCCTGGATCCTCAGAAACTGGGAGACTCCCTCTTGATCTGTGCCTGGCACACCCCTCTGGATCCTCACGTCCCTCTTGGCTGCGCGCCGCTCCTTCAGAGACGTTCACTCCCATCATTATTTAAAGAGCCTAATAACTGGCTTGAAACAGCTGATTAATGCATAATCTTCATCATGATTACACAGCATAACTGGCATTAATTTGCAAAGCCAGCTAATTATGAAAATAATTGTTGCAGTTCTTCCATTTGAGCAAAATGGAGGTGCTCAGCTCGTGGCGTTGGGAGCACGAGGGGTGTGACATCAGCTGGCTGATGGCCAGGCTGGGGGACCCTGATTTGCAGAGAGAAGAAATAAACCCTCACAACTCCAAAAAGTTGCGGAGAGCCGGTATGAAGTTTATTGGCAGTGCTGGACGCATGCGGAGTTAGCACTCCCAAAGGCATGTGCACCCTTGGGAACTTCTGGTCCCCTTTTATCTTTCTTTCAAATGCATATGCATACATAGATTCATACATATTCATTTTTACAAATTACACGTGACATTTGTCGCTAGTTCCTCATATCAGAAAGAATTCCTGGGTCAGGCTGACTGGCCTTGCATTATTTTCTGTTTTTCTTCTGTCTGTCTGTCTCTTGTCTGGCTACTATCTCTGCCCTGCAGTTTTCCCTTGAGCTTCAGCCTACAGGCTTTTCACCCTTGCTGGACATTTAACCTAATTCAAAATGGATTTTTACTCAGGGGGATTTTCCACTCTGTCTCAACCCCAGGGGACCCCTGAAAGCCTCAGCAGGAGAGATGAAGGAGCAGGGCTGGGCAGTGTGCTGCTGTGGGCAGCTCAAGCTGATCCCACAAAGACCTTGGGCAGAAACCTCACCCGGCTTCACTCTCAGATGGGAGAGTCAATGGGTGTGAAAAGCTCACAACAAAAGTCTCCACTTTTATACACCTCATATTGACAAATCCCACTCAAAAGAGTTAAACTGGAGCTCCTTTAGTGCTGCTGTCCCTCTCTAAACCTATTTTGGCAGCTAGTTCCCATGTCTTGGAGATCACTGGCTGCTCTGTGGTGCTCGTGGCCTTTCCCACTCTTTCCTGTCTGTGCAGGTCTCAGCTCCTCATTCCTTCTTTCTTCCCCTCCCGTGGCTTGGCAGAGAGATCAAAGACGGCTGTGACAAGGTCTGTCATGCTTTGTGACACCCTCCTGAGGTTCATGAGAAGATTTGCTGCCTGATTTATTTGTGCTGCTCCTTGACCAGTCAATAGAGCCCTAGGTCGCCCCCACTGCAGCACCAGGCGCTGTTCAACACACACTGAAGTTTATCAATTCAGGCTGACTTTGTTTTCATAGCTATTTTTCTCTGGAAACCTTTTTGTGCCATGTTTGGGGGGCCTTTGGTGCAGTGGGATCTGGGACTGGGAGCCAGCCTTGTAGGAGATGCTTCACACAAGCTGTTGATGAAAGCTTTCAACCCTTATCACTTATTTTACATATTTTTTGATGAAGTAATCCATTATTATATCTGACTTCTTGGATTTTAAAATCAATCCCAGGCAGGTTAAATAATTATTCAGTTGTCTTTTACTCTTAAAGCAGACTAATTGCTCCCTGGAGAACGTCAGCCAGCGTACGGGAAAACACACTAATTACAATCAGCTTCGTGTCTGACTGGTTTATGTTATTTTATTTGATGACCTCGACATCACTGCTAAGGTGAGGAGTTTTCAAAACCTGAAATGAGATCCCAGAGCAAATGCCTGAAACTCCCTTAGGGTCTAGACCAGAGGAGTGGGGCTGGGCAGGCAGAAGGAGCCTGGCCTGGCACAAGGGGAAGCTTGGCTGAAAACCACAGAGGCTCTCACTCAGAGCAGCAGAACCTGAGCCTCTCTTCAGGGTAAAACTGGATCCCACAGAACACCTAAAATCCCATCAATGGCAATCAGAACAGGCCCAGCTCTGTCTGCATCCACAAAACTGCACTGCATCCTTCTGTGCCCAGGGACGGTGCTGGAAAACCTTGGGAATAGTCAATGATCCCTGGACAATGTGCTGGGAACCCTCCTCCACTGCTCCAGTGATCCCAGGACACGGCTGTGTGGGCTCAGTGCCAGTGCAGTTATTTTTAGCTTTGTCAAGAGCTAAGTCAAGAAAGTCAAAGTATTTTAGGTTTTTATTTCTCCCCTCTTTTGCTTTTTACCAAAACAAATAGCGTTCATTCTCAGAAAGAAAATTCCAGCAGCCCTCAGCGTGCGGTGTGATCTCTTATCTTCTACTCCTTATAAATCACGGAGTTATTTAGCTTTGAAGAACAACTATTTCTGATAACACTTTTCTCTCCCCCGCTGACAGTGTTGTTCACACATTTAGACAGCTCTGACAGCCTCTTTCCATGTGACATCCAGGAAGAAATACCTGGTTTGAGACAGCTCTTACCCAGGATGGAGCTGGCAGAGCTCCTCAGGGACACACGGGAGCTCCCCTTCCCTCTCACAGCCCTTCCGTGCCCTGAGCTGTGGTTTTTTGTCCTTTTTTTTCTCTGAGGTTATAAAATGTTTTTGCTGTTGCCTTCTGAGGCAGGGGATTTGCCCTCTTCTGAGGACAAAACACTCTGTTTTGGGGACAGTATTAGCAAATGGGCCAGTGAGGACAGGTACACAGAATTTAGTGCCTTTTCCAGCAGGATGCTGCTCCCTGAGGCAGAGTGGAGAATCTATGGAGAGTCTTCCTCACAGAGCTGCCTCCCAGGGAAGGCTTGGAGAACCTGACACTGCTGCTGGGCTGAGAAACCCAGTGGGGAGAATCTCACTGTCATGGCCCAGGTCCCCTGAGATATACATATATTCTCATTATATAGAAAATGAGACAACACTGCTGGGAAGTGAAAGAGAGTTCCCTGGAGCACGAGGTTGCCTGGGAATGGAGCTTCAAGTCCCAGAACCTGCCCATGCTGGGGGACTGTGGCAGCATCAGGTGCAATAATAAGGATGCAGAGAGAGCAGGGAAAGCCAGAGGGCAATAAACATCATCAAAACAAAAAGGGAAAGCTGTTGGGGAAGATGAAACAGGAAAATAAATATGTTTGTCTGGCAAAAGGCTTTGAGAATATAGAAACTCTAAGTGAGATTGAAATGAAAGCAAGCTTTGAGATCCCTCAGTTCCTGAACAACTGGAAAACAATGGCATGGCCAGCTGAAGGTGATCCCCTTTTGATCAAACAATACCCTCTGCTTGCAGACAGGCCCAAGGCTCAGAGCAGCCCCTGCCAGCTTGGCAGAAGGGGCCCAAAGAGGAGTTTGTAGGGTTTAAAATGGAACACAGTGTGGTAATGTAATGATTCTTATAGGCTGTATGGAAATGCTGTAGGATTTGTATCTTGTACTAGATTGGTTAGTGAGAATGAGAATATTCAGCACAGAAGATTTATTGTATTGCAAGGGGAACTTCAGTCTCTTACCTTTTTTACTCCCTTACTCTCTTACCCTTTTGCTCTCTCCCCTCTCCTCTCTGGGCCCTGCTCTGAGCTGTGGCTGGCAGCTCCCAGCAGGGCCCCTTTGCAATAAACCACAAGTTCTAAGCCCTGGTTTCAGAGATCTCTGTCTCCGTCTGTTGTGACCGTCCTACCCCCGTCACTCCTACAGAAAGCAACGACAGATTTATTCACAAGAAATCTCTCCTTGCACTTTCCCCCAAGGAGCTGCTGCAGTGAAATTCTCCACGAATGTGCTCCAGCAGTGAAATGCTCCAGGAGGGTGCCCCAAGGAGCTGCTGCAGTGAAATGCTGCACGAGTGTGCTCCAGCAGTGAAATGCTCCAGGAGTGTGCCCCAAGGAGCTGGTCCTGTGCTCAGCCCAGCACAGAGCGGAGCCCCCAGGGCTGGTGTTGATGCCAGCTGGTCCCCAAACAGAAACAACCCCACCCTATAAACTGATAAGTGAGGAAAGCAGTGCCAGGAGCACTGGGGGCTCCCACCATTCCAGAACCCTTATTACTCCTGGGCAGCCCTTGCTGCCAGAGAGGTGCAGTGGATCCCAGCCCTCCACGGGCTCCCATCCAGCCCTGTGTGGCAGAGGCAGCATCCTGGGATGTGCCCTTCAGCAGGAGCACGGAGCTGCTCCACGCCAAGGCAGCGAGCACAACTTGTGAACTGATTGAGACAAACCTTCTGGGAAGGAGCTGAAAATAATTCCTGTGGCCTGTCAGTGGGTTCTGGGTTTTGACAGAGCGGCAGGATCTGCGTCCCTGTCCCCTTCAACTGCTGCTGATCATGCACTGGCCCTGTCACTTCAGCGTGGCACTGCCTAATGTGATGCAGCACAGCCACGGATCCAAAGCAATTTCAGGCTTCATCAACGCGCATCACGCAAGAGAGCCCCGGCTCGGGGCTGAGCTGGCCCTGCCCACGGGAGCTCCTCGCTCTGGATGCTGATTGCTAAAAACCCAGGAGCAGGAGCTGCCTGGAATGTGGGGAGGGATTAACCTCAGAGCCGGTGTGTCTGCATCGCTGGCGCTCACACGCTGCTGCCTTCGCTCTGCGTCTCTTTTGTGTGAATTTAAAAGGCACCAGCCTGTCCCTGAGCTGCTCCCACCCTGGCAGCTTCCCTGGCTCTCAGGTCTAAGGCATTTCCACCTGCTTTTGCTGAGGACCCCAGTTTCAGGGGGCTGATGGAGCCCATGATGTACCTGCCCACCCAGGAGCTTTCCCTGTGCCCACGATGCCCTACAGAGCAATGGAGCCAAGCAGGGGCTGAGCACAGCTCCCCTGGACTTGGGTCTGGGTGTTCCTGAGCTCCCCAGTGCACCTGGCTGGATTTGCTGCTGGATATCCTTGGGAAGAGGCAGGACATGGAGCTTGAATCCCCCATTGTTGGGGAAGATGAAACAGGAAAGCCTTATCAATATGATTGCCTGGCAAAAGATTTTGAGAATATAGAAACTATAAGCGAGATTGAAATGAAAGCAAGCTTTGAGATCCCTCAGTTCCTGAACAACTGGAAAACAATGGCATGGCCAGCTGAAGGTGATCCCCTTTGGATCAAACAATACCCTCTGCTTGCAGACAGGCCCAAGGCTCAGAGCAGCCCCTGCCAGCTTGGCAGAAGGGGCCCAAAGAGGAGTTTGTAGGGTTTAAAATGGAACCCAGTGTGGTAATGTAATGATTCTTATAGGCTGTATGGAAATGCTGTAGGATTTGTATCTTGTACTAGATTGGTTAGTGAGAATGAGAATATTCAACACAGAAGATGATTTATGGTATTGTAACGGGAACCTCGCTCTCTTACCCCTTTCACTCTCTTACCCCTTTTACTCTCTTTCCCTCTCACCCTCTCTCCCCTCTCCTCTCTGGGCCTTGCTCTGAGCTGTGGCTGGCAGCTCCCAGCAGGGCCCTGCACCCAGGCCCTTTGCAATAAACCACAAGTTCCCAGCCCTGACTGCAGAGATCTCTGCTCTCCGTCCATCCTGACCATCCTACCCCATGATGCTCCTACACCCCATGAGCTCAGAGGAGAGACAGGCACAGTGGGGTAGGCAGGACACTCCTCCAGTGTACAGGAGCTTGCCGTCCCCAAATGTGACCAGGAACATTTCTATTTCAGCTGCTGTGACCCTGCATCATGCAGCCAAACCTGAGTGGGAGCAGCCCTGCTGTCACCTCCCTGCCCCAGCCCCCCAGTGTGGTCACTCTGGGGGTGTCCCTGGCACCCCACGGTGGCTGCTGGAGGAGCTGATGGACAGAGATGCATTCCCAGTGCCTCTGATTCCACCACCTGGTGCAGCAGGAGGCAGAGCCAGGTACTTGCTGAGTAATGCCAAGGAAATGAATTCAACCAGAAAATCAGATCCACAAAGTGTGAGTGTGTCCCACGAGGAGGGATTTCCCACCTGCCAGGACAGAAATCCCATCACAGCAGGCTGAGCCATTCCCAGGAGACGGTGTCTCCTTCTTTTCTCATTTTTGTTTTGAATATGCAAAATCCTATTTCATTTGCTCTGAATTAGGCACTTCATGTCACAGGGGGTGACATTCTTCTATGTATAAGCTGCTTAACAGATGAGCAGTCAAGTGGCAAAGCAATACATTATTAATGCTTCTGGTTAAATTAACTGATTAAAACCACTGGAGCTAAAATGTATGTATCAGCACTTTACTCTCACTAAATGAGGAATTAATGGAACATGGCAGGTTGTGTTTTTAATGAACAGTAGATAGGGAAGGTCTGGAAAGGTTTGTCACTGCTCATGGGGGTGACCTGTTGCATCTTCAGCTGGATGCTGGCACTGCTTATCCCCACAGGCTGGGGTGTCACCCTGACTTTTTAAGTTTTTCTAAGCCTTCTGATGTTGGCATTCTTGTAAGGAACTTTCCCACACACTTTCTGTAAATAACTTATTGGTTTGCATTCTTTTATGGAGGAGGAGAAATTTGATGGGCTGTTGGTTTGTCCAGTGTCATTGGAGAGGTGGCACTGTCACCCTGCAATCCACTGTTACTTTTGGAAATCTATAAATGTTGGGGTCAGAAAATAAACTTCCTTTTTTCACCTTGAGAACAGCAGTGTGTACACTTCATGTTGTTTTGTGTCCTACAGTGACACCGGGGCATGGCCAGCACAGAACAGAACAGGCTGTGGTGTCACTCTGATACATTCTGAAAAATCCCTTCACCAGGATTTCTTTTCCTGGGAAGCCTCAGAGAAAAATATAAATAATAATTATCTGATCCTCTTCTCCTCTGTTTGCTGCTTTGGAATGTGGTCTAGAAGTCGTTTACCAACAGGTGCATCTTTGATTGGTTCCATATTAATTATTTTTACTTAATGACCTACCAATCAAACCCAGCTGTAAGTGACTCTCTGAGGACTCATGAGTTTTTATTTTTCATTCTTTTCTAACCTTCAGATATATCCTTTCTCTTTCTTTAGTATAGATTTAGTATATAATTTCTATGATATGATATGATATGATATGATATGATATGATATGATATGATATGATATGATATGATATGATATGATATGATATAAATATAATATATTAGAATGTAATAGAATACAATATAATGTAATATAATATGATATGGTATTATATAATACAATATGATATTACATAATGTAATGTAAAGTAATGTAATGTAATTATTAAGAAATCTGTTGCTAAATTAATTTATTTCTGCTGTAGCAGCATAGAAGGCTTTTGATCTGAGATTAGTTTTGATCTGAGATTGATATGATATGATATGATATGATATTTATTATATAATACAATATGATATGTATTATATAATACAGCATGATATGATATTATACAACAATATTATATGATATAATGTAATGTAATAAAATATCATATCAATCATAATATAATAAATCATCCTTCTAAGAATACAGAGCCAGGTTCATCTCTTCCCTCATCCTCAAACCCCACCCTGTGGGTGCTGGGTGCTGTTTCTGAGGGTTCCCTCTCAAGCACCACGCTGTGGCTCCTAGAAACCAACTTCTCCTCGTTGCAAACCCTCCTCGTTTGGCCTAATTGGCAGCGTTTCCCGTGCCCTGCTCTGAACAAGCTGTTCTGGTGTTGCACGTTTGACATCTGAGCGTTCGCGTTCGCTGCAGCGTAACCCCGGCCAAGGGAGCGGATCAAAGCGCTAATCTCAGATCAAAAGCCTTCCGTGCTGCTACAGCAGAAATAAATTAAGTTAGCAACAGATTTCTTAACGATATTTAAATTTCTAATTTGCATAACACATGATTAAAATGAAATGGGCTTGCTTGCTTTTTTTTTTTTTTTTTTTTTTTAAAGCAGCTCAATTAATTGAAAAAAAAAAAAAAAGCGGCATCATAATCTCAGAGGAACAGATTCCCATCAAGATAAAGGCAAGGAAAATGCCATGAATCTTTTAATTTACACAATATTCAGCTCACAGGAAATGCAAATCTCCCAAAGTGGCTGTGGGGTTGAAGCCTCAGAACTGCCCTAGGGGCTGACACCACATCCCACCATTGCCCTCCTGGCTGGGAAAGGCTCCCACAGGCTCCAAGTGGTTTATTTCTCTGCAAAATTATTTTTCTGGCAGCTTTGGACTCCTTGTCCTTGTTTTGTTCTCACTATGGGACACCTCACCAGGTATCTGGGCTCCCTGGAATTATTTTCCTGCTCAGACTTGTGTGTGAGCTGCCCAGAATTTAACCATGGTGTCAATTCCAGCCATTTAACCACGGTGTCAACTCCACTCTCTGCCACCCCACTGCCAGGGAGGGGCAGCTGGACTGGACTGTGCCACCAGTCCCCCCATGCCCATTCTTTCCCCCTTCCCCAAAACCTCACTGGAACAGCCTAAACTCAGCAGATGTGTCCTGGCAATCACTGAGGCTGGATAAATCAGGCACACTCAAATGGCACTTTGATGGCAGTGCTTTGAGCTGACAGCACGTGTTACCCTGCAATATATGGGGGGGAAAAAGGGGTTGAAAGCTTCAAATTATTGCGGATGTGTAATCCAGGGTTGAGGTGGCATGGCTGGGAGTAATTTCTGTGGGGTTTCATTGCCCTGTGGAGGGGTCTGGGGTGTCCATTGGGGTGAGGCACAGAGCAGGGAGTGAGGCCACACAGAAACACAAATCCCACCTCGTGCCAGGCTTCTAACAAAGCCTGCAGGGCAATAAAAATACTCTGGATTTCTCTTTACTGTGTGCTGGCCCCATGTCCCCCTGCACACACTCCCCAGTTTGGGGAGCAGAGCCTCCTCTGAGCAGGTGACTTTCTTCCCCTTTATCCCAGTGCAAACTGGGTCCAACTGGTTCATTTGTGAAAATTCACTGTAAACTGAACACAGGGTGCTGGAAACCAAACCCTCTTCTTTTGGGAAAAAAATTGTCTTCCCAGGTAAACTGGATTTTGCAAATCTTTGAGTTCTGTGCTGGGAGACCCCATTGGCTGCACACAGACCTGCCAAGCTAAATTAAAATGCCAATTATTGCACGTTAATTAAATTTTTCTCCAATGTTCATTGCTAAGATGCAGCTAATAAATGTTAACACCCAACTGGTATGTAGCATATATTAGACATAAGAAAACCTGCATTAAATCCTGTTTTCCATTCACAGTGTAGCCAAACACCAACAGTCAACTTGTTTCTCACTCTTGCATTGATGCTTCCAAAAACTGGGGCCTTGACTGAGACAAGGCATTGAATGGCAAATGCAGTTCTGCAAATATTATGACACATTGTTTGTCATCTGCCCTAAATATTTAACAGTTCCATTTTGCAAGATTTTTTTGCCACATGCTGAGTATTTGCTCCTGATAGATGCTAAATTTGACTGACTGATGGAATGGATTCCATTCAGGAGCTGACAGCCCCAAAACCTTGTGAGGATCTTTGCTGTTGGCATCTTCTGTTTAAAAGAAAACAGAGAAGGGGAAAAAAAAACAACCCACAGAATGCCCTGGGAAAATTGTTCCTGCTTAATCCCATCTCCTCTCCTCAGAAAATCCTTTTTGCAGGAAGAGATCAAAGGTCTGTAATAGATTTCAACAGGTCTCCAGGAAGTGTGGGATGCAGAGGGAGTGACCTGCTCCTGCTGCTGGTGCTTGGGGCAGCCAAAGGTGTAATTGGGAGATTCAGAGACTGATTTTGCCTTTTCCTCTTCCTATTTTAATGTTTTAGTGTTGTTAAGCAGTGGGAAAAACCAGATTTTGCCAGGATGTGGGACTTGCTGGGCATGGGAAGTGGGGGCAGCACAGGGACCCACACTGGGACCTGTGAGAATAAAAGCTCACAATCTTATACAAATTCCTTCCCAATCTGTCTTGACTGGAATCTTTTATGGTGGGAAAGGTCTGCCTGGGGAGGGCATTTTTGAAACCTACAATCTTCAATATATTTTATGAATGGCTATTTTCCCTCTCTTTGTTTTAACCATTTCTTAATTTTCAATTCTGAATGCCCAGGCTAATTACAGCTGAAAGATTTGCTGGCTTAAAAGCAGCACTTTATTCCAGGGAATGAAAGAAAAAAAAAAAGGGAATGACAAAAGGATCTGCTGTGAAAAATGCTTTCATTATTTTCCTGTCATCTGTACTCTTGGTTTATAAACAGCCACACACAGACCAGGGGATGTGAGGGGACGTGCTGGACCTGCCTGGCAGCAGGGCTCCAAAGGGATTCCACATCCCCTAAATGATCAAAACTGGTGGGGAAGATGAAACAGGAAAGCCTTATCAATATGATTGCCTGGCAAAAGATTTGGAGAATATGGAAACTCTCAGCGAGATTGAAATGAAAGCAAGCTTTGAGATCCCTCAGTTCCTGAACAACTGGAAAACAATGGCATGGCCAGCTGAAGGTGATCCCCTTTGGATCAAACAATACCCTCTGCTTGCAGACAGGCCCAAGGCTCAGAGCAGCCCCTGCCAGCTTGGCAGAAGGGGCCCAAAGAGGAGTTTGTAGGGTTTAAAATGGAACCCAATGTAATGATTCTTATAGGCTGTATGGAAATGCTGTAGGATTTGTATCTTGTACTAGATTGGTTAGTGAGATTCAGAATATTCAGTATAGAAGAAGATTTATGGTATTGTAATGGGAACTTCACTCTCTCCTCTTTACCGCTCTCTTGCCTTCTCTCTCTTTACCTCTCTCTCCTCTCTGGGCCCTGCTCTGAGCTGTGGCTGGCAGCTCCCAGCAGGGCCCTGCACCCAGGCCCTTTGCAATAAACCACAAGTTCCAAGCCTGGCTTCAAAAATCTCTCATCTCTGTCCATCCTGACCATCCTACCCCTGACACTCCTACACAAAACCTGTGAAAAACCTCATGGAGGAGCAGCTGGTGTGGGGCTGTGCTGGTGCTGTGCTCTGAGCTCAGGGAGGGTGGTTGGGTGTCCCTGTCACTGTGGTGGGTGCCCTGCCCTCTCCCAGCCTGCCCTGGCATTGGGTTTATCCTGCTCCTGACCCTCTGCCCAGGGTCAGGGCTTGGCATGTGCCCTGTGCAGAGCTGGGTGCTCACAGCAGAACAGGGTCCTGGTCCTGTCTGGGCTGAGCTTTTCCCCTGGGAAAAGGGATTGTGCCATGGGAGGGAACTGCACCCAAACACAGCCCAGGGCTGAGCTCTGGGGAGGGCAGCACCCTGCTCAGGGAGGTGATGGGCACCGAGTGCCATCAGTGCCATGTCAGTGCCATCAGCATCACATCACGGCCATGGGCACAGCATCACTGCCATGGGCACCATGTCACTGCCATCAGCACAGTGTCACTGCCATGGGCACCGTGTCAGTGCCATCAGCTCTGTGTTAGTACCACGAGCACCATGTCAATGCCATGGGTACAGTGTCACTGCCACGGGCACAACGTCAGTTCCATGGGCACCACATCAGTGCCATCAGCACCATGTCACTGCCATGAGCACAGCATCAGTGCCATCATCACTGCGTCACTGTAATGGGCACTGGGTCACTGCCATGGGCACAGCAACAGTGCCATGGGCACCACATCAGTGCCATGGGCACCACATCAATGCCATCAGCACTGTGTCAGTGCCATGGACACCATGTCAGTGCCATCAGCACCATGTCCCCACAGAACTGGGAGCCATTGCTCTGAAGGGAGATCCTGCTGTCACAGGATCCAGTGCCAATGATCCCACTGCCAAAAGGATCTACTGCCAGTGGCCCCACTGCCAGAGGGATCCACAGCCACAGAGATCCATTTCCAGTGACCCCACTGCCAAAAGAATCTACTGCCAGTGGCCCCACTGCCAGAGGGATTCAGTGCCAGAGGGATCCACTGCCAGTGGCCCCACTGCCAAAAAGATTCAATTTCAGTGACCCCACTGCCAAAAGGATTCAGTGTCAGTGACCCCACAGCCAAAGGGATCTGCTGCCAATGATCCAGCTGCCACCCTGGCAGAGCTGAGTGTCTCAGTAGGAACTGAACCAAATGTCTGCTAATGGAGCTGAATATTCATTATTATGACTAAACACAGTGAATCACAAATTAAAATGGGTAAATTATTAGTTGGTGGATCAGAAAAAGGGGGAATTAGAAAAGCATTCCAATTCTAGAGGAGGTGGAAGAGGAAAGCTTTATTAAGAGATCCAAATCCAGTTAAAACTGAGTGTTAGTCACTGTGCAGTGCTTCACACAGCCCTTTGTCACTCGAGACAGAGGATGTCACTGTGCCACTGGCAGCTCAGCACTGACCTGACCCTGGAACTGCTCACACCAGCCCTGGAGCCCTGATGTTTTGTGTAATTCTGAGATTCATCATCATGATCACTGTTTGTTTAATGCTGAGGACACTGTTTCCTCTGCTCCAGAGTTATGAATTGCCAAGGATTATGTGTTCAGTGGCTTCCATTGATTCATGCAGAGCTAATTAATGGGATACATCAACCTATCATAAACATGAGCAATAACTCATGCCTCGTTAGCACCAATGAACAAACTGCTCCAGGGAGCAGGCAGGTCTCTGGAAGGGTTAATGGATCTACTGATTGAAGTGAAACTTTTTTTTCTGGAATAGGTATTTTTTTACTGCCATTTTTTGCATTTTAGGTGTGTCTCCTTTGTAATGGTGTAAACTGGGAGCTGTAAACTGGGAGTAGCATGAATTCAATGGAAAAGTGGTTTGAAGAAGTTTGAGAAAAAAGGGATACTGGTGAGTGGGAGCTGCAAAAGGAGCTGAGCATGCAGTTGAGCTGAATTTGACTTTAATTAAAAAGCATATTGAAGGAAGAGATTTCTGACAGGAAAGCTGAGGAGTGAAGGGTTCCTATTTCCCACCCTATTTATAAATCAGTGAACACAAGCTGGCATTCTCCTCTCACAGGGGCTGTACAGTAAGCAGATTGTCTGGGGGGAAACCACATCAAGTTGGGCAAAACAATCCTCCTCCTCTTCCTCCTGTGTGTGGGATGAGCAGCAGGGAACAGCCCCATGGGGGTCACTTCTCCGTGCCTGGACCATGGATTGAATGGGGACAGCATCCCTGAATTTCCTCTCCTTTACAGATAACTGCTGCAGAACTTGAGTGATATCCTCAGTTTCCAGAGTTAAGTGACAAAAAGCAAGATTAATAAGTAGAGCTGCCCATGTGAAAGCAAATGCAGAGAGGATGCAGCAGACACCCCCCACTGCAGCACCCAGCCAGTTCCTGCAGCACTTTCTTCTTGAGGCGTGTAATATATTTAAAAGCTATTTGGAAAAGATGCTTCTAGCATCTTCTGGCCCAGCAGTAAGTGGGACTGTGCTGGGCAGCAGCACGTGAATCTGATTAGATGAAGTGTCGGGTCACTGCCACTTGTCCTCTGCAATATTCAGAATTAAGCTGCTGCATGTCAGAACCCAGGACATCTCTCTGGCTGTCCTGGATGGCTCCAGCCCCTGCCAGGGGGCTCAGAGACCCTGGCACAGAGCCCAAGACCCCTGTGCCTTTGACTTTGACCCATGGAAAAAACCTATCAACCTTATATGAGGAATTACAACCCCCAAGAGTTTGAGTAGAATGATAGTGAATTTATCACAGGGTAAAAATGTAGAATTTTAGGGGTTTTAGAATGGAGATTCAGGGGGGCAAGATGGAGGAATCTGGGCGTGTCCAGCCTTTCTCCTTCTTCTTCTTCTTCTTGCCTCCATCTTCTGCTGGGATGGTGGCACTTTTGGATTGGTTTAGAGTAGAGACAGACTGTCTAACATAGGTGATAGGTATTGGAAAATTATTGTAAATAAAGTACAGGTAGTTCTTAGTATAAAAAGCCAACACCACCCCAAGGGTGGCCAGTGTGCCTCAACCCGACCTGCCAGACAGACCTCAGCAGGTCAGAGAAAGAATGTTATAGATAAGGAAAAAATAAACAACCTTGAAAACCAGAACAGAAGAATCCTGACTCCTTCTTCAGTTGCTGGGCTGGGAAAAGAGACTCTGACCCATCTCAGGGTCAGCCAGGAGCACAGAGACTCCAAGACTGCAAACATGTGAGTCCCAGTAAAATCCCAGCAAGGAGGCTGGACAGGGGGCACAGGGCTTTCAAATCGCATCCTCCTGCCCTGATCTGTGCTCTCCTACAGCTGCTGTTGACCTTGGCTGCTCTGCCAGGGCGAGTGTGTGCAGTTCTCCTGCTTGGTGGGATTCCCTTAGTTAAAATCCACCAGTAACTCCTTGGGCTGTAAGGATGCCTTGGGATTTTAGCTTTTGTGTTTTTCAAATCCTGTACTGCACTAATGTGGAACTCTGCTGTCTTCACATTATGGTCAGATAATGCAATGCTTCTAGGCCTCAGATCCAGGGATACCCTCTGCCTCAGGCCCCTTAAAGTATAAACAAAAGTGAATTGTGGGGGGCAGAAATTTAGGGGTATCTGACTTCATTACCACTGTAATTGAAGAATTAACCCCTGATATATAAATGGACCAAACTTATATCTGTCTGAAAAACTTGTGACCATCTTCCATTTTGGGTGTAGCCCCTGGAGAGGGCTTTGTCTGCCCAAAATGTACCTGAAAGCCGTTCATTAAATATATCTGCTTTTATTCTCTTCATTCTGTCTGGCCTCTGTTTCTAGGTAAGCCCAAAGAAGGCAGCAGTAAGGATGAGGATTTATGAGGCAGCACTGGGAATCAGTGGTGGTGTTCCAGCTCCTGTGGTGCTGAAATGCTGGTCCTCCTTGCTGCTGAAATGCAGCAACAGTGTAGAAAAGATGTGAAATTAAACCATGAAGTGAGGTGGGGTCTGTCCTTTCCCCCCTCCCTGTTGCCCTAGGGGTGCCCCAGCCATGGAGGTGACCTTGCCTTCCTTGGAGCTCTGTGCATCTCCAGGCTTTGCTCAGGTCCCTCTTGGGCAAATACTCCCTGGAAACATGGTGTGAATTATTTCCCTTCCTAAGCAGTGTTTATGGAAATGCTGCAAGGCCTGACCTAAGTCAGGTCTCAGCAGACAACGAGTGGGATAACCCAGCTTAGTGCTTCTCTCAGCTTTGTAGTAGAAAGAGAATCCTCCAGCTTTATAGTGCAAAGAGGAAAAACAGACACCAGCTAGAAGGCAAGGGGAGGAGGAATGTGGCTTTTGGAGCTTGCAGGTGGTAGGATTAAGATCTAGGAAGGTGATTCTCTGCTCAGGATCAGCAGTGACCCTGGCTCAGTGTGGATCCTCTCTCTCCTGGCAGGTATGAGGGAGCCAGTGCTGGCTGGAGCTCCAGGTGTGATCCTTTCCCATCTTCAGTAATAAAATGCTTCTACCCCAATAAACAGGAGTTCATCTCAGTGCATTCAAGCTCTTTGTTCAGTTTTGTGGATTTGGGAGGTTCTTCCCAAAGCATTCATGCTGAACTAACAAATTTTTATTAATGCTTTCAAATGGAGATGAAAATTATGTGTTATCTCAGAGATGTCAGGCTTGATGAAAGCAAAAATCCTACAGCTACAACTCCTGTTCCTCCTGCTTTGTTTAGCTGAGCCTTAATGCAGTGATGATCCTGCAGTCCCCTTGGAGATGGAGACAGAAACCCCGACTGGATTAGCATGTGGAACTGTTTATTCCAACTGGGTTTCTTTTGCTTGCAGGAGCTGCTCTGAACTTCATTCATTAACGTGCTGCTAAAACAACTGAATGGGCTCCAGACATGAGTTTCATGACACTTCTTTCCTCTCTCCCCTCACCTAAGGAAACCCCTAGCTCCTCATTTTCTCCAGTAGAGTAATCCAGACACAAGGGTTCCCCAAGTTAATCTCTCTTGGCAGCTGCAGCTGGTCAATAGAATCCCCTGGCAGTGTGAATATTGCAGTTGGTCAGAAAGAACCCCACCCTCATCCCCTTGTCCTTCAGGGAGGGATGGCAACACTCACAGCCCATTCTGGCAGCACAGGGGTTTGGGGACAGGTGGCTTTGGCTGCCAAGGCTGCCACAGCTCCTGTGTCACACACCTGGCTTTGGCTGCTGTTGAAGATTGCAAGGCAAGATGTTTTCAATTACCATCTGGATGGCAGGTTATCTTTTGTCAAGTGGGCAGTTTGCTTTATCTCTCTTTGAGTGACCACAATCACTCCTCCCTCGGGAGGGGACACCTGCTGATAACAGCTATGGAATGTCCCTGCATGGCTGATAAGAACTACAGCATCCCATTGGGAGATGGGAGCCCAGAGGGAGGAGCCAAGCATTCCTACCCGGATAGAATCTGGAGATTCTGGAACACCAGCACGGCTTCTGCACTGGATTGCCCAGAGGAACAGCAGCTGCCTCTGCCCCTGGACCTTCAGAGGAAGAGACTGCACCTTTCTCCAGGATCCCTGCTCCAGCAGAGCCACCCCTGACACTGCAGGAGGGCTGAGCCACAATTCCAATGGGACTGCTGCCAGCACCCTGACCCACAGGGTGTCAGGTTGGGTTCTGACTCTGCCAGTGTTGGTTTAGTTCACTGCATTGTTTATTTTATCCTTTTTGTTTTTCTTCCCTATTAAAGAACTGATATTTCCTGCTTGCATATTTTTGCCTGAGAGCCCCTTAATTTAAATTTATAGCAATTCAGAGGGGTGGAGAAAGTTTACATTCTCCATTTCAAGGGAAGCTCCTGCCTTCCTTAGCAGACTTCTGTCTTTCCAAACCAAGACTGCTGCTGAGGACATTGTGGCTCTCCTGGGGACACCAGGACCTGTCCCCATGGGCTCTGCCATGAGCTGAGGAAGGGCCATGGTCACCAGTGCAGCCACATGTGTTGCTTTGTCCTTCACAGATTTTACTGTTAATAATGTTATTTTCAGCTTTCCCTTCCAGAACTCATCCAAGCAGGGACTGTTTATCTTCCTCAAGTGTATTTTGAAACATATTCTTACAGGGTACATTGCGTGAATATTAGAGACTTATTTTTTCCTTGGGTGTTCTTCAAATAATCCCTGCTTTGAAAAGCTGAAACAAAGACACACAAAGGTCTGGCTCTGCAGGACGAGTGCAAGTGAAAGGTCACAGAGGAACAAGGGGGTTGTCTGAGGAGCTAAAGGGATAAACACAAATGCCTTTCTGAACTTTCCTCCTCCTCCTGCTGCTCACCCGCTCCCACTGGAAACACTTGTCCAAAGGAAGGGGGGAGACTTTTCTCTCTTCTGAATCTTTCTGCAAATTTTCATTTTTTAAAGTGGCATCAGATACTAATAACTGTGCTTTTTCCTGGATTAACACAAGGAATCTTCCCAATGCCAAAGCAGTATTAGAACCGATGGGGCCAATCCACTCCCTGGGTTTTCCTGTGACCTTTCAAGCCTGCACAGAGCTACACTTTGTATAAATAGACTGAAATAATAGTGAAGGATGTGGGTTGGTTCTTTAGTTTAGAAGCAAAAAAGGCTTTGCTTAGATAAACACGGCAATCCTGTGCAGAAAGGTCAGAAACTGAGCCCTGTGGGCAGTGCAGGGCTTGAAATTAAAACCTGAATTGTCCCTTGGAGTCACCTCCCCACACCAGAGCAGCCCTGGGCTGCAATTTGGCTGCAGCAGGGCCAGCACCCAACATCTTGTAGGTTTAAACCTGATGCCTTTATACTCGTGGGGGACAGGGTGGAGGATTCTACCTGGTGCTGTCACAGGAAGCTCTAAGAGGAACCAGGAGCAGCCCTATGGATCTCATCCCCCAGGGAAATGCTGTGCCAGAGCATTATCCTGCCTAGAAACCCAGTGGAACAGCCTGGCTGGGGTTTGCTGTGGCTCTTGGGGGCCAGGCAGGGCTGTGCCCAGGGCAGTTCAGCTCTCAGGTGTGCAGGGCAGCTCAGCCCTCCAGGTGTGCAGGGCAGCTCAGCTCTCCAGATGTGCAGGGAAGTGCCCAGGGCAGTTCAGCTCTCAGATACCCAGGTCAGTACCCAGGGCAGCTCAGCCCTCCAGGTGCCCAGGGCAGTTCAGCTCTCCAGGTGTGCAGGGCAGTGCCCAGGGCAGTTCAACCCTCCAGGTGTGCAGAGCAGCTCAGCTCTCAGGTGCCCAAGTATGCAGGGCAGGTACTCAAGGTCTCCAGGTGCCCCAGGCAGTTCACCTCTCCAGGTGCGCAGGACAGGTATTCAAGGTCTCCAGGTGTGCAGGGCAGGCACTCAAGGTCTCCAGGTGTGCAGGGCAGTTCAGCTCTCCAGGTGCCCAGAGCAGTTCAGCTCTCCAGGTGTGCAGGGCAGGTACTCAAGGTCTCCAGGTGCCCAGGGCAGTTCAGCTCTCCAGGTGTGCAGGGCAGGTACTCAAGGTCTCCAGGTGCCCAGGGCAGTTCAGCTCTCAGGTGCCCAGGACAGGTACTCAAGGTCTCCACGCCCACCCCACGTTGGGCTGGCAGTGCCCAAGCCAGGAGAGCCCTCTGCCAGGGCACAGCTGTGTCCTACTTGTGTCCCTGCTGCCCTGCCTATTAATGAGCAGGTATTTTAGGGCAGAGCACCGGGGAGTTGGTTTAATTAGCAGGTTACAGGGTATTTGTGCTTAAATTAACTTTGGCTCCATTTTCCTTCCACTGCACAGACTCAGTTAAAACAGAAGTTACTGGTTCAGGCTCCTGGGCAAGAGGCTGTGGCTTCACCTACCAACAACCAGAGGCTGGACTGAAAGCTGTGATGTGACATTCTCCATGGGTGTATAAAAATAAACACATGCAATGGCCCTTTCAGTAATTCTGTGCAGGGTTTGGGCATGGGGACAGAGCATAAAAAACAGCCATAAAATCACTGTAACATCACACTGCTCAATGACAATATCTTGTCTAATTATGGAAAGCTCAGAGACATCCTCAAGAAGATATAAAATGGAAATGTAGGCCTGTGGATGGATCCAGGATGAATCCTGAGGAGACTGAGTAAAAGAAGTGGGTATTAATGAGTAGTGCAGACACAAGGACTTGAGGAAATTCAACTATAAAAAGATGGGGAAAAGGGATTGTCTGTATAACCAGGAAACAGCTAAAACAACAGACCAAAAGGGAGGCATAAAGCTGGAAATTGGGTAATAAATCTCTGCCCTCATCAAAGAGGAGACAGTTCTATTGGAAAATAAAAATAACATTCTAGAACACAACAAAGTGGAATTTATAGTCCAATTAAAAATGCACGACTGAAAAAAACCCCAAACCTCAAACACTTTTCTTCCTACTTTAGGTAGAACGCAGTGAGAACACAGCATATGGTGGGGGCTGATCAGAAACTGCAAGGAAAGAATAGCTTGGATGTAAAACTGACTCAGGGCTTCTCTCTGCCTTGGAGGTGGGTTGCAAAGTCACAGGCTGCCCCAGGGCTGCTGCCTCCCCCAGTCCTGGCAGTCATTTGCTCTCCACCAGCTGAAAGTCTGGCTCTGGTGCTCCAAGAGGAGTTTGGGAAGGGTTTGCAGGGCATGGCTGGGCTGTTTATGACAGGACTGTGTGTGTGTGGGGGTACCAGCTGTGGGTTTCTCTGGGTCTGGATTGAAGGCGTTTGAGACAGTAGTTCATGTCTGGACTCAGGTGTTTATTATTTCTTATCAGTAAAAGAGTCTCACTACTGTGAGTTTGGCAGCTTTTCATTAGAAGGCACAAAATGGCCAACAATCTCTTGGTACAAGGTCTTTTAAGACTAAATTATCCAGTGATCTAGATTATTTTCCCTTTTAACCCAATAACTGATCCCAAAGAGCCCCCAGTGAGGACTTTTCTGCCCAATTACAAAATGCCACCCAAACCCATGAAGAAGAAGGAAGAAGAAGCCCAGGATGACACCCCGTACTAAAAATCCCAAAACCTCAATTTCCCTCCAAGTGATGCACCTACACTACTCTCTTATAATCTATTTCACACTTTTGTGGATTCCAGTCTATCTTGAAGTTTAGGAAACGTTCTCCATGGATGAGGGTCAGTGGGGCACCCCAGAGCGGACAGAGAAATATTCCCAGTGCCCTGGGTTTCCACAACTGTGTGGGGATCTTGTAGGTTTAAACCTGATGCCTTTACACTCGTGGGGCACAGGGGGGAGGCTTGTACCTGGTGCTGTCACAGGAAGCTGTAGCAGGAGCCAGAGCAGCCCTGTGGATCTCATCCCTCAGGGAAAAGCTGTGCCAGAGCATTATCCTGCCTACAAACCCATTGGAACAGCCTGATGACAACAGATTGTCTCATTATAGAGCCCACAAAAACATCTTTAAGCATCATAAAAAACAGAAGTGCAGGTTTGAGGACGAGCCTGTGACTCCCAAATGACACGGAAAAGAGGGAGGAACACCAATGTGCTGCACAGGGACAGCAGATCCCTCCTGTCCAGGGCTGGTGGTGGCACTGGGGAGCACAGAGGGGTCCCTGTGGGGAGAGAATCCCCGCTGTCAGTGCAGGGAAGGAGAGAGGGAAACAAACCCTGCTGCCATCACAAACGCTCCTGAAAACTCAGGGCAGCTTTTGCATGAGCAACAAAAGCCGCACTGGCCACACAAACCATCTGGAGCTCCCTGTGGGGATTCAATAAACTCCTGCAAATTGCTTCAGACATTTCCCACTCTCTCCACTCATTTTATGTGCAGAGTTCAGCGAGACGCTGTTTCCTATTCAAACAACACTTGTCACTTACATTTGGGTCGTTTTTCTTCTCTCTGGCAGCTCTTTGCTTTTCTGGCTCTCCAGTTTCCTGCACGCCCTCAGTGTGGAGGGGCTGTGAGCCTTGGCAGGGCTCAGGGCAGGGCACAGCAGCCCCAGGGTGGGGTACAGCACTGTGGGTGGTGCCTTTCCCTTGGTCCTAAAAGCCAGGCACAGTTAAGGGGTAAAGGGTTTTCATCTTGGTATTTAATAAGGATCTTTATGGTACACTGTGACGGTGTTCACAGGGGTCTCAGGATGAGGGAAGAGATGAGGATTTGACTCCATGTTTCAGAAGGCTGATTTATTATTTTATGATCTATATTACATTAAAACTATACTAAAAGAATAGAAGAAAGGATTTCATCAGAAGGCTGGCTAAGAATAGAATAGGAAAGAATGATAACAAAGGTTTGTGTCTCAGGCTCTGTGTCTGAGCCAGCTGGGCTGTGATTGGCCATTAATTACAAACAACCACATGGGCCAATCACAGATGCACCTGTTGCATTCCACAGCAGCAGATAACCATTGTTTACATTTTGTTCCTGAGGTCTCTCAGCTTCTCAGGAGGAAAAATCCTAAGGAAAGGATTTTTCATAAAAGATGTCTGCGACAGTGCACCACTTTGCAGAGCACTTCAGCCCTCCAGGTGTGCAGGGGAATGCACACACATAATAGATCATGTATATAATTTAATAGACCTTGCAAATTAGCATATCTGACAAAGATCCCCCAATTAGAGGCTTGAATGAATAGTGTGACATCCTCCTATTTCAGAGTATTCCTCCTGGATGAGCCCAATCCTGGTTTATAGGATGTATTTTAGAGGGACATTGGTTTTCAAGATAGCACAGGACTTGCCAGCCTCAACTGCAAAGCCCTTAGGATGTTTGATCTTCTAGCCTCACAGAATATTAGGACTCTGTTAAGTTATTAGATTTAAGGAATCACAAATATGCATGTTAAGGGCATGTTACTGAGAATTCACCAAAGGTATATAAAAGAAAAGGCAAAAACATCATCATGGCATTGTGTGGTACAGCAGTGTGGGGTCCATCATCACCCATGGAGTGCCACAGTGACACTAGTTGTGCTCTGGGGCTCAGTGCCTGCCCATCCCCTCCTCTTCTACAGAATTGCTGTGGTTTCCCCTCCTGTCCCCTCCAGCCCTGCTGCAGTGCAGGCAGCCCTGCCAGCAGCACCAGCTGGTCACCATGTCCTGCCTGCCTGCTGCTTATCAGGAGTCCAGCCACAGACACTCACACTCCAGCAGAGAATTATGATATAAAAATAAGCTCAGGCCTGATTATTCCCTTTGTCTGCTTTTTGCAGACAGATGCTCCCATTATTTGTCAAGCCTGTTCTCCAACTCCACCACATGTTCATGGTGCAGGGTGTCTTAGATTTGCAGGCACTTTCATGTCTTCATTTTTAAAGTGCCTTCTTTAAAATGCCCTGCAGATGCATATTTTGTGTGCTTGAGTGACCTTGTGCCCCAGGACAGTGCAGTCAGCAGTGACCAAAGGCCAGAGGAGCTTTGCTTCCCAGCCCTATCAGAGATGTAGATCCCACTACAGCCTTGGCTTGGAGAAAGCGTGTGGGTATCTACCACAGGCTGTTCCAGATTGCAAGACAAGATGTTTTCAATTACCATCTGGATGGCAGATTACCTTTGTCAAGTGGGCAGTTTGCCTTATCTCTCTCTCTGAGTGACCACAATCACTCCTCCCTCAGGAGGGGACACCTGCTGATAACAGCTATGGAATGTCCCTGCATGGCTGATAAGAACTACAGCATCCCATTGGGAGATGGGAGCCCAGAGGGAGGAGCCAAGCATTCCTACCCGGATAGAATCTGGAGATTCTGGAACACCAGCACGGCTTCTGCACTGGATTGCCCAGAGGAACAGCAGCTGCCTCTGCCCCTGGACCTTCAGAGGAAGAGACTGCACCTTTCTCCAGGATCCCTGCTCCAGCAGAGCCACCCCTGACACTGCAGGAGGGCTGAGCCACAATTCCAATGGGACTGCTGCCAGCACCCTGACCCACAGGGTGTCAGGTTGGGTTCTGACTCTGCCAGTGCTGGTTTAGTTCACTGCATTGTTTATTTTATCCTTTTTGTTTTCCTTTCCCTATTAAAGAACTGTTATTTCCAGCTCCCATATTTTTGCCTGAGAGCCCCTTAATTTAAAATTTATAGCAATTTGGAGGGGTGGGGAGGATTTACATTCTCCATTTCAGGGGAGGCTCCTGCCTTCCTTAGCAGACTCCTGTCTTTCCAAACCAAGGCAAGGCTCATCTGAAGGAAGGAGAAACTTTGTTGTGCTGACTCAGAGTCAGTTTTCTGTGGAAATGTGCTGAAGGAGTGGTCACTGACCCCTGCTTGTGTCACCTCATGACACACAGAAGGCTGAACTCTCCAGAAGTTGCCCAGTGCATGTTCTCTGCTCTACTGAATGACCAAATAGGTATTTCTGGGGCGTGCCTAATCTTAATTTGCTCAGCTGCAGGTTTTCTGTGAGTATAGGAGCTCACATGATGAAGAATTATTACCTTGTGTTGAACACATTATCCCTTATCTATCTGCATGACATATACATAAGAGATTCATTTTTTTAACATTGAGGATATTTGAAAATGTTGTGCCTACCAGGGTTTTATGCCCATGGTGGATAGAAAAGAGCCCCTGTCTGCTCATGGTGCTGCTTGTGACATTCTCAAACCTCAGCCCTGTCCCATCTACCAATGCTGCATGAGAGTGTCCTGAATAAGGGGGGTGGAGCTCTGCAGTACTCAGCAATTTCAGCTCCCAGGGATACAGAGGACAATTTCCCTCATCCTCCTTGCCATTTCAGGTTTCATTTCCAAAGAAACTTAAAGGAAAATTCAGCCCAAATTACTCTGTATTTGCCTCCCATCAGAGCAAAATTGTATGATAGCTTTTACTCGATTTCTGCATGAAACCCCGTGTCTTTGTTGAGTTCTTTTTGGATGGATCCAGCTAAATAAGAAAAGAAATGCAGGTGTTTGAAAGGATTAAAACCCAGGCTTGAATCACTCTCCAAGCTTGACTCACTGCAGTCCAGCCAGGGAAAATGAGGGAGAAAATCTCCTTTCTAAAGTCCTTTCAGCTCCAGTGAGAACTTGTCCTGAAGTGAGTTCCTCTCTGGGTACCTGGAGCCCCTCAGCATTTGGCAGTGCTGGGAGGCCTGTGGATTGCCTTGGGAATGGAAAAAGCCCAGGCAAAAACACTGACCTGGGCCAGGCTCTCTGCTGCTGGTGCCAAATCTGTTTGTTCTGCTTCTAAAATAATAATAGAACAAATTTTCTGAGCATCTTGGCGCCAGACTTCTCTTCCCTGGGTGCTTCAAAGGAAAGAGCTCCTTTTTTCAGCCCTGGCTGAGGTCACTGAGGCTGCAGCACAACAGCACTCCATGGCTTTCAAAAGCATTTTCAATTAACACAAAAATCTAATGAAAGCACGTAATCACAGGTGCTCAGCTGCCACGGGACCCATCCAAATGCCTCATCTACAGAAACTCTGCTAAAAAAGGCTTTTTATGCCTGTTCGTCTGAGACTTGTGCCTTCAGCCAGGGGGGTGGTATTTACTTCATTCTGATAGAAGGAAAAATCACTTTGCCCTGCAGGTTTAAACCCAGTGGTGAGCAGAGCCAGGTCCTGCTTGGGGCTGCCCAGCCCAGAAACCACCCCTGGCCATCATCATCCCTTGGGAGGTCTGGCAGCATCTCCTGGGGGCCTTTGGTCTGAAAAGGGTTTGACTTCTAGGAAGCCTTCTAAATGATGTGCGGATGGGCATGGCTGTGTTGGCTGAGGAAGCCAGGTCCTCTGAACAGCCACAAATTGCTCAAGTTGGGCCACTTGGTTTCCTTTTGACATGGAAAATCATGTAAATTTAATAGTGCTCAGGGGTCCCAGCCAGCAGCAGAGGCAGGTCCTGCTTGGTAGAGCCATTATCCCTGCCTCAACCAGGACATCATCCCTTGGGAGATCTTTCTGCATCTCCTGAGTTCCTGCCTTTGGCCTGAAAGAGTTTGACTTCTATAAACCAAATTGAAGCCTTCTAAATGATGTGCAGATGTGCATGGCTGTGCCCAGAGGCTCCTCTGAACAGTTGCAAGTTGGGCCACTTGGTTCCTTTTGATAGGGAAAATCTAGTGGTGCTCAGACTGGTCCCAGCCAGCAGCAGAGCCAGGTCCTGCTTGGTACTGCCCAGCCACCAGATGGTAATTCTCTGCCTCCAACCAGGACATCACACCTTGGGAGATCTTTTCTGCATCTCCTGCTTCTTGTCCTGAAAGAGTTTGACTTCTATAAACCAAATTAAAGCCTTCTAAATGATGTGCAGATGTGCATGGCTGTGTTGGTTGAGGGGAGCCTCAGCCCTCCAGCCACAAATTGCTCAAGTTGGGCCACTTGTTCAGAAAAAAGCCAGCCCTGCTCAGACTGGTCCCAGCCAGCAGCAGAGCCAGGTCCTGCTTGGTGCCAGGTGCCCCAGGTGCTCTCCAGGTGCCCAAGGTATTCAAGGTCTCCAGGTGTGCAGGGGCAGGTCTCCCCAGGTGCAGGGCAGTTCAGCTCTCCAGGTGCCCAGGACAGTTCAGCTCTCCAGGTGTGCAGGGCAGGTCAGCTCAAGGTGTGCCAGGTGCCCAGGGCAGTTCAGCTCTCCAGGTGCCCAGGCAGGGCAGGTCACCCAGGTGCCCAGGGCAGTTCAGCCTCAGGTGCCCAGGACAGGTCACTCAAGGTCCCCAGGTGTGCCCACCCCAGGTGCCCAGGGCAGTTCAGCCCAGGTGCCCAGGAGAGGTCTCCAGGTGCCCAGGGCAGTTCAGCTCTCCAGGTGCCCAGGACAGGTCCCACGCCCACCCCACGTTGGGCTGGCAGTGCCCAAGCCCTGTCCTACTTGCCCTGCCCCTGCCTATTAATGAGCAGGTATTTTAGGGCAGAGCACCGGGGAGTTGGTTTAATTAGCAGGTTACAGGGTATTTGTGCTTAAATTAACTTTGGCTCCATTTTCCTTCCACTGCACAGACTCAGTTAAAACAGAAGTTACTGGTTCAGGCTCCTGGGCAAGAGGCTGTGGCTTCACCTACCAACAACCAGAGGCTGGACTGAAAGCTGTGATGTGACATTCTCCATGGGTGTATAAAAATAAACACATGCAATGGCCCTTTCAGTAATTCTGTGCAGGGTTTGGGCATGGGGACAGAGCATAAAAACAGCCATAAAATCACTGTAACATCACACTGCTCAATGACAATATCTTGTCTAATTATGGAAAGCTCAGAGACATCCTCAAGAAGATATAAAATGGAAATGTAGGCCTGTGGATGGATCCAGGATGAATCCTGAGGAGACTGAGTAAAAGAAGTGGGTATTAATGAGTAGTGCAGACACAAGGACTTGAGGAAATTCAACTATAAAAAGATGGGGAAAAGGGATTGTCTGTATAACCAGGAAACAGCTAAAACAACAGACCAAAAGGGAGGCATAAAGCTGGAAATTGGGTAATAAATCTCTGCCCTCATCAAAGAGGAGACAGTTCTATTGGAAAATAAAAATAACATTCTAGAACACAACAAAGTGGAATTTATAGTCCAATTAAAAATGCACGACTGAAAAAAACCCCAAACCTCAAACACTTTTCTTCCTACTTTAGGTAGAACGCAGTGAGAACACAGCATATGGTGGGGGCTGATCAGAAACTGCAAGGAAAGAATAGCTTGGATGTAAAACTGACTCAGGGCTTCTCTCTGCCTTGGAGGTGGGTTGCAAAGTCACAGGCTGCCCCAGAGCTGCTGCCTCCCCCAGTCCTGGGAGTCATTTGCTCTCCACCAGCTGAAAGTCTGGCTCTGGTGCTCCAAGAGGAGTTTGGGAAGGGTTTGCAGGGGATGGCTGGGCTGTTTATGACAGGACTGTGTGTGGGGGTACCAGCTGTGGGTTTCTCTGGGTCTGGATTGAAGGCATTTGAGACAGTAGTTCATGTTTGGACTCAGGTGTTTATTATTTCTTATCAGTCAAACAGTCTCTCTACTGTGAGTTCTGCAGCTTTTCATTAGAAGGCACAAAATGGCCAACAATCTCTTGGTACAAGGTCTTTTAAGACTAAATTATCCAGTGATCTAGATTATTTTCCCTTTTAACCCAATAACTGATCCCAAAGAGCCCCCAGTGAGGACTTTTCTGCCCAATTACAAAATGCCACCCAAACCCATGAAGAAGGAAGAAGAAGCCCAGGATGACACCCTGTGCCCTCCATCTTGCTTCCATCCACAACGTACTAAAAATCCCAAAACCTCAATTTGCCTCCAAGTGATGCACCTACACTACTCTCTTATAATCTATTTCACACTTTTGTGGATTCCAGTCTATCTTGAAGTTTAGGAAACTTTCTCCATGAATGAGGGTCAGTGAGGCACCCCAGAGCGGACAGAGAAATATTCCCGGTGCCCTGGGTTTCCACAACTGTGTGGGGATCTTGTAGGTTTAAACCTGATGCCTTTACACTCGTGGGGCACAGGGTGGAAGCTTGTACCTGGTGCTGTCACAGGAAGCTGTAGCAGGAGCCAGCACAGCCCTGTGGATCTCATCCCTCAGGGAAAAGCTGTGCCAGAGCATTATCCTGCCTACAAACCCATTGGAACAGCCTGATGACAACAGATTGTCTCATTACAGAGCCCACAAAAACATCTTTAAGCATCATAAAAAACAGAAGTGCAGGTTTGAGGACGAGCCTGTGACTCCCAAATGACACGGAAAAGAGGGAGGAACACCAATGTGCTGCACAGGGACAGCAGATCCCTCCTGTCCAGGGCTGGTGGTGGCACTGGGGAGCACAGAGGGGTCCCTGTGGGGAGAGAGAGAGGGAAACAAACCCTGCTGCCATCACAAACGCTCCTGAAAACTCAGGGCAGCTTTTGCATGAGCAACAAAAGCCGCACTGGCCACACAAACCATCTGGAGCTCCCTGTGGGGATTCAATAAACTCCTGCAAATTGCTTCAGACATTTCCCACTCTCTCCACTCATTTTATGTGCAGAGTTCAGCGAGACGCTGTTTCCTATTCAAACAACACTTGTCACTTACATTTGGGTCGTTTTTCTTCTCTCTGGCAGCTCTTTGCTTTTCTGGCTCTCCAGTTTCCTGCGCGCCCTCAGTGCGGAGGGGCTGTGAGCCTTGGCAGGGCTCAGGGCAGGGCACAGCAGCCCCAGGGTGGGGTACAGCACTGTGTGTGGTGCCTTTCCCTTGGTCCTAAAGGCCAGGCACAGTTAAGGGGTAAAGGGTTTTTATCTTGGTATTTAATAAGGATCTTTATGGTGCACTGTGACGGTGTTCACAGGGGTCTCAGGATGAGGGAAGAGATGAGGATTTGACTCCATGTTTCAGAAGGCTGATTTATTATTTTATGATATATATTACATTAAAACTATACTAAAAGAATAGAAGAAAGGATTTCATCAGAAGGCTGGCTAAGAATAGAATAGGAAAGAATGATAACAAAAGCTTGTGTCTCGGTCTCTGTGTCTGAGCCAGCTGGGCTGTGATTGGGCATTAATTACAAACAACCACATGGGCCAATCACAGATCCACCTGTTGCATTCCACAGCAGCAGATAACCATTGTTTACATTTTGTTCCTGAGGCCTCCCAGCTTCTCAGGAGGAAAAATCCTAAGGAAAGGATTTTTCATACAAGATGTCTGCGACAGTGCACCACTTTGCAGAGCACTTCAGCCCTCCAGGTGTGCAGGGGAATGCACACACATAATAGATCATGTATATAATTTAATAGACCTTGCAAATTAGCATATCTGACAAAGATCCCCCAATTAGAGGCTTGAATGAATAGTGTGACATCCTCCTATTTCAGAGTATTCCTCCCTGGATGAGCCCAATCCTGGTTTATAGGATGTATTTTAGAGGGGACATTGGTTTTTCAAGATAGCACAGGACTTGCCAGCCTCCAACTGCAAAGCCCTTAGGATGTTTGATCTTCTAGCCTCACAGAATATTAGGACTCTGTTAAGTTATTAGATTTAAGGAATCACAAATATGCATGTTAAGGGCATGCTACTGAGAATTCACCAAAGGTATATAAAAGAAAAGGCAAAAATATCATCATGGCATTGTGTGGTACAGCAGTGTGGGGTCCACCACCACCCATGGAGTGCCACAGTGACACTAGTTGTGCTCTGGGGCTCAGTGCCTGCCCGTCCCCTCCTCTCCTACAGAATTGCTGTGGTTTCCCCTCCTGTCCCCTCCAGCCCTGCTGCAGTGCAGGCAGCCCTGCCAGCAGCACCAGCTGGTCACCACGTCCTGCCTGCCTGCTGCTTATCAGGAGTCCAGCCACAAACACTCACACTCCAGCAGAGAATTATGATATAAAAATAAGCTCAGGCCTGATTATTCCCTTTGTCTGCTTTTTGCAGACAGATGCTCCCATTATTTGTCAAGCCTGTTCTCCAACTCCACCACATGTTCATGGTGCAGGGTGTCTTAGATTTGCAGGCACTTTCATGTCTTCATTTTTAAAGTGCCTTCTTTAAAATGCCCTGCAGATGCATATTTTGTGTGCTTGAGTGACCTTGTGCCCCAGGACAGTGCAGTCAGCAGTGACCAAAGGCCAGAGGAGCTTTGCTTCCCAGCCCTATCAGAGATGTAGAACCCACTACAGCCTTGGCTTGGAGAAAGCGTGTGGGTATCTACCACAGGCTGTTCCAGATTGCCATGCAAGATGTTTTCAATTCCCATCTGTATGGCAGATTACCTTTGTCAAGTGGGCAGTTTGCCTTATCTCTCTCTCTGAGTGACCACAATCACTCCTCCCTCAGGAGGGGACACCTGCTGATAACAGCTATGGAATGTCCCTGCATGGCTGATAAGAACTACAGCATCCCATTGGCAGATGTGAGCCCAGAGGGAGGAGCCAAGCATTCCTACCCGGATAGAATCTGGAGATTCTGGAACACCAGCACGGCTTCTGCACTGGATTGCCCAGAGGAACAGCAGCTGCCTCTGCCCCTGGACCTTCAGAGGAAGAGACTGCACCTTTCTCCAGGATCCCTGCTCCAGCAGAGCCACCCCTGACACTGCAGGAGGGCTGAGCCACAATTCCAATGGGACTGCTGCCAGCACCCTGACCCACAGGGTGTCAGGCTGGGTTCTGACTCTGGCAGTGTTGGTTTAGTTCACTGCATTGTTTATTTTATCCTTTTATTTTCTTCCCTATGAAAGAACTGTTATTTCCTGCTCCCATATTTTTGCCCGAGAGCCCCTTAATATAAAATTTATAGTAATTCAGAGGGGTGGGGAGGGTTTACATTCTCCATTTCACGGGAGGCTCCTGCATTCCTTAGCAGACTCCTGTCTTTCCAAACCAAGGCAAGGCTCATCTGACGGAAGGAGAAACTTTTTGTTGTGCTGACTCAGAGTCAGTTTTCTGTGGAAATGTGCTGAAGGAGTGGTCACTGACCCCTGCTTGTGTCACCTCATGGCACACAGAAGGCTGAACTCTTCAGAAGTTGCCCAGTGCATGTTCTCTGCTCTACTGAATGACCAAATAGGTATTTCTGGGGCCTGCCTACACTTAATTTGCTCAGCTGCAGGTTTTCTGTGAGTATAGGAGCTCACAGGATGAAGAATTATTACCTTGTGTTGAACACATTATCCCTTATCTATCTGCATGACATATACATGGCAAGCAGATTCATTTAAAAAAAAAGAGTTTAACATTGAGGATATTTGAAAATGTTGTGCCTACCAGGGTTTTTATGCCCATGGTGGATAGAAAAGAGCCCCTGTCTGCTCATGGTGCTGCTTGTGACATTCTCAAATCGCAGCCCTGTCCCATCTACCAATGCTGCATGAGTGTGTCCTGAATAAGGGGATTTGGTGGAGCTCTGCAGTACTCAGCAATTTCAGCTCCCAGGGATACAGAGGAGCAATTTCCCTCATCCTCCTTGCCATTTCAGGTTTCATTTCCAAAGAAACTTAAAGGAAAATTCAGCCCAAATTACTCTGTATTTGCCTCCCATCAGAGCAAAATTGTATGATAGCTTTTACTCGATTTCTGCATGAAACCCCGTGTCTTTGTTGAGTTCTTTTTGGATGGATCCAGCTAAATAAGAAAGAAATGCAGGTGTTCGAAAGGGCAAAACCCAGGCTTGAATCACTCTCAGCAAGCTTGACTCACTGCAGCTCTCCAGCCAGGGAAAATGAGGGAGAAAATCTCCTTTCTAAAGTCCTTTCAGCTCCAGTGAGAACTTGTCCTGAAGTGAGTTCCTCTCTGGGTACCTGGAGCCCCTCAGCATTTGGCAGTGCTGGGAGAGGCCTGTGGATTGCCTTGGGAATGGAAAAAGCCCAGGCAAGAAACACTGACCTGGGCCAGGCTCTCTGCTGCTGGTGCCAAATCTGTTTGTTCTGCTTCTAAAATAATAATAGAACAAATTTTCTGAGCATCTTGGCGCCAGACTTCTCTTCCCTGGGTGCTTCAAAGGAAAGAGCTCCTTTTTTCAGCCCTGGCTGAGGTCACTGAGGCTGCAGCACAACAGCACTCCATGGCTTTCAAAAGCATTTTCAATTAACACAAAAATCTAATGAAAGCACGTAATCACAGGTGCTCAGCTGCCACGGGACCCATCGGAGACGCCAACTTCAAATGCCTCCTCTACAGAAAACTCTGCTAAAAAAGGCTTTTTATGCCTGCTCGTCTGAGACTTGTGCCTTCAGCCAGGGGGGTGGTATTTACTTCATTCTGACAGAAGGAAAAACCACTTTGCCCTGCAGGGGCTCAGACTGGTCCCAGGCAGCAGCAGCCCAGTGGTGAGCAGAGCCAGGTCCTGCTTGGGGCTGCCCAGCCCAGAGCCACCCCTGGTCATCATCATCCCTTGGGAGGTCTGGCAGCATCTCCTGGCTTCCTGCCTTTGGTCTGAAAGAGTTTGACTTCTATAAACCAAATTGAAGCCTTCTAAATGATGTGCGGATGGGCATGGCTGTGTTGGCTGAGAGAAAACTCCAGCTCCTCTGAACAGCCACAAATTGCTCAAGTTTGGCCTCTTGGTTCCTTTTGACAGGAAAAATCTAGTGTAAATTTAATAGTGACCAGACTGGTCCCAGCCAGCAGCAGAGCCAGGTCCTGCTTGGTGCTGCCCAGCCACCGCTGGTAATTCCTGCCTCCAACCAGGACATCACACCTTGGGAGATCTTTCTGCATCTCCTGGTTCTTGCCCTTGGTCTGAAAGAATTTGACTTCTATAAAGCAAACTGAATGTGCAGATATGCATGGCTGTGTTGGCTGAGAGGAGGAACTTCAGCTCCTCCGAGCAGCCACAAATTGCTCAAGTTGGGCCACTTGGTTCCTTTTGATAGGGAAAAATCCAGTGTAAATTTAATAGTGACCAGACTGGTCCCATCCAGCAGCAGCCCAGTGGTGAGCAGAGCCAGGTCCTTCTTGGTACTGCCCAGCCACCCCTGGTCATTCTGCCTCCAACCAGGACATCATCCCTTGGGAGATCTTTTTGCATCTCCTGCTTCTTCCCTTGTCCTGAAAGAGTTTGACTTCTATAAACCAAATTCAAGCCTTCTAAATGATGTACAGATGTGCATGGCTGTGTTGGTTGAGAGGAGGAACTTCAGCTCCTCCAAACAGCCACAAATTGCTCAAGTTGGGCGACTTGGTTGCTTTTGATAGCCAGGAAAAAGCCAGTGTCAATTCAATAGTGCTCAGACTGGTCCCAGCCAGCAGCAGAGCCAGGTCCTGCTTGGTACTGCCCAGCCACCGCTGGTAATTCCTGCCTCCAACCAGGACATCACACCTTGGGAGATCTTTCTGCATCTCCTGCTTCTTCCCTTGTCCTGAAAGAGTTTGACTTCTATAAACCAAATTAAAGCCTTCTAAATGATGTGCAGATGTGCATGGCTGTGTTGGTTGAGAGGAGGAACTTCAGCTCCTCCAACAGCCACAAATTGCTCAAGTTGGGCCACTTGGTTGCTTTTGATAGCCAGAAAAAAAGCCAGTGTAAATTCAATAGTGCTCAGACTGGTCCCAGCCAGCAGCAGAGCCAGGTCCTGCTTGGTGCTGCCCAGACACCCCTGGTCATTCTGCCTCCAACCAGGACATCATCCCCTGGGAGATCTTTTTGCATCTCCTGGTTCTTCCCTTGTCTTGAAAGAGTTTGACTTCTATAAACCAAATTGAAGCCTTCTAAATGATGTGCAGATGTGCATGGCTGTGTCGGCTGAGAGGAGGAACTTCAGCTCCTCCGAGCAGCCACAAATTGCTCAAGTTGGGCCACTCTGTTGCTTTTGATAGCCAGAAAAAAAGCCAGTGTAAATTCAATAGCGACCAGAGTTTGACAGTCATGTATTAGATTTGTGCCCTGGAAAAGCAAGTGAAAGGAACTTTTATTATTAAGTGTCCCTACAGCACAGAATATCTGAGCATGAATTCACCAGGCTGATTCAATTGAAAATAATGTTTTCAAAAAACAAGATGCATCTGTTCTCACCTCCCCTAATGCGATTATTTAGTGCCCTACTGTTATACTGTTGCAAGAAATAAGATTCACTGCATGCTAAAAATGACACCAAAAATTGATTCAGGCAGAGGAAGTGTGTCTGCAGCCCCAGTGGTGACCCGAGCAGCTGTGCCACACTAGCACACTTCATGGGAAGTGCTTTTTATAGCAGCACCAGTAAGTGCCTCACAAATGGGCTGTGTTTTGTTCACAGCCCTCCAAACACAGCGCATTGTTTGGAGTTCTTGGTGCAGGGACACATGGGATGTGTTACTTCCCAGAAGTGGGAACAGTTGGGGTGGGGGGAAGAAGGATTAAATCACATAAAGCAGAGAAGAAATAGCCCTTGAGAGACTTTTCTGCCAGAATACTGTGGTGTTGTGAGGTCCCCAGGATGAGGTGAGAGATGAGAATTTGACTCCAAGTTCTCAGAAGGCTGATTTCTTATTCTATTCTATTCTATTCTATTCTATTCTATTCTATTCTATTCTATTCTATTCTATTCTATTCTATTCCATTCCATTCCATTCTAAGAAAATATATACTAAAACTATACTAAAGAAATAGAAAGGATACATCAGAAGGCTAAACAAGAATGAATAATAAAAACCCATGACTGACTCAGAGTCTGACACAGCTGGCTGTGATTGGCCATTAATTAAAAACAATTTACATGTTTGGATAAACAATCTCCAGACCACATTCCAGAGGAGCAAAAAATGGAGAAGCTGAAGCTTCTCATCTTGCCAGGAGAAGAAATCCTAGCAAAGGGATTTTTTCAGAAAATATCACAGTGACAGAATACAATTTCTTGTTCTAGGGTACAAAGCCATGGGTGGGGCTGGTGCTTTTTTCCTGCTCTAAAAACCAGAGACATCACCCCTTGCTCCCAGCATTGTGAGCTCTCCACCTGGACTGCTCCAAGGTGATGTCGTTTCTAAAGAGGGTTCAGAGATAGCGGTACGGTGATTTTTATTTCTTTTCCCCCTAAAATTAGACAAGAAAATAATAAATGCCAATCTGGCCCTTCAGACCCCTGGCTTGGCCATGTAGACCCCTCCAGGGGCACCTCACCAGTTTCTGTGCCTTTCCCCATCCTCCCAAACAGCTCCTCACACCAATTTATGCCACCAGGCTCATTCAACACTGAACTGCAGCACTGGATAAGAGAGGCTGTATCACCCCAACCCCAAACCTCCTCAGAGAGCAGAGTCAGGTTCATCTGACAACTGTTTTCCATGGAAATGTGTGCAGCAGCATTACACCACTGCTAAATGCTCCAGTAATTGACTTTCCTGTCAGCTCTGCCAAGCCTGCATTAACGGGCTCAGCCTGCTCTCCCCTCCCTCACACCAACCACTCTCTCCCAGCTCCTTGAGCTCCCCAGATCTCACACATTTTGTTGGAATCACCCCTCACACCCAGAGCTGCTCCGGGCCATCTCCCAGGCCCTAGGGCACCTGTTGGGTTTTTAGTCTCTCCTTAAAACTTGTCTGGGCTCTCTCTCTCCAATACCCACAGGGAGAAATGCACTTAATTCCCTCAGTGGCACTAGATGCCACTTTTCTTTCCATATAAATATCAGGAAATCTGTTTGAATATTCTCCTGGTTGCCTCTGCACTGGTAACAACAATTACATCATATTCCTCTAACAATCAGTCAATAATTTCATAGGGTTTCACCTGTTCTCCTCTGCCCTGCTGACCATGGATATTTTATCAGGATGCCCTTAGATTTTCTTATCAATTTTTTGCTTCACATTTATCTTTATTGTTACCAATTTACCACTTTTCCTTTTCCTCGACAATGCTTTTTGTGGTTTGTTTCTGCCTTTTAATTTCATTGCTGGCTCCCATTCGGGGTGGGCTCCCAGCCAAAGCTCTCTTCCTCTGTGATTTGCTGAATAAAATTTATCTCCATATTCTGGTACATTCCCTGAGGCTGGGGGTGCAGTGGCTGGGAGCTGCTGGCCAGGGCTGTGGTGCCAGTGCTCTGTGAGCAGCTGTGAAGGACCAGAAAGTTCCTTAGAAAGATTCCCCAGCTTGAGGAGCTGCACCTCAGCCTCAGGGAATGTACATCACAGAGCCTCTGTGATGTTTAAATGAGAAAATCTGGGTGCTGCACTCCAAGTTCTCAGAAGGCTGATTTACTATTCTATTCTATTCTATTCTATTCTATTCTATTCTATTCTATTCTATTCTATTCTATTCTATTCTATTCTATTCTATTCTATTCTATTCTATTCTATTCTATTCTATTCTATTCCATTCCATTCCATTCCATTCCATTCCATTCCATTCATGTGAGGAAAAGGGTTTCCAATTCCCTGAGGGCAATTTCTTTTCATGGTGTGCCTGTCCCTCACTCCAGAGCCCAAACTCAGCTCAGGGCAGTAGAGGATGCTCTTTGGCTGGCACAGTTGTCTCTGTGGCTCTGCAGCGCCTTATCCAGACAGTTTGGAGCAGGTTCTTCCTTTAGCCAGACAGGGATTGAGCCCTGTCCATGCTCATGTGTCTGATCAGCCCCCCTGTGTGCTCTGCCTGTGCCTGGATGGAGCCCACAGAGCATATTTGCCCTGTGCCCATGGAGCAGGCAGCCCTTGATGCCTTTTTGGGGCTACCTAAACACAGAGGCCAGACAAAATTAAGGCAATAAAAAAGCAGTTCTATTTATTGAAGGGCCTTCAGGGACATTTAGGCAGACAAAGCCCACAGGGGATACACCCAGAATGGATGACATGTTTTCACCCTTTTGTAACTTTGGGCCATTTGCATATTGAGGGTTAATTAATTCCAATTACAGCTTCAGGGAATGAAGTAATTGACCCCAAGTTTGCTCCCCCAACTCACTTTTGTTTCCATCTCTCAGGGCCTGAGTCAGTGAGGTGTCCTTGACTGCCAGGCCTGGAGAGGAATTGTTGTGTCTGCCCAAACTGAGAAAGCAGCAGCTCACACTGTGTGTGGAGTTGGAGTTATATACTAAAGAACTTCAGGATTACAAATATATGAAAAATATAAAAGCTGAAATCCTGAGGCATCACCCTGTGGATGGGGAGGAGGCAGCTGGCAGAGCTGCTGGCAGACCCTGGCTCAGGGGACAGGGACAGTGCACAGAGCACCCTGGGCTGGCAGCTCACTGCTCCCAGCCCAGTGAGTGTCCCCTGCCACAGGATGGATTTTGCTGATGGGGATTAGGGGTTCTTTCATCTGCACTGCTGCAGGAGCTGCTGCACGACCCCACCACTCTGCAGGATCCCCAGTGCAGCCTGGAGGGGACACAGGCCCAGCTGTGAGACTCTGCCCTGTGCTTTTCCAATGGACTCCTTTCTCCTGGATCCCCTCCAGCCCCAGTCCTGGGTCAGCCCAGGGCAGTGGAACACCTCTGAGAGCCTGCAAAAGCATCTGTTGGGCTCCAATTTCTCTTTTAAACCTCCTCCAGCATTTCCTGCCGTTTAGTGGGAGCTGCAGAAAGCTTTCAACAACCATGGAAAATTCAGAGTATTGGGATTTAAAACCAGTGGTCACAGGGGTCCTGATATACCTGGCTGAGAGAAGGCTCCATTTGCTTTGCTCTCTGCAAGCCCACTCCAGCAGTGCTGTTCTGAACAACACACCAGTTCCTGGAATCTCAGACACAGCCTGAGATTGCAGTGTTTTTAAGACATAATGAAAAAGGTAATTTTCCAGCCTCCCTGCAATCTTCATCATTGGGGAGGTATTTTGTGCAATTTTCAGGCCTGGCTATAATCACGCTCCCAGAGATGACAGCGTGCTGCTGTGACACTGGGGGGCCTTTGAACCCTGCCATGCTTTGGACCCCCAAGTAAATGGAAGAAAAAGGGAGTGCAGCCATGGAGGTGCCATCCCTGCTGGGGCTGCCTGTGTACAAGCCAGCACAGCGTGCCACCAGGGCAAAGGCTGGCACAACACCCAGATCTGGCTCTCTGCTCACAGGGTGAGAAGTTAAAATAGCTCAAAGGTGAATGGACCCCTCAAATGTGTTGGCATACAGAGCTGACATCCCATGAAGGGAGCACTGACCTGTCCCTGGTGTGGTCTGTTGTTCCAGGGGGAACACCCAGAGCTCTGAAATTGTGGCAATCATCATCATCATCATTTTGGCAGGATTAGTTGCTATGCAATGAAAGGGACACGCAGTCCTTCTGATGTCCAGCACCTTTGAACACATAATGGGGCTTGGAAAAGCTCCTTGCTTGCCAGGCGCTCTGCAGCCTTGGCTTTGTCTGGGATGGATTTGCTGAAGCTGAAGGCAGAGGGGGAGCAGAACAGAATTTATGGGGGGGATGAGGGCTGGGGTACAGGGTGTATTGGAATACTACCAATATAGCTGGGTGAGACGCGCCTGAGCTTGTCTGGCCCTTGCTGCTTGACCAAATAGCAGCACTGTGGTGTTTCACCCCACAGACACTTTTGCCTGGCTGGGTGTGCGGTGTTTCACCCCACAGACACTTTTGCCTGGCTGGGTGTCTGGTGTTTCACCCCACAGACACTTTTGGCTGTGGATGTGCGGTGTTTCACCCCACAGACACTTTTGCCTGGCTGGGTGCTGCAGCTGGGCCCATGGGGACAAGTCCAGGCTTGCAGGAGCTCTGGTGGTGCTGGGATGGAGCTTCCCCCCATAACAGGGGCTGCTCCTCAGGTTTCCCTCTGGCAGAGAAGCTTTAAGGCGCTGGTGAAGGAAAGGAGTCGGTTCTGATGGAGGGTTTGGATCCAGAGCTTTATTCTGGCCCTCAGGCCTCTGCATGCAGCAGCAGCTCCAACAGAACTCCCTGAGCCCGTGGCTGCTGTTCCTTTAACCCTGGGGAGAGGGGCAGGGAAGGGGCAGGGAGCCACCAACCAGGGACAGGAGGGGAGGGACAAGGGACAAAGGACACCTGGATGGCCCAATGCCCCCCAGGGGTAGAGGGCATCCTTTGGATCTGCCAATCACTCGGTGCCTTCTGGAATGCCAGGAGTGACAGACAGTGCTGGGAGGGGAAAGGAGAGGTGACTGACACACCTGGGAGGGATCTTCAGGGGAGGGACCTGAGGTTCTGGGGTAAACCCTGAAATCACAAGGCAACAAAGGTGCAGCTCTGAAGGTACCTGGGTGCTGTTTTGGCCCCCACCCTGGCAGTCCCTGGGCAGGCGATGATATTGGGGAGGTGCAGGAGCGGTGCTGGGGCTGCCACCTCCAGTGGCACGAGGCACAGAGCTGCCCTCCGCCCACAGCTGGGTCTGTCACAGCCACAGCCTCCTGTGGAACAGCGTGTTCCAGAGCTGTGGGACAAGACCTGGGAAGAGCTGTGAGGAGCAGCTTGCTAATGCCTGAATATGTAAATGTGTGGAGTATTAATAACAGAACAGCAGCTCTTTAGTCAGGAGCTCCCAGCAGAGAGGCTGCCTGGCATGGGCTCCATCTCCTGACAACTCCTGGTGAGGCTGCATTTCACTCCCCTGTGGCATTCACATCCTCTGGAAAATCCCTTCCCCCAGGATTTTTCTCCTGGGAAGCTGAGAAGCCTCAGAGAAAAAAGGAAAACAATTCTTATCTCATTTGCTTCTCCTGTGTTGTGCTCATGTGGAATGTGTTTGGAGATTGTTTACCCACAGGTGATTGTTCCATTGGATTCTGGTGTGAGTTGTTTTCACTCTTTGGGCAATTGGGGCCAAGCTGTGTCAGACTCTGGACAGAGTCACAAGTTTTTATTATTATATTTTAGTATTCAGTAAGTATATTTTCTGTATTCTTTAGTATAGTATAATTTACTACTCTTTAATACAATATAGTAATATAATATAGTATTATTGTATAATATATTCTTTAATATAATATAATATAATATAATATTCTTTAATTTAATATAGTATCATAGTATAATATAGTATATTTAATATATTGTATAATATAGTAATTTATACTATAATGTAATTATAGTATATAATACAGTATAATATAGTATATAGCATATTCTTTAATATAATATAGTATTATAAAGTATCTTTAATATAATATAGTATTTTAAAGTAATCAATTAGCCTTCTACGAACATGGAGTCAGATTCATCATTCCTGCCACGGGGTTACCCTGCAAATACAATACTCCCCAACTGCTTTTACCCCCAAATGAGATGCTGAGGGGTAGCACAGAGCAGCACTGTGTCTGTGATGCCCTTGCAGCAGCAGCTGATGGGAGAAAAGTGCAAAGTTGTGTTCCTGGCAGAGCAGAGCCCAGGAGCCCTGGCAGCAGCCTCGGAGCGCTCGTGAAATAAAAACAGGCTCTTGTGCTACCTGCCAGGAGCCATTAGCCAGGGAGCAAATGATCTACAGAATGGTCTGTGAGGGGAGCACAGCTCGGAGAGGGGCTGCAGCAGCTCATCTGCCATCCTTCACTTCATCAGGACATCTCTGTCACAGCCTCACGCCTCGTGCTTCCAATGTGAGGGCTTGTGATAGAAATTCGCAGGCAACGGGATGCAAACAGGCTGTAATGCTCAATCAGATGATGTTAAGGGTTTCAAGGAAAACAGAAATGAAAATGTCAAACCTGTTAAGCTGTGGAGTGCTTTCAGCAGAACGTGGGCAGAGGGACTCCAGGAGGGTGTTTAAAGCAGGAGCCAGGGGAGATTGCTCTCACAATGGCACCATTCTGGTGCCAAAGCCCCGCTGGGGCACGATGCACTCTGCTTTTTATAGATCTCTAAAGGAAAAAGTAAACCATGTGATGCTGAATTTATGAACCCACTCAAAAAGCAGGGGCTCCAAACTTGGCTGTCATCTCAAGTTCAGCCTTGATAGCGTCTGTGTCATTGTTCTGAGAGCCTGAACAAAGAGGCAGACAGGGGAGGTGAGGCACAGACTGCCACATCCAAGGCTGGGGCCTCTTAGCATTGTTTTTAGGACACTGACACCTTGGAAAGGTGGCATCTTGCACCTTTTTTTGCAGCTCTTGAGTACAGATTTCCACTTCAGAGCACAGAGAACTGTAGGCCAGCTGCCTGTGCTCAGCTCATGGGGGCTGCTCAGCTCTCTGGAGCTGCCTCTCAGCTGAAGCACAGCATGAGTGAGAAGCTGCTGAATTGCCTGAAAGCATGGCAGGAGGAATTAATTCCAGAAATCTCAGGAACTTTACATGTTGAGGTTCAGTTTCTCCTCCATGAGGGCACTGAGCACTGAAGAGACCAGGAAGGGTCACTGAGTGGGATTTTGCAGTTTAAGGCCACTTCATTCCCTGTGTAACTCAGACCTGTGCTCAACTAAAATATGCAGATGTGATAGCAAAGGCTTTTCTCATGTTTATTTACATGCAGAGCTTTTGCTTGTGCTGTGCTGAAGAGGAGAGGCATTACTACAAATCTGTTTGTTAATGAAACCAGAGCACTGGGAAAGGGGAAAGGAGGATTCCCCTCTTGTCTCCTGCCCCAGCTGTGACCTTACAGGACCCCACAGGGTCTCCAGCACTGGGGCCAGCCCGTGGTCACACCCAGCATCTCCACCGAGGTGTCACAGGAGCTTGGGAAGGTTTTCTTCAGCAGCTCTTTCAGGCCACCAGGGCTCCCTAATGGTTACAGCTGCTCTGCTAACATAAAAGTGATTTGTTCCAAGCCTACACAGATACAGAAACATTTTGCCTACACCATTTTTCTTCTTGCCTGAGAGGAGGGCAGGCAAATACATCATCACCAGGTCTGCAAGCAGCATCACAGCCAGAACTGATGTTTGAAAATTCTCTGAATCCTCTGCCCATGGCTCCAACCACAGGCTGGGGACACCGAGCATCCCTGTCCTGCCTGTCCCTGTGGCTGCCCAAGGTTCCTGCTGCACAGGACAGAGCAGAGGGCCCTCAGCCCCTGTGGGAGTAAGGAGGGATCTGCCCAGCTCCCTCTGTGCTCAGCTGAGAGCTGGAATGCTGTGCTTTGGGAAGCCTGGAGAAGGAGGGATTTGTAACGTGCCATATGCTGTCCCTTGGTAACCACGCTCCAGCCACTCTTCCCTCCATCTGCATCCCACCCTCCCTCTCCTTCCCTGTCTCTCCTTTCTCTCTCTCAGCTATTTACAGCCCCAGAAGTTCTTCACAGCCATGGGTTTGTAGAGCCCCTCTGGGATGGGATCCTTTTGCTGTCAGAGCCTCTCACTGTCCCTGTCCCTGTGCTGGAGGCAGGGACATTGTCAGAACCCAGGACATTCCTCTGGCTGCCCTGGGTGACTCCAGACCCTGGCAAGGGGCTCAGAGACCTTAGCATGGAGTCAAAAACACCTGTGCTTTTGATTTTAGCCCATGGAAACAATTACCAACTTTGTGTGAGGAGTTACAAGCCACAAGAGTTTGACTAGAATGATAGTGAATTTGTCACAGGGTGAAAATGTAGAATTTTGGGGTTTTAGAACGGGGGTTCAAGAGGCAAGATGGAGGAATCTGGGCATGTCCTGTCCTTCTTCTTATTCTTCTTGTCCTCCATCTTCTGCTGGGATGGTGGCACTTTTGGATTGGTTTAGAGTAGAGACAGATTGTCTAACATAGGTGATAGATATTGGAAAATTATTGTAAATAAAGTACAGGTAGTTCTTAGTATAAAAGCTAGCACCACCTCAGGGGTGGTCAGTGTGCGTCGAACCAACCTGCCAGACAGACCTCAACAGGTCAGAGAGAAAATCTTATAGATAAGGAAAAATAAACAACCTTGAAAAGCAGAACCAACCAATCTCGACTTCTTCTTCAGTTGTGGGGCTGGGAAAAAAGAGACTTTCTGATTCCTCAGGGTCATCTCAACCACAGAAACCCAAGACAACCCATCTCTGTGGTGGCTCTGCCGTGGGTGTCAGTTCTTAATTGGATAGTTTAGTCTTAAAAGACCTTGTAACAAGAGATTGTTGGCCATTCTGTGGTGCTTTTCCAGCGCTCTGAGCCTGGTGTGGACAGCTCAGGACTTCAGATAAAGATAACAATAAACAAGAAGCTGAAGACCAAAAAAGTCCTGTGTGTCTCCTTTTGCCTGGCACAGAACTGCTACAGGAGGGTTTCCCCCATCCAGGGAGCCCCCAGAAGGGCCCAACATAAAAGAAACATCAATAATTGGTGCCCTGACAGTGCAGATCTCAGCCCCTCTCAGAACTGTACAGGGAAATGGAGAAGAGGCTGTGAATCCCCCAGGGCTGGGATGGGCTCATTGCTCTGGGAGAGAGAGGTGAGAAACAAAAACTTCAGTCCCATAAAAAGTCGTAACGTTCACCTTATAAAACACACAAACTCAGTGATTTAAAGGGGGGAAAACTACTATTTGTTTCCAAATTTACAGGCAATAACACTTGATTTAGATCCCTGTCTGCCTCCTGTATAGACTGCAGTATAATTTAAAGGACAATAAAGTCTGAGGCCGTAACACCATCACCACAATAAATCAGGGCAGCTACCACCACTCAGAACAGAAATTATTAATCTGGGTTCCAAATGATATGCCTGCATATTGCTTATTTGAGCTGTTTATGCAGTGAGCTGAGATAGCACTTTCCCTCGTTATTATTTTTTACTTTTGCAATGACATACCATCTCCTCCTACCAAGGGGGCATTTATTACCCAGTATATATGGGGCAGCCAAGTGTGCTGTGCAGAGCATCCAGCATCCATACCACTGCCCAGAGTCCACATTCTGGGATGTTCTGCGGGCTGAGGGCACTAACTCATCCCCAACCAGGGGATGTGACACTGCTGTGCCCTGGGCAGGGCTGCCAGTGCTGACACGTGCTGGGGAAAGGATGGTGCTGATGCCTTTTTGGGGCTTACCTGGAAACAGAGGCCAGACAAAGTAAAAAGAGTGAAAGAGGATATATTTATATGTTAATTTTATATATATATATATATATATGTATATTTATATATTATATATTTTAATATATTTATATATTTATACAATTCTATATTTTTACATTTTCTATATTTGTATATTTGTGTATTTATATTTTATAATTTTATGTATTTATGCTTGTATATTTGTGTGTTTACAAAGGTATACATTTGCATATTTGTATATTTGTGGATATATATTTATATATTATTTTATATATATTTATATTTTATATATTCATATATTTTACATATTATATATTTGTATATTTATAGATTTATATATTATATATTTTTATATATTGAATATATTTATATATTTATTAAAGGGCCTTCAGGTACATTAAGGGCAGACAAAGCTTCCCCAAAGGGCTATACCCAAGATGAACAATGGTCACGAGTTTTTCAGACATAAGTTTGGTCCATTTGCAAATCAGGGGTTGATTCTCGAACTACAGCTTCAAGTAATGCAGTCAAATACCCCCAGTTTGCTCCCCCCAATTCACTTTTATTTATACATTTTGGATCCTGAGGCTGTAGGGTGCCCTTGGATCTCAGTCATGGAGGAATTGTTTTGTCTGACCAAAATGTGAAGACAATTAACTACACTTTATATGGAGTTCAGAGTTATGCACTAATGCAGAACAGGATTTTAAAAATAGAAAGTCGAAAATCTTAAGGCATTGGTGCTCCCAGCACCAGAAGCTTCTCTGGAACCCCAGGACCCCCAGACCTGCTCTCCTCTCCCAGCTGTGGCACCTCTGGGAGGGCTCAGAGCCCCTGGAGTGTTTGTGCCCTCTGTGCTTACAGACCATCAGTGGGTTTGGCAAAGTATGTTTGAAATTCAAACTTTAAAAATTCACATTTGAGGGGATTTTTAATGCTACAAGGGAGGGAGAAAAGTCTGTTAAATTTCAAGGGAGAAAGCACCTTTTCATGAAAAAGTACAGAGGGGAGTTTGCAGGAGGCTGAGCTCCCTCTTCACATCATTCCCCAGTAACTGAAGGAATGGACTGAAAATAGTTGTTTTTTTTTTAGGTTAGGGGACATTTCATACATATTTACTGAGATTTGATTGTGCAAATTCCACCCTCCTCTAACAAAAAAAAAAATCCTTGGAATCATATTTTCTGTTCAAGGAATGATGAGTCCAGCCTGGAGCAAAGACCACCCCACCAGGGGTCTTCATCTGAATGCAAAATATTCGTGTTTAAAATTAACAGAAGTGCCAACTCTCCTGAAATTGCAGGGATTTCCTGCGAGGAGGAAGTGCTGCTGTCATAGGCAAACCCACTCACAGCTGCACTCAGGATTTTGTCTGCATTACCCAGGGATTAGCATCATTTCCATTCATGGGAATGATCTGCTTTCATCTGGTGTAAAACATGAAGATGTTAACATGGATTTTAACATGCTCCTCAGCACGACTCAAAAATTTGTGTTTTTAATAAAGTAAAAATTTATTTGCTAAACAAACAGCATTTTAAAAAAAATATTGCCACCTCCCACATTTTCTGCAAATCCCCTTCTGTCTGAAGCAAAGGGCTGCGAGTTCCATTTGTACATCATGAAACATTCAGCACTCAAATTGTCCCCAGGAATGTCTCCATCTGCTGCTAGCTTTCTCTTCAGCTAATTATTAAATATATCAGAACAGAAATAAATAATAGATTTCCTTTAAAGAACCAGAAGTAAAATTTAATGAGTGTTTTGGTGTTAGGATGTGTTTTTCCCTCTGAAGTTGCAGTTCCTTAACACATCCTGAGCCACCCTGGGACAGCACACCCAAACTCCCTTTGGCCACGTGCTTTTGTTCTTTTGCCATTTGCCATCCAGACCTTTTCCAAAGCCAGTTCTCAGCTAAAAAATGCCATTTTATGTTCTCAAGCAAACTGCAAGACCTCCTGCTCCAGTTATCCCCAGCAAACCCAGACTGGAAGAGCTCCAGGTGCCTCCATCATTTCCCTTCCTGGTGAGTGAATTTCATGCCTTCACTGGAGGTTTTATCCAGGAATAAAAGATTGTTTCTGTTACAAATCATCTCACAATATTATGCCCTTCCTTTTAAAATGTGATGTGCAGCATTAGGTATAATTATTTATATTGCAGGGCTTAATGCTGCAGGCAGGGCCAGGGCCGAGGCAGCAACACCAAAAGCCCCAAAAGCCCAAACAGTCCAGAAGTCTTGTCCCTGTTTCCACTGATTTTTGAACTCCTGGGAAATCTTTACTGAGCACCTGAAGTTCCTCTGGTTCTGCCTTGGTGGAGCACAGCAGTGTTGGGTCTTGTGAGAGATGTGAGACAGAGCAAGGCCCCTCTGGAGTGTTCTGGGGAAGGTGTTTTCTCTTCTTCCCTCACATCAAAAATGTAGTGGAATCATTAAGAAACATGAAGGAATGACAGTGTTATACTACAGACACAGGAAATGTGGGGGAAAGAATGAGAAAAATTTTATTTCCCCTCAGAGCAATTATTGACATGCCTCTGAACTGTGGGAGCTACTGCCACCTCCATCCCACACCAGGCCTGGATGTGTCCAGCCTGTTTTGTGGGGTTCTTGCCCTGTTTGATGATAATTTATTGGGCTACCTAAAAACAGAAGCCAAAAATTAAAGGAATAAAAGGGCAAAATTAAAGGAATAAAAAGCAGTTCTATTTATTGAAGGCCTTCAGGTACATTTAGCACAGACAAAGCCCCCCAGGGCTGCACCCAAAATGGACAATGGGTCTCAGGTTTTCACACTTTTATGAGTTTGGGCCATTTTCATATTGGGGGTTAATTAATTCCAATTACAGCTTCAAGTAATGAAGTCATTGACCCCAAGTTTGCTCCCCTCAACTCACTTTTGTTTTACATTTTTCAAGGCCTGAGGCAATGAGGTGTCCTTGACTGCCAGGCCTGGAGAGGAATTGTTGTGTCTGCCCAAAATGGGGAAGCAGCAGCTCACACTGTGTGTGGAGTTTGGAGTTCTACACTAAAGAATTACAAATATATGGAAAATATAAAAGCTAAAGGTATCAGAGGGACCCAGTGATGAGGTGTCTGCCCAGAGATCCCCATCCCCAGGCCTGCTGCAGCCCGTGGGAGGCACTGGCTGCTGACACCATCCTTACACTCCACACTGGTACATTTTCTCTCCTCTTACTGGAAGCAAATGTGTCCCTAATAGTGCAAATTGCTGCAGAAGTGTTAATGAAACACATTGCAGCTGTAAAGTCAGAAGAAACCTGTTACTATAAACTGCATTTCCATTTCCTTATTTCCAGTCAGACTCAGGGAGTCAAATGGGTCATGTTTGTGTACAGCTCATCAGGAAGAAGATTCACAGTTAAAATACCAGGAGGAAGAGTTGTTTAATTGTTTAATGTGACATTTTTGAGGGAAGGCATGGAAGGGTCTGGTCGGGATGCAGCTGTCTGTCTGTTTGTGGACTCCTCATCAGGGATTTTCTTTCCCCAAAATCCCAAATATCCCTGCTCTTAAATGAGGAACCTCTTCCAGCAATTACATATTCTTACCTCTAGCAAGATTTTCTTAATCCATTATTTATATCCCATGTGTTTCATGTGGTTTTAAAAATCTACAGAAGGGCGTCTTGTTGATGACAAATGTTGAAGTACAAATCCTGTTTGCAGCTTCCCCCCTTATGCCACAGGAACTTCCCAGGGAGGAAAAATAAAAGCCACAAATGTTAAGATAAAAGATCCCTATAAATAAGGTTTGAATCATCCTTCCATCATTTCTGGAAGAAATTAAATTAAGTGTACCACAGTTCATGAGGTACCTGTGCAACTGTACCTGTCCATGAGGCTTTCAAATGAAATCCTAAACCACTTAAAATCAGTTTGTTTCTGATAGAAACTACAGGTCAGATGGATATGATGAAGAAGATTTTTTGGGTTTATCACCTGGACAAAAAGCTCCTTTGATTTTAAGAAAATCCCATATTCCTGCTCTGGAGATGAACATTACTGTGTGGTAAAACAGTTTGGGATCCCCAGCAGGCAAGGTCTGTCTGTGTGTCTGTCTCCCACCACCTGGTGCCAGTGGAGATGAAATCTTTGTCTTCTCCCATGCTGGAATATCTCATTCCTCCTCACATCTGTTTTCCCCAATTTATTCTAGATGACAGTGGGATTAACATATATAATAACAAGTGAAAATCTGATTTAAAATGCTTTCCATGAATTTTATGTCCAAAAAACCTCAGCTGTGTCCCTTCCAAGTGGCTTTTTGGTTTTCTCTGGGGTAATTGCAGAGTTGTCACTGTGATAGCCCATGGTACAACAGGGAGGAGACTGAGGCAGCAGCCAAAGGCTGTGAATTATTCAGAAATGTGCATTTCTCCAGGGGACCCAGGTGATGTCTGTTCATGCCCAAGACCTCAGAAGACCCAGAGGAAGCTTGGGAGTTGGTGCAAGCCTTTCAAGATGTCCCAGTCTGAGATGAAGCTTTGTCCATTAGAAGGTCCCTGTCCCTGTGCCCTGACAGGAGCATCCCAGACATACACACCTGGTACTTTATTACATTTAAAAGCTGCTTCTCTGCATCTTTCCTCTTGCCCTGAGCCCAAACCCTGCTGGTGCTGCCCCATTCCCCTGCTCAGCTTGGTGCTGCAGCTGCTCTTGGGCTCCACAGCTCAGCTCTGGAGGACGCAGTGTTGGTGGCTCTGGGGACATGGGACAGGAGCTGTGGTGACCCCCAGGGTCAGGCCCATGGGTTGTCACCCAGCCCACTGACAGGTACCAGTACAGAATTCCAGAGTCACTGAGGCTGGAAAAGGTCTCCAAGAACTTTGAGTCCAACCTATGAGCACTTCCCACCTTGTCACCCAGAGCCCAGAGCACTCAGTGCCACCTCCAGTCATTCCTTGGACATCTCCAGGGATGGGGACTCCAGACCTCCCTGTGCAGCCCCTTCCAATGCTTGATCACCCTTTCCATAAAGAAATTCTTCCTGATGCCCAACCTGACTCTCCCCTGGAGCAGCTTGAGGCCGTTTCCACTGGTCCTGTCCCTTGCCCCCTGGAGAAGAGACTGATCCCACCTGGCCTCACCCTCCTGCCAGGGAGTTTTAGAGAGCCACAAGGTCCCCCCTGAGCCTCCTTTTCTCCAGGCTGAGCCCCCTCAGCTTCTTCAGCTGCTGCTCATCAGACTTGGAGGGAACCAGAGGATCCGAACTCTGTCCCCTGGGAGGGCAGAGCAGGCAGGGGGAGCTGGGACAGGAGGGACAAGGGCTGGGACAGGAGGGACAAGGGCAGGGAAGAGAGGGACAAGGGCTGGGATGGGTGGGACAAGGGCAAGGACGGGAGGGAGAAGGGATGGGAAGGGAGGGAGAAGGGCAGAGACAGGAGAGGACCTGTGCAGGGACAGGAGAGAGAAGGGCAGGGATGGAGAAACAATCAAGGACAGGAAGGAAAAGGGCAGGGAAAGGAGGGAGAAGGGTAGGGACAAGAGGGACAAGGAGAGAGAAGAGCAAGGACAGGAGGGACAAGGACAGGAAAGGTAGGGAAAAGGGCTGGTTCAGGAGAGACAAGGGCTGGGAAGGGAGGGAGAAGGTCAGGGACAGAAGGAACAAGTCAGGTACAGGAGGGAGAAGGGCAGGGAAGGAGGGACAAGGGCAGGGATAGGAGACGACCTGAGTAGGGAAAGGAGGGAGAAGTGTAGGGACAGGAGGGAAAAGGGTTGGGACAGGAGAGAGAAGTGCAGGGACAGGAGGGAGAAGGGCAGGGAAGGGAGGGAGAAGACCAAGGGCAGGAGGGAGGAGGAATGGGACTGGAAGGAGAAGGGCAGGGAAGCGAGGGAGGGACAAGGGCTGGGATGAGCGGGACAAGGGCAGGGATGGGAGGCAGAAGGGCTGGGACAGGAGGGACAAGAGATGGGACAGGGGGGAAAAGGGCAGGGACAGGAGAGAGAAAGGCTGAGACAGGAGAGAGAAGTGCGGGGACAGGAGGGACAAGGGCTGGGAAGGAGAGACAAGGGCAGGGAAGGGAGGAAGAAGGGCAGGGAAGGAGGGACAAGGACAGAGACAGGAGGGAGAAGAGCAGGGAAGGAAGCACAAGGGCAGGGACAGGAGAGGAGCCTCGCAGGGATGGGATGCAGAAGAGCAAGGCCAGGAGGAGCTGCAGCTCCAGCCAGGGGCTCTGCCCGTCCCGTGGCCGGTTTGGGAGCGCTCCCAGCCCCACCTTTCACGGGTCAATGTTCCCTATCACGGCACAAACTCGCCTTGTGTCTTTGTTATGCTAATGTCCCAGCGCCGCACAATTTAAATAGCACTTCCAGAAAAATTAAGTATGTTCATTGACACAGTGAAATGTTTTCACCCTCCATGTAACCTTCACAGTTTCTGTACAAAATCTATCAGTCAGTAAACTATTCATCTGCGAATGCTTACCAATTATTATGCTAATGCATTACAATACATTACAGTGAATTCTTTTTAAATGCCAGGAAATGCAGCTGTCTGGCATCCTACCTCGCCTGTATTATGGAGCTATCAATAAACAGCAGAGCATTTGCAACTGGATTTTGACTGCTTTGTCAGAACTCTGCAAAAAAAAAAAAAAAAAAGAAAAAATCTTATCATTTAATATTATGAAGAAATTCTGGAATTAAAGTGGTGTAATGCATTCTTCAGTCAGGGACTCACTCCGAAGCTGAGGCTGTTGCAGGGGTGTGCACTGAGCCAGAGTGTGCAGGACATGGGGTGTGTGGCCCATGGCATTTGCAGCATGCTCAGATGTATAACTGTTCCCCAGTTCTTGTCCCTTTTTGTCACTGAGCGACACCAAAACTTTGACTAGAATATCTAGACTGCAAGTGCAGATACCAGGTTATATATGGAGTGTGGCATATTAGTAGTTCACACTGAGATTTCTTCCCCAGATCGTGGGAAGTGCCTCCAGGTACCAAAAAGAACTCTCTCCTTTGTTGCCTGAGAGAGGAAATATTCAATATTAATATAAATCTGGCTCTACTCTAAATCATCCAGGGATCATATGATAAAAATCCCAATTTATTATCTGGAATTAATATTGCTTGTTGGAAAGATGAAATTGCTTAGTCTGTGTATTTTAGATTTCATTGCATTTTTAGTGCCCTGCCTGTGCTGAGTGTGTGCAGAGCACTGAGCAGCAGAGCTTGCATTCCCAGCAGCACTTTCCCTGTTCCATTCCCTGGGAACATGTGCCAATCCCCATCCAGCCCCTCACAGGGCTGTGTAGGCTCCCAGAAATGTACGTACTTGGTATTTTTAAACATTTGCAATTGCATAATTCTTTAATGAATTCATTTATTCCTCCGTAGCACGACACAGAATATAGGAGAGAGACTGAGCATACATTAGTGCCACAGAAAGCTCCTGGGCTCCAAGGAGCCCTGACCACCAGGGTTTGCATCCCTGGAGAGCAGCAGCTGTCCTGTAGGACAAGCTAAGCCTGGCTGCACTCAGGGCTCTGTCAGATGCAATAATCACATCCTCGAGGCAGAGAAAATCTCCATTTTCTCAGAGGAGGTGGTGCCTGGGGCCAGGAGGTGCTGCCAGAGCCTGGTGTCCCACAGAGCTGAGCTGGCTGGGCTCAGACCTGGCTGCAGCCAGACCTGCCAGGCATCTCCTAGCTGCCAGGAGGTGGTGGCCCCAGAGGGCAGAGCAGGAGCACTGGCACTGCCACACAAACAAATCACTCTGTAGATACCTGCTCCACCCTTCCAGCAGCTCTGTCTCCCCTGCAGGATGCCCAGCCCTGGAAAGGGGCTCAGAGACCTTGGCACGGAGTCGAAAACACCTGTGCCTTCAATTTTAACCCATGGAAAACAATTACCAACTTTGTGTGAAGATTTACAAGCCACAAGAGTCTGAGTAGAATGATAGCTAATTTGTCACAGGGTGAAAAAGTAGAATTTTGGACTTTTTGGTGCAGGGACGGTCAGGGTGCTCCCCACTCCCCAGTCCTGGGGTGCTGCAGCTGCAAAGGAGGATATTCTGCAGGAGAATATTGTGAATATTCTGCAGGAGAATATTGTGGATATTCTGCAGGAGAATATTGTAAATATTCTGCACAAGTATATTGTGGATATTCTGCAAGAGTATATTGTGGGTATTCTGCACGAGTTTATTGTGGATATTCTACAGAAGAATATTGTGGGTATTCTGCACGAGTTTATTGTGGATATTCTACAGGAGTATATTGTGGATATACTGCAGGAGTGTATTGTGGGTATTCTGCAGGAGAATATTGTGAATATTCTTCAGGAGTATATTGTGGATATCCTGCAGGAGTACATTGTGGGTATTCTGCATGAGTTTATTGTGGATATCCTGCAGGAGTACATTGTGGGTATTCTGCAGGAATGCATTGTGGATATCCTGCAGGAATATATTGTGGGTATTCTGCAGGAGTATACTGTGGATGTTCTGCAGGAGCCCTTCTTGCCACCAGCCCCATGGCTCCAGCCCTACCTCACCCCTTTCAGATTATGGGAAGTTGCCTCAGTGTGGAAGATGTTTGGGAGTTTTAAATCAAAAATGCAAAGTAAAAAAATGCAGCTAGAGGCATCCATCAAAACTTCTCTGGTTCCTCTATTTGTCTTTTCTCGGAAGCTAATATCCATGAATTTGGTTATTAGAGTCATAATGTTATAATTATTTCATTTAATACTCTAATTATCCCTTGTGATTAATCCTGACCATAACAGGGATATCTGTGAGTCTGGAAGGCATGTTCCAATGGCTTCTGCATTATGAATGTTAATTTGAGTTAACAAGTATGAGAGCCAGAGGAAAAGAAACCAAAGAGCACGAGGACTCTTTGCTTACAAGCAAGTGCAGGGTTTCTCCTGCCTGATTTTGGTGGTAACTGGGCCAGCAGCCCCAGAGATTTCTGAGGCCTTTACATTCCCACCACTGAAACAGTCAGTCTCTGAGGAATCAGGAATCCCCAAGTGTTGGGGAAGGTGAAACAGGAAAGCCTTATCAATATGATTGTCTGGCAAAAGATTTTGAGAATATAGAAACTACTAGGGAGATTGAAATGAAAGCAAGCTTTGAGATGCCTCAGTTCCTGAACAACTGGAAAACAATGGCATGGCCAGCTGAAGGTGATCCCCTTTTGATCAAACAATACCCTCTGCTTGCAGACAGGCCCAAGGCTCAGAGCAGACCCTGCCAGCTTGGCAGAAGGGGCCCAAAGAGGAGTTTGTAGGGTTTAAAATGGAACCCAGTGTGGTAATGTAATGATTCTTATAGGCTGTATGGAAATGCCATAGGATTTGTATCTTGTACTAGATTGGTTAGTGAGAATTAGAATATTCAACATAGAGGAAGATTTATGGTATTGTAATGGGAACTTCACTCTCATACCCCCTTTACTCTCTCATCCTCTCATCCTCTCTCTCCCCTCTCCTCTCTGGGCCCTGCTCTGAGCTGTGGCTGGCAGCTCCCAACAGGGCCCTGCACCCAGGCCCTTTGCAATAAACCACAAGTTCCCAGCCCTGACTGCAGAGATCTCTGGTTTCCATCCATCCTGACCATCCAACTCCCAGCGCTCCTACACCAAAGATGATGCTCCTCCTGTCAGTACCTTAGGCTGTCTTGGAGCTCCAGTGTTTTCCTGTCCCCACTGGTGTTTTTGGCTCCCACTGGTGTTTTTAGCAGCTCCCAGCCTGATGAGAGCCCTCCAGGACCAGGTTCCTGCTCCACCTGGGGACAGGGAGCTCTCACTCTCTGACATGCTACTGCTTAGAAGCCATCACCGCTCAGAGGGAAAGGAAAGTCCCTAGTGGGGAACTGCTTTGTCCTGCCTGTGTTTCATCAGCTGCACAGCTCTGAATCCATTTGCTTCATTTGTTTCCAAAATGAGCTGCATTGTTTTGCAAAGCAACTTACCAGGGATAGACAAATTAACAAAATTTACTAACTAGCATAAACCACCTGCGTACACAAACTTTCTTTTCCTCTAAATAAAGGAACACCTGGCACTGTCTGGCTTCCAGGGGTCTGCAAATGTTGTTCTTTAAATATTTCTTCATGCGCTTGCAGACGTTTGCACATCGACCTCCCTGGAGCTGGGAACTCCAGGAGTGCAGGGATGGAGCACAGGGTCTAATTTTAGGTACAGAAATGTGAAAGATTGAGCTAAATGTGGCAAAGCCTCCTGTACAGCCTGAGGTGGGAAGTGAGGCTCAGGAGAAGCTCCTGAGGGATTCCTGTGCCCCTGGATGGCTGAGGGCAAACAGGGCATTGCCCCAGGGCTGGATTATAGACAGGAAAATAAATGTTACCTGGTTTCTTCTCTACTAATCCCTGACCCTCACGTTTGTTCCCAGTTTAGTTCCCCTTGTAGTAAGCCCACAGCATTTGGGCTGTGGCAAACTGGATTTGCCACCTCTGCCCTCTGTGCCTTTATGCACAGGGAAAAGAAATATATGGACAAAGGGAGTGGGTGCAGCTGGCACAGACCCACAGGGCTCTGGGATCCTGGAGAGAGGCTTTGCCTCTTTCCAACAGCATGGTGCCAAAACCAGCCAGTGCTACCTCATGGGCTGAGACAGTGGCTGTAAACACAGCTCAGGGTGCAAAATGAGGGTGTAGGAAAGGTTCTGACCTTGTCTCCAACATGCAGGAGCTGGACAGAGCCAACTTGGCCCTTGTGACCATGTGCTGCTGCCCTGCTGGCTGCACTAAGCCCAGCTTGCTGCACATCTGCTCACTGCAGGCTCCTGACCCTCCCCTCCCACCTGCTGCAGCATTTCAGGTTTCCAGAACTGTCCACAACCCTCTCCTGGAGACAAACACATATCTGCAGGGCAGAGCTCCAGGCTGGAGCAGCTGTGCCCTGCCCAGTGACCCATGGAGGAGAAGCTGGAGAAGTTCTGGGTGCTCAAGCTGTGCTGCCATCACCTCCCTAGCATGGAACAGAGACAGACAGAGATCCAGATGTTGAGCAGCTGCAGAGGGCACGCACAGAAGGCTGGCTGGTGGGAAGAGACTCTTGTGCAGGGGCACACAGGTGGCTCCTGATCCCTCCCAAGTTCTCCAAAGCAGCTGCCCAGGACTGCCAGCACACAGCAGAGCTGCAGCCCTCAGCTGTTGGAAAGACAATCCCAGTTCCACTGAGAAGTTCATTGTCGCAGACATCTTTTATGGAAAATCCTTTCCTTAGGATTTTTCCTCCTCAGAAGCTGAGAGGCCTCAGGAACAAAATGTAAACAATGGTTATCTGCTGCTGTGGAATGCAACAGGTGCATCTGTGATTGGCCCATGTTTGTTGTTTGTAATTAATGGCCAATCACAGTGAGCTATCTTGGACTCTCTGTCCGAGCCACAAACCTTTGTTATCATTCTTTCCTATTCTATTCTTAGCTAGCCTTCTGATGAAATCCTTTCTTCTATTCTTTTAGTATAGTTTTGATGTAATATATATCATAAAATAATAAATCAGCCTTCTGAAACAAGGAGTCAAATCCTCATCTCTTCCCTCATCCTCAGACCCCTGTGAACACGGTCACAGATCATATCAAACAAAATACTTCTGCTGGGCTGTCTCAGCTATCCCTGGGCTTGTGGAAGTGCTGCAGGAGCAGGGAAAGCTGCTGGAGGAGGCACTTGCTGTGCAGCACCTCCAGGAAAGCGCTGATGGGTGATTTTCAAATGGAGCCACATGAAGTTCCCCAGAAGGAGCAAACCTCATTTTCTGTGACCAGCACCATCCCCTGCACTACACAGAAAGGCTGGGGGGGGTTGCAGTAAGCAGCCACAGCAAGGAACAGGGTGCTGTACCCAGGGTGACCCTGATGCCTTAGGATTTCAGTAAAAAACATTATATTTTTAACTTTTATATTTTTCATCTATTTGTAATCCTGCAGTTCTTTAGTGTACAACTCCAAACTCCACACACAGTGTGAGCTGCTGCTTTCCCAGTTTGGGCAGACACAACAATTCCTCTCCAGGCCTGGCAATCAAGGACACCTCACTGCCTCAGGCCCTGAGAGATGGAAACAAAAGTGAGTTGGGGGAGCAAACTTGGGGTCAATGACTTCATTACTGGAGCTGTAATTGGAATTAATTAACCCCCAAAATGCAAATGGCCCAAACTTATAAAGTGTGAAAACCTGTGACCCATTGTCCATTTTGGGTGTAGCCCCTTCTGGGGGGCTTTGTCTGCCCTAAATGTACCTGAAGACCTTCAATAAATATAACTGCTTTTTAGTATGTAGTATACTTGCATATTAATATATTTATACATGTATACCATTTACATTGTGGTTTTAGCATATAATTTTCAAAAATAAATGGCCTTTTTAGTAAAACCTGTGACCCATTTCCATTTTGGGTGTACAATTTTCTTTTTGTCTGCCCTAAATGTACCTGAAGACCTTCAATAAATATAACTGCTTTTTAGTATAGCTTTAGTATACAATTTTCTTTTAATATAATATATTAAAAGAAAATTGTATTTATATTTATGTATATTTGCATATTAATATATTTATACATGTATACATTTATACATTTATATTATAGTTTTAGCATATAATTTTCTTTTAATATAATATATATAATAAAATGATAAATCAGCCTTCTGAAACATGGACTCAAGATTCTCATCTCTTCCCTCGTCCTGGGGACCCTCAAACACCACCACACAGGAGGAGCATGGGGAGCCTGGCAGCGCCCACACAGGAGCTGCCCACAGCCTGGCCATGCCCTCATTTGATTAATTAGCACACGAATTTGGCTCCAGCACCAGCCCCTGTACAGAGCAGCCAGGCTGGGGGAAGCCAAGTCCCCTTTTCTGTGTCTCTGGCAGCCAATTACTCATTTCCAGTGCGACAGTCTGTTCCTAATTTGGCCAGTCAGGGGTTGTTGAAGGAAATAATGCAGCAATGTCCTCTCAGAGGGAGTCTCAGAAACAATATTCTAAGAGACAAGAGCAAATTAATGCAAGTCTGTAATGTTTACCTGCCCCTGTCACTGCCCATGCCTGAAGGACTCACTATTAACACCTGGTCAAGAAGAAGATCTTTCTCTGCAGATTTTTTAAAAGGCATCAGGGATGATATTGAGGTGCATGAAAATAATCTGATTAGTATGATGTCTCCTTGAAACATTTCTGAAATGTGTGAAGTGTTGCTTTTACTGCAGGGTTCTTTTCCTTCACAAAGTGGAAATCGAAGTGCAGAACAACGCGAAAAGCAGAGATCCTTACCACACAGAATAATGAGGCCATAAAACCAAACAATAAACTTAAATAATTTACCATAAATATCGAAAGCTCCGAAATTATTCTCTACATTAACTGCCTATGTTTCAAATGATCTTTGCATTCACCATGTCACAGATGGCAACATCAGACAAGAGAGTCCTTGACAAAATCTCGCTGTAATTATTCTTTCCACAGCTGCAGTTATTTTAATGCCTTTTCAGTTAAGCTGAAAGAGACGCACACGTTTTATAAATAAGGGCTTTTAACCAGTTTGACAATGAAGCATTTGAAACGTAGTGTGAAAAAAAAAAAAAAAAAAAAAAAGAAAAACCAACCCAAAAACTTTCACTGCATCTTGAAACCTGGGAGAGCAACTGTGAGGACTTGGAGCAGAAAGACAACCAGTCTTTCTACAGCAATACTTAGCAATTAAGACCAAAATTATGTTGATTGTGATGGTCTGAGATAGCTGTTACTGGCAACTTTCAGACTTGCTCAGACACAATGCAACAATTAGGTTTATTTTGGCTGGCTGCTCCGAGGAGTCTTTTCTCCATTGAGAAACTGCCCCTCAAGGACAGGCAGGGACTGACTCAGGAGGAAAATACAGCTTGGGTGAGGTCAAGGTTACACGCTGCTCAACACCAAAGTGTCCAGCTGCAGTCTAGGTTTGGATGGCTTTTCTTCCATGTTCTGGCATTTTCCAACGTGCTTTAAACCATTGTGGAGGGCCCTTCTCCCCAGGAGGAGCACCACAAACCCTTCGCCATTGTGGAGGGCCCTTCTCCCCAAGGAGCACCAAAACCCATGGCCATTGTGGAGGGTTCTCAAGGAGCACCACAATCCCATGGACATTGTGGAGGGCTCTCAAGAAGTACCACAAACCCATGAGCATGGTGGAGGGCCCTTCTCCACAAGGAGCCCCACAAAACCTTGGCCATTGTGGAGGGTTCCTTCTCCCCAAACAGCCCCACAAACCCATGGCCATTGTGGAGGGTTCCTTCTCCCCAAACAGCCCCACAAACCCATGGCCATTGTGGCGGATTCCTTCTCCACAAGGAGCACCACAAACCCATGGCCATTGTGGAGGGCTCCTCTTCTCAAGGAGCACCACAAACCCTTGGCCATTGTGCAGGGTCCCTCTTCTGAAGGAGCACCACAAACCCTTGGCCATTGTGCAGGGTCCTTCTCCCCAGGGAGCACCACAAACCCATGGCCATTGTGGAGGGTTCCTTCTCCACAAGGAGCACCACAAACCTTTGGCCATTGTGGAGGGCTCTCAAGGAGCACCACAAACCCTTGGCCATTGTGCAGGGTCCTTCTCCCCAAACAGCCCCACAAATCCTTGGCCATTGTGCAGGGTCCTTCTCCCCAAGGAGCACCACAAACCCTTGGCCATTGTGGAGGGTTCCTTCTCCCCAGGGAGCACCACAAACCCTTGGCCATTGTGGAGGGTTCCTTCTCCCCAAAGAGCACCACAAACCCATGGTCTCCCTGTCCTGAGGGAATTTGGCCACTGGCTGACCACAGTGGCTCAGTTGTGCTGGGCTGGCCAAGCAGGGACCCTTCACGTCCCCACTGGAGCTGCCCAAGAGGAAGAGGATGGTGTGCTCTCCTCAAACCCCCTTCCTCAGCCAGGTGACCCACACCTCCTTCCCCAGCCCCATGGCCATGCTTTTCTTGCCCAGAATTCCCATTCCCTGCAGTGCTGCCCCAGCCCAGCCCTGCTCTGCAGTGATTCCTCTCTGGAAGCCCTGGCATGCTTCAGCACCTCAGGAAAAGCAAGCTGACTTTGGAGTGGTCCTGAATCACAAAATCATAGAATAAACTAGGCTGGAAAAGACTTTTAATATCACCCAGCCCAACCCATACCCTAACACCTTCTATCAGCTAAACCTGACTGAGTGCCACCTCCAGTCTGTTTTTAATTCTTCCAGGGATGATGATTCCACCCCCTCCCTGGGCAGACAATCCCATTTCCCAGTCCCTCTTTCAGTGAAGAATTTCTTTCTAACAGGCTCACTTTGGAGTGGTCCTGAATCACAGAATAATAGAATCACCCAGGTTAGAAAATGACCTTTAATATCACCCAGCCCAACCCATGCCCTAACACCTCCTCATCAGCTAAACCCTGGCACTGAGTGCCACCTGCATCTGTTTTTAAACTCCTCCAGGGATGGTGATTCCACCCCTCCCTGGGCAGACAATCCCATTTCCCAGTCCCTCTTTCAGTGAAGAATTTCTTTCTACCATCTCACCTAAACTTCCCTTGGTGCAGCTTGAGGCTGTGTCCTCTCCTTCTGTCACTCCCATCCCCTCAGAGCAGCTGGGGAGTTTGGGATATATCAAACAGCACAGCTGAGGACTCCAACAGGGATGAAAACTTGAGCTGAAGCACCAAAATTTCATTTCCTATGGGAGTTTGTGGAAGTGTAGCCAAGCACAGCAGCCAGTGGGGCTCTGGGGGATCTTCATTCCTGCTCCCAGCTCTCTGGAGAGCCTGCAGGACACCTCTGCCCTGAATCCACGTTGCAGCAGCCTGAATGAATGGCCTTATTTTTTAAAGCTCTGAGCACTCAACAGCTCTTGTGGAAAACAAAAGGAGCTGAATCCTCTGGAAGTGAAGTTCCCCCGCTCCCAACAAGTTGCAGCTGCTTCTCCTTCCCACCATAAGCTGTCAGTTAGTTTAAAAGAAACGCGTGGAGATGCAGCTAAAGCAGTGGGAGCTGTACTGGGAGGCTATTTTCCTGTTTAAACCAAAAAAAAGAAGAAGAAATTAAAGAGAGGGAGATCGGTGGGAGGTTTTTCACTCTGGAATCCTGGCAAGCTTTGGTGTACAAAGAGGACGTGGCAGTCTCCAGGGCTTGTGGACTGGGGAGGCCTGATTAATGGGGGTTATTGTCAGGGAGGCCTGGCTTTTATGCTCAACACTGAAAGGCACCAACCCTCAAAGTATTCAACATCACACAATAACAGATTGTGTGCAGTTAGCCTCAGAAAACAAACGTGTTCTCTCTCTATAGGATTATAGAGCATCCATCAGTGGCTGGCATTAAATACCACCCAAGTGTATGTAATTACTGATACGTGAAATCTAAACATCATTTTAAAGCAGTTGGAACAACAAAAAACACCTGGAGGTTTCTGTTTCCCTTTCACTTTGAAGCATCCTTCCTTTCCTAACCAAAATGCCAGGGACCAGCCTTCTCTGGCCCATGCCTGGAAGGGAAGGGCTGCTCTCCTGGATTTCTGACATGTGGCTGCATCAGTCACCACGCCCAGCACTGGGACCGTTCCCTGCCAAAACCTCCCTTCATCCTCTTGTTAGATTCAGACTGCAAACAAAATAAAGCTGCAGAGCTGAGAGGGTGTGGGAAATGGATTTGTAGAGAATGTAGAGAGGTGAAAAACACCTCTCAATTACCCCATCTCTAAACAAAAAAAAAAAAAACCAAACTTAATCCAACAAGAGGAGGAAGCAGGATTTTTATGAGACGCCGTGCGCTGGGTTCATGGGCAGCTCATAAACCTGGGCTGGCCTAAAAATCCCCTGCAAAACCCACAGAGCTGCTGCACACAGATCCCTCTGTCCTTGTTCTATCAGTTCTCTGTGGGAGAAGGGTTTGGTTCACTCTGGTGCCTGGACAGTGACCCAGGGAGAGAGGGATCTCCTATCCTGCCTTCCTTGCACTGCACTGCAGGATCAGCCGCACCATTAAGAGCTGTATTTAAGCACTTGAATAAACAAGCTCCACTCCTGAAAGATTGAGGCATGCCTCGTGGGGTCCCTGTGTTCCTCAGTTTGGAATCTCAGGCTGATAAATTAAAAGCAAAAGAATCGCTTATACAAATTAACTTCATATCCCGCCACGGAGTGAGCACAAAGCTGCTGTCACTTCTGATTTCAAACAGCCTTGAATTAAAGGGGGCTTGGATTATTATAATTTTTTATTTGAGAGAAGCAGAGCAGCCACTTGGTGGGATGGCAAGCAGCTGGCTGCAGACAGATGTCTGAGAGCTCCTGCACAGAGCCAGCCTGGCTCGGGGCACGGTGACCACACCAGCATGGCACTGTGTGCCACATTTATGAGTCCCAGCATGGCACTGTGATTTATGACTCCCAGCAAGGCACTGTGTGCCAGGTCTATGACTCCCAGCAAGGCACTGTGTGCCAGGTTTATGGTTCCCAGCTGTGGAGAGGCCAGGGCAGAGCAGGGCAGACCGTGTGATGCTCAGGCACAGAGAAGGTTTCCCAAGGTTCCCATGAACATCACACAGCATTCTGGCCTTGATGCACCTTCCAGGGCTGCCCTTCCACATCAGAACTTGTGGCTGTAGGAGTGTCAAGGGTAGGATGGTCAGGACGGACAGAGAGCAGAGATCTCTGCAGCCAGGACTGGGAACTTGTGGTTTATTGCAAAGGGCCTGGGTGCAGGGCCCTGCTGGGAGCTGCCAGCCACAGCGCAGAGCAGGGCCCAGAGAGGAGAGGGGGAGAGAGGGGGAGAGGATGAGAGAGCAAATGGGGTGAGAGAGTGAAGTTCCCGTTACAATACCATAAATCTTCTTCTGTGCTGAATATTCTCATTCTCACTAACCAATCTAGTACAAGATACAAATCCTACAGCATTTCCATACAGCCTATCAGAATCATTACATTACCACACTGGGTTCCATTTTAAACCCTACAAGCTCCTCTTTGGGCCCCTTCTGCCAAGCTGGCAGGGGCTGCTCTGAGCCTTGGGCCTGTCTGCAAGCAGAGGGTATTGTTTGGTCAAAAGGGGATCACCTTCAGCTGGCCATGCCATTGTTTTCCAGTTGTTCAGGAACTGAGGCATCTCAAAGCTTGCTTTCATTTCAATCTCACTTATAGTTTCCATATTCTCAAAATCTTTTGCCAGGCAATCATATTGATAAGGCTTTCCTGTTTCATCTTCCCCAACAGTGGCCAAAGCTGGAGGTGGCTCCTGCAGGGCAGGGCCTGCTGCTGGTTCCCATGGCAGAGATGAAGCCAGAGCTGCTGGGATGGGCAGCTGCCTCTGTAGAGCACCCTTGGGCTGGGGCCTTCCAGTCCTTGGAATCCAGAATCATAAAGTGTCCATGGTCCAAACTCTCTCCCAGAGAGGAGGAGAAGATTGAAGCCATCCCAAATGGAGGGAGAGCGATCCCCAACAGCCTGAGAGCCCTGTGGGGTCCTGACCCTGCTCATCCAGCCCCTCAAAAACCCAGCCCCAAATGGAGCAGCCCCACGTGGACCCAGCCCCATGTGGAACCAGCCCTACATGGACCCAGCCCCACACAGACCCAGCCCCAAATGGACCCAGCCCCAAACAGAACTGGCCCCAAATTGACCCAGCCTAACATGGACCAGCCCCACATGGACCCAACCGCACATGAACCCAGCTCCACACAGGTCCCAAATGCACTCAGCCCCACACAAACCCAGCCCCAAATAGACCAACCCCAGGGGGACACAGCCCCACATGGAGCAGTCTCACACAAACCCAGCCCCACACAGACCCAACCACAAATGGAGCAGCCCCTCACAGACCCAGCCCCAAATGGACCCAGCCCCACACAGCACCAGCCCCAAATAGACCAGTCCCACACAAACCCAGTCCCAAATAGACCAGCCCCACATGGAGTAGCCCCACACAAACCCAGTCCCAAATAGACCAGCCCCATACAGAACCATCCCACACAAACCCAGCCCCAAATGGAGCAGCCTCACACAGACCCAGCCCCAAAGAGATCAGCCCCACATGAACCAGCCCCACACAGCCCCAACCCCAAATGGAGCAGCCCCAAATAGATCAGACCCATACAGATCCAGCCCCACACAGCCCCAGCCCCATACAGAACCAGCCTCACACAGCCCCAACCCCAAATGGACCAGCCTCAAATGAACCCAGCCCCACACAGCCCCAGCCCCAAGTGGAACCAGCCCCACACAAACCCAGCCCCAAATGGACCCAGCCCCACACAGCCCCAGGCTCCCATGCAGCAGCTCCACGCTGCCTCTGTGTCACTCCAGGATGAGCCTGGCACCACTGACAGGCAGAATCCTCCATCGTGTGGGTCTGGATGAAGAGCCAAACAATTGGGAGCTCATTACAGCCTCCCTTTTAATTAAGTGTCTCAAATAGGATGTAATTGCAATGTAATAGCACACGCTATTGTACATTAGTTAAATACAAAGGGATTATTAAGAGTATGTTTTAAAGGCTTTCCAGTACTGGATTGAGTAAACAGTTGCTAAATTTCGATAAATAACTTTTAAAATCTACATTAAATAAGCAGTTAAGTGTATTTAGGATGCTCTCTTTTTTTTTTCCCCCAGAATTGCTCCAGTCAGAGAGTCCTGGGTTATAATCTCAGTATTTCACTGGTAATAGGGCTGTGCCTGCTCATATCTGTTTGTTCTGCCTCAAAGATACTGCTGGGTGTGGCAAGCTCAGCTACTGACATCTGCAGGCTCTAAACCCTTCCCATCCCCACAGCCCAGAGGAGCTGGTAGTGTGCTCAGCCCTATTTTACAAGTACAGAATTAAGGAAAAGAAGAGCAAAGCCATTTGTTCAAAGCCATGCAGGGAGTCTGTAATAGAGCAGAAGAGGAGCCAACAACAGATCAAAAACTATTCCTCTAAAAATAAGGCTTTGAAAATCCATAAAGGAAACGTGGCTCTAACAAAACTCTCTGTAACGATCAAAAATGCAATTAGTCATTAGTGACTTTGGTAATGAATGTACAAATGTCCCATGACCCCCAAAATCTAACAAACATCTCCATCCATATGCTACTTGTGCCCAGGGGGTGCCAGCTGGGCTGACAGCAGTGGGTGGGCACCACTGAATGATCCCTGGGGGCAGCTCCAGGAAAGTCTGCCCGAGGTTGAACATCCCAAATAAAGAGGTGTCATCACCCTGGGAGCCACGGCCAGGAATAATTCAGTGCTCCCTTAACCTTTGTAAGGCTGATCTTGAGCTCCCTGCTGCTCCCTGCAGCCCGGGTGTTCCTGCTGTGAGTGACTGGAGCATCCCTAGGAGGAAAAGGGTAAAAGCTGCTGTCCTGTAATGGCACAGAGGCCCTGGTGACATCTGGGGGACAGGACACAATGCGGGGCACAGCTGAACTCGGCCTGGCTGTCAGGGAGGGAGCAGGAGCAGCGATGGCTACACAGGGATCCCTCAGTGTCTCGGGGTCTCTGCTGCTCACTGTGACCCTGAGATATTTTAAAAGTCTCTTTTCCCAGCCCGGCAGTCAAAGAAGGAGTCAGAGCTCTTCAGTTCTCGATCTCAAGGTTGTTTATTGTTTCTTATCTATAACATTCTTTCTCCTGTCCAGCCAAGGTCCGCTCAGCAGGACAGTCAGAGGCCCTCTGCCTGCCTCTGGGGCAGTGTTATCTTTTTATACTAAAAACTACGTGTACAATATTTACAGTTACTTCCCAATACCTATCACCTATGTTAGACAGTGAGCTTCTACTCTAAACCAATCCAAAAGTGCCACCATCACAGCAGAAGATGGAGGCCAAGAAGGAGAAAAAGAAAGGCTGGACACACCCTAGATTCCTCCATCTTGTCCCCTGAACCCCCATTCTAAAAACCCCAAAATCTATTTTTCACCTTGTGATAAATTCACTATTATTCTACATATACTTTTGTGGCTTGCAGATCCTCATATAAGGTTGGTAATTTGCTCCATGGGTCATAATCAAAGTCACAGGGGTCCTGGGCTCTGTGCCAGGGTCTCTGAGCCCCCTGGCAGGGGTCCTGGCAGTCCAGGACAGCCTGAGGCATGTCCTGAATTCCGACATCAGTGATGCTGAAAAGCCACCGAGTGCTGGGTCTGGGACAGCTGCACTGCCCTGGAGGGCTCCAGGGTGGCCCAGCACGGGCAACCAGCCCTGGGTGATGGGAGTGTGAAAAATGTGTATTTTATGATTGGCTTTTTGCAAATATTCAAATGAATATTGTATGTGTTGTGTTAGAAAGTGATGGTGTATTAACTTTCTTGAGTCGTGTGTTAAATATAGTTTTAGGTTATAACGTAATGTTGTAATAGAAATTATGCTATGTAAAATACTTTTTTTTTAAGAGAGGGCTCACACCAGATAGCAGCCACAGGACACCTAAATCTTTCAGACAAAAAGAATTTATTGCTCTCTTATCGAGTTCTTCCCACCTTGCTCAGCTCTGAAGATGCCATCAGGATTCAGAGGAAGAAGTTGACACTGACCAGACAGAATCCTGTGTTTGAATGGAATTTATGCATCATGGATGAGGTGTATGAATATGCAACAGGCTGTTGCTTTTAAGGGTTAATCCTCTGTTAACATGAGTCCTCTTTCAGGCTTATTTTGCCCAGAAAAGGTACCCAAATGTCTGTAACTCTTTGTTTTTATTGTCTTGTATTGTCCTAATCTCAATTGTTCAAATTATTATTACTATAATTATATTACTATTTTATAACAATTTTATTACTATTAAACTTTTAAAATTCTAAAAACAAGTGATTGGCGTTTTTCACAGGAGCCACTGGGCAAGCTCAGGCCACTGAGCCCCTGCACCAGCCAGCCTGCTGGGGAGGCTAAAACCTCTCTAAAACTTCTCTAAAACCTCTCTAAAACCTCTCTAAAACCTTGTCCCTGCTCCCAGCTCCTTGTCCAGATCTTCCTGCTGCTGTTCTCCCCCTGCAAAGCAGAAATCTCCTTTCAGAAGTGTCACCTCCCCTGCTGCACGCTGTTGAACAGGTAACACTAATGAAGGAGCAGAGAAGTCGGAACTCTTCAAGCAAGTGCTCTGAAAAATTAATGAGAAGCAGCAGAAGAACATAAATAATCCGTGCTCCCCATTAGGGGTGGTTAGCACCTTTCCAGTGATCCAGGGAAAACCTGCCCAGGCACTTCCATTCCCCTTTGGAATCACTGTCCTGTGGATTTTGTCAGCTGGAGTCAAAGGACACTTAACCCTTTAACACCTGAGCTATTTTGAAATAATTATTGTTAATCTAAATCAAAAGTGACAGCTTAACTGGTGGCAGAAATGGATATATCTATAAACCAAAACGAAGTTGCAGGGCCTCAGAGGAAAAATCATTAGCTCCCTGGTGGGTTTACAAGTAATTTGCCAGCAATAAAAATGCAAAAACACATTTTGGTGTGCAATGATCATAAATAATCCTTGGACAAGATTTCTTTCTAGGACTCACAAGTCCACTCCCTTAATGGCAAGTTTTATTACCCTGGTTTCTCTGTGTTCTGTTACAAAATGTTGCTGTCAGAACAATTTACGAATTACAGCCCTGTTGGTATCAACTTCCATAATTCATATGGAAATTGGTTTCCCCCACAAACCCTCACAGAGCACAAAGAGTCATGTAACCACATAGAATGACCTTAATAACGCAGAATATAGAGACCTATAACACAAAATATAGAGATGCCTGGGCCAGCATTAAATATCCATGGACACCAGGCTGGGGGGAAACCTCCCTTTAAATCATGTGCACGTGGTGGTGGGGTCAGTGTGGGCGCTCAGAGTGTCACCAGTGCTGTCACCCAGGCTGGTGGCACCTCACAGCATCTTTAGGAAGCCAGGAACATTCTGGGGGTTCTGTTCCCAAGTGAAAAATCTCATCCAGCTGCTGAGGAAACTCTGAATTTTCTTAAAATTCAGCATTTTCTTAAAATACCAGGAAGTACAGCTTGTTCAGGATTTCAGCTGTGCTCATCTCTTCCCTCCACTTTTGAGGCCTGGGGATGAGGAGGGGAGTTCAGCAGCTGAGATGAAAGTCACAGAGGGAGTGGCTGTGCCAGGGGCACCAAGAGTGTGTGTGATCCTTGGAGTAGGAGAGAGAAGGAAAGGGAGTGACAGTCAATTAAGTGGGAATTGCCTCAGAAAAATTCTAAAGTAAATGCAAATCCGAAGTGTAAAGAGAGGGATCTGCAGCTCAGGATGGATTTTTGGTGCTCTGGGCCATTGCTCTCCCTTCAGCAGGAGGAAATGGATGCAGCGACTGAAATTGCCACATCTCATAGATGAAGTTGCACTGCAGAAGAGAAAACCAAATAGAAACCACTGCATTAATGTCCAAGAAAATTAAGTAAAGATGGTTCTCACTATTTTATTTACTGATCCTTTATAAATAGATGGGCACATATCCAAAATCAGTTCTGGCTATTGCAATACACCGCAGGGTAGAAGGTAGCTGCTCAAAGAACTGAGCATTTCTTGTATTCAACACCTCATTTGTAACTTTAACCTAAAGGAAATTTGATAAACTGTGCAGGGACAAGCCCTCCATTTTAAAAAATATTATCCACTTCATCTAAGATTTTGCAGCACCGGTTCTCGACAACCCTTTTGCCATGATGTAGATGAATTGCAAAGAAAACTGCAGATCCTATTTCCATTCAAATATTATGAGCCAAGCTGAGACGCCACCCTGAAGCAAAACATCCAGGGTCTTACTTTGAATTTTGTCTAAGCAAAGATGACAAAACTGCTTTTGCAGAAATAAAAAAATCGCAAGAAGAAAAGTGCATAAAATGAGGAAGAAAATGGTTTTCTTTCCCTATAAAGAAAGAGCAGGTCCTTAAGATTTTATAGACCAGAGATTTAAACCAAGAACACCCTTTTTACAGGTCCCTGGTTCAGCTTAAAATGGTAATGGCGTTGCTGCTGAAAGAAACAGCACCTGGAGCTGCAGGAAGTGCTGGGCTCTGCAGAGCTGCTTGGATGGGAGGGAAATGGGCTCAGAGGATTCTCCTGCAGCTCCTTCTCCTCTCCTCCCATCCCAGGGACATTCTGGAGAGCTGCTGTCACCATGGGAAGCAGGACAGCAGCCACCAGCTCCTGGGAGCTCCATGGGGCCCTGCCACACCACGAGGTTTTCAGTCTCGGTTAAGTTCTCAACTTTTGAAGAGATGGTTCCAATCAGGAAAATCCCATCTCTGTGCCAGACAGTTAAAACTGAAAGTAATTAAGGCAAAATCTTTTCCTGCACAGAAAGTACCTAACATGTGGCAACAGCAAAATCATCAGCATTTCTGCCATCCTAAGCCCAAATAACAAATTGGATTTTGAATGAAGCACATGGAACAGTGACCTTTGTGTACAACTTATCTTGACCTCTGAAAGTAATTTTGTCTCCAATTCTACTGCTAATTGCAAATGCTGAATTCTGAATATTCACATTCGAGAGGGATTCGTGGCTTGATTGTTTCAGAAATCTGAATGCCCCCGAGCAGCAGTTCCTCTCCTGCAGGAACAGTGTCTGCCGAAGTTCCCAGACCTATTCTCAGAACAGTTTCCTGCCCAGCCCAAACCCCAGCAGCAAACACCCAGACTGTGGGAGGCTGAACCCCGGCTCCTCTTTCCCAGCTAAACCACCCATGAGCTCCAGATTTGGCAGCTGTGACTCCTCTTACTCCCTCCTACAGTTCCTTCCCTAGCTCAGCCCTCTCCCAACTCACAGAGGACAGACACATCAAATTCCACGCACCCCAGTTGTGAAAAATGCCGATTATATGATTGGCTTTTCGCAAATATTCAAATGAATATTATATGTGCTATGTTAGAAAGTTATGCTGTATTAATCCTTTTTAGCAGTGTGTTAAATATAGTTTTAGGCTACAAAATAATATTAAAATAGAAACTATGCGATGTAAGATACTTTTCTAACTAGCTCAAGGAATGGATAAGATTATCAAGAAATTCTTTGCACAGAGATAACAGCAAGAAGACATTAAAATCCCAAAGAGAGGAGATATTGCAGGAAGAACCAGGCTCCTACCTCCTTTCAGCCCCCACGGAGCCCAACCATGATTTACAAGATGAAGGGGGAGAAGTTAACAATTAACAGAAAAATCCCTAGTTTGAAAGGAATATTTGCATCATGTATGAGATATATGAATATACAACAGGCCGTTGCTTTTAAGGGTTAATCCTTTGTTAGCAGACATGCTTTTTTGAGGAAAGGTTTGCAATTCTTTGCTTTTTTATTGTCCTTTATTGTCCTAACTCTGATTGTCCAAATTCTTATTGCTCTAATTTTTATATATACATATATATTTTTTTTTAATTTTCTATTTTTCTATTTTTCTATTTTTCTATATTTATATCTTTATATCTTTATATATCTATATAGTATATTATATATACATATACATAATATTTTTAATTTTCTATTTTTCTATTTTTCCATTTTTCTATCTTTATATCTTTATATCTTTATATCCTTATATATCTATATAGTATATTATATATATAATCTTAATTTTTATGTATTTATTTTATATATTTATTGATTTATATACATTTTACTATTTTTATAACCATTTTATTACTATTGAACTTTTAAAATTTTCAAACAAGTGATTGGCATCTTTCACACCAGACCTTGAGCTGCACAGCACCAACGTACCCCCCAGCCATGGGGGATCACACCCCACCTGGGCTGAGCCCCCTCTGCTGGGCCAGGACACTGCTCCAAACCAGGACAGAGATCCCAAAGCAGATTAAGAGCAGTTAAAGCAGCCAATAATGCAGAGCAGAGCAGAGACCAGAGCACGAGTGACCTGAAGCATGATTTGCAGCGAATGTCTTTTCCTCTCATAAATAGGAGAGACACAGTGGGACGATTATCCACCCAGATTTATCTCCTCAGCTCTGTGTATATCCTTCTGTGCTTAAAAATGTCTCACTGCCCTTTGCGTTATTGCATTGCCCTTTACATTCATAGCACATAAACCTCTCAAGTACTGTAAAACTTACAAGGTGTAATATAACGTTGGGGGGTTTCTTTTACACACCATAAACAGAAGTCACTGAGAAAGGAAAGGAGCAAAGAAAGGGAGACATTACTTGCCCTGCCAACAGTACAGGAGGAAAATATATACACAAGTATACATATATACACTTAAAATCCTGAGCTGGATTGATTATCTGGCGTTGATGGATCACCTGAATGTGTTACGTAGATAAGGAAATTGATTGTTCAATAAATCACTGTCTGCACTAAGAATTCCGTGTTAAAAAAGAAAGGGGAAATATTATAAATCTGTCCTGCACAGGCAAAGAAAAAGCTTAAGCTTTTAAGGCTAATCATGATGTACCTTTTGCTGCACATCTGATAAAAGAATATCATCTCAGAGCTCTGCAGTGCTAAAGGACTGGTGTCTGTCCCAAGGCTCTGCAGGGAGGGAACCTCCCTGGCATGGCTGAGGGGCTGTTCTTGGTGCCAGCAGTGGGCAGGGTGATCTGACAGAGCCCTGTTGCCCTGATTTTTTAAGATTTTCTAAGCTTTCTGATGTTTACATTCTTGTAACGAACTTTCTCCCACACTTTCTGTAAATAACTCATTGTTTTACATTCTTTTATACAGGAAGAGAAATTTGATGGATTGTTGGTTTGTGCAGTGTCATTGGAGAGGTGGCACTGTCACCCTCCAATCCACTGTCACTTTTGAAAATCTATAAATGTTGGAGTCAGAAAATAAACTCCCTCTTTTTACCTTAAAAACAACAGTGTGTGTGCATTGTTTTATTTTGTGTCCTATAGTGACGGAGCCCCAGGGGTACACCAGTCCCATCCCTGGAAGTGTCCAGCCATGGGGGATCACAGAAGTGTCCAAACCAGGACAGAGATCCCAAAGCAGATTAAGAGCAGGTTAATGCAGAGCAGAGCAGAGACCAGAGTGGAGTGACCTGGGCAGCGGTCTTTTCCTCTCAAAATAGGGGAGACACAGTGGGACGAATCCACCCTGATTTATCTCCTCAGCTCTGTCCATATCCCAAAAATTCTGAGATTGGTTATTGCATTGCCCTTTAATTCATAGCACATAAACCTCTCAAGTTTTTACAAGGTGTAATATAACGTTGGGGGTTTCCCTTCCAAAAACAAAGTCAAAAAGGAAAGGAGCAAAGATTTACTGAGATTGTGGAGGAAAATATATAGCAAGTTTTCCTGAGCTTCCAATCCAAATGGATTCTGAGATTGTGGAAAGAAATTGATTGTTTTCACTGTCCCTTCCAACCCAAAGCATTCTGAGATTGTGGAAAGAAAAAGCTGAGTTTTCATGTCCTTTTGCCAACCCAAAAAGAATATCATTCAGAGAGTGCTAAAGGACTTGCTCTGCAGGGAGGGAACCTCCCCATGGCTGGCTGAGGGGCTGTTCTTGTGCCAGCAGTGGGCAGCCTGATCTGACACAGCCCTGTTGCCCTGATTTTTAAGATTTTCTAAGCTTCTGATGTTTTCATTCTTGTCCGAACTTTCCAACCCAAAAATAACTCATTGTTTTACATTCTACAGGAGATTTGATGGATTGTTGGTTTGAGTTTTGGAGTCCCTGTCAACCCAAAGTCATTTTGAAATTGTATAAATGTTGCTGAGAAAATAAACTCCCTTTTTTACCTTAAAAACAACAGTGTGTGATTGTTTTATTTTGGAACGTCCTATGTCCCCCAGGGGTCCAACCCAAAGGGCCATTCTGAGATTGGGACAGTGGAAGGTGTCCTGCCCATGGCTGAGTTTTCATGTCCCTTCCAACCCAAAGCATTCTGAGATTGTGGAATGAGCTGAGTTTTCCTGTCCCTTCCAACCCAAAGCATTCTGAGATTGTGGAATGAGCTGAGTTTTCCTGTCCCTTCCAACCCAAAGCATTCTGAGATTGTGGAACGAGCTGAGTTTTCCTGTCCCTTCCAACCCAAAGCATTCTGAGATTGTGGAATGAGCTGAGTTTTCATGTCCCTTCCAACCCAAAGCATTCTGAGATTGTGGAATGAACTCAGTTTTCCTGTCCCTTCCAACCCAAAGCATTCTGAGATTGTGGAATGAGCTGAGTTTTCATGTCCCTTCCAACCCAAAGCATTCTGAGATTATGGAATGAGCTGAGTTTTCATGTCCCTTCCAACCCAAAGCATTCTGAGATTGTGGAATGAGCTGAGTTTTCCTGTCCCTTCCAACCCAAAGCATTCTGAGATTGTGGAACGAGCTGAGTTTTCCTGTCCCTTCCAACCCAAAGCATTCTGAGATTCTGACATCCAGCCTTGTCTCCTCTGCTGAGCAGGTGTTGTGTCCTTTTGTTCCATTCAGAACAGCATCCACCCCGTTCCCAACACAAAACTTCTGCTGCAGCCAGGAAAAATCCCCCTCAGCCCAGGCAGGCACGGTGTCTCACAGGGGGTGGAATTTCAAATCACTGCGGTGACTTCCTCAGAGCGCTTCGAATTCACTGCAAAACTAACCGACGAGTCTAACACCTCAGTCCCCACAGACAGCCGTAACTCAGCTAAATTTGTGGGTTATACCAGATTTTATTTACTGCTTCATCCTGGGAGAAGAGTGCGAGCTGACAGCCGTCTATTCATTAGAGTGGGGGGAGCCGCCCACGGCGCCGCCGGCTCTCTCCCCGTACACTTGCACGGCTCTAATGGAATTTGGGCTCTGCAGAACCAGCTCTGTTATTTTAGGAATGACATACCTTCCTACTCACCTGGGAGCCGGTGAGTTCAGAGATCCGGTCTGCTCACCCCCGAGTCCCCAGTGGGAACAAAGGACATGCTGCAGCCATCGGATGTCATTGCCAGCTAATGAGTGCCAGAGCAGTCAGTGGCCTCATCCCAGTCCTTACTGGAGGCAGGAACCACCATTTCCACCCAAGCTGGTGCTTGCAGGTGCCAAGGAGAAATTGGGCTTTGTCTCAAAAGCCTGTGTAACACTGAGGGTTCCAGTCCCAGGGGAGCTGGGTTCCCCTTAGAGGGGATCCCCAGTGCCCAATTTCCAGAGCAATGAGCGAAGTGCAAGGCCCAAATTCACCAATTTATCTGAACACTTATGTAATTTTAAGTCTCTGTTTCGTGCCTTTGGTATTAGCTGGTTTATCTGTGCTTAAAAACTTTCCCAAATGTCCCCACAGGGTCTGTGCCTTTGGAAGCCCAGTGCTTCCTGCTGCTTTCCAGGTCACACTGCTGTGCTGAATGTCCCAGACACAACGAGCTGACACAGAATGTGCCAGTTGTTCCCTTATTACTTCCCAATACTTATTTTTATTCTCTGAATCTGACCCCACACTGGGGAGTGCAGCTTGTTGGCTGGGACACAGGAAAAAAGCTGAAGTCTAACGAGGTCCCTGGACTGAAGTATTAAATAATAGAGATACTGTGTGGTGCCCAAGGCTGGTGTCTGCTCTCCTCTCTTCCTGCCAGTGCTGCAGAGCTGAGCAGCGTGGGGGAAGCTCAGAGCAGCTCTGGGGTTGCCTCTGACGCAGGGGTACCCCACGCTCTCCTCAGCCGTTTGCAGCTGAACCACGTTTTGCTGATGATCTTCCCTGCCAGAAATAACAGAGCAGTCACATCCGTATTTGTGTGTTCATGCTTGGAGCCTTGCTGCAGATTTAAAGCACAAGGAGCCAGGTAATGCAGAGCCTCACAGTGCAAACCTGAGCACTGGAGCTGTGGCTTCCCTGGGGCAGCACAGCAAAGGGGGGTGAGAGGAGGCAGAAAGGGTTAACAAATGCAACCACCAAGAAAAGTCTGGTGCAGGAGCAGTGACAAAGCAATGAGCTGAGCCCTCCACCTGCTTTAAGAGCTCTCGCTTGTGCTGAGGACCTGCATCTATTTCAGTCTTTATCACAAGTGGTAAAGAGCAGCACATCGTCCCTGCTTTCACTGTCAATAACACCAATCGATGTGTCAATGCACGAACCCCCATCCCGCTGAAATCCCCTCTGCACCGGCCCACACTGCGACAATCCCTGCCTGGCAAGCCGAGCTGGATTCTCCAAGGGGCACAGCATCCTGCTCCTGCCATGGAGCAGTTCTGATCCTCTCGTTCAGCCCCCAGCTCCTCTCTACGTTCCCCTCTATCCTCCCTCCCCGTGGCTCCGGTGCTTTCAACTCGCTATCTGCCTTTCCCAGAGACTCTGCTGCGCACAGGGAGCAGCCCAGACAGCGTCGCCGTAAAGCTGCAGCCCAGAGGAGGCGAAGGAGATTGCGAAACTGGTGGAGACAAACATTACACCGGATTAGGGGCTTAATGCTGGCTACGGACACCGCGCCGGGCGGGTTTGCCACCGTGTCTCCTCCACGAGGGACTCCAGCATCTCAGCTCTACTGGCACGGCTCTGTGCGAGCGCTGGAGATCTGTGCTGCTCCGGGAGGAGACTCCAGCATCTCCAGCAGCTCCAGCATCTCCAGCATCTGTGCTGGCACAGCTCCGTGTGAGAGCTGGAGATCTGTGCTCTTTTGGGAGGAGAGACTCCAGCATTTCCAGCCTCTCTGCTGGCACAGCTCGGTTCGAGCGCTGAAGATCTACTCTGCCCCGGGAGGAGATTCCAGCACCTCCAGCACCTCCAGCATCTGTGCTGGCACAGCTCTGTGCGAGAGCTGGAGATCCCCACTGCTCTGGGAGGAGATTCCAGCATCTCCAGCATCTCAGCTGACACAGCTCCGTGTGAGAGCTGGAGATCTGTGCTGTTTTGGGAGGAGAGATTCCAGCATTTTCAGCATTTCTGCTGGCAGAGCTCTGTGCGAGAGCTGGAGGTCTGCTCTGCTCCAGGAGGAGACTCCAGCATCTCCAGCATCTCTGCTGGCACAGCTCGATTCGAGCACTGGAGATCTGTGCTGCTCCGGGAGGAGACTCCAGCACCTCCAGCATCCCCAGCACCCCCAGCATCTCAGCTGGCACAGCTCGGTTAGAGCGCTGGTGATCCGCTCTGCCCCGGGGGGAGACTCCAGCCCCTCATCCCTGCCGGCACAGCTCTGTTCGAGCGCTGTGGATCCGCGCTGCCCCGGCAGGAGATTCCAGCATCTCCAGCATCTCCAGCATCCCTGCCCGCGCAGCTCGCTGTGAGCGCTGTGCATCCGCGCCGCTCCGCAGCCGGGTGCGGGAGCCGCGGCGGGGCACTGCCCTCTGCCGATGCGGGGCCCGGCCGGGCGCCAGCGCATGTCGCGACAGGCGGCGATGCCGGGTTTCCGTCAGGAGCGCTGATTCCCTGCCAGTGCTGCTCTGTAGCCGGGGAGCGCCCCATTGTATCCCAGAGAGCCAGCTCTGCCGGGGACAGAATGAGTTCAGTGTCGCGCCGGGCAGGCTCTGCAGGAACCTCCGCACATCAGCCTCTGCTTGGTTTCGTTCATAAAAACACCCCAGATGCCGAGATTCGGGTCAGAGAGGGGGATTGGCACCTGCTGGTGGTAAAATCAGATGTGACACTGCAGCACGAGAGGGGGTGCCACAGGCACATGCCACTGTGTCCCAGTGTGTGTCTGTGTGTCCCAGTGTGTCAGTGTGTCCTGGTGAGTGTCAGGGTATCCCAGTGTGTGTCAGGGTATCTCAGTGTGTGTCACTGTGTCCTGGTGAGTGTCACTGTGTCCTGGTGAGTGTCAGTGTGTCCTGGTGTGTCAGCATTTCCTAGTGTGTGTCACTGTGTCCTGGTGAGTGTCACGGTGTCCTGGTGTGTGTCAGGGTATCCCAGTGTGTGTCTGTGCGTCCTGGTGTGTGTCAGGGTGTCCCAGTGTGTGTCACTGTGTCCTGGTGAGTGTCACTGTGTCCCAGTGTGTGTCACTGTGTCCTGGTGTGTGTCACTGTGTTTTGGTGTGTGTCACTGTGTCCCGGTGTGTGTCACTGTGTCCTGGTGAGTGTCAGTGTGTCCCGGTGTGTCTCACTGTGTCCCAGTGTGTGTCACCGTGTCCCAGTGTGTGTCACTGTGTCCTGGTGAGTGTCAGTGTGTCCCGGTGTGTCTCACTGTGTCCCAGTGTGTGTCACCGTGTCCCGGTGTGTGTCACTGTGTCCTGGTGAGTGTCACTGTGTCCCGGTGTGTGTCACTGTGTCCCGGTGTGTGTCACTGTGTCCCGGTGTGTCTCACAGTGTCCCGGTGTGTGTCACTGTGTCCCGGTGTGTGTCACTGTGTCCCAGTGAGTGTCACTGTGTCCCAGTGAGTGTCACTGTGTCCTGGTGTGTCTCACAGTGTCCCGGTGTGTCTCACAGTGTCCCAGTGAGTGTCACTGTGTCCCGGTGTGTGTCACTGTGTCCCGGTGTGTCTCACAGTGTCCCAGTGAGTGTCACTGTGTCCCGGTGTGTGTCACTGTGTCCCAGTGTGTGTCACAGTGTCCCAGTGACTGTCACAGTGTCCCAGTGACTGTCACAGTGTCCCGGTGTGTCTCACAGTGTCCCAGTGTGTGTCACAGTGTCCCGGTGTGTGTCACTGTGTCCCAGTGTGTGTCACAGTGTCCCAGTGAGTGTCACAGTGTCCCGGTGCGTCTCACAGTGTCCCAGTGTCAGGAGATGTGCAGCCACCTCTCTCCACACACCCCCAGCCCCCCAAGGCTCTCTCAAGCCGTGCCCACCCCCTGCTGCCCCCAGCCCGAGGGTGCCCAGTGCCCTGAGGCAGCAGCCCAGCACGGGGCTGTCTGCTCTGGTGCCTCTCCTGCCTCGTGATAAATGAGAGTCTGCTCTTCTCTGCCGCGTGGTTTGATCTTAATTTCCTGTATGAAGTTCTCGAGAGAATGCCAAGATCAAATAATTAGACTATTCTGCGATAAAGAGTTAACATTGTTATTCAAATGTATTCAGAATTCATTTACCACCAAACAATTTACACTGCCGCCCTCCTATCCTGCTGAAATTACCAGAATGTGTTATCTGACACACAAAACGTCTTGTGACCTGAAATAACTTTATCAACCATGAAATGCTTGAGCAGTGGGTGCATGGCCACAGAAATGCCCAAGGGAATGCAGCAGAAGCTACAAAGCCAATAAGTGATTTAAAACCACCCTGCTGCCATCCCCTGCCAGCCTCCCCAAACAACTCTGGCCACTCTGGTCACCAGGCACGAGCTGGGCAGAAAAACCCTGGAGCTGCTTTGCTGAGGATTCCCACTTCCCCCGTGGATGTGCAGCTCCCAGCCCTTGGGTGCTGCCTTTTCAGCCTGGAAAAGCCTGTTTCTGCTTTATTTTTAAAAATACAACTTCATTTGCAGAGTGTGGGAAGGTGGTTTCAAAATAAAATTCCTGACAGGCATAATAAGGCTCAGAAAAGCCAATCACACAGAGCAGGATAATTATCCCCAGAATTTGTTTTCTATGTATTTGCGTAAAATAATCAATGTTATTTTTCTCACACGGATTCCAATTTGATTGTATTTTTCTGTGTTACTTGCAAATCATACAAACAATCGATGCTCTGACCCCTTCTCTATGCAAACAGAGCTTCGAAAGACACTACAAGAAATAAAATCCGATAAATTCCTCACGCAGGGCTGTTTGTTTAAAAGCTTTGCTGGAGACTGATCCTGCTCACAGCGACTTCAGAGATACAGGAGTGGGACTGTCAGACATGCTTGAGGTGGGATTATTGCCACAAATATCAGCAGGAACAGAACCTCAGTAAAATCCTGGCGCAAAAGTGAGGACTCAGACGTGGAGGTGGTGCCTTTTAAAATGCAGCAAGGAAAATGAACCCATTCCCTGGCCTGGCACACTCGTCCTGCAGAGGGGCACACAGCTGGGCTTGGGGGGACCCAAGGGCAGGGTGGGACCCTGCCTGTCCCCTTGCCCACACAGGGGGGCACATCAGGGGCATTCCTGGCAGGAGTGGGGTGGCCGAGGGCAAGGATGGCAGCAGGGCAGAGTGGTGTCACCTTCTCAGCAGCTCCTGAGTGCAAACCCACTCAGGACACCCCAAATCCAGGTCCTGAGAGTGCAAACCCACTCAGGACACCCCAAATCCAATTCCTGAGAGTGCAAACCCACTCAGGACACCCCAAATCCAGCTCCTGAGTGCAAACCCACTCAGGACACCCCAAATCCAATTCCTGAGAGTGCAAACCCACTCAGGACACCCCAAATCCAGCTCCTGAGTGCAAACCCACTCAGGACACCCCAAATCCAGTTCCTGAGTGCAGGACTCCCCAAAGCCAGGTCCTGAGAGTGCAAACCCACTCAGGATCCCCCAGATCTAGGTCCTGAGAGTGCAAACCCACTCAGGACCCACCCAAATCCAGCTCCTGAGTGCAAACCCACTCAGGACCCACCTGAACCCAGCTCCTGGGTGCAAACCCACTCAGGACACCCCTGAAATCCAGCTCCTGATTGCAAAGCCACTCAGGACCCCCCAAACCCAGTTCCTGAGTGCAGGACTCCCCAAACCCAGGTCCTCAGTGCAAACCCACTTAGGACACCCCGAACCCAGCTCCTGAGTGCAAACTCATTCAGGACCCCCCAAATCCAGCTCCTGAGTGCAAATCCAGCTGAATGCAAACCCACTCAGGACCCCCTGAACCCAGCTCCTGGGTGCAAACCCACTCAGGACTCCCCAAACCCAGGTCCTCAGTGCAAACCCACTCAGGACCCCCCAGATCCAGCTCCTGAGTGCAAATCCAGCTCCTGAATGCAAACCCACTCAGGACACCCCAGATCCATGTCCTGCTGCCTGCCCAGTGCCAGGGGTCTATTCTTTACAATTTACTGATCTCAACCCATTGGCATCCGATCCGCACTGTGTCTCACTAACACACCATCCCTCAAAAGCATCACTCGGAGGAATTCCTGATGATGCTTCAGCGACAAAACGGGTCTGCTGGAGCCGCCAGTCCTGCTCCACCTATCCCAGGCATCCCGCCCTGCTTTGTTAGGGACGGTGCCATCAGCTCTGCAAAATGGCATCGGGCTCTGTCTCTGTGCCTTGAAGGGTGCCACGACTGCTTTTTAATCCGAGTGCAGGGTTAGACAAACGGGCTCTGCACAAGCACCTCCTGGCACCCCTTTAGCTGCGGTGGTGCAAAGGCTCGGCGGCTCCTGGTGCCAGGTGTGAGGCGCCGGGCTCAGCCGCAGTGAGGGCGGGCAGCAGCGCAGCATCCCTCAGCGGGGTGAGCCCGGGCAGCTCCTCTCACCACCAGCCTCCTCTGCCTCTGCTCCAGGGCACCTCGGAGCTGAATCGAGCACTCGGGTGGTGTTTTCTGATACGGCTTTTTTCAAATATTTAACAGATTGCGTAATAACCGAGCAGCTGTTGAAGGAGCTTCAGATATAAACTCCTGCTTTAAAAACGCACCCTGTAACAAGGCACAGATTTTCTTTGTACATGCGCATGTATAGATTATGTTTAGATGCGTAGATTAAATATTTATATTTTACTGGTGAGAGAAAGAGTGCTTTTGGCTTTTTCTTCCCTTTGTTAGATATGTCTCCCTGTATTTATTTTAATAGTCAGCTTCAGAGGGAAAAAGAGAGCTTTGAGATGTTACCTGCTTTCTCTCTGGTTTGATTTTCAGTGCTAAACCAATAGTTACCTAAGTGCTCTGCACTTCTTGGCATAACCTAATAATTAAAATAATTACTTGAAAGCCAGGGCATCTTTGCACAAATTAATGCAGGGCAAGAAGCTGCAGTTTTCCAGTGTGCTGAAAAAGAGGTCACAAAATGATGCCAGTTTTAGCTGAGAGAGAAGGTAAACACAGATCTCCCTGCAGCCCCGATTAAAGCCTTTGCCTGATCTTTTAAGTTTCATACTTTACTGATCAAGAAGGTGGCTCGATGAGGGGCTGACTGTTGTGGGATTTCTCAGCAGGTAAGGCCAGACCGTTCTTGTGGAAGGCACGGCAGTGCTGGCAGTGGCACAGCTGTGCTCCTGCAGTGGGCAACCCTTCCTCCCTTCCTGCCCGCCTGCCTCCATCCCTCCCTCCCTGCCTCCATCCCTCCCTCCATCTCTCTCTCCTTGCCTTCATCCCTCCCTCCCTGCCTTCATCCCTGTCTCCTTGCCTCCATCCCTCCTTGCCTCCATCCCTCCTTGCCTCCATCTCTCTCTCCTTGTCTTCATCCCTCTCTCCTTGCCTCCATCCCTCTCTCCTTGCCTCCATCCCTCTCTCCTTGCCTCCATCCCTCCCTCCCTGCCCGGTGAAGGGGAGCAGAGCTGCAGCAGACCCAAGAGCTGTCGTGGAGGGCTGGCAGCAGTCTCTGCATTGAAACCTCCTCTGTCCTTTTGTGCAATTGCTTTGAGCCTGGAAAATCCATTTTCAGGACAACTGAGGCACTGGGAGTCGAGACCAAACATCTCCGCAGAGCGCCCAGGGATACTCCTGAGTATCCTGAACATCCCCCATGAGCCAGGGAATATTCCCTGGAGTCTCAGCAGCCGCCAGCCCCGGCGGCCTCAGCCCGTTTCCCCACGAGCATCGGCCACATCTGCCACATCTGCCACATCTGCCACATCTGCCACATCTGCAGCCGCCCCTGGCCGCCTCCTCGGAGCTCCAGCCTGGCAGCAGCCGGCTCTGGGCACCAAGAACCAGCCCCGCTGCTGCCAAGCCCGAAGCAGGAGGAGCTGCCAGCCCGGCAGCCCAGCTGCCACAGCCCCCCCGCACACGGCTGTGGGTGCCAAGGGCGATCAGAGCGCTGGGACCTGCCGGGGAGGGGGGAAACTCCTCCGCTCGGCCCCCCCAGCACTGCGGGGCTGGCGGCGGGGACACACGGAGGGGTCTCACAGCAGGACCCTCCCTGCTCCTGCAGCGGGGCTGGCGGAGCCCCGTCAGCAGCCACGGAGCGTTCCTGGGAGTGGGTTTGTGCGGCACAAAACACTTCCAGCTGTTCCAGGAGGAGGCTGAGCATACTAAACAGCTTGGCTCTGGTGAAAGTTCAGCAGCCGCCAGGGCCCCAGGCCTGGAGGCAGATCCATTAACCTTTTCCACCGATATTTCTGGCGCTACAATGTGCACGGGATAACATCTGCCTGGAGCACCCCAGTCACGGAAAGTCTGGGGGAAACCAGATGCTCACCCTGCAGGAATCAAGCCCTTGTCCGTGAGACGATCTGGGCCATGCAGCCACTCCAAGCCATGCTGGAAGTGACAGTGTTTCACTTCAAAAAGCACCTGTCCCTCAGGAGCAGCATTTTTCTCTTTCTGGCTTTCACATTGCTGCTGTGCAGTCGCACTGGCTTAAGTAAGACCCTTTTTTTTTTTTTTCCCCCAGTTAAAATTATTCACAAATCTATTCCGTTTTCACTGGTTTCTCTGAGTTAAAATTTGAACTGTCAAAAGGCAGGTAAACCTGTCCTGGTCATTTTTAGTGGGCAGACAGCAAATCCCCGGGAATGTGTACCAATGGCAAAGTGCATGGGATGTAACAGAAATCAGCGCCGTTCTTTACATGACATGATTAAAACAAGTATCTCGTTTAATTAGAAAAAGAAAGATCGCAGACTCATTCCCAGGATGTTATCTTGTGCAATTACTTTATGTAACATTATTAAAAATTAATTTTCCCCAGAACCTCGGCAATTTAATGAAACACGCCCGGTTCTCAGCAGCAGCTGCAGCGGAACCAGCCCACTGGCATCCTCCAGGCAGCGGGACTCGGTGCCGCGGGCCCCCCCGGGCTGTCTGTCCCTCGTTCTGGGCACATCCAGCCCTGGCTCAAAGCACCCCTGCACAGCACCCTATTGCCGCAGGCTCAACAGCTCTCCTCGCACCGGGTACCGCAGCCCTCCTCGCCACAAGCTCCGCATCCCCCTCTCCGGGGGCTCGGCATCCCCATCTCCGTGAGCAAAAATCCTCCTTCTCCAGGGAATCAGCGTCCCCCCTCTCTGGGTGCTCGGCATCCCCCGTCTTTGGGGGCTCAGCATCCTCCCTCTCCAGAGGCAAAGCATTCCTCCTTTCCGGAGCAAAGCGTTCCCTTTCCCCGGAGAAAGGGACAGAGGGACAGCACTCTCCTCTCCTCTTCGCAAGGTGCCCGGCACCCCCATCGCACCTCGCCCGGGGCGGCTGCTCGCACCGGGAGCGCTGCTCGCTCCGTTCCGGGACACAGCCCCCGCCTCGCCGCGCCGCCGACACCCGGCAGCGTGTCCCCAGCCCCGGACAGCGCATCCTTCACCGGGGGAACCTCCTCCCCAGCCCCGGACAGCGCATCCCGCAGCCCCGGACAGCGCATCCTTCACCGGGGGAACCTCCGCCCCACAGCCCCCACAGCCCCGACAGCGCATCCTTCACCGGGGGAACCTCCGCCCCGCCCCGGACAGCGCATCCCGCAGCGCCGGTACCGCAGCCCCGGGCAGCGCGCTCTCCGCCCGGCCCCTAAGTTGTCCCGCGGCCGCCGCCAGCCCTTACCGATCCGGATGACATGCGGCATCCCGTGCGAGCTCTGTCCCCAGAAGCCGCCGACCAGGAGCGCTGCCCAGTATTCCCAGAGGACGCGGCGGAGCGCCGGCCAGAGATGGGGCATCGTTGGGTCGGGCGCGGGCCGGCGCGGCCCTACGGCCCCAGGGGCAGCGGGGACGGGGGCGGCGGCTGCTGCCCGGGGCTCAGGAGCGGCCGCTCGGCGCCGGGGCCGGGCGGCTCATGGCACATCTTAGAGCGGCCGCGCCGGCCCGTCCCGCGGCAGCCACAGCTCCGGCCGCTCCCTTCCGCGCCCTGCCGAGCCGAGCCGAGCCGAGGCGAGCCGGGCTGTTCCGGAGCGAGCCGTGCGGTGCCGGTGCCGGTCGGGCGGCACCTGCGGAGCCGGGGCTGCCGGTGCGCCCCAGGAGCGGCTCTGTCCCCTCCTACCGCTGATGCGCGGCTCGCGCAAAGCCCCGGAGTGGAGCGTGCACACACCGACACACTCACACACCCCTGCACACTCACACACCCCTGCACACACCCCCTGCACACTCACACACCCCTGCACCCCTGACACACTCACACACCCCTGACACATACCCCCTGACACACTCACACACCCTGACACACACCCCCTGACACAATCACACACCCCGACACACTCACACACCCCTGCACACTCACACCCCCTGACACACTCACACACCCCCTGACACACTCACACACCCCGACACACTCACACCCCCTGACACATACCCCCTGACACACTCACACACCCCTACACACACTCCCTGACACACTCACACACCCCTACACACACCCCTGACACACTGACACCCCCTGACACACTCACACCCCCTGACACACTCACACACCCTGACACACTCACACACCCTGACACACTGACACCTCCTGACACACTCACACCTCCTGACACACTCACACCCCCCCCACACACACACCCGGACACACACCCGACACTGACACACTGCTGGCGCCCCAGTACCCGCCCGCTCCCCCGGGTCGGGATGCCAAGGGGACCCTCGGCGGGCACCGCGGGGTGGGGGGCGATGGCGAAGGGCTCCCGAGGGTCCTGCCAGCGCCTCTGCTCCCTCTGCCCCCGGCAGAGCCCTGACCCGCAGAGGACACCCTGTGCCCGGTGTCCCCCAAGCGCTCAGGGGTCCCTTGTGACCCCCGGGGTCGCGGTGTCCCCCAGGCACTCAGGGGTCCCTTGTGACCCCCGGGGTCGCGGTGTCCCCCAGGCGCTCAGGGGTCCCTTGTGACCCCCGGGTCGCGGTGTCCCGGCCGCTGGGCGCTGAAAGAGGCCGGGCAGGGGGGTTTGGGGCTGGGGGCAGCATCCCGGGCCAGGGCCGGGGCTGCTGCAGCGGCGCTCGGAGCGCCCGGGCCGCGCTCCGCAGCCGCAGTTTAATGACCTCGGTGACAGAGACAAAGGGCTGCCCGTGCCGCGGACCCGGAGCTGCTTTGTCAACGTGCTGGGCCAGGCTAGGGTGAATTTATTTTTTTTTTCTCATTTAAATAATTTGATCTATTCCATCATTTCCAATCGTTCCCATTTGCCAGCTGTCTGCTCACTCCAGCCTGGAAGGGCTGAAGAGCAAATCTTTAATTTTCTTACAAACATACTATTACTCTGTATCGGCTCATCTTGTTAAATTTTCCTCGCCCGTCTCTTTCCCCAGCAGCAAGCTCGGCATGGCTGAAACGCTGATCTCCAGAGCCCCATCCCAGCAGGATGGAGGAGGAACACCGCAATAACGCAAGCCATTATTGATGTACAACTCCAAGAGAAGTTGGTGGCTGTCGCCTCTGCGGGAGGAGGACACGCTGGGAATCCCCAATGCAGTGGTGTCCGGGCTCTGCCCGATGGGACAGCAGCAGTGGGGGGACCGGGCAGGGAGTGTGACAACCGTCATCAGCACGGAATCATAAAGAAAAACTGGAAAAATCTCTGGCTACACGGCCGGGGCAGGACCAGCCCCTCGCAGCGATGCTCCCCGGTGCGATGGGAAGGTGCAGCCGGGGTCTCAGCCCCGTGTCGCGGTGGAGGGAACGTCTCACTCCTTCCTCAGAGAGGCAGGGGGGGTGCTCAGCCCCCTCCAGGCTCGGAGGAGGAGGAGGAGGGGGTGTTGGTGTTGATTGTGGGCAGGGCCGAGGCTCCAGCTCCCAGCCTGAACCTTCCTGCCTGCGCCAAATCGGTTACAGAAAAGAGTGGCTCGTGTTAAGGATATTTTTATCCCTCCTGACATCCAGCATGGATAAGATTTAGCAAAAGGGCAGGGAAGAAAATTTCTTTAAATACTGCTTAAGTGAAGGACAGCTGTTTCTGTGAACTTGTTATAAAATTAAATGTCACAACCTGGTGACTCTTTGCACCGGCAGATAAAAAAGCCCCACAAAGCTGTTGGGAGGGAGCAGGTAAAAAGGGCTGCTTCGGCTGTGGCTGTTCTTTGCTCTTTGCAGACTCCAGCACATGGAGCAGAGGTTTGATTTTGTGGAGTGTTTAAATTAAACTGTAGCTGGGAGGAAATATTCTGTTAGTTTGGGATGCTGCTTCCTGCCTTTCTGTCAACACCAGGCACTGATAATGCTCCAGCCTCAGCTTCAGCCTCTGGATCCTACTGCAGAGCCAGCACAAATAGTTTATTTTGTATTAAATTATTTGATTAGTGACAGATGGGTGTGTGGAGGTCACAGACAGTTCTCATCTCCTGCGTGTAGGTCAGAGAGGGCAGGACAGGAACAGCCCTGTACCAGAAATTGCCACAGCATCAAGCTTGGGCACAGGCAGAGGAGCATGCCAGGGCTGCTCGTGGGCTTTCATGGCTTGTCCTTCCCAAAGCAACCCGAGGGCATTCAGCAGAGCAGCCCACATGGCTGTGTCACCTTTCCTCTGTGTTCCTCACTGTCCCCATCCCACCATGGCTGTGTCACCCTTCCTTTGTGTCCCCACACCGTTCCCATCCCACCATGGCTGTGTCACCTTTCCTTTGTGTTCCTCACTGTCCCCATCCCACCATGGCTGTCTCACCCTCCCTTTGTATCCCCATACCATCCCCATCCCACCATGGCTGTGTCCACTTCCCTTTGTGTCCCCACACTGTCTCCATCCCACCATGGCTGTGTCACCTTTCCTTTTGTATCCCCACACCATCCCCATCCCACCATGGCTGTGTCTCCCACCCTTTGTGTCCCCACACTGTCCCCATCTCACCATGGCTGTGTCACCCTCCCTTTGTGTTCCTCACTGTCCCCACCCCACCATGGCTGTCTCACCCTCCCTTTGTGTCCCCACACCGTCCCCAGCCCACCATGGCTGTGTCACCTTTCCTTTTGTATCCCCACATTGTCCCCATCTCACCATGTCTGTGTTTCCCTCCCTTTGTGTCCCCACACTGTCCCCACCCCACCATGGCTGTGTCACCTTCCCTTTTGTATTCACACACTGTCCCCATCTCACCATGGCTGTGTCACTTTTCCTTTGTGTCCCCACACTGTCCCCATCCCACCATGGCTGTCTCCCCCTCCCTTTTCGTTCCCACACTGTCCCCATCCCATTTCTCTCGTGAGACTTGGCAATTCTCCTCTCTCTGGGCAGCACCCAGGGCTGCTCTGTGGCAGGATTACAAAGAGGGCACTTTGGAAACTTCTCTCAGGTGTTGCTGCCTGGGGTTTTTTTCCCCATACAGAGACACAATTTCACCTGGTGCCCATGGAGGGGCTGCCTGGGCTCAGACCTGTGAGCAATGACCTTCAGCAGCCAGACCAGATTTCCCCAGGAGCCAGAGCCAGGCTGTGAAGGACAATTACAGCACAGGCAGGATGGCTGGGCAGAAGGAGGAAGATGCTGGAAGGGTGATAGAGCTCCTCATGGACCCAGAGCTCTAGTTTGGTGCTGCTGCACAGGTGAGCGCTGCCCAGTGGGATGCTGGCCTGGGGAACAGGATTTACACCGAGCTGAGTCAGGATTTTCCTCAGGAATCTTTGGCTGTGCCTTGAGGACGATCAAAGGTAGCAGAAGGGCTTTGGACAACTTGTTACAGCAATGCTAAAAATACAAGATATTTGCCCAGTTCATAAGTGCTGTGAAAATAGCTTTAATGTGGTAATTCATCATTTAAGAGTGTATCAATTAATGCAAACTGTGGTGTATTTATAACTTGTGAACATAGTGTACCAGTGAGGAGAAGTCGATTGGTTATTTTGAGTTTGTTGAGAAGATATTTGGATGCTATTTTTTCATGCTGCTGCTTTTACTATGAATACGTGTGGTATTTACAGCTCCAGGTATTACACAGGTCAGATTTCCACAAAATTGTGTACATCTTGTGGGGTTTTTATATACACACAAATTCAGCCCTCTCACCTACAAATAAAGCTGTGGGTTTATGGGTGTTCTCAAGACACTGATTTAAGGCTTATTGTTTTTGGGTGTGAAAGGGAACCACTTGCAAAAGTGGGAAATAGTGTTGAGGTTATTAATATCTAGAGGAAAATGCTGATTGAAGAAAGACATTTTCAAATCAGACTAATGCTTTAGAGCAGCGGCAGAACTATGAACCTGGCAGAAAAGAGACATAAGCATTTCTATAGCTATAGCATTTTTCAATGCTAATGAAGAAAAAGAGGCTTCTCTTTATTTCTGTAATGGTATCTAAACTGGTTCGCCGGAATTAGCTCCATCCACATGTGTTTTGTTTAGATTTATATGCATCAGCTCTAATAGAACCACAATCAATCTGAGTTACGAGGCTCAGTGCTCGCATTACCGAGATTCATGTGCCGGAGTCGGCTCCTAAAACATCCGAGAGGGAATGTACCTGGGAAATGCGGATTTCTGGGACTTGAGTGCCCTCTACTGAAACCGTCCCGGCTCCGGCCCTTCGCTGCGACGCCCGCAGCTTGATTGATGGTTTGCTAAATTGAATTGAAGCCTGCGGTTCGCAGATCCATTATGAAGCATCCCTGCTTTCCTCCCTCCCCGCTCTCACCCCGCACTCCAACGCTCGGGCTAATCCCGGCTCCTGCAGCTGCGCCACAGCAGATCTGGAGGTTTTAATGGCAAGTTTAGATACTGAAAGGAGGATTCCTTTGGGTGTGTTAGGAAAAATCATCCACAAACACCAGAGGTTTGTGTCCAAAAAGGAGACCGAGGAGTCCTGGAACTTTATTCCAATCAAGGCAGAGGCCATGGGGCATCCCCTGGGGTCTCTCAAATTTTTTGGAGGACACAGCCTCCTTTTTATCCCAATTTCCCAGCTGCATTTCCCTTCTCTCTTTCCCCATTTCTGAGGTACTTGAGAGGTTCAGACTTCCCAGAACACCTGATCCCAAAGATTCCCCTCTAATGTACAACCCTCCCTTTCAATTTTTAATTCTTACCGAATTTAGGGGTTTTTTTTCCCCATTGTTTGTTTCATCTCTCAATGTCCAATTTCATTTATCACCAAACCAAATTTGTAAAAGCAAATATCTTTTTCCCTTCACCAATCAGTGGAATCCTTCCCATGGTTTCTTTTATCTCCCAGTGCTGGTTTCACCTACCAGCAGACCCAGAGCTGGTTTGGAAAGGCAAATCCACCGTTCCTCTCAGGTGTAACCATCTGGGAGCTGTGCTGGTGCTGAGGAATGCTGAGGCTGGGCACGGTGGTGCTGCAGGAGAAGTTGGCTCTGCCCGAGGAGTTTGGGTCTGCCCAGTGCCTCCTCTGGGAGAGATTTAACTTTGTGCCTCGGTGCCTCTTTTAGGGGAGGCTTTAACTCTGAGCCTCTTCTGGGAGAGGTTTAACTCTGTGCCTGATGCCTTTTTCTGGGAGAGGCTTCAACTTGGTGCATCTTCTGGGAGAGGTTTAACTTCGTGCCTTGATGCATCTTCTGGTCCAGGCTTTAACTCTGTGCCTCGGTGCCTCTTTTAGGAGAGGTTTAACTCTGTGCCTCGGTGCCTCTTTTAGGAGAGGTTTTAACTCTGTCCCTTGGTGCCTCTTCTGGTCCAGGCTTTAACTCTGTGCCTCTTTTAGGAGGGGCTTTAACTCCACACCTCCTCCTCTTTTGGGAGAGGTTTAACTCCGTGTCTCGGTGCCTCTTTTAGGAGAGGCTTCAACTCCAAGCCTTGGCGCCTCTTTTGGGAGAGGCCTTAACTCTGTGCCTCTTTTGGGAGAGGTTTAACTTTGTGCCTTGATGCTTCTTCTGGGGGAGGTTTCAACTCTGTGCCTCGGTGTCTCTTTTAGGAGAGTTTTTAACCCCATGTCTTGGTGCCTCTTTTGGGAGAAGCTTTAACTCTGTGCCTCTTCTGGTCCAGGCTTTAACTCCGTGTCTTGGTGCCTCTTTTGGGAGAGGCTTTAACTCTGTTCCTCTTTTAGGAGAGGTTTAACTCCATGTCTTGGTGCCTCTTTTAGGAGAGGCTTTAACTCCATTCCTTGGTGCCTGTTTTGGGAGAGGCTTTAACTCTGTGCCCCTTTTAGGAGAGGTTTAACTCCATGTCGGCAGCCAGGATGAGGTGATGCTGCCACCCACGCTCCAGCAGCTCCTGCAAAAGCAAACCCCAGCTATCTGCCTTTCCCCCCACAAACTCACTGCGATTTGTGTTACATTTGGCTTGTTGTGGGGTGGAGGGAAGAGGGAAAATTCCCGCTCCCTACTCGGCGTTCCATCTGGAAAGGAGAGGCATGGTGTTTGTTTTGTGGGCAGGGTTTGTGTGCTTGGGATGGAGGCAGGTGGGGCCGGGGCACAGGGAAGCACTGCCAGCTCCTGTGCTGTGCTGCCGGGCAGCTGATCCCAAAGTGGGCTGGTTTCCTGTGGCCCCACATTTCTCTTCACAGAGCAAAAACAAGGCACAATTCTTCCCAAGAATATTTCTGGGTTTTGCATTCTCTGAACCTCAGTTTTTCTGAAAGGAAAAACAATTTTTATCATTGGCTTTTATCAGATTGTTCACCCAAAGCTGTGCCTGTGTTCTGTGCAGTTGTTGGAATTGAGTGCTCGAAGATTCAGTTTAGATGCAATGTGATATAGTATGGTTCAATTTGCCCAAAGTCATGAGTCCTCCTCATCATTCTCTCCCCTTGGGGGTTCCTGCAAATCTATAGTTTCCCTTATGTTTGTTCTCAGAATTCCCGTTGAAGATGTGGCTGCTCTGTCCAGGGTATTCTGGTTTAGATGTAATGTCATATATTGTACAATCAAAAGTAAATAATTTTGTTTTCCCAAATCTATATATATCTATACATTTATCCATCAAGTATAATTTATCTATCTATATATATCTATATATCTATATATATATCTATATATCTATAGATATAGATATCAACATCAATGGAGTCCTCCCCATCATTTCTCTTCACAGAGCAAAAGAAAGGCACAATTCTTCCCAAGAATATTTCTGGGTTTTGCATTCTCTGAACCTCAGAGGAAGAAAACACAATTTTTATCATTTGCTGTGCCTGTGTTTGTGCAAAAGTAGAATGCAATATGGGGATTGTTTACCCAAAATCATGAGTTGGGGTGCAGTTCTGTGCAGAGTTGAATGCTTGGCAGATTCAGTTTAGATGCAATGTAATATAGTATAATAAAGTAATTAATTCATCATATATATATATATATATATATAATATATATATAAATATATATAAAAATATATATATTATATATATATATAAATATATATATAAATATATATATATATATTAAAAAAAAAAAAAATATATATATATATAAGTGGAGTCCTTCTCATCATTCTGTCCCCTCGTCGGGGTTCCCTGCAAATGCTTTAGTTTCCCCTTTAGGTTTTTATGAGGTTTATTCTCCAATCAATTCCCGTGGTGAAGGTGCGGCTGCTCTGTCCGGGGCAGGCAGCGCGGGGTTCCTGCAGCCTGTGCGGCGCTCACAGAATTGCTGCTTCGCTACACTGCATACATTTGTGTTGGAACATACCGCGGTGTAATAGCTGGTTTGAAATGTATCCAGCTCTGCTGAATACATTATTGTGAAAGTCAGGAGAACGCGCTGGGAGAACGCGAGCTCCTGTCAAACGCGGAGCAGCGACGCCCCGCAGGAGCCGGGAGCGAGGGCTGCGCTCCCTCCTTGGCTGGGCTGATGCTGAGCTCGGATCAGAGCCCCGCGTGGTGCCTGAGCACATCAAAGGGCTCTCGGTGCTCTCAGATGTGGTTGGCATCACCCCCGCCGTGCGAACCCACCCGCAGCAGCGGGAGCAGCCTTCCTTCCTTCCTTCCTTCCTTCCTTCCTTCCTTCCTTCCTTCCTTCCTTCCTTCCTTCCTTCCTTCCTTCCTTCCTTCCTTCCTTCCTTCCTTCCTTCCTTCCTTCCTTCCTTCCTTCCTTCCTTCCTTCCTTCCTTCCTTCCTTCCTTCCTTCCTTCCTTCCTTCCTTCCTTCCTTCCTTCCTTCCTTCCTTCCTTCCTTCCTTCCTTCCTTCCTTCCTTCCTTCCTTCCTTCCTTCCTTCCTTCCTTCCTTCCTTCCTTCCTTCCTTCCTTCCTTCCTTCCTTCCTTCCTTCCTTCCTTCCTTCCTTCCTTCCTTCCTTCCTTCCTTCCTTCCTTCCTTCCTTCCTTCCTTCCTTCCTTCCTTCCTTCCTTCCTTCCTTCCTTCCTTCCTTCCTTCCTTCCTTCCTTCCTTCCTTCCTTCCTTCCTTCCTTCCTTCCTTCCTTCCTTCCTTCCTTCCTTCCTTCCTTCCTTCCTTCCTTCCTTCCTTCCTTCCTTCCTTCCTTCCTTCCTTCCTTCCTTCCTTCCTTCCTTCCTTCCTTCCTTCCTTCCTTCCTTTCCTTCCTTCCTTCCTTCCTTCCCTTCCTTCCTTCCTTCCTTCTTCCTTCCTTCCTTCCTTCCTTCCTTCCTTCCTTCCTTCCTTCCTTCCTTCCTTCCTTCCTTCCTTCCTTCCTTCCTTCCTTCCTTCCTTCCTTCCACCAATTTCTCCCACTGTCTCTTTCCAGCCGAGCAGCAGTGGGTGTGCAATGGTCACAGAGATTTCCCAGACTTTCCTGCCCGGATCTGGCATAGCTGAGGCTAATGGAGCCTCTTTGAATGAGACAATAACAAAGGGTGTGATTCTTGTCCTTGTTTTTAATCAGTTTTTCTGCAGTTTGTCCTGTGCCAGAGTGTCACACACATACACACACCTGGTACAGACCCAGTGGTGTCTTTGCCACCAGGGATGCCAAACCCTGGGGCTGCTTCCACCTGGCAGGGCACAGAATCTTGTTGGTTTTAACACAAAGGGCTGTGGTTTGCTTGTTGTTTTAATCACACACCTTTCAGACCCAGTGGTGCCCTGTGCCAGGGTATCACACACACCCAAGATCACCTGGCCTGGCACAGACCACCAGTGGTGTCTCTTGTTATTTTTAATCCAGGGTTTGCCAAATCCTGGAGTGCCCTGCAGGCTCAGAGTGTCACACACCTGGCACAGACCCAGCAGGGTTTCTGCACCAGGGATGCCTGACCTGGCAGGGCTCAGAGGGGCTGTGGCACCACAAAAAGGGTGTGAATCTTGTTGGTTTTAATCATTTTTGCTGTGGTTTGCCCTGTCCCACGATGCCCTGCAGGCTCAGAGTGTCACACACACACACCTGGCACAGACCCAGTGGGGTCTCTGCAGCAGCACGCAGCCCTGCCACCTCGGGCATCTGGCTGCTCCCACCTGGCAGGGCACAGTGGGGCTGTGGCACCACACAAAGGGCGTGAATCTTGTTATTTTTAATCAGTTATGCTGCAGTTTGCCCTGTCTGAGGGTGCCCTGCAGGGTCTCTGCACCAGGCATGCCAGACCCTGAGGATCTGGCTGCTCCCACCTGGCAGGGCACAGTGGGGCCGTGGCACCCTTGGGTGGCATGGGCAGAGTTTTGGAGATGGTTCAGCCACCCTGGCTCCGCCACTGGGGCAGCTCCACTCCTGCCAGCTCTTGCATGGACCCTGTGCAGCCCAACACTCCCTGGGCACCCCTGGCAGGGCCCCTTTGCTCAGCCCCTGCCTCTGAGGGCATCTTGGTGCTCTGGGAGTCAGGACCAGAGCCACCCGAGGAAGGGGAACAAGGGAGGATGCAGAGACCTGCCTGGCCTCTCTGGATGTGGTGTGGTGGCTGTGAGCAGGGACAGAGCTGTCCTGGCACCTGAGAGGTGACAGATCCCCCGGGGCTGGTGGAATGGAGCCACGTGCATCCCGGCTGATTGTCAGCCCTGTGCAGCAGCAGCTGAATTTGTACAATTGCAGCGTGTCAAAAGGGCTGAAAAGGGCAACAGGGAGCAAATGACTAAGTAAGACCAGTTCAAATTATTGTCTTTATCACCCCCTGTGCTCATATCTGACAGAAGAAGCTGTTTTGGCCAGTTGGCTCCATCAAGGTCTCCTGTTTCTGGGCTGCAAGATGATCTCTTTGAACTAGCTGAGTGAAAATACATATTTGTGTCAGACAGCCTTTGCATGTGTTTTTCATCCTCTTTCTGCAGAGGTAGGAAATAATCTTTTTTTCCTTTTTTTTTTTTCCTAAAAAAAAAAAAAAGTCCTCTATCTTTAGGATTGGTGGAAGAAGCCATTTGCAACTGATGGGTGTAAATTATGCCTGCTTAGTCAGACAAGAAAATTAGAGACTGCAGCATTAGCCTCTGCTCGCTATTATCTTTGCATGGAACCAGTTTACAAAGAGGCTTGGTATGCTCCATGGCACCCTGCTCCACTCTCACATGACCTGTTTGTGACCTGCCAGCCCCAGCACGTGCCCATTGTGCACACCCAGCCAGGGCAGCTCCTTTTTCTCCTCGACAAAGGTACCAACTGGCACAGCAGAAGGTTGGGCACCTGCCAGCCTGGGAGTGCACAGGGCTCTTTGCTTCCCACATGGCTAATTACCCATGCAAAGATTGGGAATGAGTTGTTAATACCTTTTTTTCCCCCCTCCTTTTCCTTCTACACATGCAAAGGGCAAGAAAAGATCACGTTATTTCAAACGCCTGATAAATTCCACTTCAGTGGAATTAGGCTGGGAATTAATTTGGCCAGCTGCAGCCAGTTGTTTTGCCCAATCCCTGCGAATTCCAGCCCATTTCCAATTCACAGCAAATTTCCTGGTTGTTCCAGCACGTCCAGAGGAAGTTTAAATGTTGGGTGAGAAGCTGTGGGTGGATCTGGCTGTACCCACTGGGAACAAAATCTGGCCTGATGTGCGGGGACAAGGGGATCCCTGCCCTGGGAAGGCAGAGGGCGAGCTGGAGGGAGCGGTTCTCCCGTGGCAGGGGGTGCTGCCCACAGGAGATGCTGTGGAATGTTAAATGAGGCGTGTTAAATGTGTGGAGGCAAAAATTATCCGCCTGCCGGAGGAAAACGAGCTGACCCTGAGCTGTGGAGGGATCCCACCTTTGGGCAGGGCTGTGAGAGGGCTCAGGGGCTGGGATGATCCTTGTGCTCACCTCTCAGCCAAACTCCTCGTGGTTACCTGCAACCACCCCAAGCATCTCCCACAATTTCAGCCTCAAACCCCAGTCTCTGTAAGATTTGCAGAGTCCACATTTCCCACTGTCCTGCCTGGATAATGAATTAGCAATTCCCAGTGTCCTGACTGCTTCTGGCTGTGTCCTGCTGCAGAGGGCAGTGCCAAGCCTGGCACCCAGAGCTCTGATGGGCAGTGGGGCTGGGGGTAGTGCAAAAACCACCATTAAACACACCTCTGTTTGGTTTTTCAATGCTTGTTTGTGTCCAGTGAAAACTATGGAAGGATCCCACCTTTGGGCAGGGCTGTGAGGGGGCGCAGGGGGTGCCATGTCCTGCCCTGAGGTGGCTCAGGGGCTGGGATGATCCTTGTGCTCACCTCTCAGCCAAACTCCTCGTGGTTACCTGCAACCACCCCAAGCACAATTCCAGCCTCAAACCTCACTCTCTGTAAGATTTGCAGAGCCCACATTTCCCACTGTGCTGCCTGGATAATGTAATAAGAATTCACAGAACCCTGCCTGGTCCTGGCTGTGTCCTGCTGCAGAGGGCAGTGCCAAGCCCAGCACCCACAGCTCTGATGGGCAGTGGGGCTGGGGCTAGTGCAAAAACCCTCCTCAAATACAAATATTTGGTTTTTCAAGGCTTGTTTGTGTCCAGGGAAATCTATGGAGGGATCCCACCTTTGGGCAGGGCTGTGAGACGGCGCAGGAGATGCCATGTCCTGCCCTGAGGTGGCGCAGGGGCTGGGATGATCCTTGTGCTCACCTCTCAGCCAAACTCCTCGTGGTTACCTGCAACCACCCCAAGCACAATTCCAGCCTCAAACCTCACTCTCTGTAAGATTTGCAGAGTCCACATTTCCCACTGTCCTGCCTGGATAATGAAATAGCAATTCCCAGTGTCCTGACTGCTTCTGGCTGTGTCCTGCTGCAGTGGGCAGTGCCAAGCCTGGCACCCACAACTCTGATGGTCAGTGGGGCTGGGGGTAGTGCAAAAACCACCATTAAACACACCTCTGTTTGGTTTCTCAAGGCTTGTTTGTGTCCAGGGAAAGCTATGGAGGGATCCCACCTCTGGGCAGGGCTGCGAGAGGGCGCAGGGGGTGCCATGTCCTGCCCTGAGGTGGCTCAGGGGCTGGGATGATCCTTGTGCTCACCTCTCAGCCAAACTCCTCGTGGTTACCTGCAACCACCCCAAGCATCTCCCACAATTTCAGCCTCTGTGAGATTTGCAGAGCCCACTTTTCCCCATGTCCTGCCTGGACAATGAAATAGCAATTCCCAGTGTCCTGACTGGTCCTGGCTGTGTCCTGCTGCAGTGGGCAGTGCCAAGCCCAGCACCCACAGCTCTGACGGGCAACAGGGCTGGGGGCTGTGCCCAGCCTACCTCTGCAGTGGGGCTGGGGCTGGTGTAAAAAGAACCCTCCTCAAATACAAATATTTGGTTTTCAAGGGCTTGTTTGTGTCCAAAAGGGGGATGCCATGTCCTGCCCTGAGAGGCTCCTCCTCCCACCCCAAGAAATACAAATGTTTGGTTTTTCAAGGCTTGTTTGTGTCCACTGAAAGCATGGTGCCTGCATGGATGGAGAACCTCTCCATCAGGCACCACCACCAGCTCCTCCCTCCCAGCTCGGATCATGGGATGTGAGGAGCTGTTCTGGATTGCCAAGTAAATTACATCTCTTTGCCATCTGGATGGCAGTTGCCTTCTGTTAATTGGGCAGTTTTCCTTATCTCTTCCACACCTTCTCCTCCCTCCAGGGAGACACCTGCTGATAACAGCTATGGAATGTCCCTGCATGGCTGATAAGAACTACAGCATCCCATTGGGAGATGGGAGCCCAGGGGAGGAGCCAAGCATTCCTACCCGGATAGAATCTGGAGATTCTGGAACACCAGCACGGCTTCTGCACTGGATTGCCCAGAGGAACAGCAGCTGCCTCTGCCCCTGGACCTTCAGAGGAAGAGACTGCACCTTTCTCCAGGATCCCTGCTCCAGCAGAGCCACCCCTGACACTGCAGGAGGGCTGAGCCACAATTCCAATGGGACTGCTGCCAGCACCCTGACCCACAGGGTGTCAGGTTGGGTTCTGACTCTGCCAGTGCTGGTTTAGTTCACTGCATTGTTTATTTTATCCTTTTATTTTCTTCCCTATTAAAGAACTGTTATTTCCTGCTCCCAAATTGTTGCCTGGGAGTCCCTCAATTTAAAATTTATAGCAATTCCGAAGGAGGGGCTTTACATTCTCCATTTCAGGGGAGGCTCCTGCCTTCCTTAGGAGACACCTGGCTTTCCAAACCAAGACAAGAGCCTCTGGAGCTCTTGGATTTCCAGTGGCCTTGTTTTAAGCTGCTGTGAGACTCCTCCTAAACCAGGCCATTGTATCAGTTCAATCCCTTTTATTCCCAGTTGCCAGTGTCTGGGTTAATTTTGGCACTTTTCAGCTTAGCAAGCAATGAACGGGTTCAGGTTCTTTCCCATGGGAAGGAGATTGTGCAGCACGTGGGGATTTGTAGATTGAAAGGGGAGTGTGGGAGGCTTCCAGTGTGTATTACCATTCACAGGAAGAAAGAAATACTGCTTTTTTTATATATATATATTTTTTTTTAATCTGATGTTTAGTTGGCATTTTAATGGTGGTAAGAAAACAGAGAAAATTAATTTCAAGAGATGGGAAAACAAACCGGGTTTTTAAAAACGTGCTGCGCTCTGGTTTTCCTGCTTCTCCCAAATGCCAGCAGTGATGCTGGGCATGGCTGCTGCTGCTGGGAGACACCTTTCCCTCCAGCACTGGCTGGTGCCACTGAGCACCTTGGGCAGCTGCTGACATCCCCATGGAGGAGGATGGAAGGTGGTGTGCCTCAGGCCAAGCTGTGGGTGGCTTTTTTTGGAAACCTTTTCCAGACGGTTCCTTATGGCAGTGCAGCAGATGCAGGGCTCCAAGATCCCCCAGCAGAGGCTCTGGAGGTGCCTCGTACAGGACATTTTCTTCTGTGGCTCTAAATTGGGGCTAAACCCCTTTAATTTAATTTTGCTGCTGTTTCTGTGTGTTGTTTCTGCTCGTTGATGAGGCAGGAGAATAATACATTTAAGCAGCTCTTAGCACAAGCGAAATGAAGCTGAAGTGGCTTTATTTTACACAGTGTACACAAAATCTTCACTAGATTGTATCTGTGCACAGTCCTCCATGGTGGCAGCGTGACTTGCATATTGAAACTTGGTGTGAAAATCCCTTGGAAAAATAACGAGCCTCTCTTCCGAGTTTATTTCCATAATTTTTCCATGGGAAGTGTTTGCTTTTTCCAAATGTAAAGGAAAAGCCAGAACTGTGTCCAGTAAGCATCTGATATTTAAAGTATTTGTACACAGAGAAGCACTTTGTGTTGGCTTTTTACAGTATAAAACAAAACAAAAATTGCATAATTTTGCATAACTATTTTTGGTTTATAAACATTCCCTGGGGGAAGCAAGAGTAAGGACTTGCCAAAATTATGTGTTCTGCACAATTTTAATTTTTATATTTTTTTATCCCCAAAGCATTTAATTGTATCCAAAACTCAGCTGGGGGATGTGATGCCCATTCTGCCCAGGACAGGGGGAGGCTGATGCTGGACTGGGCTTTGGGGCTGTTTTTTTAACAAATGAAAGGCAAAATCACATGTAATAGATCCGTTAGCACTTATTTCTACATCCCACCAGGGGAGTCAGATGCCTTTCTGCACTGACTGGAAGCAAATACATCTCTTTCCAGGAAAGCCATCACAATCCTCATATAATATTTCAGTGAGCCACAGCCTCAAAGTGGGGTGAGCAAAATATCCCAGCTCTGCCCTCCTGGGGCTCAGGCACTTCCAGCGGGCAGATGTGGCCTGGAGAGAGGCAATTACACACCCTCATGTAGCAGTTTAAAGGTCAAGTACAGAGCAGTTTGACTAGAGATTAAGTATAAAGATACCCATTTATGAATTGGGAAAAGAGAAGGGAAAACCCTGCGAGTAGATTAAAGTCTTGCAGAACTGACTAATAAATCAGCAGGCTGGCGGAGCGTGGCAGCCTCAGCTGCCACTCTGAAGTGACTGAGGATGAGTTTAAAAAGGCTTTGCACTTCAGAGGCTAAATGAAGAGCAGGCAGGGAGAGAGCAGCACACCCAATGGCTCAGGGTGGTGGAGAGGGACTCAGGAAGGGGCAGGAGCCTTGGCTGGGAGGCTCCAGGGCTCCCCGTGATGCCTCAGGATTTCAGCTTTTATATTTTTTTATTTTATATACTTTATATTGCTATATTTTTTATTTTTCTATTTTGGCTTTTATATTTTTAATATATTTGTAATCCTGTAATTCTTTAGTGCATAACTCCAAACTCCACACACAGTGTGAGCTGCTGCTTTCCCAGTTTGGGCAGACACAACAATTCCTCTCCAGGCCTGGCAATTAAGGCTTAGAGAGTGTGTATTACTATTCAGAGGAAAAAAAGAAATGCTGCTTTTAATTTTTTAATCTGATGTTTATTTGGCATTTTAATGGTGGTAGGAAAACAGAGAAAATTAATTTCAAGAGATGGAAAACAAACTGGTTTTTAAAACTGTGCTGCACTCTGGTGCAGCAGATCTCACAGTCTCAGTGAGGTGCAGACCTCTCTGTCTCAGGCCCTGAGAGATGGAAACAAAAGTGAATTGAACTTGGGGTCAATGACTTCATTAGCTGAAGCTGTAATTGCAAGATGAACCCCCAATGTGCAAATGGGCCAAACTGATAAAAGTGTGAAAACCTGTGATCCATCGTCCATTTTGGGTGTAGCCCCTTCTGGGGGGGCTTTGTCTGCCTGAAATGTCCCTGAAGGCCTGCAATAAATAGAACTGCTTTTTATTGCCTTAATTTTGCCTGGCCTCTGTTTTTAGGTTGTCCCAAAAAGGCATCACCATCCCGTAGGCCCAGCCCTTCCCATGGTTGCTTGTATCTCTCAGTGCTGCTTTTATCCACCAGCAGACCCACAGCTGGTTTGTAAAGACAAACCCCTCATTCCTCTCACCCTGGTGGGAGATGGACCTCACAGGGCAGGTGCAGTGGCACCAGGTGAGGCAGGAATTCACCCCAGCAGCAGCCCCTTGCTTTTCCTGAGTGTACATTTCCAACAGGGCAGGTGCAATGGCACGAGGTGAGGCAGGAATTCACCCCAGCAGCAGCCCCTTGCTTTTCCTGAGTGCACATTCCCAATCAGGCAGGTGCAATGGCACCAGGTGAGGCAGGAATTCACCCCAGCAGCAGCCCCTTGCTTTTCCTGAGTGCACACTCCTTACAAGGCAGGTTCAACGGCACCAGGTAAAGCAGGAACTCACCCCAGCAGCAGCCCCTTGCTTTTCCTGAGTGCACATTTCCAACAGGGCAGGTGGCACGAGGTGAGGCAGGAATTCACCCCAGCAGCAGCCTCCTGCTTTTCCTAAGTGCACATTCCCAATCAGGCAGGTGCAATGGCACCGGGTGAGGCAGGAATTCACCCCAGCAGCAGCCTCTTGCTTTTCCTGAGGGCACATTCCCAACAGGGCAGGTGGCACCAGGTGAGGCAGGAATTCACCCCAGCAGCAGCCCCTTGCTTTTCCTGAGTGTACATTTCCAACAGGGCAGGTGGCATGAGGTGAGGCAGGAATTCACCCCAGCAGCAGCCCCTTGCTTATCCTGAGTGCTCTCTCCCAACCAGGCAGCCTCAGGGGCCAGCAGCCTGCAGGATTGATTGCTGGCTCAGGGAGTGAGCAGCTCTAGGTGAAGTCAAGGGTGATCAGCCTCAGCCAGACAGTCAGCTCCCAGGAGATGCTGTGTGCCAAGGGTACCTCTGGCTATAAATTGCTTTGGATGTTTGAATATAGACCTCTTGTAAACCCAGGCACTGCACAGGACACTTGTGTCCTCGCTCTGCCATCACACTCTCAATCACTGCCTGTTATTCAAGGTCATAAGAGCCTGTAGTGATCCAGAATTAAATCAAATTGGTTTGACTGCTGTATTTTTTTTGCCTTGTCTTTGCACACAGCTTGCACATATTCCTGTTCCCAGGTAAGAGCCCCGTGCAATGCCAAACAGGCTGCTCTGCACTGGGGACAGGCTTGGGAAGCACATCTTACCCCTCACAGGAAAATTAATCCACAAACATCAGAGGTTTATGTCCAAAAAGGAGACAGAGAATCCTTTTGCTTTATTGGAATTGGAGTTTTCCCAGTTTTCTGAAGGCTCTGCAGTTGTGTCCTGTGGGGAGCTCCTGGGTCCAGCTCGGTGCTGATGCATCAGGCGCCTCCCGAGCAGCCACAACTGGATTATTTCTGCAGGGTGCTCTCAGAATCTGCTCCAGGAGGGAGCACGGTGCTGAGAGCCTCTGGCAAGCAAAGCATTCAGGCCCCCATTAAAAACAAGCAGAACAAGTTTAATCTCTGGATGGCAGGGATGTTTGCATCGTCAGCAGGGTTTGATCCAAGTTTTCAAGGCAAAATTGAAATCGTTCTTCACCAGGCTCAACACATTGATCTTTAGAAAAGAGCACTTGTAAATAAGCTCCTTGAGACTGTGTCACCCTCTTTCTCCTCCAAAGCTACTGCTCTGTGAGAAGGGCAATCCCTGAGGATGCTCCAAAAGCAAGAATGAGAATAAGCAGAAATGGCTTCAGGGAATTTTTCTCTCTCATCCCTTCTCCATCCCACCACTGCATGCACACATCACATGCTCCAGATCACAAGCCATTAATAAGGAAAAACACTGATGCTCATTTCCCCTCTCCCAAGAAGGGCTGAGTTACTTTCCTGAGCTGTTCATCCTCTCTGCTGTCAGAGCAGGCTCAGGGCAGGACTCACTGCACATCCTTGGGTCTTTTTTGGGTGCCAGGGTGACAAAAAGTGCATTGGTTGGGTTCTGGTGCAGAAGCTTTCTCCCCCAGCATCCCTGCTCTTCCCTCCTTAGGGCCATGGTTTTCCATGTCCCTCTCAGTGAGGAATCCTTCAAGCTTCCTGGAACTTGCAGAAACCTCCTTGTTCGTGCTGCTGCTGGCTGAGGCTCCTCAAGTGCACAGGTGCCTGCAGGCAGCCCCCAGGGCTCTGCTCATCCTCCCTTATCCACATCAAGAATTTATTTTTTCCACCTGGCAAAGCACAGAGGCCAAGGCACCACCTCCCCACACTTTTTGGCAATTATTGGAAATTACAAAGCACTTAAGCAAAGTCCCTCTATCAAAGTCCCCTCTGTCTTGTCCAAGCCACCACCTCTTGTTCTCCAAATCTCATCTCCTTTTTGTACACCCCATAGAAAGGAGGAAACCCAGCCCATGGGAGGCACATCCCTGGGGTGCTGTGCTGCAAATCAGAGGCAATGGAAGGGATGTTTTCTCCTGCCTTTTGGGCATGGTGCTGTGGGAGCTGGATGCAGGTTCACCTTCCCTCAGTGCCCATCCCATCCCATCCCCTCTGGGCTGCCTCAGTCCAGCCTTTGGGGATCCAAATGAATGATCCTCTTAGGATCCATCAGATGTTTTTAGGAATATTTTCAGTTGAAAGGAGAAGCAGCTAATGTTAGACATGCTCTAAGCATCATGAGATTTCCACAAACATGGCAGGGCTGGATATATTTAGGCATCTGAATGCCAGGAATTATAAAGTGGTTTGGGGTTTTTTTTTTCCTTCTTCACAAAATGAAACACAGTGATCCTTTTCAGCATCTTGTAAATTGCACTTGAAAAAGCAAAGAGAGCAGACTCAGGCCCCCATTAAAAACAAGCAGAACAAGTTTAATCTCTGGATGGCAGGGATGTTTGCATCGTCAGCAGGGTTTGATCCAAGTTTTCAAGGCAAAATTGAAATCGTTCTTCACCAGGCTCAACACATTGATCTTTAGAAAAGAGCACTTGTAAATAAGCTCCTTGAGACTGTGTCACCCTCTTTCTCCTCCAAAGCTATGCTCTGTGAGAAGGGCAATCCCTGAGGATGCTCCAAAAGCAAGAATGAGAATAAGCAGAAATGGCTTCAGGGAATTTTTCTCTCTCATCCCTTCTCCATCCCACCACTGCATGCACACATCACATGCTCCAGATCACAAGCCATTAATAAGGAAAAACACTGATGCTCATTTCCCCTCTCCCAAGAAGGGCTGAGTTACTTTCCTGAGCTGTTCATCCTCTCTGCTGTCAGAGCAGGCTCAGGGCAGGACTCACTGCACATCCTTGGGTCTCTTTTGGGTGCCAGGGTGACAAAAAGTGCATTGGTTGGGTTCTGGTGCAGAAGCTCTCTCCCCCAGCATCCCTGCTCTTCCTCTCCTTAGGGCCATGGTTTTCCATGTCCCCTCTCAGTGAGGAATCCTTCAAGCTTCCTGGAACTTGCAGAAACCTCCTTGTTCGTGCTGCTGCTGGCTGAGGCTCCTCTCAGTGCACAGGTGCCTGCAGGCAGCCCCCAGGGCTCTGCTCAACCTCCCTTATCCACATCAAGAATTTATTTTTTCCACCTGGCAAAGCACAGAGGCCAAGGCAGCACCTCCCACTTTTTTGGCAATTATTGGAAATTACAAAGCACTTAAGCAAAGTCCCCTCTATCAAAGTCCCCCTCTGTCTTGTCCAAGCCACCACCTCTTGTTCTCCAAATCTCATCTCCTTTTTGTACACCCCATAAAAGGAGGAAACCCAGCCCATGGGAGGCACATCCCTGGGGTGCTGTGCTGCAAATCAGAGGCAATGGAAGGGATGCATTCTCCTGCCTTTGGGCATGGTGCTGTGGGAGCTGGATGCAGGTTCACCTTCCCTCAGTGCCCATCCCATCCCATCCCCTCTCTGGGCTGCCTCAGTCCAGCCTTTGGGGCACAATGAATGATCCTCTTAGGATCCATCAGATGTTTTTAGGAATATTTTCAGTTGAAAGGAGAAGCAGCTAATGTTAGACATGCTCTAAGCATCATGAGATTTCCCTGGCAGGGCTGGATATATTTAGGGCATCTGAATGCCAGGGAATTATAAAGTGGTTTGGGGTTTTTTTTTTCCTTCTTCACAAAATGAAACACAGTGATCCCTTTCAGCATCTTGTAAATTGCACTTGAAAAATGGCAAAGATTCCCGTTTGGAGACTTAATTTTTTAAATTTTTTAATTATTTCCTGGTAAACCTTGAGATGGCTGAAGGTTGAAACAGCTGGGGGAGCATGGGGCTCCCCTGCACAGTGTAACTGGTGTGACTGGTGTGACTGGTGTGACTGGGGTGTGGCTGCCACCGATGTCTGTTGGAGTAACATTGCCTCTTGTGGGATGTGATGGCGCAAAATGCTGAGCACTTCAGATCTGATCTTCAAGTATCTTTGACTTCTCTAAGCTGATTCATTAGTGTCAAGTTAAGAGCATGTTTAAATGATTTGCAGAATTGAGCCCAGCCAATGTGATTTGCAAATTAGATACATTTCCACGGGTCTTTTTCCTTAGACTTATTGGATTTTAAATGGGTTTGAAGGGATTCTGTGACAGTTGCTGTGACCTACTTCAGAGCAGAGGCTGGTGAGTCTATCCCATAGCTCTGTGCTGACTGACAATGTTCTCTCAAATTCAGACCTGGCCATTTAAATGTAATTTTCCTGTTAGGGGAAAAAAAAATAATCAGGGTAAAAAAATGGGGCAAAATCACAGGAAAATAATCAGGGTAAAAAAAACGGGGCAAAATCACAGGGAAGGTATCTTTTAATAGTGGCAGGCATCAAACCCCTGTTCCACACTGAAGAAGGAGGATTTTCCCTCTCCCTCCCTCCTCATCTTATGTGGACAAATCTGCCTGACCAGAGACAGAGCCAGGACTGTGCTGACCAAGCATCTCAGTGGCGACACGCAGCATTTGATTGTGTGTTGTTCCAAAATAATGTATTCCAAATTTCCTGTTGGCCCAGAAGGGCTGGCTGAGGTGGATTGGGGGTTGGAGGATATTCCTATTGGGGGAAACAACTCTAATTTGTTTTTTTCCAAGCGAAGCTGTGTCTGTGTCTGGAAGTGAAAATGGCCATGATGCATTTTTCAGAGCGGGTCTCAGTGGAAGAAGCAGCAAAGCCAGTGTGGGAGAGGCCACAGAGCTCCCACTGGGGCTGGGATGGCTCTGGGCACACTGGGCTCCCCAGGAAGGGCAAAAGGGGTTTTTTGAGCTGGGTTGCCATCAGGGTGGTGGGTTCTCTGAGCCCTGTGGGTGCTGCCTTGTGCAGCCCCTATTTTGTGGTATCAGAGCACAGCCAAAAGCTGCTGGGATGGGCCCAAGGCAGAGCCTGATCAAAGCTGGCCAGCACTGGAAGCTCAGTGGGTCTGCCAGGAGCCAGGGCCAGGAGAAACTCTGGTGCTTGTGGAAACCCAGGGCACCGGGAATACTTCCCTGTCTGATCTGCCCTGACCCCCAGGGCAGCACTGACTCTGACCCTCTTTCATGGAGAAATTTTCCTGAACTCCAGAATAGACTGGAACCCACAAAAGTGTGAAATAGATTATAGAGTAGTGCGGGTGTATCACTTGGTGAGAAATTGAGGTTTGGGGATTTTTAGTGTGTTGTGGATGGGAGCAAGATGGAGGGCACAGGGTGTCATCCTGGGTTTCTTCTTCATGCTGCTTCTTCCTCCTTCTTCATGGGTTTGGGTGGCATTTTGTAATTGGGTGGAAAAGTCCTCACTGGGGGCTCCTTGGGATCAGTTATTGGGTTAAAATGGAAATAATCCAGGTGTCAGTTCTTAATTGGATAGTTTAACTTTAAAAGACCTTGTAACAAGAAAATTTTGGCCATTTTTGCTGTGCTTTTCCAGTGTGCTGAGCCTGGGGTGGACAGCATGCAAAAATTTAGATAAGATAACAACCAGTCTCAGAATCTCTGCTGGTCAGTGACTCTGAGATACATACAAGTCTCTTTTTCCCAGCCCGGCAGTCAAATAAGGAGTCAGGATTCTTCAGTTCTTGTTCTCAAGGTTGTTTATTTTTCCTTATCTATAACATTCTTTCTCTGACCCACCGAGGTCTGTCTGGCAGGTTGGGTTGAGGCACACTGGTGTTATCTTTTATACTGAAAACTACGTGTAAAACATTTACAATTACTTCCCAACACCTATCACCTATGTTAGATAGTGAGCTTCTACCTTAAACCAATCTAAAAGTGCCACCATCACAGCAGAAGATGGAGGGCAAGAAGAGGAAGGAGAAAGGCTGGACATGCCCAGATTCCTCCATCTTACCCCCTGAAATCCCATTCTAAAAACCCCAAAATTCTACATTTTCACCCCATGATAAATTCACTATCACTCTACTTAAACTTTCTTGACTTGCAATTCTTCATATAAAGGTGGTAATTTGCTCCATGGGTCCAAATCAAAGGCACAGGGGTCTTGGGCTGTGTGCCAAGGTCAGGGCTTGAACCATCCAAGACAGCCAGAGAGATGTTTTGGCTTCTGACAAACCAGAACCTAAAGACCAAAGAGATCCAGTGGGTCTCTCTTTCCTCACACAAAACCACTCCAGGAGGGTCTCCCCCAATGGGGGTGGGCCCAGCCAGAGTCCCAAAGTCCCAGAAATTGGGGAATCAGCAACAGGAACCCAACAGGTGGTTCTGGAAACCTTGAGGAGAAAGGAGCCGTGTGAGGATCCAAGCGTGTGGGTCTGGGGAAGCGCAGGCAGGAGGGGAGAGAGAACAATGCATTGTTTGGCAATGAAATGAAGTCATCTTTAATGAGGCACTTCAAAAATAGCTTTGTCACTTTTACTCACAAAGGGAAGTCATTGTGGTGAAATTACCTGCTCATCTCTCGTGCTGGCTTCCCACCACGCTGTGCCTCCAGTGGAAAGGGACTCAAAAAGCTCTGGTTTGGTTTTTTTTGGTTTTTTTTTTTCTTGGAAAGCCAATGCTGTGTGGGGGTGTGTTTGTAATCAATGGGGGCTGGTAGCTAATGGATTCGAAAAGTTTAGAAGCCAGCAACAAACTGACGGCATTAATAACTGTTGCTTTCAAGTCAATGGGATTGATTAGCAAATTCCCTTTATTTCTGAATGATCATTGTAGAAAAGTGGAGAGCAAACCAATAGTGAGAGATGTACCTGCAAGCAATAACACATGATTGCAGGCTGGGCTGCAGAGCCCGGGCTGGTGACACAACAGATCATTCATAATTGTCAGCCAAATTACCCAGCTGGTATTGAGCTTTAAAAAATGAACCATAAGAAGAGTTTCATATTGATTTTTGTTTCGTTAGAAACAATATAAGGCTGCCTTAAAGAACTGAGAACAGACAGCAATTGATTCTCTTTCCTTTTGAGCAAATTCTAGTAGAATTTGATATTGGTTATTAATGGAGGATTTATGAATGCTTTTCCTCTCTCTTTCACATCTCTGTTGCTGTAGGAGAGATTTGAAGGAACAGGCCCTGAACTAGAACTTGGGGAAAATTGGTGCCATAGGACACAAAGTGCCTTGAAAGTGGATATTTCACTGATCTTGTAGAGAAGGGTAAAAAATTAAATCCAGAGTCCAACAGAAATCTTCCAGGCCAGAGACCACTGATTCCTGGCAGGTAGGGAGGATGTGCTGCTGCCAGCTCTGCAGTTCATTTCTGCTTCTCTGCCAAATACTGGGATTATCACCAGTTCCTCCTCACTGCCCTTCCTCTGCTGTAAAGGTGCTGCCATTAAACCATTTAGTTATGAAATATTAGGCTTATATTTGCAAACAGAGATCAGATGTCCAGTTCCTAAATGACTGCTAGGCTTTAAGGTGAAAATGCCCTTTCTGTGACTCTTAGGTGTTGGTTTCATGGTGGTTTGTGAGTCCTCAGCAGACCAGGGCTCCTTCCTGAGACAGACAGAGGCATTCCCTCCCCAGAACCAAAAAATTATGTCACTGCATCCACTGTGTGTGTGGGATTCAGCTCCCCTGCTTCCTTCCAAACAGGTCCATTTGCTCTTGCATTCCCCCACAATAAATACACAGCCCCTCATCCATGAAGGTTACACATCCACCCTTCCTCCTCGGAGGCACAGGCAAAGCCTGTAAGACCTGATGTTATTTAAGGTCCTCCTCACATGAAAATGAGATGCAATCACCCTTCACAGGCCACGTATTCTGAGGGGATTCATTCCACATAATTCTACATCGAGGTGGCTCAGTGAGGATGTTTTGTGCTGGCTGTGAGGAGGGGGAGGCCGGGTGGGGTCTGGCCAGGCACCTGTGGCTGAGCATTTTCCCTTTTTGAGCTTCCTGCAGTGAGGCTGGAGAGCCATGCACAGCACTGGGGTTTGAGATAAACCAAACCAAAACAACCAGTTAGCTTAGAGTCACACTGGAAGTGTTTGTGTTTTCCTTTAAAATATTTCCCTGCTGCCAATGGCAATATGATGTGAAAACAGACATTATTTTTCCTCCCTGGCATCACCTGGAGGGTGACGTGGCCCTTCTTGAGGGGAGCCACTTGCATCTGCCATTGTGCTGGCTATCAAAAACATTTTTTTGGGCCAGGATGGTCATTACCTGGTGCCATGTCCACAGCCAGTCCTTGGCAGGGTCTGGTTGGGGTGTCAAATTCCAGATCTAAAATGACATCTGTGTGTTTCTGATTTCCTGGAACACCAGATGTGCTTCAGCTCAGCCCTTGAAGCATCAGCTTCTGCAAGAGCTGGTTTGTAGGGGCTGGTTATTCACACCCTCCTGTTAATGGTGACGATTTAAAACTGCCAACATTAATCACAGGATCAACATTATTCACAAACACACCAAGGCCTGAAGCTGCTGCAAGCTGGTCAGATTTACAGAGATCATATGGCTAAATAATTGGAGTTGAGCAGATTAGTGTGTTATGCATCTGATGAAATGATCCCTGAATGTGCCACGGCCTCGTGCCAGGGCATTATGAGAGGTGGAAAATCCGTGTTTGCTGCCGGTGACATTCAAGTGACAATGAAAGCTGTTGCATTTGCAGATGCTAAAAACCAAAATATTAAAGATGTAAGACTCATATCAGGAACCCAGGAAGAAAAGACATATGAGGAAAAATACAAATCTCAGATTTTTATGCATTTGTGCAATGTTTTTGTCTCTAGGAAGGGCATATGTGAGCTGGAGCAGCTTGAGGGGGGGACAGGACTCAGAGCATGGCAGCAGCAAAGCTCTGCTCACCATCTCAGGCTGGTGCAGATGTGCTGATGTTCCTGTGGTTATCGTGGCTCTGGCATCTCCACAGATCCAGAGATGCACACAGCATCAGCACAGAAATCTATTAGCATAAATTACTGACAAATTCACCTCAAAAGCCAAGCCCCAGCTCCACGATTAAAAATAGTGACAGAACTTCAAAGGGGCAATAGGCATGATTTATTTTTAAGATAATGTGAATAATTTCAAGTACCAAAGGAAATGCTTATGCTGCTTTCTCTAGTGTTCTGCATAATCTGCTGTGTCCAGCTAAGATTAGATAAAAGTCAACGTAGGATCTTTTTCCCTCCACATTAACTCTTTGACTTTATCCGGAGATGAACTTGCAGAGCTTCACATGCAGGATGTTTTGGGCCCTGCTTGCAGATAAAACTTTTGAGGGGTTTTGTTTTTTAGTTTTTTGTTGTTTGGTTTTTTCCTGCCTGTGACGCTCGTGGTTGTCCCCATGTGAGCTCTGGGGGCTTGGGAGAGGCACAGGATGGTTTGGGTTGGAAGGGACTGGAGAGATCATCCAGTCACAGTGATGATGCCTTGGAGTGGCTCCCTAGAACAGAGTTAGGAGAATAAAGTGGGGATTTATTAAAGGCCTTCAATAGATGCACCTTGGGCAGCCAAAGCCTCCTAAGGTGTACCTATTGAAGGCCTTTAATAAATCCCCACTTTATTCTCCTAACTGCACCCAGAAGCTGCACCCAAAATGACCCAGACTATTGTATTTGCATTGCCCCCAGATGAAGGCAAAAATGATGAACCTGACTCCATGCTCTCAGAAGGCTAATTTATTGCTTTATTATACTATATTATATTAAAGAATACTAAACTATACTAAAGAATACAGAAAGGATACTTACTCAATGCTAAAAAGCTAATGATCAAAACTTATGACTCTTTCCAGAGTCCCAACACAGCTTGGCCCTGATTGGCCAAAGAGTGAAAACAACCCACAGCAGAATCCAATGGAACAATCACCTGTGGGTAAACAATTTCCAAACACATTCCACATGAGCACAACACAGGAGAAGCAAATGAGATAAGAATTGTTTTCCTTTTCTCTGAGGCTTTGCAGCTTCCCAGGAGAAAAATCCTGGGTGAAGGGATTTTTTCAGAGGATGTGAATGCTAAAACTGATGGGTCATGAGTTTTTCAGACAGAAATAAGTTTGGTTACACATCAGGGGTTAATCCTCCAATTACAATTACAATCCTCCAATTACAGTCTCAGGTAATGAAATCACATATCCCCAGTTCCCCTATACCCCCCAGTTCACTTTTCTTTAAACTTTTTGGGGCCTGAGTCTGTAGGGTGTCCTTGGATCTCAGGTCTGGAGGAATTGTTCTGTCTGACAAAATGTGAAGACAGTAACTAACACTTCATGAGGAGTTTAGAGTCATGCACTAATGCAGTAAGGATTTAAAATATATAAAGGCTAATATCTTAAGGCATTGCCAGGCCCCAAAATGTCTGGGCAAGTGGGGTGTGTGGTCACATCCCTGCTCACCAAAACCATCCAGCTTCACCCTCCCTGCCTGTTTTCATCCAAAACTTTTTATTTACTCACACTGGGTGCAAATGAGCCTTCCACACAACCACCAGCAAAGCTCATTTGCAGTGTGCCAGGCATCTTTAAAAGCCCATTTTGTTTCATCATGCCTATAATTCTTTGCAAATTGCTCAGGCTCAAAAGGGAGTGAACGCTTCTGTAAAAGTGACGTGATCTGGCGTCTCTTTTCCTGCACTTAATCTACTTTTGGTTCTAATATCATGGCCATCTTTCTTGTTTCAGGAGCTCCTGGAACACACTCATGGTGGGTGAGCCTGTTCCCACCTCAGAAACCTCCTCCAGGCCACAGTAGCTGTGCAATATTTGGACAGCACTAATTAATTTCCAAGTTTCTCCAGGATGGGCTCCAGTAAGGATGAACTGGGCTCTACCTGCACTCTGGTTTTATCCCCCAATTTTGTTTAATCTCATTTGTATGGCAGAATTCTTCAAAACAAAGCAAAAAGAACTTTCAGGACCAATCAAAGCCCAGCCAAGAGCATTCTCTTGCCCCTCAGCCGTGCAGGCAGCCCAGGCTCTCCCAGCATTGAGCCCTCCTCATCCTTCCACTCTTTCTCTTTGCTGTTGTTAGTGGCAGCAGAGGGAGGATCGATGCCTTTGGTGTCAGGGCATGACAATAGCTGTGTGTTCTGGCCATGATATTGACAGCTCTGCTGCTTTTCTTGTGTTGTCTCTGCTTCATTTGTGAAAAGTACCACAATTATCCCCTGGTAGTCATTTCGGGAATGGCAACAGCTTGAAAAGAAAGCACAATGGGTACACCTGATTGAAAGAAAACACTTTAAATATTGAACAATTTTTTCTAAATGGTTCAATATTTCCAGTTTTGTTCAATTTTCTATCTGCCTCAGCACTTAGCATGTGCACAACTGTTTTGTATGAGCCTTAACAATGGACATTTTACATCAAGGGCATTTAGAGCAGCAAAAATGCAGAAAGGTTCATCCTCCCCATCCCTTCTCACTGCTCTGCATCTCTCCTTCCATGTGCTCTCAGGCAATTACTAAACCCTTAAATCTGCCTTTCCCCCCCATCCATGCAGTTCTGCCCAGCCTAATTGTCAGTCTGTCTTTCATTAAGCCAACTGCAGACTTTTGATCTACTCCTTTGGAAGAGCTTTTGTGCTCAGCATTTGAACGAACCAGTCCCCTGTTTACAAGATTTACATCAAAATAAGGTTTCTGGAAAAGAAAATGCAGCTTAGCAAAATAAAAAATTGTGCAAAGCCCCGAGAGAACTAATTCATCTGCATCTCAGCAATAATACTAATAATAAAAAATAGCATGAGACAAGGCTGGCTTGGCAGCGTGGAGCTGCAGTAGGGATGGGGTGTTCTCTGTTCTCCAGTTTTTGGGTGCCTGTTGAAACAGCTGAAAGTCTGTGGGATCAAGGTGCACCCCTGTGCATCTTTTTATTTGGAAAACGTGTCTGATACCAACTCTGTGGGCTTTGTACCCAAGAGCCCTGAGCTGGAGGAAGGTCCTTGGGAAGGGGTTCCCAGCCCTGCTTTGGGATAACTCTGCTCCCTGGGGATGTGCTCAGCTCTGGAGCGAGGAAGAGTTCCTTGTGCCCTTGTTCTAGACACGCACCCTGTCACTTAGGGAAAAATCAATTTAGGAGCTGACAAAAGCTGAGGGAAGCTGCAGCAGTTAATTAATAGCCCCGTGTCTCGCACAGTTGGCTCCAACAGCAGACTCCGGTGTCGGGGCTAATTGGGAAGTCAGGCCAGATCCTATCCTACAGAACAAGTTCATGTTAATAAGTGATTTCTGTATTCAAGGGTAGTTTTTATTCAATTTCTAGTACTTTATTTTGACTAGCAAGTCAAATATTCTTGAAGTATCAAAACAATCTTTGTAGCTGTGGATGAGGAGCGTGGCGATGTCATTAAAACCCAGCCCAGCTCGAGCTGGATGCTGGCAAAACAACTTCAAAAGTATCCCAGTTACTCCAGGGGGAAGGCAACTGTGTTCTCTCAGGATGAAAGGATCCACAGGAGAATAGTTTAAAGGGATCCTGCCTGGAACCAGCCTGGGAATCTGAGGGTGGATTTTGGAGAGCCTGTAAGTGCTGGGGGTACCCCCTCAGGTCACACAGAACCTGAATGTTGCCTCTGGGAAGGAGAGGGGGAGCAGCAATATTCTGTGCAGAGGATCTGCATTTGGTGTTCCCCCACGTGGAGCTGTAAAACAGAGGGAAATGCTTGTTTTCAAGAGCTTTGGCACTGGATGCTGTGGAGGACCATGAATGGGAAGGGAGAGCACAGGGGATGTCCTTGGATGGCAGAAAATCAGGAAATTCCTGACGCTTTACCAGAGCTGGAAGTACGCAGAGTGGGAAATGTCACTCTGCACATTCATAGTTTTAGTTTTTCTCCTTACATCCACTTCTGCTGTTGCAAGCAGGAGTGAGAGGACTCAGTTTACCTAAATCTTTAATTTTTTTTGTTCAAGTTGTGAAAATGGTACTAATGATGAGAGACAAGGAAATGCTGGAGGAGTCTTTGGAGAGTCCTTGTTACATCACTCAAAGCTATGTGCCTCAGGGTTTGACAGAGCAGCCAACAAGTAGAACAAAAAAATTAATTTTGTATTGGTTATGGAGGCTGGGATTCTCTGCATTCCCTCCTTGTTTTGGGATTTATGCTTGGTTTTCTTTCTGGATTGTCCCTTGGATTTAAGGAAGAGTAGGGCTGTTATTTAGTGGCTTTTCTTGTCCCAGTAGAGAAAAGGAATGTCAGACAGGTTAAATCAACAGCCCTGCGGGATGAGACTCTTCACTGAAAAACTGTTAAGGAATTTGGGCTTAAATTTCCTCATCTGGTAACATTCCTGTATCCTTATAGAGCTCAGCAGGTACCTCTGGGATCCCTCTCACACCAGCTGCAGACAAACGTGTCTAATTTTGGGGTTGAGCCATTAAAAGGAGGTCAGGATGGAGAGCGTTACAGGTCAACAAAACCTTTGTTTATGAGGCAGTGGAGCAAAACCCCAGAGGTGAGAGAAGTCAGTGCAGAATCTACATTTTCCCCCATATTTCTCTTGCCACTGTAAAACCTTGTTCACATCAGACACGAACAGTTGTGCAGTCCTGCCAGAAGGTCACTGTGCAGTGAATGTGCAACACAAACTATTTCTGCATATTAACAACAAAAAAAAAAAGAGAGAGAGGGAGAGAGAGAGATATTTTTCTTTTTTGCATGCAATTTTTAAGAAGCAGAGAGCAAAGAGCCATAAAGTTTCCTTTTATAGATGGAGGAGACAGCAGCGGAATGCGCTAAAGGGAGCGAGGAAAACCCAAGGTGACACATAATTTTAGTGATAATAAGCAGTGGCAAAACTCCTCTTGTTAAAGACCTAAGGCAAAACTGTGCAGAGTGTGTGAATTCTGGAGCTGAGAACCACAGGGAGGGAAGGGAGACGGGGTGAGACACCTTGAGCAGGATTCAAAGAGCCAGGCTTTAATTTTAGGGATGAAGAATTTGAATATCTCTGCTGAGCAATGAATGAATAATGCCTGTCACAGTGGGATGAGCTGTTCTGCTGCTCAGGTTCACACAAAGGGAGTTCTCTGGGTGAGGTGAGGCTGCTGATGGGGCTGGGCTGGGCTGCAGCCCCTGGCACGAGGTTCTGCAGCTCATGGTCCCTGAGCATCCCTGCTCCTCACAGCCTGTGTGAGCCATTGGAGGCAATTTCCAGCGTTGGAAAGGCTGGCAGGGAGCTGCTGGCTGTGCCTGCAGCACTGGAAGGGGCCAGTCCTGCTCAGGTGCTGCTTTTTGGGTCCAGACAGAGATGGGTCTTGAGGGGCCAGTCCAGCCAAATTATCCTCCTGGCTTCAGGAGACAGAACCTGCCACCTCTCATCCTAAACCCCTGCAGCCTGTGCATTAGGGGAGCAGCTGGGTCAGAATTGGAGCTGACAGGTAGAAGGCATTCAGAGGGAGGTGTTTTCTTTAGCAGGTGGCCAGCTAGCAGGTCTGTGTCCCACCTCAGCCTCGTTTGGCAGAAATGCCCATTGAAACCTCACGTGTAGGGCATGAAGAGACAGAATTTCTTTGTTTTCACAGGTGAAGCATCATAATTCCCATTTTGTGCTCAGCTCCAGCACACAGGGGTGCAGTCTCTGGGGCTGGGGGCTGTTGGTGGAGTGGGGTCAGGTAATCCCCCCCTGGTGGCACACAGCCCTGGCTGCCTCATGCTGCAATCCTCCCCAGTTTCCCTTCACTCACTGTGAATTCTCCTGACTGAACGTTTCCAGAGGGACCAGGGCTCCTTCCCACCTCAGCCTCGTTTGGCAGAAATGCCCATTGAAACCTCACTTGTAGGGCATGAAGAGACAGAATTTTTTTGTTTTTACAGGCTTAGGGGGGAAGCATCATAATTGCCATTTTGTGCTCAGCTCCAGCACACAGGGGTGCAGTCTCTGGGGCTGGGGGCTGTTGGTGGAGTGGGGGATTACCCCAAACAAATCAGTTTGCTGGGGGCACAGAGCCCTGGCTGCTTCATGCTGCAATCCCCACCAGTTTCCCTTCACTCACTGTGAATTCTCCTGACTGAACATTTCCAGAGGGACCAGGGCTCCTTGCGCAGGGCTTTTTGCAGATGCTGATTCCTGGTGGCAGCTCTGTCTGCAGATAATTGCCCAACACCTATCTTGGCAGCGCTTCCTAGAGAAGAATTAATAAAGCCTAATAAGGCACTTAGAGAGTCTTGCAGCTCTGCTGGCTGCCTGTTAGCAGCAGGATATCGAGTGTCTGCTCCTCCCAGGGCTGCTGCTGCCTCCCTGAGCTGCTCCTCTGGCCATGGCACTGGTGGAGCTGCTCTGGGAGCAGCTGCTGCAGGGGTGGCCCACAGCAGGGTTTGCCAGTGAGCTCCAGGTGTGTTTGTTAGATCCACTTGGATGGAAAATAGACCTAAGAGCCCTGCGTGGCTGCTGCATGGGGAGGAATTTGCAGTTTTACCCTCTCTGTGCCTGTTCTGCTGTTGAGTGCTCCTGAGACAGTGCAGGATGATGTGCTGAGCTTTGGGTCATGATTCCAAATCTGGTTCATTTCTGCTCGGTGCATTAGTGCACAGGAACTCACAGTGCCCTTCAGTAGAGGCAGGAGAATGTTTGTGATGCCCGTAAAAACTCACCTGCACAGAAATCACCATCTCTAATGTGTGAGATGGGTGCTTGAGCACCAAACAGCTGCTCCCAGGCGCTGCCTGGGGCTGTTTCCTCCCTGGAGCTCTGTGCACAGGGAGGAAGAGGGGCTGTGCTCAGCCCTCATCCCATCAGAGTGATCCTCATTCAGCCCTGTGGCTGCAGAGAAACTGGGGATGATGCCTTGGAGTGGCTCCCTAGAAGAGAGGCTAGCCAGAGTTAGGAGAATAAAGGGGGGATTTGTTAAAGGCCTTCAACAGATACACCTTGGGCAGTCAAAGCCTTCCAGAGATGGACAATGGTCATGGGTTTTCCAATTATAAGTTTGGTCCATTTACATATCAGGGGTTAATCCTTAATTACGGCTTCAGGTAATGAAGTCATTTACTCCAAGTTTGCTCCTCTCCCCGCAATTCACTTTTATTTATATTTTGGGGGCTGTAGGGTGTCCTTGGATCTCAGGCTTGGAGGGATTGTATTGTCTGACCACAATGTGAAGACAGTAGCTAACACTCTATATGGAGTTTAGAGTTACACACTAATGCAGTATTGAAAATATAAATTTTAAAAAATATAAAAGGATTTGAAAAACATAAAGGCTAAAACCCTAAGGCATCAGTGACATCCCCATTGCTCAGAGCAGAGTCTCCAGCTGTGCAGGTTTAACCCCTGTGCTCACCTCCCCTGAGGTGTGTCCATGCCCAGGTGTTGTATTTATGTTGCCCCCAGATGAAGGAAGGAATGATGAATCTGACTCCATGTTCTCAGAAGGCTCATTTATTATTTTATGATATATATTACATTAAAGAATGCTATACTAAACTACACTAAAGAATACAGAAAGGATACAGACAGAAGGCTAAAAAGATAATAATGAAAACTCGTGGCTCTCTCCAGGGTCCTGACACAGCTTGGCCCTGATTGGCCAAAGAGTGAAAACAACCCACAGCAGAATGCAATGGAACAATCACCTTTGGGTAAACAATCTCCAAACACATTCCACATGAGCACAACACAGGAGAAGCAAATGAGATAAGAATTGTTTTCCTTTTCTCTGAGGCTTCGCAGCTTCCCAGGAGAAAAACCCTGGGCAAAGGGATTTTTCCAGAAAATGTGATTGTGACACCCAAGAGCATTTTGGACTCACTGCCACAGCCCCACGAGGCTGCTGGGGCAGGGCCTGGCTCCTTCTGGGGAGGCAGAAATGGATGGGGCAGCAAGGCACGACCTGAAACTTCCCCAAGGGGAGCACTTCCTTCCCTTCTGCATCTGAGAGGGGAAAGGAGGCAGGCTGGACTGACAGCTCCTGCCAGGAGGGAACAGGACAGGGAGATCAATCCCTCCCAAATCCATTCCTGCACTTCTGCCTCCTCCAGCTGGATCAAAGCAAGGCTGCCTGGCCCGGACCTTGGCTCTGAATTTCTGATGTTAAGCTGCTTTACAGCAACTCTGTGAAGGTGAGCAGAAGGCAGCAAGAAGGGGCATCCTGCTGACCAGCAGCTGCTGAGCCCTCAGCTGGCTGCAGAGCCAGCCCTGTCCCTGCCTGTGAGGACAGCGGTATAAATAGCCATGGAGCTGAGGGGATGAGTGGGTTACACAATGAACCTCAGCACTCCCAGAGCCAAAAATACCTGCAGCAATGATGGGCAGCTTGAATGGCACTCACAGAATGCTGCTAATGGCAAAAAATTGCTGCCACACAGAGCAGAGTCCCTGTCACAGAGTGACTCATCCTGTCCTGCCTGTGCGAGCCTCACACCCCGAGCTCACTGTGCACTCCCTGCTCAATTCTGCCCAAGGAGGGACAGGGAGCTGCACACCAAAGGGTTCCAGAGCTCCAGGGCATGCTCAGCCCCGCAGCTCAGGTTTCAGGTCAGTGTTATTTTCCTTTTCCATTTTGCAGAATGACAGGAGGACTGATTGTGCTCACCTTGGCAAGGCAGCGAATCCTCCCTTTGTTGCTGGATAATAAGGGACAATAATTCTCAGAGAGTGAGCAGGAGACAGAGTTTTTGTGAAATGCTCCCATTTTGTATATAAACCTGTCTCTATTTTTCAATCCTAAATGGCCCTTGAATTGAAATCCCAGTGTCAGAGCTGTCTCCATTCAGTGGGAAAGCTGCAAAGAAATGAAAACTGTCCCGAGCTGCTCAGCCTCTGGAGAGGGGATGTGCTCCTCAATGGATGTCTGTAACCATGTCTCTCTGTGGAACTGCAGTGATTTTATGTTTATGATGTTGGGACAAAGGGCATTGAGCTCATCCTTTGGCTCCATCCCTGCCCTGTGTGGCTTTGGGCACTGTCTGTGTAACCTCTAAGAGCTGTGGGATCAGTGTATGGTCACCCCTGCAGGGTCCTGGGCTCAGAATGGGGACCTGCCCTTAGGTGGGTCAGTGCAGCCCCTGCAGGATGGTCCTGGGCAGAAAATGAGCTGTTCCTCCCTTCTCTTCACCTGGATCATGGCTCCTGGGCTGTTCCTCCCCTCTCTTCACCTGGATCTTGGCTCCTCTTGGCTGTTTCTTGGCTATGGGAGCTGAGATTCCAGCAGGACCTCGGGAATGGGTTGTTAAATGAGGTGTGCAGCAGATTCTCCTGACTCTGGCAGGGGTGGGGGCTGGCTGGCACCACAGGGCTGAGCTGTGCTGAAAACAAACAGAAAAGTCCAGAGCTCTTTTCCAACACAGATTCCGAGAGCATTCTCCAAAAATCCTAAAATGAAAATAAGGATGGAAATTTCCATCTGTCTTACAAGGAGGGAGTGCCCAGTTAGAACTGCCTTTCTGAAACTCTACCCTGTGGGTTTCAATATTCTGTTTATTTTCCTCTGTCTGGAGTGGTGAAATGCTCCTTTGCTCCTGCCTGTACCTCTGCCTGAGCTCCTTCAACCAGCACCGTGTCCCTGCCTGCTCCCAACCTTTGGATCCTCTAGACATATATTAGTAGTTGCATGACTCAATTGTATGAGTTGTTGCATTAAATTACACGGTGCTACTCAAAAAGAATGCTAATTTAGTTTCCCCACAACTGTGTTCAACTTAATTTTTAATCAGATCTGACAGCAAAAATTTAAATCAAGTGCTGCATCTTGGCTCTGAGAGGGCCGAGTACATCATGAAGGCACTAAAGGGATCAGGACAGTTTGCAACACTGATACTCACTAGATGGAGGCTGCCTGCTGTGTGGGAGGCAGAAATTATCCCTTTTCTCCCACCAGGCCTCAGGGAGGAGCAGCTCTGGGGTTGGGAAGGCAGAACCAGGGATGTTCAGACCCCAATGGACACAGCAGCTGTAGCAGGGGCTGCTGACACAGGGCTGGCTGCAAACATAAAGCAAAAGTAGATTGGAAATCAGGCTTCAATCTTTTGTCATTTTCCTTGGAATTTGAACAGCGCTGCAGGCCAGGGAGGGAGGAACCAAAAGCAATTTGCAGCCCAGAGGAGGGTGTGAGTGCAGGAATGGAGGTGACAGGGAGTTCTCTGGGCACCACCGAACTGCTCCAGGGGCAAGAGCATCTCCCCAAAGGAGCCAGGGAGCAGCCTGGTGTCTGCTCAGCACTTCCTGCTCTGCACTCAGGAGATCAGGCGCTGCAGATAAAGAATGACTGGTTCATTAGGAGTGGTTGGCTAATTAAAGAAAAAACAAACCACTACACCCCTGGCAAGCCAGTGGCCTGTTAATCATAGTAATGTTCTGGGGGAATTCAGGGAGATGTGCAAGTCCCTAAAAATCCTGACAGAGACACTACACTGCTCTTCTTTTCTTTCTTTGTTGAGATGATGACATTTAAAGTGTGTTAATCTGCTGAAAATACCCATGGCCATTTGTCCAGCTGCATGGGTAGGGGCAAATGTAGCCTTGTGTGTCACTGTGACATTTTCTGAAAAATCCCTTTTCCAGAATTTCTTCTCCTGGAAAGATGAGAAGCCTCAGCTTCTCCATGTTTTGCTCCTCTGGAATGTGGTCTGGAGATTGTTTATCCAAACATGTGAATTGTTTTTAATTAATGGCCAATCACAGCCAGCTGTGTCAGACTCTCTGTCACAGGTTTTTATTATCATTCTTTTCTAGCTTTCTGATGTATCTTTTCTCTTTCAATAGAATAGAATAGAATAGAATAGAATAGAATAGAATAGAATAGAATGGAATAGAATATCAGCCTTCTGAGAACATGGAATCAAATTCAGTCAGGGGTTTTTATTATTCATTCCTTTCTAGCCTTCTGATGTATCTTTATTCTTTAGTATAGTTTTAGTAAAAATATAATATAATATAATATAATATAATATAATATAATATAATATAATATAATATAATATAATATAATATAATATAATATAATATAATATAATATAATATAATATAATATAATATAATATAATATAATATAATATATCAGCCTTCTGAAAACATGGAGTAAAATTCTCATCTCTCACCTCATCCGGGGACCTCACAACACCACACTTGTGCTCCTGGTTTCTGTCTTTGTTCCATCAGAGGCAGCAAAGGGTTTTCCCTTTCTGGAAGCAGCCTGCATCACTGCGTGTCTTCTAATAGAAAAAGCAAAATCTGTATAAATTCATAATGGCTGCAGTAATCTTTCTTCCTCGTGAAAAGCTGGTATTAATCAGGAGTGTCACAAACTATGAATTTTATTGTGGTGATATTCATTATATGTGATGTACAGAGGGAAAACGTGCTGCAGAAAGTGCAATGAATTGCATTTGTTGCAATGACTAGAGCTAAGTGGAAATAAATTAAGCGTGATGTGTTTTAGGAGGTTCTGTGCTCCGTAGCAGGTATAAAAAACTGTCCAAAAATGTTGATATAGAAAAGATTTCTAAGGTGTAAACAGAGCTACAAACACAGCAAAAGAAAATAAATTCATTTTGATGCACACAGACATGTCCTTTGCTGTGCACTTAACAGAGGGCTGCAGAAAGCAAATCTCCTTTCTATTCTAGAAATTTCCAGAACCAGGATAATTGCTACCTGTGGTTGCTGTGGGAACCAGAACTTTCTGATTCCAGATTTTAAGAGCATGAAGTCTCAGCCAAATGTGCCCTGTCAGGGTGACTGCTGCCACATTAAAGAAAATTGGGCAGTTTGTGGTGAACATAAACATAGTGGGAAAAGAGGATTTTGTCAGAGTAGTGTTGGCTGGTGTTGTTATCTGGAGAATACCTGGGGTTTGGCAGCTGGATGGAGGCACAGGCTTTGTTCTAAGGCAGATCTGTTTGACCCCAGATTGCCTTTTTTGTCCTGAAAGGAGAGAGCGGAGCCAGGGGCAATCACAGAGGAGGAGCAGATGCCTCCAGAAGAGCAGAACCAGCCTGTGGGATGCATGCTTCAGAAGGTCACAAGACCCTTAGTTACATGACCTTTTAAGGATTTATTGACTAACAAAATATTGCCAACAAGGATATTTACGTTTTTGACCCAATCCTTAAATATTTCATCTTATGGACCCATGCTACAGTGTGAGCTTTCTTAGCCAATCATGTTATGACACACAAACCTACAGTGCTGCATTCTAATTTTCTTGTTTACCTCTGGAACTGCTTTTATCTTTTCTATATCCCAAACTCCAAAACCCTAAACCTCCTTCTTCTTAACGTGTCTCTGCTTTAAACTACAAATCCACATTCTCACTTCTAGCTCCTCAGTCTGGGAGCCTTTTCCAAAGTCTCAGATCAAATTCTGGGTTTAATTCTGAGGTTTGGCTTCCAGCCCCAAAGTCCTGAGAGTTCCCTGCATTTTGGACTCCAACAAACCATCACAAATGAACCTCCAGTGTCACTGCCCTGGCCGTGTTTGATTTTCAAGGGACAGCTTGAAAACCTCACCAAGGCAGAGTGAGAGCAGGAGGATGGAGCAGGGGAGGCTGGGCAGCAGCTGGAACCCCCAGTAACGAGGCCCTGGTGAGAACCTCCACAGGAAATATCACCTGAACTCAGAGAGGAGGAAAGGAGGCTCCAGCTTGGATCCATCTGCAGTGAAATTTTATTGATTGTGTGAAACCCTTCAGGCAATCCTGCTCGCACCTGCGAAGGAGATTTGGGTTTGTTCCCCAGGATGCTGTTGTTTCCTGGCTGCCACACTGCCTGGAATAGTCCTCCTGATTTCTTTTGTGCTGCAAGCTGCTGGAATAATCACTTTAAAATTCATGTTTCTAGAAGCAGCTAGAAGGAACAGAGCTGTTCAGCTAAAGCCAGGCTTCCTTCAGCAGTGTTGCATTTCCAGCTTCTTTAAGCTCTGCTCAAAGTTTGCTGTGTTGGCGCATTTAGGCTGGGTTTTAGCAACTGGCACTCAAATATTCCTGTGTAAAAAACTTATTCTGGTGAGTACACAGTGACTTGTTCTTCTTCCTTCTCAAAGGGTGTTGCTAAGTGCAGTAGGAATAACAATTATTGCGCACAAATACCATAAATTAGAGGGAACACTTGAAACTCCAGCACAGCAGCCAAGTGACATTTAAAGCAGAAGTGAAGAGGGTCCTGTGTCAGCACAGCGAGTCTTGATGCTCAGGAATAAATTTGAAAAGAAATAAATAAATTTGGCAAAAATAAAATTGGAATAAATGAATTTGGAAGAAATACCACGTGTTATTTTCTGTTCTGTGTAATAAGGGTTAAAAAGTGCAGCACATCTGTTGAATTTGGGGGTTATTGCTTGCAGAGCTTTGCTAGAGGTGGTTTAGAGAGACAACGGAACTGAAACCCACGGGCTGGTTGATGTTTCTTTCAGTCCAACCAGAGGTTTCCAAGGAATTTGGGCTGTTGGTTGGGGTGCCTGGGGTGTGCACATCTGGCATGGGGTGGGTGGGGGTGTTTGGGCACATCTGGCACTGAGGGGCTGTGTGCACAGCTGGCATTGAGAGCTGGTCTGTGCACACCTGGCATTGAGGGGTGTGTGCACATCTGGCACTGAGGGGGGTTTGTGCACATCTGGCACTGCAGGCTGGGCTCTCTCAGGCCATTGCTGGAATTGCTTCTCTGAGCTGCTGGTTTAGTAACCAATTAAGAATCCTGTTCCCACCTGTAGGGCAATGCCTTGGACTGGGTTGAACAGGAAGATTTTAGGCTTTTAAGTTCATAAACAGACAATGGAAATACCCAGAGCCTCAGCCATACATCAGTGTTTGGCATAAAGAGCAGGAGTTACTCTCCTAAAAATGCAATTTCTGTGCTCAGCCCCCTGCTAAGCAAAGGGGGCTTTTACTCACTCTGGATAAATGTTCTCATTTTAAAAGGAAATAAGTCCATGAATTTTTATTATAATTTTGAAAGATCTTATAGCACAATTAAAATACTGGGCTTTGTGTAATCTTACTGGGAAACAAAGGATTGTTTATGGACTAAAGGAAATAATAGGCTTGCTCTTCTTGTCATTTGAGGATTCTCTTTACCAGGGAAGGAACAAACCTGCCCCTGCACTGGAAATGGAAAGTAAAGATTTATCCTGAGCCTGGAAGTCAGACAAGTTGAATCAAAATGGCTTTTTCATTTTGAATATATTTACTGCAGAATTTTAAGATACTCCAACATGATGTTTCCTTTAACACTTTCGTTAAACACTTTTCTTAAAAACAAGGTTTGGGCCAAAGCAAACGGAAGCAGCTTGGGATTGGAAATCTGGTTTGGATTTTAAACCCATGATAGTACAACACTTTCCAAATTCCAATTAACTAGATTATTTTTCTTTGCCTTTTTTCTCCATAAGCCTCTATTCTTTATGCATTTTTAATAAGCTTTATCCTGGGAAAACATGAGGGCGCTGACTGCAAGTGAAAAGAATAAAAACAGTTGTTGGATCACTCTGAAAATCTGAGAAGTGCTGGCAAGCTTGGAGGGAGAAGTAAAGCAATGAGGAAATCTGAGCTCTGGTTTTATTATAAACTATGAATGGAGATAAAACCTTTCACAAACCCTGTTTAGCAGAAAGAAAAAAAAAAAAGCAGAGTAACAGCTGCAGATAAACCTGTGTCAGGGCTCAGAGGTGTGCTGATAGCGGAATCAACACCAGGAGACCTCCCTGTCCTTTTTCTCTCCCAAAATCTCAGAGCGCTGAGTTTGGGACTGGCTGATCCCTCCCTGAGGAGGAGGGGAGGATGCCCCAAGTCAGTGTGAAACACACAGAGGAGGAATCCCTCCCAAACCCAGATCTTTAAGGAGAGAGCAGTGATAGAGGCGATGCTTCCAGAACGTATCATTTACATTTCTGTTTTCTTTTCAGGAGAATAGAGGGGCCCAGGGTGCCCAGCAGATGGGTTTGTCTGCAGTCTGTGCTCTGGGAGCTACTGGGAGCATGGCAGGGACTCACTGGGAGCAGAGGTGGCTGTTGGGGGGATGAGCCCACCCTCCCTTCCCACCTGTGGCATTCACATCCTCTGAAAAATCCCTTTCCCCAGGGTTTTTCTCCTGGGAAGCTGTGATGCCTCAGAGAAAAAGGAAAACAATTATTATCTCATTTGCTTCTCCTGTGTTTTGCTCATGTGGAATGTGTTTGGAGATTGTTTACCCACAGGTGATTGTTTCATTGCATTCTGGTGTGAGTTGTTTTGGCTCTTTGGCCAATTGGGCCAAGCTGGAAAGAGTCACGAGTTTTCATTATTATCTTTTTAGCCTTCTGTAAATATCCCTTTCTGTATTCTTTAGTATAGTTAGTAGAGTATTCTTTAATAGGACATATAGTATTATAAAGTAATAAATTATTCTTCTGAGAACATGGAGTCAGATTCATCATTCCTGCCTTTGTCAGGACATTCCCTGCAATACAAGAGCCACCAGGCTGTGCATCCATGGGGATTGCTGGGCTGGAGTCCAGGAGATGTGGTGAGGGCTGAGCCCCTGTTTGATGCCTTGTGGGGCTACCTAAAAACAGAGCACAGACAAAGTTAAGCTAATAAAAAGCAGTTCTATTTATTGAAGGTCTTCAGGTACATTTTGGGCAGTCAAAGCCCCCCAGGGGCTGCACCCAAAATGGACAATGGGTCACAGGTTTTCACATTTTATAAGTTTGGGCCATTTGCATGTTGGGAGTTCGTCTTACAATTACAGCTTCAGCTAATGAAGTCATTGACCCCAAGTTTGCTCCCCCAACTCACTTTTGTTTCCATCTCTCAGGGCCTGAGGCAGTGAGGTGTCCTTGGTTGCCAGGCCTGGAGAGGAATTGTTGTGTCTGCCCAAACTGGGAAAGCAGCAGCTCACACTGTGTGTGGAGTTTGGAGTTGTACACTAAAGAATTACAGGATTACAAATATATGAAAAATATAAAAGCTGAAATCCTAAGGCATCATTCCCAGGATGGGAGAAGAGCAGGACTGTGGGGACAGACAGGCTCTCTCAGGCTGCCCAGAGCTTGCTGCCATGTGTTCTTTCCCACCTGTTTTTTTGTTTGTGTTTTGTAAACACTAAGAAATAATATTTAGCTCTTTACACAAAACAGACTCCTGATTTGAGACTAATCACTTGTAGTGGGTGGCTGGAGCCTCCAGAGCTGCTGCTGGGTGTTTGCTGCTCCCTGGTAGGTGCCTTCCCTTAACAGAAATAACACAAGCCCAGAAGTTCCCCTTGAATTGTGCCTGCTCTTTGCTCCCTTTTAGTGCCTGCTGTCCTGAGGGCACCACAACCCCTGGCTAAATGTGGGATGCTGGAGCCAGCCCCCATGGTCAGCAGCTGGGCAGGCAGGTGCTGGAGCTGCTGGGGTCAAAAGAGCAATGCCACGGCTGACTCTCACAATTAAAAGACAAATAAGTTATATGTGTGTGTATAGTACATATATATGCGTGTGTGTGTGTATATATATATATATATATGTATATATATATATCACTAATATCAAATATAATGTTAAGAGAAGTTTTATAGATGTCTGGTTATGTTTTACTGTGACAGATGAGCAATGCCATGGCTGACTCACAATTAAAATACAAATACCATGTATGTATGTATGTATGTATATATATATTTATACACACACATATATCACTAATATCAAATATGATGTTAAGAGAAGTTTTATAGATGTATAGTTATGTTTTACCCCCCTTGTGTTGTTATCAGGGGGGCCCTGGGTTTGGGACATTTGGGAGGGTCACTCATTGCAACAGTTGGCCTCCAATCAAGATTTTAAATAGTGATCTCCACCACTGGACAGTGAAGGAGTTTATGGACAGAACTTTGGGAGGAACCAAAGGGTTAAAAGGTGAAACCTCCATGGTGTGGGTGAGCACATGGTGGGGAAAATCCTCTGCTGTAATATTTTCTCCATTCAGTCTTCTGTTGTATTTTTTATAAGGTTTAATAAACCTTTTACATTTTTGACAGTGGCTATCATTTCTCACATGTGGATGGGTGCAGGATGCTGCAGGTGGGTCCTGCTCACCTCCTTGGTGGTCCCACAGCCTCCCCAGCCCCAGGCAGGGGAGCAGCCTCCCTGGGAAAGCTGCAGCCCAGCCCTTTCCCCGTCAGAACTAATCAGCATCACAGCAGCTAATGGGGAGCACAAAACCTATTTAAAAGCTACATTTACCACTTGGCTGATTCCATTAGGTCGTGTAATAACCAGGTGTCACATTTCCTCTCCAAATGCCGATTTTAATGCTTCCCTGGCCTGCTGGACTCAGCCCCAGTGACGGGGTCCTCCCCTGTCCTTCTTGTGCCCCAGGATCCAGCAGTGGCAGGAGGAGAGGGGCCCTGGGGGTGGCAATGGGCCGTGGGTCAAGAGGGTGCTTGGATGGTGCTCCAGAGCTGGGGATGGTGTTGCAGTAGCTGAGCTGGATGTGAAGCTGCCAGACCTGAGTCCCGACAGCCCCAGGGAGCTGATGGAGGAGGCTCTGAAGCCTCTCAGGTTTCCAAGGCTTTCCCTGGTCCTGCTCCACGTGCTGATGGCCACAGCTCCCCATGGCAAAGGCTTCCTTGGAAGGGAGCATCCCCCGGGTGATTTCTGAGATCTGAGCACATTTGGTTTGAAGTGTCTGTGTAGCCTCCCTTATCACTGAATTATGCATGATCCCTTGGGAACAGGAATGCAGTTTAAGTTATCTGCATTTGTTGTTTTCAAGGGGACACGTGTTCCCACCTTTCCCCACTGTAACAGACAAACTGTGGCTTTCTGCCTGCACTGTCAGCCCAGCAGGGACAGGGACAGCTGAGGCCACCCAGACGGGGTGCACAGGGTTGGCTTGGTGTCCCCCTGTGACATTCACATCCTCTGAAAAAAAACCTTCACCCAGGGTTTTGTCCTGGGAAGCTGAGAACCCTCAGAGAAAAGGAAAACAATTCTTATCTCATTTGCTTCTCCCGTGTTGTGCTCATGTGGAATGTGTTTGGAGATTGTTTACCCACAGGTGATTTGTTTCACTGGATTCTGCTGTGAGTTGTTTTGGGCTCATTGGCCAATTAGGGGCCAAGCTCTTGTGGCTGACCAAAATGGGAAAGCAGCAGTTCATACTGCATATGGAGTTTGGAGTTACACACTGAAGAATTACAGGATTACACGCATATGAAAAATAGAAATGCTAAAATCCTGGAAATAATCACGAGTTTTCATTATCATCTTTTTAGCATTCAGTAAGTATCTTTTCTGTATTCTTTAGTATAGTATAGTATTCTTTAATATAACATAGTATCATAGTAGCCTTCTGATGAGATGGAGTCAGAGGCATCATTCTCTCCCCTCATTGCTGCACCTGCATTTACAATATTCCCCCCATGCAGTGCTGCCCTTCCCATCAGAGCTCCAGGACTCTGCAATCACCTGCAACATCAGTCCCTGTTTTGCAGTAATTCTTGTTTTACAGCAGATATTTTTGCAAGGATTCTGGTGCTTAGTGAAAAGTAAATATCACTGGGGCTGCTCCCCTAGGTTCCCACAGGGCTGTGTCAGGAGCGACTGCACACAAGCCCCAAAGAACAACACTCATGCTAAACAAGTTCTGCTGTGGGATTGGGATAGACCTTGTAATTCTAAAGTGAGATTTTTAAATCCCAGACAGAGCTTCCAGTGTGCAGGATTTCTCCCAAGGTGAGAACAATATTTTATCAGCAAACCAAATGACATAACCCCTTCAGCTTCATCCCTTCTCTGTACTGATGAAGCTGGAATTCCTTTCCTAGCTTTTGCTTTTCTTCTGTTTTCCTTTCCCTTTGGGCCCTGAAATCTCACAGATCTCTACTTGTCTTAGCAAGTGTATCCAGAATTAGAAGAAAACCTTATCTTCAGGCCTCATGATACTTTCTGTTCTTGGTACACAAGTGCCAGAAAAAAAGCCGTGAGTTTGCAGCTTGCACTCGAGCTGTCTTAGAGGGATCTGAAGTTCCTGGAGTTCTGAGCTCCTTTCTAGGAGCCTTAAGTCAAGCATCAAAGATCAGTTGTCATTTTTTACTCTCTTGTTTGTGTTCACTCTCTGCTATGTGCTACTCGTGGTGGTTTTTATCTGTAGCTACAGTTTCACAGAACAAGATTAGGGATGTAATTGCCTTCTTTGATTCTTAACGAGATCAAACAGAGCGACAGGAACACCAGTAAAAGGTTTGGTAAACTGCTCAGCTTTGGGAGCAGCTGAAGGGCTGGGGCACCTCGGGGAATGCTCTGCTAGAAAGGAGAGGCTGCAGCCCCAAATTTGTGCTGCTCAAACACCAATTTGGGCAGAGAAGGGCTATTGTATTTGTAGGGTTCTCAGATGAAGGCAGGAATGATGATTCTGACTCCAAGTTCTCAGAAGGCTAATTTATTATATTATGATACTATATTATATTAAAGAATACTATATAAACTATACTACAGAATACAGAAAGGATATTAACAGAATGCTAAAAAGATAATAATGAAAACTTGTGACTCTTTCCAGAGCCCCAACACAGCTTGGCTGTAATTGGCCATTAAGTCCAAACAATTCACATGAAACCAATGAAACAATCACCTATGGATAAACAATCTCCAACCACATTCCAAAGCAGCAAAACAGAGGAGAAGCAAATGAGATAATATTGTTTTCCTTTTTCTCTGAGTCTTCTCAGCTTCCCAGGAGAAGAATCCTGGGCAAGGGGATTTCTCTAGAAAATGTGACAGTGGCACAAGGCTTCCCTCCCAATGCTTTTGATGGTTTGGAAACTGCACAACCACAGAAAAGTAGGGACAACCAAAAGCTCAGCAGAGCCCAGGGAGGTGATCTCCAGGGGTGGCCTGGGGACAGCCCCTGTCCTTTGGGGGATGCTGGCCACAGTGGTGGTCCCACCATCCAGCTGTGTTCTGGGTGCTGTGGTGCCTTTTTGGGCTTACCCAGAAACAGAGGCCAGACAAAGGTAAAAGAATAAAAGCAGATATATTTATTAAAGGGCCCTCAGGTACGTTAAGCCTCCCAAGGATCTAAACCCAAAATGGAAGATGGTCATGAGTTTTTCATACAGATATAAGTTTGGTTCATTTACATATCAGAGGTTACTCCTCCAATTACATCTTCAGGTAATGAAGTCAAATATCCCCAGTTTGCTCCCCCCAGTTCTCTTTTGTTTGTAGTTTTTGGGGCCTGGGCCAGTGAGGTGTCCTTGGATCTCAGACCTGGAGGAATTGTTTTGTCTGACCAAAATGTGAAGACAGTAACTAACACTCTACATGGAGTTTAGAGTCATGCACTAATGCAGTAGAGGATTTAAAAAATATAAAAGCTAAAATCTTAAGGCATCAGGGAGCCCTCATGCTGCCCTGTGATGTAACCTCATGTTCTGTGTGATCCTGGTTCTGCTGTTGAGAACATCAGTGGTTAAATACAGGGAACTCTCCAATAGTCTGTGAGGAAAGGGGAATTTGAGGAGAATTCAGCTCACGTACAGGCAGAGGAGCCTGGAGCTGGCAGCAGAGTTGTGCAGGGATGTCCATGCCATGGCCATGTCCAGAGCATGGACATGGATCCTCTGGAGAGGGACAGGAGCATTGAGGGTAGTAGTGAGGATAAAAAATGCAGTTTAGCATTTGGGGTTTTAGAAAAAAGATCTTTGGGTCCTCTTAAGGTTGCTTTGTGTATGTGCTGTTGTGAACTCAACGTGAAGGTACTGACAAATAGTCAGGAGGAATGCAACCAAAGCATCATATTTTGCACACCCTAAACACAGATATTCAAATAAACAGAAGAGGAGGAGTATGACAAATGGATGTAGAAGGAAGCGTTCTGGGTGCAGGTGCAGAAATAAAGAGAAGGGAAGTCACAGGATTTTGTTTTCCTCTTTGAATTATCCTTTGCTCCTCTGAGATATGGGAGTGATAAGTCTTTGAGAAAGAAAAACCTTCCTCTCAGTGACCTTATGGATTTAAGATCTATTTCTAAACCAAATTTTCATAAAAACCTGCCACACAATCTCCAGATTAAACCTCATTTTATTTTCAGACAGACATGACCTTTCCCAGCTTTGGATATTAAATATCACAAAACCTGCTGCAATTTAAGCTGAGGATTTTCCATTCAAATAAATGTAACTTAAAATCAAAAGTAACTTCTCTGCAGCACATAGGGGACCACAGGGCTGGGAGGGGGAAGCATTTCCCCCTCTCCCAAGGAGGCTCTCACAGTCCATGCCCTGCAGTGAGCTCTGCACCCCTCCCCAGCCCCTGGGACAGCCCCCTGAGCTTGAAAAAAGGAGTTTGCTGTGCTGTCAGTGCCTGTGGACAGTGTAGGAAGGAGAGAAGGCATCCAGGGAATCCTTCCCAGTGCTGCTGGGGTGGCCAGGGACAGCACAGGGACATCAGCAGAGCCTGGAGGGAGAGGCTGTGCAAAGAGGGAAGAGAAACCCCCTGCCTGGGTGTAAGAACTCTGGGTTTGCTGTGCTCATCCTCACCAAAAGGTGCCTCATTATCAGGGGAATATGCACCAGCATCAGCAGATTCTGTCTCTCCCTGCTGGGGAGCCTGTTCTCAGCTGTAAACCAAAGTTTGGCTAATTTGCAAAAACTCTCAACTTCAGCAGGGTTTTTCCCTCCTCCCCTTTCAGCTGGAAATGCTGTTCAGGTAACAAATGTTTTGTGACAACAAATCAATGCTGTTCTCTGTAACAGAATTAGCTTGACTCGCTCAGCTTTGGTCTCTGTCAGTGTCTGAGCTCTCAGGGGTGAAAGGAGGGCTCTGAGCTCCTCAGCACCTGCTGAGCTGAACCAGAGTCATCCTCAGGAGGAAGGAAAATGTGGCATTCACATTCTCTGGAAAATCCCTTCGCCCAGGATTTCTCTCCTGGGAAGCTGAGAAGCCTCAGAGAAAAGGAAAACAATTCTTATCTCATTTGCTTCTCCTGTGTTGTGCTCACATGTGGAATGTGTTTGGAGATTGTTTACCCACAGGTGATTGTTCCATTGGATTCTGCTGTGAGTTGTTTTCACTCTTTTGGCCAATCAGGGCCAAGCTTTTGTCAGGACTCTGGAGAGAGTCAATGAGTTTTCATTATTATCTTTCTAGCATTCAGTAAGTATCTTTTTCTGTATTCTTTAGTATGGTATAGTATAACATTCTTTAATATAATATAGTATCATAAAACAATAAATTATCCTTCTGAGAACATGGATTCAGATTCATCATTCCTCCCTTCATTGGGGCACCAAGGCACAATAGTGGGGACTGCTCCAGTTGCAAGGAGCAACAGGAGGGGAGGGAGGAGATGAAATGTTGAAAAGGGGATGTGGAGCATCAATGGAATACTCCCCACCCAGCTGGGCCCATGCTGCAGGTGGAGAGCAGCACTCAGCCAGGCTCTGATGCAGTGTGTTGGGGGATGAAGGCGGGAGCAAGGAGGGCCCTTGGTGCACCCACACCCCTGTAAACTCACAGAATCCCAGCATCACAGAATAATGAGGTTGGAAGAGACCTCTAAGATCATTGACTCCAACCTATGCCCTAACACCTCAGCCAGACTATAGCACCAAGTGCCATGTCCAGCCTTTTTCTCAAAGCATCCAGAGATGGTGATTCTCCCTGGTAAGAGCATTCCAATACTTTATTATCCTTTCTGTGAAAATTTATTCCTAATATCCAACCTGTACCTTCCCTGGCTCCTGGCACTGCAGTGGAGCCTGGAGGGATGGGTCTCGCCGGCTCCTTCAGACCATCTTCCCTTTTACCCAGCCAGGGATTTGAATGATGCTGCTTCTGCCTGCCCTGTCCCACTCACAAAGCCAGCCTTGTCCCTGATACACCTCCCTGCTTCCCAGCCTGCAAACCTGATTCATCTGGGTAATTCCAACAGAAACAGTGGTGTTGGAAACCCCTGGGCCCCCACACTGCTCCCCTACCCCCACAGGATGTAGTGGAGCAAGCTTCCCAAACCCCCTACCCCCACAGCTGTAGGGGCAAGATCTGAGCAAACCAAACCATCCTGAAAGTCCAGGAGAACCCCGAATTTATGGGTAATTTATGGGTAATTCCAACAGAACAGTGGTGTTGGAAACCCACAGGCCCCACACTGCTCCCCTGCCCACCTTCCCTACCCCCACAGATGTAGGAGCAAGCTCTGAGCAAACCAAACCTCTCCTGAAAGTCCAGGAGAACCCCGAATTTCCTGACACCCTATTCAGGCCACATACAGAAGCCGCCATGGAGATGTGCTGAGCACAGGCACGATGCTCCAGCGATGGAGCCTCACAGCCAGAGGCATCTGTTAATCTTATTTTTATCAATTTTTAAAGAGGGTATGATGGTGGTATCTCCCCCATCTTCCCTCATCTCTTGCAAAGTTTGGCATTTGCACTCGCTGGGGAGCAGGGGCTGCAGCCACTTTGAAATGAACCTTAACAACACGGAGCAGCAGAGTGGGGGAAGGTGTGCTCTGAGGGTGGAATTTAGTAGCAGGGAGCTGCCACCTTGACATCCAGCTCCAGCTTTAATGAGGGGGAGATTGACAGCCCTGCACAGGTAAAAGGAAGAAGAGTCTTTGCCTCTGCCTTGGGGGTCATGGCTAAGCTGGGACCCGTGGCCAGGTCAGGGAGGAAATGGAGCTTTTATTTATGAAACTCTGAGTCAGTGTCCATCTGCAAGTGGGAGCTTTTAATTGGATTTTCTTTCTTCTTGCCTTGAGTCCCTGATTCCAGACAGTGCTGTGTTCCAGAGGGATGGGCTGGTGGGTCCTGGGGAGTGCCTGGCTCAGCTGGAGCATCCCAGGCTGTGCAAAAAGGGGGACACTGGTGCCTTTTTTTTGCTGCCTAAAACAGACACCACAAAATTCAAGAATTTAAAAGAGGCTATATTTATTGAAGGGCCTTCAAGTATATTTAGGCAGACAAAGCCCCCAAAGGGCCTGCACCCAAAATGGGTGATGGGTCACAGGTTTTCACACTTTTATAAGTTTGGGCCATTTGCATATTGGGGTTCATCTTCCAATTACAGCTTCTTCAGCTAATGAAGTCATTGACCCCAAGTTTGCTCCCCCAACTCACTTTTGTTTCCATCTCTCAGGGCCTGAGGCAGTGAGGTGTCCTTGATTGCCAGGCCTGGAGAGGAATTGTTGTGTCTGCCCAAACTGGGAAAGCAGCAGCTCACACTGTGTGTGGAGTTTGGAGTTGTACACTAAAGAACTGCAGTGTTACAAATACATGGAAAATATAAAAGCTGAAATCCTGAGGCATCATTCCCAGGATGGGAGAAGAGCAGGACTGTGGGGACAGACAGGCTCTTCAGGCTGCCCAGAGCTTCCTGCCATGCGTTCTTTCCCACCTGTTTTTGTTGTTTGTGTTTTGTAAACACTAAGAAATAATATTTAGCTCTTTACACAAAACAGACTCCTGATTTGAGACTAATCACTTGTAGTGGGTGGCTGGAGCCTCCAGAGCTGCTGCTGGGTGTTTGCTGCTCCCTGGCAGGTGCCTTCCCTTAACAGAAATAACACAAGCCCAGAAGTTCCCCCTGAATTGTGCCTGCTCTTTGCTCCCTTTTAGTGCCTGCTGTTCTGGGGGCACCACAACCCCTGGCTAAATGTGGGATGCTGGAGCCAGCCCCCATGGTCAGCAGCTGGGCAGGCAGGTGCTGGAGCTGCTGGGGTCAAAAGAGCAATGCCATGGCTGACTCTCACAATTAAAAGACAAATAAGTTATATGTGTGTGTATAATATATATATATGTGTGTGCATATATATATAAATATATATGTGTATATATATATATCACTAATATCAAATATAATGTTAAGAGAAGTTTTATAGATGTCTGGTTATGTTTTACTGTGACAGATGAGCAATGCCATGGCTGATTCACAATTAAAATACAAATACCATGTATGTATGTGTGTGTGTGTATATATATATATACACATATATCACTAATATAAAATATGATGTTAAGAGAAGTTTTATAGATTTATAGTTATGTTTTACCCCCCTTGTGTTGTTATCAGGGGGGCCCTGGGTTTGGCACATTTGGGAGGGTCACTCATTACAACAGTTGGCCTCCAATCAAGATTTTAAATAGTGATCTCCACCACTGGACAGTGAAGGAGTTGATGGACACAACTTTGGGAGGGACCAAAGGGTTAAAAGGTGAAACCTCCATGGTGTGGGTGAGCACATGGTGGGGAAAATTCTCTGCTATAATATCTTCTCCATTCAGTCTTCTGTTGTATTTTTGATAAGGTTTAATAAACCTTTTACATTTTTGACAGTCGCTACCATTTCTCACACGTGGATGGGTGCAGGATGCTGGTGGGTCCTGCTCACCTCCTTGGTGTTCCCACAGCCTCCCCAGCCCCAGGCAGGGGAGCAGCCTCCCTGGGAAAGCTGCAGCCCAGCCCTTTCCCCGTCAGAACTAATCAGCATCACAGCAGCTAATGGGGAGCACAAAACCTATTTAAAAGCTACATTTACCACTTGGCTGATTCCATTAGGTCGTGTAATAACCAGGTGTCACATTTCCTCTCCAAATGCCGATTTTAATGCTTCCCTGGCCTGCTGGACTCAGCCCTGTGACGGGGTCCTCCCCCTGTCCTTCTTCTGCCCCAGGATCCAGCAGTGGCAGGAGGAGAGGGGCCCTGGGGGTGGCAATGGGCTGTGTGGGTCAAGAGGGTGCTTGGGTGGGTGCTCCAGAGCTGGGGATGGTGTTGCAGTAGCTGAGCTGGATGTGAAGCTGCCAGACCTGAGTCCCGACAGCCCCAGGGAGCTGATGGAGGAGGCTCTGAAGCCTCTCAGGTTTCCAAGGCTCTCCCTGGTCCTGCTCCACGTGCTGATGGCCACAGCTCCCCATGGCAAAGGCTTCCTTGGAAGGGAGCATCCCCCGGGTGATTTCTGAGATCTGAGCACATTTGGTTTGAAGTGTCTGTGTAGCCTCCCTTATCACTGAATTATGCATGATCCCTTGGGAACAGGAATGCAGTTTAAGTTATCTGCATTTGTTGTTTTCAAGGGGACACGTGTTCCCACCTTTCCCCACTGTAACAGACAAACTGTGGCTTTCTGCCTGCACTGTCAGCCCAGCAGGGACAGGGACGGCTGAGGCCACCCAGACGGGTGCACGGGGTTGGCTTGGTGTCCCCCTGTGACATTCACATTCTCTGAAAAAATCCCTTCACCCAGGGTTTTTGTCCTGGGAAGCTGAGAACCCTCAGAGAAAAGGAAAACAATTCTTATCTCATTTGCTTTTCCCGTGTTGTGCTCATGTGGAATGTGTTTGGAGATTGTTTACCCACAGGTGATTTGTTTCACTGGATTCTGCTGTGAGTTGTTTTGGCTCATTGGCCAATTAGGGCCAAGCTCTTGTGGCTGACCAAAATGGGAAAGCAGCAGTTCATACTGCATATGGAGTTTAGAGTTACACACTGAAGAATTACAGGATTACACGCATATGAAAAATAGAAATGCTAAAATCCTGGAAAGAGTCACGAGTTTTCATTATCATCTTTTTAGCATTCAGTAAGTATCTTTTCTGTATTCTTTAGTATAGTATAGTATTCTTTAATATAACATAGTATCATAGTAGCCTTCTGATGAGATGGAGTCAGAGGCATCATTCTCTCCCCTCGTTGCTGCACCTGCATTTACAATATTCCCCCCATGCAGTGCTGCCCTTCCCATCAGAGCTCCAGGACTCTGCAATCACCTGCAACATCAATCCCTATTTTGCAGTAATTCTTGTTTTACAGCAGATATTTTTGCAAGGATTCTGGTGCTTAGTGAAAAGTAAATATCACTGGGGCTGCTCCCCTAGGTTCCCACAGGGCTGTGTCAGGAGCGACTGCACACAAGCCCCAAAGAACAACACTCATGCTAAACAAGTTCTGCTGTGGGATTGGGATAGACCTTGTAATTCTAAAGTGAGATTTTTAAATCCCAGACAGAGCTTCCAGTGTGCAGGATTTCTCCCAAGGTGAGAACAATGTTTTTTCAGCAAACCAAATGACATAACTCCTTCAGCTTCATCCCTTCTCTGTACTGATGAAGCTGGAATTCCTTTCCTAGCTTTTGCTTTTCTTCTGTTTTCCTTTCCCTTTGGGCCCTTAAATCTCACAGATCTCTACTTGTCTTAGCAAGTGTATCCAGAATTAGAAGAAAACCTTATCTTCAGGCCTCGCTGATACTTTCTGTTCTTGGTACACAAGTGCCAGAAAAAAGCCCGTGAGTTTGCAGCTTGCACTCGAGCTGTCTTAGAGGGATCTGAAGTTCCTGGGAGTTCTGAAGCTCCTTTCTAGGAGCCTTAAGTCAAGCATCAAAGATCAGTTGTCATTTTTTACTCTCTTGTTTGTGTTCACTCTCTGCTATGTGCTACTCGTGGTGGTTTTTATCTGTAGCAACAGTTTCACAGAACAAGATTAGGGATGTAATTGCCTTCTTTGATTCTTAACGAGATCAAACAGAGCGACAGGAACACCAGTAAAAGGTTTGGTAAACTGCTCAGCTTTGGGAGCAGCTGAAGGGCTGGGGCACCTCGGGGAATGCTCTGCTAGAAAGGAGAGGCTGCAGCCCCAAATTTGTGCTGCTCAAACACCAATTTGGGCAGAGAAGGGCTATTGTATTTGTAGGGTTCTCAGATGAAGGCAGGAATGATGATTCTGACTCCAAGTTCTCAGAAGGCTAATTTATTATATTATGATACTATATTATATTAAAGAATACTATATAAACTATACTACAGAATACAGAAAGGATATTAACAGAATGCTAAAAAGATAATAATGAAAACTTGTGACTCTTTCCAGAGCCCCAACACAGCTTGGCTGTAATTGGCCATTAAGTCCAAACAATTCACATGAAACCAATGAAACAATCACCTATGGATAAACAATCTCCAACCACATTCCAAAGCAGCAAAACAGAGGAGAAGCAAATGAGATAATATTGTTTTCCTTTTTCTCTGAGTCTTCTCAGCTTCCCAGGAGAAGAATCCTGGGCAAGGGGATTTCTCTAGAAAATGTGACAGTGGCACAAGGCTTCCCTCCCAATGCTTTTGATGGCTTGGAAACTGCACAAGCACAGAAAAGTAGGGACAACCAAAAGCTCAGCAGAGCCCAGGGAGGTGATCTCCAGGGGTGGCCTGGGGACAGCCCCTGTCCTTTGGGGGATGCTGGCCACAGTGGTGGTCCCACCATCCAGCTGTGTTCTGGGCGCTGTGGTGCCTTTTTGGGCTTACCCAGAAACAGAGGCCAGACAAAGGTAAAAGAATAAAAGCAGATATATTTATTAAAGAGCCCTCAGGTACATTAAGCCTCCCAAGGATCCAAACCCAAAATGGAAGATGATCATGTGTTTTTAATACAGATATAAATTTGGTTCATTTACATATCAGAGGTTACTCCTCCAATTACAGCTTCAGGTAATGAAGTCAAATATCCCCAGTTTGCTCCCCCCAGTTCTCTTTTGTTTGTAGTTTTTGGGGCCTGGGGCCGTGAGGTGTCCTGGGATCTCAGACCTGGAGGAATTGTTTTGTCTGACCAAAATGTGAAGACAGTAACTAACACTCTACATGGAGTTTAGAGTCATGCACTAATGCAGTAGAGGATTTAAAAAATATAAAAGCTAAAATCTTAAGGCATCAGGGAGCCCTCATGCTGCCCTGTGATGTAACCTCATGTTCTGTGTGATCCTGGTTCTGCTGTTGAGAACATCAGTGGTTAAATACAGGGAACTCTCCAATAGTCTGTGAGGAAAGGGGAATTTGAGGAGAATTCAGCTCTCGTGCAGGCAGAGGAGCCTGGAGCTGGCAGCAGAGTTGTGCAGGGATGTCCATGCCATGGCCATGTCCAGAGCATGGACACAGATCCTCTGGAGAGGGACAGGAGCATTGAGGGTAGTAGTGAGGATAAAAAATGCTGTTTAGCATTTGGGGTTTTAGAAAAAATCTCTTTGGGTCCTCTTAAGGTTGCTTTGTGTATGTGCTGTTGTGAACTCAACGTGAAGGTACTGACAAATAGTCAGGAGGAATGCAACCAAAGCATCATATTTTGCACACCCTAAACACAGATATTCAAATAAACAGAAGAGGAGGAGTATGACAAATGGATGTAGAAGGAAGCGTTCTGGGTGCAGGTGCAGAAATAAAGAGAAGGGAAGTCACAGGATTTTGTTTTCCTCTTTGAATTATCCTTTGCTCCTCTGAGATATGGGAGTGATAAGTCTTTGAGAAAGAAAAACCTTCCTCTCAGTGACCTTATGGATTTAAGATCTATTTCTAAACCAAATTTTCATAAAAAACCTGCCACACACAATCTCCAGATTAAACCTCATTTTATTTTCAGACAGACATGACCTTTCCCAGCTTTGGATATTAAATATCACAAAACCTGCTGCAATTTAAGCTGAGGATTTTCCATTCAAATAAATGTAACTTAAAATCAAAAGTAACTTCTCTGCAGCACATAGGGGACCACAGGGCTGGGAGGGGGAAGCATTTCCCCCTCTCCCAAGGAGGCTCTCACAGTCCATGCCCTGCAGTGAGCTCTGCACCCCTCCCCAGCCCTTGGGACAGCCTCCTGAGCTTGAAAAAAGGAGTTTGCTGTGCTGTCAGTGCCTGTGGACAGTGTAGGAAGGAGAGAAGGCATCCAGGGAATCCTCCCTAGTGCTGCTGGGGTGGCCAGGGACAGCACAGGGACATCAGCAGAGCCTGGAGGGAGAGGCTGTGCAAAGAGGGAAGAGAAACCCCCCCGCCTTGGTGTGAGAACTCTGGGTTTGCTGTGCTCATCCTCACCAAAAGGTGCCTCATTATCAGGGGAATATGCACCAGCATCAGCAGATTCTGTCTCTCCCTGCTGGAGAGCGTGTTCTCAGCTGTAAACCAAAGTTTGGCTAATTTGCAAAAACTCTCAACTTCAGCAGGGTTTTTCCCTCCTCCCCTTTCAGCTGGAAATGCTGTTCAGGTAACAAATGTTTTGTGACAACAAATCAATGCTGTTCTCTGTAACAGAATTAGCTTGACTCGCTCAGCTTTGGTCTCTGTCAGTGTCTGAGCTCTCAGGGGTGAAAGGAGGGCTCTGACCTCCTCAGCACCTGCTGAGCTGAACCAGAGTCATCCTCAGGAGGAAGGCAAATGTGGCATTCACATTCTCTGAAAAATCCCTTCGCCCAGGATTTCTCTCCTGGGAAGCTGAGAAGCCTCAGAGAAAAGGAAAACAATTCTTATCTCATTTGCTTCTCCTGTGTTGTGCTCACATGTGGAACGTGTTTGGAGATTGTTTACCCACAGGTGATTGTTCCATTGGATTCTGCTGTGAGTTGTTTTCACTCTTTGGCCAATCAGGGCCAAGCTTTGTCAGGACTCTGGAGAGAGTCACGAGTTTTCATTATTATCTTTCTAGCATTCAGTAAGTATCTTTTCTGTATTCTTTAGTATGGTATAGTATAGCATTCTTTAATATAATATAGTATCATAAAACAATAAATTATCCTTCTGAGAACATGGATTCAGATTCATCATTCCTCCCTTCATTGGGGCACCAAGCAAGTACAATAGTGGGGGACTGCTCCAGTTGCAAGGAGCAACAGGAGGGAGGGAGGGAGATGAAATGTTGAAAAGGGGATGTGGAGCATCGAATGGAATACTCCCACCCAGCTGGGCCCATGCTGCAGGTGGAGAGCAGCACTCAGCCAGGCTCTGATGCAGTGTGTTGGGGGATGAAGGCGGGAGCAAGGAGGGCCCTTGGTGCACCCACACCCTTGTAAACTCACAGAATCCCAGCATCACAGAATAATGAGGTTGGAAGAGACCTCTAAGATCATTGACTCCAACCTATGCCCTAACACCTCAGCCAGACTATAGCACCAAGTGCCATGTCCAGCCTTTTTCTCAAAGCATCCAGAGATGGTGATTCTCCCTGGTAAGAGCATTCCAATACTTTATTATCCTTTCTGTGAAAATTTATTCCTAATATCCAACCTGTACCTTCCCTGGCTCCTGGCACTGCAGTGGAGCCTGGAGGGATGGGTCTCGCTGGCTCCTTCAGACCATCTTCCCTTTTACCCAGCCTGGGATTTGAATGATGCTGCTTCTGCCTGCCCTGTCCCACTCACAAAGCCAGCCTTGTCCCTGATACACCTCCCTGCTTCCCAGCCTGCAAACCTGATTCACCTGGGTAATTCCAACAGAAACAGTGGTGTTGGAAACCCCTGGGCCCCACACTGCTCCCCTACCCACCTTCCCTACCCCCACAGATGTAGGAGCAAGCTCTGAGCAAACCAAACCCCCCTGAAAGTCCAGGAGAACCCTGAATTTTGGGGTACCATCCTGAAACAGTGGTGTTGGAAACCCACGGGTCCCACACTGCTCCCCTGCCCACCTTCCCTATGGGTGTTTAGCAAGCTCTGAGCAAACCAAACCATCCTGAAAGTCCAGGAGAACCCCTGAATTTATGGGGTATTTTATGGGTAATTCCAACAGAAACAGTGGTGTTGGAAACCCACGGGCCCCACACTGCTCCCCTGCCCACCTTCCCTACCCCCACAGATGTAGGAGCAAGCTCTGAGCAAACCAAACCTCTCTGAAAGTCCAGGAGAACCCCGAATTTCCTGACACTCCTATTCAGGCCACATATGCGAGTTGCCATGGAGATGTGCTGAGCACAGGCACGATGCTCCAGCGATGGAGCCTCACAGCCAGAGGCATCTGTTAATCTTATTTTTATCAATTTTTAAAGAGGGTATGATGGTGGTATCTCCCCCATCTTCCCCTCATCTCTTGCAAAGTTTGGCATTTGCACTCGCTGGGAGCAGGGGCTGCAGCCACTTTGAAAATGAACCTTAACGAACACGGAGCAGCAGAGTGGGGAAGGTGTGCTCTGAGGGGTGGAATTTAGTAGCAGGGAGCTGCCACCTTTGACATCCAGCTCCAGCTTTAATGAGGGGGAGATTGACAGCCCAGCACAGGTAAAAGGAAGAAGAGTCTTTGCCTCTGCCTCGGGGGGTCATGGCTAAGCTGGGGCCCGTGGCCAGGTCAGGAGGAGGAAATGGAGCTTTTATTTATGAAACTCTGAGTCAGTGTCCATCTGCAAGTGGAGCTTTTAATTGGATTTTCTTTCTTCTTGCCTTGAGTCCCTGATTCCAGCCAGTGCTGTGTTCCAGAGGGGATGGGCTGGTGGGTCCTGGGGGAGTGCCTGGCTCAGCTGGAGCATCCCAGGCTGTGCAAAAAGGGGGACACTGGTGCCTTTTTGGGGCTGCCTAAAAACAGACACCACAAAATTCACAGAATTTAAAAGAGGCTATATTTATTGAAGGGCCTTCAAGTATATTTAGGGCAGACAAAGCCCCCCCCCAGAGAGCCTGCACCCAAAATGGGTGATGGGTCCCAGTTTTCACACTTGTATAAGTTTGGGCTATTTGCATATTGGGGGTTCATTTTCCAATTACAGCTTCAGCTAATGAAGTCATTGACCCCAAGTTTGCTCCCCCCCAACTCACTTTTGTTTCCATCTCAGGGCCTGAGGCAGTGAGGTGTCCTTGATTGCCAGGCCTGGAGAGGAATTGTTGTGTCTGCCCAAAACAGGGAACCAGCAGCTCACACTGTGTGTGGAGTTTGGAGTTATACACTAAAGAACTGCAGGATTACAAACAGATGAAAACCATAAAAGCTGAAATCTTAAGGCATCAACACAATCACCCCCAGAGCTCCTCCTGCTCTTGTGGAGGCAAAGGCCAGGTTGAGGCCTAGCCAAGGTCCTGCTGCCCTCCTGAGCTCCTGGGGCAGGATTTTGTTCTCTTCTTTGAATTATTTGGGTCCTCTTTGACCAACCCCTGCCACGCAGGGTGGGACTCCCACAGCAGGCAGGGGTTGGGCACCAGAATTTGTCTGGAATCACCCAGGGATGTCCAGCCAGGGTGTGTCTGTGGTTCAGCTCCTCAGCAGAGGCTCTGAACACACAGCAGCCTTTGGAGTCCTCACACAGCAGCCACCGCAGGAGGATGGAAATGCTGACTACCAACGGTGTTCTGAGGAAGAAATAATTGTTTAATACAAAGAGAATATCTGTGTTTTGCCCGTTTCCCACATGATTTTATTTAGCTAAGTGCCATCAAGTCTCAACAATGGGAACATTTCCACTTCAGCTCTGACAAAAGCCAGCCTGTCTCTGGCAGTAAATCACACTCCCTCCACTGAGGCTGTTAGAAATCACTATAAAAATGACACAAAGAGCCACACAGGGCTTGAGCCAAAGCCAGCAGGGAGAGGGGGAAATAAAGCATTTTTAGCCCTTATCACCACAAAGTACTTTCCAAAGAGATTCCCAAGAAGAATAGCCTGGACTGTCTTGCTGCAAGCCAGACAGTGATGATGTGAGGATGTTTCTGCCCACACAGTGTCCAGATTTTCAGCATCTTGGTGGTGCTTGAGGACATTGATGAGGCCCTGGACTTGTTAAACTCTGCAGCCAGGTGAGGAAAGGCTGCTCTCCTGGGAATGTCCGTCCCCTGAGCTGAGCAGGGTGGCTCTGAGCCCAGTGGGCAGCACTGACAGGATGGGTGCTGCTGCCATGGGAGGTGACATTACCAAACTAGAAAGTGATGCTCCTCTAATTAGCACAAGGTAAACCCTAATGAGTGTTCTCCAGAATAAAAATAACCTCATGTTATTGTTTTATTGAGATCACCTTCCCTCCTGGGGCTGGGTCATGTCCACACCTGCGCTGTGCCCGCTCCACTCCTGCCCACCCCAGATTCCTCCTAGGGGGACACAGTTATTTCTGTGTCCTTGCATGCAGCTGTGTGCAGAAGTGTCTCTGAAAGCCAACAGGATAGCACATAACACAGAATTATGAGAGTTGTTTGCCTGAGTATTATCTAATCTTGGAGCCAAACAGGTCTATGCTGATGTGGGCACATTTTCTACACGAGTAACCTGCAAAGAAGATGCTTGACAGAAATGCCACCTGATTTTGCTTGGATTTAATCCCCTTTATTTATTGCACCCGTTTATTATTTTGTACTGTTCTGTTGTACCTGTTTTTGCACAGGTTCTGTTGTCCCTGTTTATTATTTTCAGTTTCTCTTCTGGCAATTTACCTCACAGCACCTGTGGTGTTTCACCCTGCATCAGGACATCTGGGTGAGGGCAGCACAGCTCCTCTGTGTCATTCTCTGCCTGGATGTGAGAATAACAGAGGGAATGCAGAGAAAATAGATGCCAAAATAACTGTATCTTCCAAAAATAGTGCCACAGCTCCTCACAGTGCTGGCAGGGAGGACTCTGGGGGCAGCCACCAGCCCTGCCCTGCCCAGCAGAGCACCTGCTCTGGGTCAGTGCCAGTGTGGGCTCCCTCTCCCTGCCTGTGTGTGCCCGTGGTCCCAGCCCAGGGCTGGGATGCCTTTGGATTTTAGCTTTTATATTTTTCAGATCCTGTACTGCATCAGTGTATAACTGAACTCCATGTAGAGTGTTAGTAAACTCTCTTCACATTTTGGTCAGCCAGAACAATCCTTCCAGGCCTGAGAACCAAGGACACTCTCTGCCTCAGTATATAAAAAGTATAAACAACCCCCCCAAAAAAAAAAAAAAAAAACAAACAAAAATAATATAATATAATATAATATAATATAATATAATATAATATAATATAATATAATATAATATAATATAATATAATATAATATAATATTTATATATAAATTATATAATTTTATATATATATATATATATATATATATATATATAAAACAAAAGTATAAACAAAAGTGAATTGGGGGAAGCAAACTAGGGGTAATTGACTTTATTACCTGAAGCTGTAATTGGAGGATTAACCCCTAATATGTAAATGAACCAAACTTATAATTGCCTGAAAAACTCATGACCATTGTCCAGCTTGGGTGTAGCCCCTCTCAGAGGCTTCTGACTGCCCAAGGTGTCAGAAGGACTTTAATAGATACCCACTATTGAATAAATACCCACCTATTGAAGGTTGTATTTAATAAATACCCACTATTGAATAAATACCCACTATTGAAGGACTTTAATAAACACCCACTATTGAATAAATACCCATCTATTGAAGGCCTTTAATAAATACCCACTTTATTCTCTTAATTCTGTCTATCCCCTGTTCTAGGGAGCCACTCCAAGGCATCAGCACCTGCCCCCCAGCCTGACCTGGCTCCCCTCAGGGTGGTCCCACTCTGCTCCAGCCCCAGCAGCACCCTGCAATGAGGAAAAGGGGTTGTAAAGAACTGCTCAGGGTGTCCCAGTGCAGCCCCAGGCCAGGCCAGCCAGGAGTTCTGGGCTCAGATTGAGACCCATCCAGCCACCCCTTTCCAGGCAGGAGAACATTCTGGATTCTCCTCCTGGAGCACAGAGGTGGCTCCTGCTGAGCTGTCACACTTTTGTACAGGTTCTGTTGTCCCTGTTTATTATTTTTTATTATTTATAGGTTATATTATTTACAGGTTCTCTTGTCCCTGTTTATTATTTATTATTATCAGACATTATTATGGCAATTAGCCGCCACACCAGGCTGCAGCTTAAAAGTAAAAACAACCCCTATAAACAAAAAAATATAATATAATATAATATAATATAATATAATATAATATAATATAATATAATATAATATAATATAATATAATATAATATAATATAATATAATATAATATAATATTTATATATAAATTATATAATTTATATATATATATATAAAACAGGCAGGCTTCACCACCTGGCAGTGAATCTCTGCTGGGCAGAGGAGCTCAGCCCTTCCCCTGAGATTACTGCAGAATAATCAGCCTGGTCAGACACTGCTGTTTAGCACACCTGGACACAGTTTGGGTACAAAGGCCTTGGTTTGTGGCTGGTTAGGTGCCCTGCTCTGCAGGACTGGCATCAATCCTCATTCAAACCAAAGCCCCTTCCACACATGCTCCAGTGAAGTGGAATTTTTTGCAGAATAAGGTGTGATTAAGCCAGGTCTGCACTTCCAAGGGAGGAATGAGCCCTGCCACTGAAACCATTCCTCACCAGTGAACCCTGTTAAACAGCAATTATCAGAGCTTCCTGCTCAGGCAAAGGCAAACCTCTGACCTTTCCAGCTCTCAGCTCCAGTGGCTTTTAAGACATATTTTCTATTTCTCTTCACAGAATTCCAAAAAACTGATTTTTACAGCTCTTCTCATCAGGTCATCCTTTTTTCCCACCTCTCTGTTCCAGTTTCCTTCTCCTCTCCCTCTTGCTCAGAGCTCTTCTGGCACAGCCTGGAGGGAGACGAGCAGGGACACCCTGGAGCTCAGGGACACCCTGGTCTTGGCAGAGGTCACATCCTCACCCTCCCAAGGCACCTTGGATTCCTGGCAGTGCTGTGGCTCCCACCAGGGGAGCAGAACCAGCAGCCAAAATGGCAAAGCCTTTGGGGAGCTGCTGAGATGTGGGATGGGAACGGCCAAACACCCCCAAACAGCCGTGTCTGTCTGTGACAGAACCACCCAGCACAGCCCCAGGCTGTCTCATGGGGGTTTGATTGGTTCCAGCTGACCTGAACTTGTGCTTTTTCACACAGAAAATTCCCAGCAGACCTGGCAGAGGGAAGTGGTGTCAGCTCAGGTGCCAGAGCTTTTTCTTGGGGATAAGCTCTTACATCAGTACAAAGAGCTAACAGCTGTAATTATTAGCTTTAGAAATGCTCAAAGTTTGAAATGAAAAGAAAGTTTCAGCATAAAGCAGAAATCTCTGTTATAGGTATTGACACAGTCCTCACCCGCGTGCGTTGTCATAAACAAGGACATGATAATTAGATATTTTTAACAGACAAAATTATTTTATTTGCTTCCCTGCCAGTTTCCATGAACCCATCAGTCATCCCCTTCATAGACAAGATTTCTTATGTTCCCTGACAGGATAAATTATATGGTTCTCATCCAGCAAATCAGCTTTACTGTGCAACATTATCTCTGGCAAAGCGATGGCTGAAAAAATCATAAATTCTGTCCAGGTTTATTAGATCTGTCTTTTATTCACATATTTATTTTATCCTAAGCTGAGGTGCATTTTTTTCCATAATTAATGACATTCATAGAGGAGAGGATGTAGCTTTTGTTAAGCCAAATCCAGGGCAGTGATGCTCAGGTCATGATGGATTTTGGTCAGATGGGTACAGAGGTCTGAGCCTGAAAGATGGTTGAGACCTTCCAGAATCAGAGTTAAGTGTTTTAGAAAATCTAAATTATTGGAATAACTTAATAATTACAGGCTTCCACATTTCCCCATGTGAGCTCCCTGACAGAACTCCAAAAACGAGCAGTGCAGTAGGAGGGGAATTTCTCCCTGCCAGCCTCTTGGTTATCAGAGGAATTAGTGAATCCCAGCTCTGATCACCTCAGAATTCCAAATTAAATGAGGGTGTGATGGGATGGGACACTGCAGAACTGTAAATGTAAGCCAAGGACCTGCTGTAATGTGAAGTGTGGTATTTTCTGAAACCCCCGTTGAAGGGAGGAAATGATGAATCTGACTCCATGTTCTTAGAAGGCTAATTTATTATTTTATTATCTATATTATATAAAGGAATGCTATACTAAAGAATACAGAAAGAATACTTACAGAAGGTTAAAAGATAATAATGAAAAACATGTGACTCCTTCCAGAGTCCTGACACAGCTGGACCCTGATTGGTCATTAAGTAAAAACAATTCACATGAAACCAATCAAACCTGCTGGATTGACAATCTCCAAACCACATTCCAAAGCATCAAAACACAGGAGAAGCAAATGAGATAATATTGGTTTCCTTTTTCTCTGAGGCCTCTCAGCTTCCCAGGAGAAGAATCCTGGGTGAAGGGATTTTTCAGAAATATGACGGTGACAGTGAAGAGCTTGAAAACAAAACAGAGAAGGAAATCAGGAGCATGGCTGGCATTCAGAGATGATGACCCTCATCACCAGCCCAGCCATGTGGGGTCTCCTGGCCATCCCCTCCCACCACACACCTGCTCTGAGAAGGCAATGGTGCTTTCCAGGTGTGATGTGGCCCTGGCAAGAAGCAGAAACCAGATCCAGAAATTCAGATTCAGAAATTCACCCTCAAATTCAGAAGTGCTGAATGTATCGACTGTGGGAGCAGCTGGGTGCCAGGGGCTGAGGCATTTTTCACATCACTTGTGTGTAATATGGTCGCTGTAATTCCACATCCTTTTATTCTCCAGGGCTCGTCAAAAGCACTGAGAAATGAGGCTGGAAACAGGGGCTGGGGTGAGTGAGGCTGAGTTATTGTGGAAGTTATTGATTGAAGCGTGGGAGCAATAGCATTAGAGCCTGCATCTCATACTATTCTGGTAGTGAGAGGAAACAACATTTTCTTAAACTATAAGTCAATAAATAACTGTTTGTGCTGTTTGTGACTGGTTTTTACCTTTTCTGATGATGGTTTTATGTAGCTCTGAGGCATTTTGGGAAGGATCAGAGCTTTCTTGGCCTGTGGAGCAGTGAAATCCATCACATTATCTGGCTGGTTGATGTGAAAAGGAGGAGCCTGGGTGCCTTAAAGAAAATCAAATCTCTAAGCAGTCACAGAGGACAGGAGTGACAGGAACCACAGGCTGGGCCCCATGACTGCTGATTCTGGTGTCCTCACCCAGTTTCTGCCTGGATTGAGGTGTGCTCTCCATCCTCAGAAATACCAAAGGAACCTCCAAAGCAGTATTTAAAAGATCAGTAATATGTAAGGTGTAGTTTATCCAGCAAATTAAAGTTTTCCTCCACAGAGATTCCTCTGAAGGAACAGGTAATTGACTCCTTTGTTCAGTCACACTGAGCTGATGAGTAAAGAGTAGGAGCAAGGTTTTAATTTTATTTGGCACTTGCCATTGTGGGCTAGGTTCTGGGACTGGCAGCTCAGGGGCTGTTTCTCTGCCATGGCTGCTCTCTTGACACTTTAAAGGAAGCCCTGCATCTTCCAGTACAAGAGAGTTTAATCTTGTAATTAAATTAAACTTTCATTATGAGCCAAAAATTTGCTTTTCAAGAACGTAACTCAGAAAAGAACCGAATTCTCTTATTTCATCAGCTCCCCCAAAGTGAGCAGTGGAGGCATTTTCTGAGATTAAATTAATCACCGAGCAGAAATTTGCGTGTAATTGGCTGCCACCAGAGCAGTCACTAATGATTTTAAACATTTTACTCTCAGGATCAGTGATTCCTCACCCTTTTGGGCTGGGATGAAGGGGCTGCCAGGCTTCCTGCAGCGAAATCTCTTCTGTTAAAGAGTGGGAGTTGAAGGGTGCTGGGGTTGGAACAGGCTGGAAGTGTTTAGCAGAGGAGCTGGGGATGTGTGAGATGGTGCTGCAGGGCATGGAGGGATTGTCAGGAAAATTAATCCACAAGCACCAGAAGTTTGTGTCCAAAAAGGAGACAGAGGAGTCCTGGAACTATATTCAAATAAAGGGAGAGGCCATGGGGCATTTCCCAAGGGGTCTCTCAGGTTTCTCTTTGCCCACTGCCTGTACTTGAGAGGTACAAACTTCCCCAAACAGACAAATTTCCCCTAATACAGACTCCCTTCTAATGTATACCCCCCTTTTTCTGTTCCTTGTGTCAATCAGTGGAATTCCTATGGAATTTATGGTTCTTCCCATTGTTTCTTTCATCTCTCAGTATCCAGTTTTACTTATCAGCAGACCTACAGTAGATGTGTAAAGACAAATCCCTCTCATTCCATTTATCAATCAGTGGAATCCTTCCCATTGTTTCTTTTATCTCTCAGTGCTGGTTTTATCTACCCACGGTTTGTTTGTAAAGACAAATCCCTCATTTCCTTCAGGGTGAAGGGCACAGAGAGTGAAGGGCAGGGAAAGGTGAAGGGTGTTAGGAAAATTCATCCACAAACCCCAGAGGTTTATGTCCAAAAATGAGACAGAGGAGTCCTGGAACTTTATTCCAATAAAGGCAGAGGCCATGGGGCATTCCCCTGGGATGTCTCACATTTTTTGGAGGACACAGCCTCCTTTTTATCCCAATTTCCCGGCTGCATTTCCCTTCTCTCTTTCCCCATTTCTGAGGTACTTGAGAGGTTCAGACTTCTTGATACACCTGATCCCAAAGATTTCCCTCGAATGTACAACCCTCCCTTTTAATTGTTAATTCCTACGGAATTTAGGGATTTTTCTTTCCCATTGTTTCTTTCAAATGCCCTCCTTTTAAAACCTTTTATTTGTTAAATCTTTTTTTCCATTCATCAATCAGGAATTTATGGGATTTTTTTCCCATTGTTTCTTTTACCTTTCAATGCCCACATTTCATTTGGAAGCAAACCCTCAAAGGGCACGGAGGATGAATCAAATATCTTTTTCCATTCATCAATCAGTGGAATCCTTCCCATGGTTTCTTTTATCTCCCAGTGCTGGTTTTATCTACCAGCAGACCCAGAGGTGGTTTGGAAAGGCAAATCTGCTGTTCCTCTAAAGGGCATGGAGGGATGAAGGGGGCATGGAGGGGTGAAGGACACAGAGAGGTGGAGGGCAGAGGGTGAAGGACATGGAGAATGAAGGACATGGAGGGATGAAGGGCATGGAGAATGAAGGACACGGAGAGATGAAGGACATGGAGGGATGAAGGGCATGGAGAATGAAGGACACAGAGGGATGAAGGACATGGAGGGATGAAGGACATGGAGGGATGAAGGACATGGAGGGATGAAGGACACGGAGGGATGAAGGGCATGGAGGGATGAAGGGCACAGAGGGATGAAGGACATGGAGGGATGAAGGGCATGGAGAATGAAGGACACAGAGGGATGAAGGACATGGAGGGATGAAGGACATGGAGAATGAAGGACACAGAGGGATGAAGGACACGGAGGGATGAAGGACACGGAGGGATGAAGGACATGGAGGGATGAAGGACATGGAGGGATGAAGGACATGGAGGGATGAAGGACATGGAGGGATGAAGGGCATGGAGAATGAAGGACATGGAGGGATGAAGGACATGGAGAATGAAGGACACAGAGGGATGAAGGGCATGGAGAATGAAGGACACAGAGGGATGAAGGACATGGAGAATGGGACACAGGGGATGAAGGACATGGAGGGATGAAGGACATGGAGGGGTGAAGGACATGGAGGGATGAAGGACATGGAGGGATGAAGGACATGGAGAATGAAGGACACAGAGGGATGAAGGACATGGAGGGATGAAGGACATGGAGGGATGAAGGACACGGAGGGATGAAGGACATGGAGAATGAAGGACACAGAGGGATGAAGGGCATGGAGAATGAAGGACATGGAGGGATGAAGGACATGGAGGGATGAAGGACATGGAGGGATGAAGGACACAGAGGGATGAAGGGCAGGGAGAATGAAGGACACAGAGGGGTGGAGGTCACGGAGCGTGAAGGGCACAGAGAGGTGCCTGGCAATGCTGAGGGGTGCAAGGGAGGCACGATGGAGCATGCAGATCCCAGGCAGCAGCTGTTCAGCAGCTCCCCACAGGGCTGGGATGGATCCCCCGGGCAGCTCTCTCCCGTGCTGTTAACACGAGCCACACAGAGAGACCTGTCATCTGCTTTCAAGGAATAATGTTCTCCTGCTTCTTCTAAGTGGCATTGTGGGAGATGAAACTGTTTCTCAGAAACAGGCACAAGATTTGAATCGACATTCCCTGAGAAAATGAAATCTGTGGCTAATTTCCCAGAGCGCAGGTTGAGCTGAGCACTCAGTGAATGATCCTCACGCAGAGCCCGGGTGTTCATTAAGCTCCAGCTTCAGCTGCTTTGCTCCTGCCGTGGTCTGACTGCAGAAAACTTTGGCCTTGGAGGCTGTGAAAAACGCCAATCACTTTGTTTTAAAATTTTAAAAGTTTAATAGTGATAAAAAGGTTATAAAAATAGCAATTTAATTAGAGTAATAATAATTTGGACAATTTGGATTAGGACAATATGAGACAATAAAAACAAAGAGTTATGGACAGTCCAGGTACTTTTTTCTGGGCAAAATAAGCCCAAAAAAGGACCCATGTTAACAGAAGGATTAACCCTTAAAAACAACAGCCTGTTGCATATTCATGCACCTCTCATACATGATGCATAAATTCCATTCAAACACAGGATTCTGTCTGGTCATCGTCAACTTCTTCCTCTTAATCCTGATGGCATTTTCAGAGTTGAGCAAGGTGGGAAGAAGTTCATTTCTTCTGATAATGGAGCAATAAATTCTCTTTCTCTGAAAGATTTGGGTATCCTGTGGCTGCTATCTCAGTGCGAATCCTTTCTTTAAGAAGTGCCTTACATAGCATAGTTTCTATTTTAACATTATGTTATAATCTAAAACTATATTTAACACAATACTAAAAAAAAAGAATACAGCTTAACTTTGTAACACAGCACATATAATATTCATTTGAATATTTGCAAAAAGCCAATCTAAAAAATACACATTTTTCACAGAGGCCCAGCACCCAGAGGGACTGGAGTGGCTATTTGGGAACACAGAGACCTGAAGACTGGTTTGCTGTTGTGAGAAATGATCCTCACTTCCGAAAAAACGTTAAAGGTTTGTTGAAGCCTAATAAAAATACAACAGAAGACTGAATAGAGAAAATGTTACAGCATCAGGAACAGGGAATTTTCCTCACCATGTGCTCACCCACACCATGGAGGTTTCACTTTTTAACCCTTTGGCACCTCCCAAAGTTCTGTCCATTGACTCCTCCTTCCCTGCCTGGGGTGGAGATCACTATTTAAAATCTTGATTGTGGATCAGCTGTTGCCATGGTAACAATCCCACCCTCCCAAATGTCCTAAACCCAGGGCACCCTGATAACAACGCAAGGAGGTAAAACACAACTATAAATCTATAAAACTTCTCCTAACACATATCCATGATATTTGTCTTTTAATTGTGAGAGTCAACCGTGGCATTGCTCATCTGTCACACTCTTTGTGGGCACGTTTACCAAGACCACAGATATTTTTAAAAGAAACCGCAAAGTTTTTGAGGCAGAGGAGGAAGACATGGGTTTTCCCAGCTCCAATGCCTCGAAAAAAAGACAAGAAAGAAAATTTTCAAAAAAGAAAAATTTTTGATCAGCTGAGTTCACAGGGAGGTGCTGGGAAGGTGATCATCTCACAGCCAGCCTGTGAGCTGCAGAAATAATTTCATTGAGTATCTTGTTATCCATTTGCATGATTGACAATAAAAAATAATTATTTCAAAGCAAGTAAGTAATCATTAAATCTCTGGATACCAATAGTGAGGAATTAACTCGGCACTAATGGGAATGCAATGTGCTATTATCACGGGGAGAGAAGTAAGTCACTAAATAAAGAATGAGATGGGTGTAGAAGCTGTACTGAAAAGAGGCAGCTGGATATTGATGCAGCTGAAACAGGGAAATCCTTCAGAACAATTGACAGAAATTCCAGCCAAGGTGTTTCCCAGAGCCCCAAAAGCCAAGGTTTGGTGATTTCAGACACATTTCAGTATAGACTCTCTTTGTCCTGGCCAAACCCATACCTCAAGTGAAAGGGAACTGGCTGGAGGAGAAACTGCTTCTGGACCTGGGTATTTGCACCCTGGAAAGTGCCCGCAGAGAGAGAGCAGCTTGCTGCTTTGTCAGGCAAATAATCCTTTATTTCCATCCTGATGCAAAGCTCACCTGGATTCCTCCCCGGAGTCTCTCATCATCATGTTCTCTCATTGTGCTGGAGCACAATCAGGGTTTCAAAGGGCTCGATGAAGCCACGGGAGCTGGATGGGGGATGTTTTTCTCCCCAACAATAGGCGTTGTTAAGGCTTTTGTGTGCAGCTCCTGAGCACCGAGCGGGTAATCTTCGCCAAAGGAAAAGGAAAATCCATAAAGACCATTCCAGCCCTGAAGATTGCTTCATTCCCCGGGGGGTGCAGAGTAAATTCTGTCTCCTGGTGACAGACAGGGCACAGACAGGGGTCCCACAGCCCGAGGAGGGGGATGCTCAGGGAGGGGAGGAGGAAGCTCACTGCCACTCTGTCACAGACATATTTGATGAAAAATCCTTTTGCCAGGATCTTTTCTCCTGAGAAGCTGGGAAGTTTCAGCTTCTCCATGTTTTGCTGCTTTGGAATGTGAATTTGGAGATTTGTTTATGCAGCATGTGAAATTGTTTTTACTTGGTGACCAATGACAGCCTCCTGTGTCGAGGCTGTGAGCAGTCACAAGATTTTATTATCATTCCTTTTCTATTCCTTTCAAGCCTTCTAATGAAATATTTTTTCCTATTCTTTTAGTATAGCTTTATTATATCATTTTCTTTTAATATAATATATATCATAAAATAATAAATCAGCCTTCTGAAACATGGAGTCAAGATTCCCATCCCTTCCCTCATCCTGAGACTCCTGTGAACATTACCACATTTGGTGACCCTGAGTGAAGAAAAATTCCACATTTGGTGGCCCCAGGTGAGGAACATTCCCACACCACTCCATGCTGGCAATGGCAGGAACAGGCAGGGAAGGTGTTGGAAAGTTCTGCTCTTCCTCTGGGCAGTGAGATGCTCCTGGAGCATCTGATGGTGTCTCCTCCCATAAAGCATTTTGTAGACTCTGAACGTGTTTGGTGTCAGTAATCCAAAATCCTTTTAAATGATCCTTAGATTTCAATGGCCTCTCTTGAGGCCCAACGTTAAGTCTTAAAAGGTGAATGCCTTGAGATGATAACTGGGATGGGATGGCATGGGATGGGATGGGATGGCATGGGATGGGATGGGATGGGATGGGATGGGATGGGATGGGATGGGATGGGATGGGATGGGATGGGATGGGATGGGATGGGATGGGATGGCATGGGATGGCATGGCATGGCATGGCATGGGATGGGATGGCATGGGATGAGGGTGTGGGCTTCTGTTTTACCTTTAGAATCAATGGAAAACTACAACCGGAATGTTCTTAGGAAGGTTGAGTTATTTAAAGGTACTGCCAAGTGATGCCATTTCACCGGGCTGTTTAGGTAACAGGTAAATGGTCGAAAATATAGGTTTGAAATAAAATACTTATGGCAAATTAATAAAAACTGAGAAAGTAAGAAAATTTTGATAGAATGTGGTCATTTTGATAGAATTATTTAATAAAAATGAGAAAACAGTGGAAAGACCAGTTCATAAGGGTTTTTTTCCTAAAGCTTTATATAAGTGCCCGAGAGTTTTCTTTCTTTCTGTTTATATTTAGATCAACCTCCTGCATCAGAGATAAAATAATTTTGCTTAATTTTAGAAGCCCCTTAATTTTTCCATTACTTCAGAAGCATTCCTCCCCATCCCCACGGCCTTCAAGCCCAAGACAGTTGCCTAAAGACAAATTAGAGCCCGCGCTTCCTTTGTCTGCTCTAATGAGTGGCTGCCATTAGCCTTGCAATGCTTCCAGGACTGTGAGCTCTTAAATGCCTCTTTTCAATAAAGGAAGATATAATTTTAGTTTTGAATGTTTAAAGTTTAATTACACACTAGCCCCTCTGCAAATCCTCCTTCCCCTTGTTTGCAGGTCTGTGATTTAAAATAGCTGAGGCGGGGGTGAGCTGGCTCGTCCCACCTGGGTGACCTGGGGACAGCAGGGGACAACGTTTGTGGCCAGGTTCTTCTTTGGGCAGCTGGCTCCCAGAGCCCTGCTCTGTCTTGTGGTTTTGATGCCTTAGGATTTTGGCTTTTATATTTTTCAATATATTAAAACATATATATATATATATGTGTGTGTGTGTGTGTGTGTGTGTTTTAATATATGTAAAAATACAGATTTCAATATAAATATAGATGTAATATATTTTATATATATTTATATATATATAATACTCTATGTTAGAGTATTTTATATGTAACAAAATTATATATTAAAAATATATATTATATATAAATATATATTAATATATATAAAATATAGATGTCAATATACATCTATAAAATATATTTTTTATATATTTTATATCTAAAAATACTCTATTTTAGAGTATTTTATATATAATATAAAATTATATAAAATATATTGTTTTATATAAAAATATATATATACTCTACTGCTTTAGAGTATGGCTCTAAACCCAATACAGAGGTTAGCTACTGTCTTCACATTTTGGTCAGACAAAACAATTCCTCCAGGTCTGAGATCCAAGGATGCCCTAGAGCCTCTGGACTCTAAAAGTATAAACAAAGATGAATTGGAGGGAGCAAACTAACTTCATTAACTGAAGCTGTGATTGGAGAATTAACTCCTGATATGTAAATGAAGCAAATTTGTATCTGTCTGAAAAACTCATGGCCATTGTCCACCTTGGGTGTAGCCCCTTGGGGAGGCTTCATCTGCCCTTAATGTTCCTGAAAGCCCTTCAATAAATATATCCTCTTTTATTGTTTTAATTCTGTCTGACCTCTGTTTCTAGGTAAGCCCCAAAAAAGACAACAGTTTTCAAAGTGTCTGGATGTCAAAAAATTCTCTTCTTGGCTCTTCCCTGATCCCAATCACAGCAAACCCCCCAGCAGTGCAAGCTCTGGGCTCAAGAGGGTTTCACCAGGCAAACAATCCATGTTAAAATGTGCCAGCACGATGTGTGTTAATAGAAGCAATTTTAATGCTGAAGTTGGTGCATTTTTTAACAGTTATTTTTAAAATACTAATGCTTTCCATTAGGCAACCTGCAGGTCCCTCCTGGATCTCGTATTTCCCACTGGTTGATTGATTTCAGCAATTTCTCTATTACAGTAAACCCAGGATGTTCACATTGTGTTCCCTGCATGTTTGTGGCATGAAAAAGAAAAACCAACTCTGATTTTCAAAATGATTCTACTCATTCCTTTATGACCGACCAGCTGCAATGGAATATTTTAAATCAAAATAATGAGATTTTTACAAGTGGGTTCTCTTCCCTGTGCTTTCAGTGAGAAGCAGCAGAGACATCCATGCTGCTCTGGGCCCATCCTTGCTGGATTCACTCCCAGAATTTCAGGGAATGCAAATGTGAAGTGAGTTACCAGCAGATTCCCCTCGGGCATGGGCAGCTCTGGTGCAGGGACCTGAGTGGGATTTTCTGGAGCACTCTCAGATTTCTGCTACTGAGAGGAATGAGGGATTTGTCTTTCCAAACCAGCTGTGGGTCTGCTGGGAGATAAAACCAGCACTGGGAGATAGAAGAAACAATGGGAATGATTTCACTGATTGATGAATGGAAAAGGATATTTGCTTTTACAAATAAACTGTAGGTTTGGTGATAAATGAAATTGGACATTGAAAGATGAAAGAAACAATGGGGAAAATCCTAAATTCCATAGGAATTAAAAATTAAAACGGAGGATATATATATGTGTGTGTATATATATATATTTAGACAGGAATCTTTGGTATCAGGCATTCAGGGAAGTTTGTACCTCTCAAGTACCTCAGCCAATGGGGAAAGAGAGAAGGCAAATTAGGAAAAAAGGGAAGCTGTGTCCTCCAAAAATTTGAGAGACCCCAGGGAAATGCCCCATGGCCTCTCCCTTTATTGGGATAAAGTTCCAGGACTCCTCTGTCTCCTTTTTGGCCATAAACCTCTGATGTTTATGGATTAATTTTCCTGACAGTACCTACAGTAATGAATTAATAGAAGGAACAGATCCTGGAAACCCTCGGCGCTGTGACCTTCCTCCTCCAGCTGCAAGAGCAATTAAATGTCAGTTAGAAGGGGCAGGTCCTCCCAAAGGACCATTTCACTGCTCATAACCACAGCCTTTGGCAAGGGAGGCAAGGAGAGCCCTGCTGGTGCTGCTGAGTCACACCAGATAATTGCTCTCAGGTCTGAAGCTGACTGGAAAAATCTGAATTTTCTGCCAGGGATCAGGTCCATAAGCCTGGGCAGCCCCAAAGGCTCCCAGAGGCTGCCATGGCCATCACCCAAGGACCCTGCTGGCCACCCCAACGTGAGTGGGGAACACAGCACTGCCAGAAAGTTCTGGAATGTTCTGCCCAGGGAGGTGGTGGAGTCACCATCCCTGGGGGTGTTTAACAAAGCCTGGATGTGGCACTGGGTGCCAGGGTTTGGTTGAGGTGTTGGGGCTGGGTTGGACTCGATGATCTTGAAGGTCTCTTCCAGCCCAGTGATTCTGTGATTCTGTGATCAGAACCCTGAGGTGTCCATGGCCCCTCTGCATTTCCCCAGGCTGCTGGGGGTTGGTCTGTACCCCCCTGAGGTGACAGGAGCAGTGACATTGGGGTGTGCTACCAAAGTGTAGGGGGATAGAATAGAAGAAAATAAAGACAGGGTAGAAAGCAATCTTACCCCTAAGGAGCTGCAGCTGGGCCAATTATCAAAGATTAGGAACAGGTCTGACTTTAACAGGCCACAGCTGTGAGCAATGAGAAAAAGAGTGGATGGATGGATGGATGGATGGATGGATGGATGGATGGATGGATGGATGGATGGATGGATGGATGGATGGATGGATGGATGGATGGATGGATGGATGGATGGATGGATGGATGGATGGATGGATGGATGGATGGATGGATGGATGTGGGGCAGGGATTGCTGGCAGGTTGAGAAGGGAGCTGGAGTTATTTTGTGAAGAGGAAAGAGTCAGTGCTCTGAGGAGCTGCCCATGAGAAACACCAAGAAGGTGTGAAACTTTTGCAATAAGGAGACAACAGGATGGAACCCCTGCAATGAGATGACAACACCAAAGGCTCTGCTTGGTCTCCCCATGTAGAGCACCAGGATGTCACCAGTGCAGAGGTGCCAGGGCAGGCACAGAGGTGTCCTGGTGCTGCAGGCACAGCTCCATTGACTCTCAGAGTCAGCCTGGATGTAGGCAAAACAGTGCTCAGGTGAAAAATCATTCCTGTTCTCCTGGGGAAAAGCAGGCAGCTGGGAGGATTGCATGCTTCTGCAGAAAGACCAGCCAGTCTTCAGAGGTTTCAGATGCTGCTTCTGTCTTTTCTTTCCCTGCAGAAACAGCTCTTCCCAGCAGCGGGAATGGCACCACAGCCACGGGCTGCAGCTGGTGTGAGCTGGCCCTTCACTGCCAGAGGGTTCATCGGCCCAGCTGAGCCCTCCTCTCCCTCTGTGTGTGCCCAGGTGTGCCTGGTGTGAGCAGGAGGTGCTGTGACAGCTCACCCAGAAGAAAACACTCCCTACAAGGCTAAAGATAGAAAACATCTCTCCCTCTGTGCTGTTGCATTAAGAGCACAGACAGCAAACAGGACATGAACTGCTCTGTTTGCAGCTGCAGGTGATGGGGCAGCAGCAGCAGGAGGAGGAGGAGGAGGAAGGAGCCCAGCTGCTCCTTGGGCTGGGCTGGAGGGGCTGAGGTTGAGCAGCGTGAAAAACACCAAACATTTGTTTTTTAAAATTTTAAAAGTTTAATGATAATAAAATTATTATAAAATAGTAATATAATTAGAGTAATAATAATTTGGACAATTTGGATTAGGACAATATGAGACAATAGAAACAAAGAGTTACTGATATCCGGGTACCTTTTCTGGGCAAAATAAACCCAAAAAAGGACCCACATTAACAGGGGATTAACCCTTAAGAGCAATAACCTGTTGCATATTCATACATCTCATACCTGATGCATAAATTCCATTCAAACACAGGATTCTGTCTGGTCAGTGTCAGCTTCTTCCTCTGAATCCTGACAGTGTTTTCAGGGTTGAGCAAGGTGGGAAGAAGTTCATTTCTTCTGATAATGGAGCAATAAATTCTTTTTCTCTGACAGATTTAGGTGTCCTGTGGCTGCTATCTCACTGCAAGTCCTTTCTTTAGGAAAAAAGTATCCTACATAGCATCGTTTCTATTTTAACATTATGTTATAAAAACTATATTTAACACACTTCTAAAAAAATTAATACAACATATTTTTCTAACATAACACATATAATATTCATTTGAATATTTGCCAAAAGCCAATCGTAAAATACACATTTTTCACAGAGGCCCAGCACCCAGAGGGACTGGAGTGGCTATTTGGGAACACAGGGACCTGAAGACTGGTTTGCTTTTGTGAGACATGATCCTCACTTCCAAAAAAATGTAAAAGGTTTATTATTTATGTTATTTATTATTTATTTAGGTTTATTACAGCATAACTTTCTAACATGACACATATAATATTCATTTTAATATTTCTAAAAAGCCAATCATAAAACAGGCATTTTTCACAAGGGGGAAGGAGCCCAGCTGCTCCTTGGGCTGGGCTGGAGGGGCTGAGGTTGGGCAGGATGCTGAGGTTGGGCAGGATGCTGAGGGTGCTGAGCAGGATGGGCCTGCCAGCCTGAAACTGTTCCAAGGGCATCACCTGGAGGCACCTGCCAGCCCGAGTCTGTCCACGCATGGATCCAGCAGACACACAGACACACAACACCTCCCACTGCTCACAGTGCTCAGGGATGTTAAACCCACTCAGTCTGGGTTCACTCCTCCTTTGCACTGGTGTGACCGTGGTCACAGGGGTCTTTGGATGAGGGAAGAGACGAGGATTTGACTCCATATTTCAGAAGGCTTGATTTATTATTTTATGATATATATATATTACATTATAACTAGACTAAAAAGAATAGAAGGAAAAGGTTCATCTCAGAAGACTAGCTAAGCTAAGAATGGGAAAGAAAAGAATGATAAAAAAAGGCAGCTGTCTCGGACTCTGTCCAAGATAGCTCGGCCTTGATTGGCCATTAATTATAAACATCCAAGAAGGGCCAATCAAAAATCCCCCTGTTGCATTCCACAGCAGCAGATAATCATTATTTACATTTTGTTCCTGAGGCCTCTCAGCTTCCCAGGAAGAAAAAACCCTAAGAAAGGATTTTTCATAAAAAGATGTCTGTGACACGCTGGCATTCTTATCGAGGATGTCCAGGAACTTGGGCTCTAACAAAACACCAAAGCTGCAGAACAAAATGCACAACATGGTGAATTCTAACCATCCCAGAAAATCCAGCCCAATGCTGATAGGACTGGCTATGCTTTGAAACAGTGGCATGAACCCTTCACCTGAGGAAGCCACCAGAGACCTAGCAATGGTTATGAAATGCATTTCAAATACTTCATCATTTCTTATGTTCAGCCCTCAAAAATGGAGCCATCATGATATTTCTATAGTAGCATACATTTTTGTATAAAATTTAATTTAAAAAATGCAAAATGTAATAGCAATAGCCTTCTGTTTTCTAAAATGAGTTCTAAATTTTTGTAAATGTATATGGATGGTCAAACTGAGTTCAGAGTTCACTCACTTGGGAGAGAAAAGGAATGAAGGGCACAGTGGCCACTGAACCACTGTGCTGGCTCTGCCCTCTGGGCTTTTAAATCCCGCTCAGGAAGGGGCAGACAGGGTTGGATGTACAAATACCTGGAGCTGCAGGCAAGGCAAGTAATAGATGTGATTATTTTTATGAATGATGGGCAGGAGCTTTGATTTCCATGGGTGAAACTGTACAAGCTGCCAATTCCTTCAAACCCACCAAATAAATCTGCGTTTTGTGTACAACTTAATTTCAACTTCCCAGCTCAAATGTCTGTGTTTATTCCTGGCAGTAAGCACTGCTTGTAGTTCCCACACAATGCAGCTCATAATTTTTTCACACCTCTCAGCACAGGTGACAGCTTGTGTGCAGAGCCCAATTCATTCTCACACTGAGCACTAAGTTGCAGTTTTTAATGCACCGCAGACAGCACATCAAAACAATCCCACAGACAGATCATACCCAATCCCAAATCACCCTCTCTGTGTCCAGTGAGGCCACAACCAGCCCAGCACTGTGAGACTTCATAATTTCTTGTGCCAGGCTCCTTTTTAATGAATCCCAGGAGGCCTTGTTATGCTAATTGTTGTTTTGCACTGAGTTAATTTCCCAGTGCTGGACTCTAAATGAATCTCCCCAGGCCATGAGACACCATGGGATGGTTCTTTGGCTCCTGTGACCCCCTCCATCCCCCTGGTGCCCCTGGATGCTGTCACTGAGCATCACCCAGCATTACTGCCCACTGATGAAGGTGACTTCTCCCTCCATCTGGGTGCAGGGAGCCAAAACCAGGAATTCAGGATCCTTGCTGAGAAGTCTTTGAAGCCCCTTAAGCTCTAAAATTCTTTGATGTGCCATAATTGCATTTAGTCAAGTTTTAGGTGTATTGTAATGGTATTGATTGTTAATAACAAAGCTGTGGCTGCTTAATGCCAGAAGATGATTCATTTTCAGTGGGAGCAGAAAGTCCGGGGGCAAAGTATTATTTTTGACATACAGTAATTTCTTCTAGCAGGATTATTTTTTCATTTTTTTTCATACCAGCTCTGTGTTCTGGAGGCTGATGGGTGAGTGGGCTCCCGGGCAGGGTGGGCTGTGTGTTCCCAAGGGACAGGGAGTGCCTGTGGGGCCCCAAGGGCACCTTTGGTGAGGGGTTTAACCCTCCACATTTAGAAAAGTCATTGTAGCCACGTGGGGTTGAGTCTCCTCCCAGGCAACCAGCAAGAGGACGTGAGGAGACAGCCTCAAGCTGCTCCAGGGGATGTTCAGGTTGGACATCAGGAGGAATTTTTTCATGGAAATGGTGGTGAGGCATTGGAAGAGCTGCTCAGGGAAGGTTGGAGTCCTCGTCCTTGGAGGTGTCCAAGGGACAGCTGGAGGTGGCACTCAGTGCTCTGGGCTTGGGAATAAGGTGGGGTTTGGTCAAAGCTTGGACTCAATGGTCTTGGAGATCTTTTCCAGCCTCAGAGATTCTGTGAATGGGAAAACACTGCAGAACATGGGCTGGGATGGACCCACCACTCTGGGGCTGTGGGAAGGAGCAGGAGAGCTGCTTCCACCTGGAAAGGACCTTTGCACTTCTGGTGGAAAGCCCCAGAAGGTAGCAGGGGCAGCCCTGGGAATGGCAGCTGGGTCAGGATGTTGGGAAAGACGCTGAGGTGTTGGGATTTGGGGATGTTGGGATGTTGGGACGTTGGAATGTTAGGATGTTGAGATGCTGGGATGTTGGGACATTGGGATGTTGGGATTTTGGGATGTTGGGATATTGGGATGCTGGGATGCTGGAATGTTGAGATGTTGGGATGTTGGAATGCTGGGATGTTGGGATGCTGGGATGTTGGGAAAGATGTTGGGAAAGACGTTGGAATGTTGGAATGCTGGGAATGATGTTGGGAAGTTTGGATATTGGGACGTTGAGATGTTGGGATGTTGGAATGTTGGGGTTTTAGGATGTTGGAATGCTGGGATGTTGGGAAAGATGTTGGAATGTTGGAATACTGGGAATGATGTTGGGATGTTTGGATATTGGGATGTTGAGATGTTGGGATGTTGGAATGTTGGGATTTAAGGATGTTGGGATGTCGGGAAAGATGTTGGAAAGTTGGAATGTTGGGATTTTGGGATGTTGAGATTTTAGGAAAGATGTTGGGATTTTGGAATGTTGGGATATTGGGATTTTGGGAAAGATGTTGGGATGTTGGGAAAGATGTTGAGATGTTGGGATGCTGGGATTCTGAAATGTTGGGATATTGGAATGTTGGGATGATGGGATGTTGGAATGTTGGGATATTGGGATTTTGGGAAAGATGTTGGGATGTTGGGATGTTGGAATGCTGGGAAAGATGTTGGAATGCTGGGATGTTGGGAAAGATGTTGGGAAAGATGTTGGAATGTTGGAATGTTGGGATTTTGGGATATTGAGATTTTAGGAAAGATGTTGGGATTTTGGAATGTTGGGATATTGGGATTTTGGGAAAGATGTTGGGATGTTGGGAAAGATGTTGGTCTATGGAGCAGCTGTCAGCTCCCAGATGAACGTGGGGCCACACTGGTCTGTACATCCACAGGGAGGTGTGATGAGCGAGGCCTCGTGGGGGCTTGTCCCATAAATAACAGAGAAGAAAACCCAGCAGTTTCCTCATTCTGAAATTCCCCACACACGTCCCCTTTATTGGTTAATCCTCGCAGTTAACAAAATAGAAGTTCCTGATTAGCTTTTAGCTCCCAGATTACTTATGTGCAATGCAAAGTGTATTAAAATGTAGTATACTTTTAAAAATTAGATTTTTTTGGTGATAATCCATTCAGCTGTAAATGCATTTCAGTCACAGTGAGAAGATGAAAGAGCCTGAGCCACAGCATTACTGTAAGTAATCAGGCTGGAGGCTAAGGGGGGCTTTCTTTTAGCTGACAAATGGAAGGAATAAATAACCTGGACACTAAAAGTTGCATTAGGCAAATAAACATTTCCACAAGAATTATGCGTGACATTCAAGGGAAGGCAAATAAACCTTGACTTATGGAAAGCTATCAAAGCTCTCAGAGAATTAAATAACAGGAGATCATTATGTAGCATTTGCAGCAGCTTTTGGAGGCTCTCTTTTCTTTGGGTACCACTGGAAATTTGGGGTGGTCAGCTGGTACCTGGTTCTGAGCAGAATTAATGATTTGGTTTCAAATGGAAACACTTCTTATTTATGAGAAATGAGTTTTCCTGTACCTCTGCCTCTCTGTGATGTTGGTGCTCCTGTCCCTGTGGGACCATCTCAGGTGTGATGGGGATTTTCCAGCAGGGCTTGGCACACAGACAGGGCTGATGGCAACAACAATGCCAGTCCTGCCTTGGGGTGGGAACAGCCCCACTGGGGATTGCATGGGCCTCAGAGCAGGGCACAGAATGAAAACAGCTTCATTTTGAACTAAACCCCAGCTCTGACACCAGCACATGGAGCTCTGCCAGAGATGCAACAGCCAACGAGGCATAAACAGCACCAGCACTGCAGCCAGGCAGCCCCTGTGCCTCCCAAGGCAAATCCCTCTTTTCCACCATGCTCAAACTTTTCTTCAAGTGCCCTATGTGTAAAACCTCGGTAAACCTCTATGTAAAACCTTGGTAAACCTTTATGTAAAGCCTTGGTAAACCTGTATGTAAAACCTTGGTAAACCTCTATGTAAAGCCTTGGTAAACCTGTATGTAAAGCCTTGGGAAAGGTGGCAGGAATTGGAGCAGGTGAAGCAGGAGGTTGGGAGGGTGCGGCAGGAGTTTTGCCACGCTGCAAGTCCAAAGGGTCTTGTGAAAGGCACTCCATCCCTATTCCCACTGCATCCAAGAGCCAGTGCAGCTGATGCTTTTAGCCAGCCTGTTTTGGGGCTGTTTGGCAGTGTCTGATCCCCTCAGCATCCAGCAGATCCTGCTACAACACTTTGTCAGCATGTCCTGAGCATCAAAGACTTGTTTCAAGGCCTGGGTTTGTTGTTTTCAACTTTTCTGTGGCTGCACTATTTGGAAAATCAATTATTGGAATCCAGATTATAAGAAATTAATCAAATAACCTGATGGCAACACCGAGTGCTGTGACCCCTCCTGAAGGCTGCAGGAATGTTTGGCTCCAGCAGCAAACACTCTGGTTTTCAGTGTTGCTGGTGGTCCTTGTGGTTGGTTGTGTGTCGTGCCTGCTGCCCCACAAACACTGGGCAGTTTCTCAGCAGCAGCCACAGCGTTTTGCCAGTTCTAAAAGGCCATTTTTCCCTGAGCACACCCTTCTATTTATTGATCCTGCAAAGCATATTGGGATCAAAACCTGGAAAAGCCCCTGACTGATATGCTTCACTCCTCACACAGCTGCCAAATGACCAAACTGAGGCAGGGCTGGGTTCCCTGACCCAAAACAGCGCAGAACATGAAGGCAGCACCTGCCTGGGCAGCCTGAATCCCTGCAGCATCCCAGCAGCATCCAGCATCCCTGCAGTGTCCCTGGCAATCCCCAGCTGTAGCCATGATATTTTCTGAAAAATTCTTTTCCTTAGGATTTTTTCTCCTGAGAAGCTGAGAGGCCTCAGGAACAAAATGTAAACAATGGTTATCTGCTGCTGTGGAATGCAACAGGTGCATCTGGGATTGGTCTCATGTGGTTGTTTCTAATTAATGGCCAATCACAGCCCAAATGTGTCTCTCTCTGGTCAGACACAGAACTTTGTTCTTCATTCCATTCTTCTTCTTGCTTGCTGGCCTGTGACTGTTCAGAGGGGTCTCAGGTTGAGGGAAGAGACAAGGATTTGCCTCCAGGTTTCAGAAGGCTGATTTATTATTTTATGATATATATTACATTAAAACTATACTAAAAGAATAGAAGAAAGGATTTCATCAGAAGGTTAGCTAAGAATAGAATAGGAAGGAATGATAACAAAGGTTTGTGTCTCGGACAGAGAGTCCGAGCCAGCTGGGCTGTGATTGGCCATTAATTACAAACAATCTCAGATGCACCTGTTGCATTCCACAGCAGCAGATAACCATTGTTTACATTTTGTTCCTGAAGCCTCTCAGCTTCTCAGGAGGAAAAATCCTTAGACAAGGATTTTCCATAAAGATGTCTACAACACCAGCCTTCAGATGAAATCTTTTCTTCTATTCTTTTAGTATAGTTTTAATATAATATATATATAATAAAATAATAAATCAAGCCTTCTGAAACATGGAGTCAGATCCTCCTCTCTTCCCTGGTCCTGGGACCCCTGTGAGCAGCACCACACCCAGCCCCAGGGAGATGGGACCTGTGGGCTGCCAGCTGTGCCAGGGCCTTCACTGGCCTGGCAGTGGGCAAAGAACAAGAGGATCTGTGCCCCAGAACGTGGCTCTAGAGATGGCTTTAAATTAATCAATTAGGGAAAAACGAGCTGTGCCATGTAAAATGTCCTTACTCCGTGCGAGTCTTTTGAACTATTAGTTCTCTCGAGGAGATTAATTATGAGCGTACAGAGCTAATGCCCTCTTAATGGAATCAGTTATTCAGTTTAAGGAGTCCCGGGTACTGAGCAGGCAGGCATTAGATATTCATTGTGTAAGTTCCAGATCAAACAGGAGAGGATCAAGCTGATCAGGGCTCTTTACTCTGCTCAGCTGAGCCACACGTGCTGATCTGAGGCGAGCCACAGGCTGGGAGTTGCTCTAATTGTCTCTCCTCCGTATGTAATCCCAGAAACTGCCTTTTAACCTGCAGTAAAAGGGTTATTTACAAAGTGCATACATTTGCATCTCAACTACCTCTCCTCGGCTTGCTGAAACTTGGAGATGAGCTCTTCTCCTGGCTGCTGGGTTGCAGACAGATTCCTCCCCACATCCTGCACAGCTTTCTTTGCTTCTCATTCTGACCTGAATTATCCATTTTTAGTGTCCCTGCTTTTAGGTGCCCATTTTAAGGTAGCAAAGAACCTGAGCTCACATGGCTCCCAGCAGCCTCGTTAGTAATTGGAACAATTAAGGATGCAATGTGCAGCCACTCCAAATTGCAGCACCAAGAGCAAATTCACTTATTCAGCAGCAAATTGCACATGGGGAATTGAAAGCAGCAAGCTTTGAGAGAATTCTAGAGGAAAGGAGAGGATCTTTCCAGAATACCTGAACTCCCTCCAGGACTCCTTCAAAAAGGCATCTTTGGGGCAAAAAGCTCTGTTAGCTGGGGTGAGGATGTGAGAGGGCAGGAAGGGCTGTGAACCTGGCATTCTGATTAAAGAGCCATGGTTTTTTAATGGATTTAACCCAGAAAGCTTGTCTGCAGTCTGGCCCCAAACACAGGCTTCCTGGAGAGGCAATATCTATTTTTTTGTAGGCCAGCCCAGTCAGACATATCAATTATGGATCTGACTGGTGGTGCAGCTTTCCCACTATGGCAGCCAGATCCATCTCCAGTGTTATTCTTTTCCATGGTAGAAACAAAACATTTGCTAAACCGAAGAACACTCATTAGCACACAATGGGAACGACCCAGTATTTTGGTTTCCCACTTGTCTAATTAGTTTTTGCAGATTAGCAAGTAGAACAGCTGAACAATCAATTGGACATATTAATCAGGCCTATTTTGGAAGCTTTAAATAGAGAATATGTTTCATCTCTTCTTTCATTTAGGATATAATGGCTGGTAAATGGACACACACAACATAAATTACACCCTCTAACAAGATGAGAGGAGAAAATGGTGAAGTTGAACATGGAAGGCTGGAGGATTTATTGTCAACTCATTGAGCTGCAGCCTCCCAAGCTGATGAGCAAGAGGGGTGCTGAGCCCCAGCCCCACCAAATGCCCCAGCTCCATCCTCTCTTTCCTTCTTGGAACCACTGGTGAGGGCTGTTCTGATGCACCAAAAGCTCCATCCCCCTTCCCGGGCATGTGACAAATGACAGGGAAAAGACCCAGCAGGGAACAAGAGACTGGGATGGGATGGGATGGGATGGGATGGGATGGGATGGGATGGGATGGGATGGGATGGGATGGGATGGGATGGGATGGGATGGGATGGGATGGGATGGGATGGGATGGGATGGGATGGGATGGGATGGGATGGGATGGGATGGGATGGGATGGGATGGGATGGGATGGGATGGGATGGGAGGTCTGAAAAACCATTCCAGGAGCAGCTCCTGGCAGAAACATCCCAGCCAGTGCCTCCAGCTCTGCACAGGGATCAATTTCCATGTGGGATCCCAGCTAGAGCTACTCCCACCTCCTTCCTTGGAGGCTGGAGAACAGGCAGCCATGGCTCACATTTCTTTGATGCATTTCTTAGGAAAAAAGGGAGTGTATCCAGCTGGGTTTGCTGGCAGGTACAAGCGGGGAGGAGGTTTGAGATCCTTTGTTCTTCAGGTGGTCGTGACACCGGCGGAGCCTTCTCTGAATGAAGAATGGCAGAGCAGGGTGGCCTGGTGGTCACTGAGCAGCTCAAAGTTAAACTTGAGAGTGAGGTGCCTGGCTTAGGCAGGAGGGAGGGGAAGCAGACACTGTCTGTGTGCCCACAACTGCTGGGAGAGCTCTGGCTATCAAAGGAACAAGGTCAGATGAGAGAGAAATCTTTTGTATCTGCAAACCTCTGCCATCAGATCCCAGGCACTGCAGCTGACTCATACCTGAGCAGTGCTGCTGTCTGTAGGTGTGAGGCAGACACAGAGATATGTTTGATACATTATTCCCATTTGCAAAGGTTCAATAAAAAACGTGTGGGTTGTTGCAAATTATTTCTCCCATCCTTCTTGCAATGAAGTTAACAGCTGAGCGCATTCAAATGCATCAGTTGTATAAATTCGCAGGGCATTTTCATGTTTCAATCTAGTTATGTATTTCTAGTTGACCAAACATGTTCAAATTACCATTAACTGCAATCCTATCACTTGGTTCACTGAGCAGAAAGGCAATATCTGTGTTTTAACCCCTGCAGAGCTGAGGCTGGAGATGGAGAGAAAGGAGGGGAAGGAGGAAGGGGGGTACACAGGTCTGATCTCCCTCCCATAATTGGGAATAAGCCCCAAAATCCAATTAAGGTGAGAATGAGGGTCTGTAGGGCAAGCCCTGCCAGAGAGGGGAGCAGGACCAAAGGAATGGAGGCAGCAATTCCTGGGAGGGCTGCTGGGGTGGCCTCTGCAGGGCAGACCTTCCGTGGGTTTGATGCCTTTTTGGGCTGCCTAAAAACAGAGCACAGACAAAATTAAGGCAATAAAAAGCAGTTCTATTTATTTAAGGGCCTTCAGGGACATTTAGGGCAGGGGCTACACCCAAAATGGGTGATGGGTCACAGTTTTCACATTTTATAAGTTTGGGCCATTTGCATATTGGGGGTTCATCTTCCAATTACAGCTCCAGCTAATGAAGTCATTGACCCCAAGTCTGCTGCCCCCAACTCACTTTTGTTTCCATCTCTCAGGGCCTGAGGCAGTGAGGTGTCCTTGATTGCCAGGCCTGGAGAGGAATTGTTGTGTCTGCCCAAACCGGGAAAGCAGCAGCTCACACTGTGTGTGGAGTTTGGAGTTCTACACTAAAGAACTGCAGGATTACAAATACATGAAAAATATAAAGGTTAAAACCCTGAGGCATCAGGTTCAGTGCCATGTCTGGCTCCAGCAATGTGGGGACACCGTCCCTGTGTCCCCCTGCCTGCTGAGGGCTGTGAGTGCTCATTTTATGAATGGCCTCCTTTCCTCTGTCCTTCCAAGAGGTGTCCCTGCACTGCTGGGTGCTCTGGGAATTGTTTAATGTCCCACTTTGGTTTTTAAAGCTGCTGCATCCCGCATGAGCTAAGCTGAAATGAGGCTCTGCCAGGAAGAAAATGTCTCTGCAGAGCCAGGGCTGGCTGTCAGATGGTTTAACCCTCCCCTCCGTCCCTTCTGCCCCGTGTCCTCCAGCACCCTGATGGATCTGGCCAACACCAGATGTTTAACCTGCCTGTTCCCCCACATCTGCCCAGCATGTCAGCTCCTCACTGAGGATGTCCCTCCCTGGGGTGACCCTGTGGCAGCACCACGCAGGCAGGGACTAAATCTGGCCACAGATTATGGTGCAAGAGTCCCCCAGTGACTCCCCCAGTGCTGCAGCAGCCCCAGCCTGATCCATGTATGTCACAGACATCTTTTCACAAAAAATCTTTTCTTCAAGATTTTTCCTCCTGAGAAGCTGAGAGGCCTCAGGAACAAAATGTAAACAATGGTTATCTGCTGCTGTGGAATGCAACAGGTGTGTCTGGGATTGGTCTCATGTGGTTGTTTCTAATTAATGGCCAATCACAGTGAGCTGGCTTGGACAGCGAGCCCGAGCCACAAACTTTTGTTATCATTCTTTCTGATTCTATTCTTAGCTTAGCCAGCCTTCTGATGAAACTTTTTCTTCAATTCTTTTAGTATAGTTTTAATGTAATATATATATCATAAAATAATAAATCAAGCCTTCTGAAACATGGAATCAGATCCTCGTCTCTTCCCTCATCCAAGAACCCCTGTGAACACGGTCACACATGTACACATTTCCCAGGGAAATGGAATCCAGGAGTTTGCACTGGTGGGGCAGCTGTGGTGGTGTGCAATGCAGCCTGTGACACAGAACAGACATTCCTGACCCTTTCTGAACCCCACAAAGCAAAAGAAAAGAAAGATAAATGGATGGAAATGAATGCTAAAATCTCAGTGTGTAGCACACTGGAGATCTGTCTGAATGCTGCTGCAAGGAAAATGAGACATGGTCTGAAGTCAGCATGAATGACACTGGAATTACCTTAAAAATTCACCATATTTTAATCACTGTCATGCAGGAAAAGTGTTTTCCACCTGCAGTTTGGCACTGTTGCCCTGCTCTGCAGGAGCAGCTCAGCTCTGTTGCTGGCAGTCCATGGGGCATCAGTCATTGCAGAGAGCAATTTCTCAGCAAATTATAAGTCAAAATTCTCCTTTCATTGATAATGCCATTTGATGCCAAGCAAAGAGGTCTGCTCCAGCTCTGCCAGGGCTCCCTCAGTGCAAACCAAACCCCATTCTTGCAGCTTGAGGAATGTGCAGTGTCTGGGGTCTGGCTCTGGCAGGAGAGATGGGGACAGCAGGGAGACCCCTGGGCTGCTCAGGGAGATGCTGGGAGATTTGTGCCTGTGGATGGGATTGGTCTCACATCTGGCTTGGACAGCGAGCCCGAAGCCACAAACTTTTGTTATCATTCTTTCTGATTCTATTCTTAGCTTAGCCAGCCTTCTGATGAAACTTTTTCTTCAATTCTTTTAGTATAGTTTTAATGTAATATATATATCATAAAATAATAAATCAAGCCTTCTGAAACATGGAATCAGATCCTCGTCTCTTCCCTCATCCAAGAACCCCTGTGAACACGGTCACACATGTACACATTTCCCAGGAAATGGAATCCTGGAGTTTGCACTGGTGGGGCAGCTGTGGTGGTGTGCAATGCAGCCTGTGACACAGAACAGACATTCCTGACCCTTTCTGACCCCACAAAGCAAAAGAAAAGAAAGATAAATGGATGGAAATGAATGCTAAAATCTCAGTGTGTAGCACACTGGAGATCTGTCTGAATGCTGCTGCAAGGAAAATGAGACATGGTCTGAAGTCAGCATGAATGACACTGGAATTACCTTAAAATTCACCATATTTTAATCACTGTCATGCAGGAAAAGTGTTTTCCACCTGCAGTTTGGCACTGTTGCCCTGCTCTGCAGGAGCAGCTCAGCTCTGTTGCTGGCAGTCCATGGGGCATCAGTCATTGCAGAGAGCAATTTCTCAGCAAATTATAAGTCAAAATTCTCCTTTCATTGATAATGCCATTTGATGCCAAGCAAAGAGGTCTGCTCCAGCTCTGCCAGGGCTCCCTCAGTGCAAACCAAACCCCATTCTTGCAGCTTGAGGAATGTGCAGTGTCTGGGGTCTGGCTCTGGCAGGAGAGATGGGGACAGCAGGGAGACCCCTGGGCTGCTCAGGGAGATGCTGGGAGATTTGTGCCTGTGGATGTTGATGACACTGAGGATAACAGAGGTGAGGCAAGGCAGAGCAGACCCACTCATGTGTTCCTTAATCCCCCATAAAGGTTTGGGGTATGGGAATCATCAGCGGGCAGCAGGAACTGATAACAGCCCTGACTACTGCATGTGTCAGCTGGGACTCAAAAAGCTGGAGCAATAAAAAATAGATAAAGGAACCATTCCAGGCTGCTGCAAACCCCCTAAATTGCACTCCTGACTTTTAACACCCATCTGCCCGGTGCTAAAAAATCAATTTTGTGCTGGTGGTGACAGGATGTGAATCTGGAGAAGCCGCCGCTCGTGCCTCAGCCCTGCCAGGACAGCACGGTCCAGGAGGGCAGGACAATGCCAGCTCTGGGGGCACAGCAGGGCCGCCAAGGGGGCAGGTCAGAGCTGCCAAGCTGCTGGAGGCAGGCCAGCCCCACAGCTTGTTGCAGCTCCTTTGGAGGAGCAGGAGCAGGCTGATGAGCTTGCTGTTTGATGTGAGATTTAACCTCGGGTCAGCTGGAAGCTTTCCTGCACCTGGCTGAGGCTCTGCAGCATGAAAGATGCTCATCAGAAAGTATTTCACCTTGATGATATACTCTTGTCTCTCTTCTGGCAACCAGCTAAGATGCACCATTATGGTTATTTTGAGAGAGAAGTCAGTCTAACACAGGCTTTTTTCTCGCTTGGTGTATCCCTCCCACGAGACTCTGCCTGCCTCACAGGGACCAGGCTCAGGCTCTTCATGTATTAGTCATTAGCCCGGAAGAAGCTATAAATCTAATGAACATGCCAATGTTTCTTCAAGGTACCAGTAGGTACTTTCAGAAAAATTAATTCTCCGTAAAAATCAGATCAAATAAATAACGCTCGCCTGGAATGTCTGGCACAATTCATCATTTCAGAGCTCGGGACTGGGGAGGATCACTGGATCGTGTCTCTCACCTCGTTTAGAATGTGGCCCATCACACACAGTGTCTGGGAGGATGTGGCCCTTGTCTGGGGGACTGAAGCCAAGATTTGGGGTTGGGCTGGGCTGGGCTCCTGTCCCAGCCATGGAGAGCACTCCCCTTCCCTGGCACAGCATTCATCTGCTGTAAGGACATCTGTTGGGGAAGGTGAAACAGGAAAGCCTTATCAATATGATTGCCTGGAAAAAGATTTTGAGAATATAGAAACTCTAAGCGAGATTGAAATGAAAGCAAGCTTTGAGAACCCTCAGTTCCTGAACAACTGGAAAACAATGGCATGGCCAGCTGAAGGTGATCCCCTTTGGATCAAACAATACCCTCTGCTTGCAGACAGGCCCAAGGCTCAGAGCAGCCCCTGCCAGCTTGGCAGAAGGGGCCCAAAGAGGAGTTTGTAGGGTTTAAAATGGAACCCAGTGTGGTGATGTAATGATTCTTCTAGGCTGTATGTAAATGCCATAGGATTTGTATCTTGTACTAGATTGGTTAGTGAGAATGAGAATATTCAACACAGAAGAAGATTTATTGTATTGTAACAGGAACTTCGCTCACTTACTTTCTATGCTCTTAGCTCTTACCTCTTGTCTCTTAGCTCTTACTTTTCCATGCTCTTACCCTTTTACTCTCTCCCCCTCTCTCGCCCTCTCCTCCCTGGGCCCTGCTCTGAGCTGTGGCTGGCAGCTCCCAGCAGGGCCCTGCACCCAGGCCCTTTGCAATAACCCACAAGTTCCCAGCCCTGGCTGCAGAGCCAGATCTCTGCTCTCTGTCCGTCCTCACCGTCCTACCCCCCGTCAATCCTACAGACATCTCTCTTTTCTGCCTGATGTGAGCATTTCCTCCAGTCCTCCTTCCATCTGCCCACTTGTTTTGCAGGTGCTGCCCAGGAGCTGCTGGCCTCACTGGCAGGTGAGTGTTAAATGTGGAGAACAGGTGGAAAAAGCCACTTGTAGTGGTCATTGCTCTAGAGTCTCACCTTTGGAGAAAGGGGAAAAGGCCTCACAGCATTTCCCTTAATTAGTGTCTAGTCTCTGTGCAACTTGACATCTCCATTTAATTTTGTTTGCAATATACATGCAGGGCAGAATGATAATGTAATACTGTGATGATCGTTCCTGAGACAGTCACTTATTCAAAATATTACTCCTGTTTAATCAGTGCAGCCAAGTGATTTATTGACTTGCATAACCAATCTTGCCTGGCTGTAATTAAAACAGCGACGTTCCCCGAGTCCATCACATGCAGTAAATTGTAAAGAGCCATGTCAGGGCCACATTAATGCTGATGATTCACAGGGTGACAGTCAAGGCCCCCCCAGCTGGGCTCATCCTCCTCCCTCTGCTGAGCATGGCAGGTCCGGCAGGAGCTGGAGCTCAGGGAATGTGCAGTCCTGGCAGGTGACAGGGACAAGCTGGATACTGTGATGTGTCCAGAGAAGGGACACTGTGAGTGAACCAGTTGTGGGTTTCTCTGGGTCTGGATTGAAGGCACTTGAGACAGTAGTTCATGTTTGAACCCAGATGTTTATTATTTCTGATCAGTGAAACAGTCTCACTGCTGTGAGTTCTGCAGCTTTTCATTAGAAGGCACAAAATGGCCAAAAAATCTCTTGGTACAAGGTCTTTTAAGACTAAACCATCCAATTAAAAACTGACACCTGGATTGTTTTCCTTTTAACCCAATAACTGATCCCAAAGAGCCCCCAGTGGAGATTTTCTGCCCAATTACAAAATGCCACCCAAACCCATGAAGAAGGAGGAAGAAGAAACCCAGGATGACACCCTGTGCCCTCCATCTTGCTTCCATCCACAACACACTAAAAATCCCAAAACCTAAACTGGGAGGATGAGTCAGGCTGGGGAACTATCAGCATCTCTGGGTCTGGATTGAAGGCACTTGAGACAGTAGTTCATGTTCAGACTGAGGTGTTTATTATTTCTGATCAGTGAAACAGTCTCACTGCTGTGAGTTCAGCAGCTTTTCATTAGAAGGCACAAAATGGCCAAAAATCTCTTGGTTACAAGGTCTTTTAAGACTAAACCATCCAATTAAGAACTGACACCTGGATTGTTTTCCCTTTTAACCCAATAACTGATCCCAAAGAGCCCCCAGTGGAGATTTTCTGCCCAATTACAAAATGCCACCCAAACCCATGAAGAAGATGAAGAAGCAGCTTGAAGAAGAAGCCCAGGATGACACCCTGTGGCCTCCATCTTGCTTCCATCCACAACACACTAAAAATCCCAAAACCTCAATTTCTCACCAAGTGACACACCTACACTGCTCTCTATAATCTATTTCACACTTTTGTGGGTTCCAGTCTGTTCTGGAGTTTAGGAAACTTTCTCCATGAATGAGGGTCAGAGTCAGTGCTGCCCTGGGGGTCAGGGCACCCCAGAGCAGACAGAGAAATATTCCCAGTGCCCTGGGTTTCCACAGGCATTCAGGGCTTTTCCCAGGAGGGCTCTGGGGGAATAACTCTGTTTTTATCAGGTGATGTCTGATACCGTCTCAATTTATGGTCAGCGTGAGGAGAAGCTCAGGGATGCTCTGGACCAGAGGAGAGCCCAAAGCTGGGGCACAAACTGAGAGCTCTGAGTGAGCTGCTCACTTCTTTCCAGGCCTTGGCAGGAGTGAATGAATTTGCAGCCCTGGAGGCAGAAGGCAATGGTGGCACAAGTGTTTGAAATGCCACGAGTACATCTGGTGCTCCTGGCTGTGAATGAGGGGAAGGTCACGCTCTGTCCCCCACGCCCCTTCCCCTGCCCGAGGTCTCCCGGCACACCAGATCATCCTGACCACTGATAATATCATAATTTCACTTTTATTACTGGAGAGTTTGTGAAAATCAGTTTCTTTTTTTTTTTTCGAGTCAAATTCCAACAACCAAAACTCAGATATTCTAAAAAAAAAAAAAAAAAAAAGTGGAAGATGTCAGCTTGTCATTGAGAAAAGAACAACTGTCAAAACCCAAAGATTTTCTGCCAAAACCCACTGAAAAATGTTGGCTGAAAACTGCAGAGCATGAGAAGCCAGTCCAAGAGAGTCAGTTTGGGTGTTGTCAGCCTTTTTTTGACAAAAATCCTAAATATTTTGAAGAAAGGGGCAGCTTCCAGGAATGTCTCTTTTCAGCAGCTCCACATCCTGCAGGTTCTGACCCAGCATTCCCCAATGGGAGCCTCAGTGGTGCCTGCTGCAGCACTGACCCACAGAAACCATGGGGGAGAAGATCATGATTTCAGTGGTGGTGGTGGCTCCTTGCTGCCCTCAGACCCTCCCCAGGAAGGGAGAGGTCAGGTGGGGAATTGGAGAAGAGAGAGTGCCCTCAGTCCTGCTTCTTTTGCTGGTTTTTTATTGGTTTGGCAGTGCCCTGCCCAGGAAGGATGCTCAGAACTATACCCAGGCTCAGAGCTGTCCCCAGCCACGCCAGCCCCTCACTCCTGGGCAGGATGGAGAGGTCTGGGGGAGGCAGAGGAGACCAAATTCCTGTGTCCAGTTCTGGCCCCTCAGTTTGGGAAGGATTTTGAGATGTTTGAGCCCATCCAGAGTGGGCAACGAGGCTGGAGAGGAGCTGGGAACACAAACCCTGTGAGGAACCCCTGAGGGAGCTGGGGGTGCTCAGCCTGGAGAAAAGGAGACGCAGGGGTGCCCTCATCACTCTCTGCAGCTCCTGCAAGGGGCCTGTGCTCAGCTGGGGCTGGGCTCTGTCTCCAGGCACTGACAGAACCAGAGGACACAGCCTCGAGCTGCACCAAGGGAAATACAGGTTGGATTTCAAGGAAATCCAGGTTGGATTTCAAGGAAATGTGTTTTACAGAAAGCTGATAATGTTCTGGAATGTTCTGCCCGGGGAGGTGGTGGAGTCCCCATCCCTGGGTGTGTTTAACAAAGCCTGGATGTGGCACTGGGTGCCAGGGTTGAGTTGAGGTGTTGGGGCTGGGTTGGACTCGATGGTCTTGAAGGTCTCTTCCCACCCAGTGATTCTGGGAATTCTGTGATTCTGTGAAATTCCTGCTGTGGAAATGGAAAGCAGAGAGCAGCAGCCTGCAGTGAAACCATCAGCCCCAGGCAGTCAGCTCGGAGAGGGCTGGGAGAGAGGCAGGGAAAGGACAGGAGGTGCTGCAGGGCAGAGAAAACCATCTGGATGACTCTTGACTCTCACCCGAGGCTCTTGTCCGTGTGCTGGAGAGCTGTGGCGTTGTTTAAACCCACAAAAGGATTCACCTGGCAGCTCTCACCTGCCTCGGCTGCTCAGGCTGGGCTGGCAGGGCTGAACAGCCGGTGTGGGGTCTCCACTTCCAGCACAGACAGTCCAGGAGGGCTGGGGTGTCACACTGTCCTCAGGGAGGGTGTGAGTGTCACATTGTCCCCAGGAGGGGTGTGAGTGCCACAGTGTCCCCAGGGAGAGGTGGGGTTGTCACACTGTCCCCAGGGAGGGCTCTGGGTGTCACACTGTCCCCAGGGAGGGCTCTGGGTGTCACACTGTCCCCAGGGAGAGGTGGGATTGTCACACAGACCCCAGGGAGGGCTCTGGGTGTCACACAGACCCCAGGGAGGGGTGCAGGTGTCACACAGACCCCAGGGAGGGGTGTGGGTGTCACACTGTCCCCAGGGAGAGGTGGGATTGTCACACAGACCCCAGGGAGGGCTCTGGGTGTCACACAGCCCAAACGGTGCTGCAGCCCCTGGCAGGAGCTGTCACCTCCCACAGGTGTCCCTGGGGCTGCCCCAGCACCTTTCCAAACCAGCTCTGGGTCTGCTGGGAGATAAAACCAGCACTGGGAGATAAAAGAAATAATGGGAAGGATTCCACTGATTGATGAATGGAAAAAGAGATTTGATTTTACAAATAAACTGTAGGTTTGGTGACAAATGAAGCTGGACATTGAAAGGTGAAAGAAAAATCCCTAAATTCTGTAAGAATTAAGAATTAAAAGGGAGGGTTGTACATTAGAGGGAAATCTTTGGTATCAGGTGTATTCGGAAGTCTGAAGCTCTCAAGTGCCTCAGAAATGGGGAAAACCCCCTAAATTTCATAAGAATTAAAAATTAAAAGGGAAGGTTGTTCATTAGAAGGGATTCTTTGGGATCAGGTGTTCTGGTACCTCTCAAGTACCTCAGCCAATGAGGAAAAAGAGAAGGGAAATGCAGCTGGGAAATTGGGATAAAAAGGAGGCTGCGTCCTCCAAAAATTGGAGAGATCCCAGGGGATGCCCCATGGCCTCTGCCTTTATTGGAATAAAGTCCCAGGACTCCTCTGTCTCCTTTTTCGACACAAACCTCTGGTGTTTGTGGATGAATTTTCCTGACAGGTGTGAGCAGTGAATGGGGGACTCTGTGCAGCCCCAGCCCTCAGGCAGAGCCTGCGGACGGAGCTTTCTCCTCTCCCCATGGCAAGATGCGATTGCCACCTACAGTTCTGCTGGCACAGGCAGCACAGGCAGTGCCACAGCTCCTGCTCCAGTGCTGCACCTCGGGCACTGCTTCAGCTCCTCCCTTCTGGACATGAAAATTTTCCCTCTCCCAGGCATGGGAATTTTCCTTCTCCCAGGCATGGGAATTCTCCTTCTCCTGAGCATGGGAATTTTCCTTCTCCCAGGCATGGGAATTTTCCTTCTCCAGGGCATGGGAATTTTCCCTCTCCCGGGCATGGAAATTCTCCTTCTCCCGGCCATGGGAATTTTCCTTCCCCAGGGCATGGGAATTTTCCCTCTCCCGGGCATGGAAATTCTCCTTCTCCTGGGCATGGGAATTTTCCTTCTCCCAGGCTTGGGAATTTTCCTTCTCCCAGGCTTGGGAATTTCCCTCTCCCGACCATGAGAATTTTCCTTCTTCCAGACATGGGAATTTTCCTTCTCCCAACCATGGGAATTCTCCTTCTCCCAGGCTTGGGAATTTCCCTCTCCTGGCCATGGGAATTTTCCTTCTCCCGGACATGGGAATTCTCCTTCCCCAGGGCATGGGAATTTTCCCTCTCCCAGATATGAGAATTTTCCTTCTCCCGGGCATGGAAATTCTCCTCCTGGATGCATTGGGCATTTTCCCTCCGGCACAATCCCCCGCCCCTGGCTCTGTCCGTGGTGCCTGTGCTCCTCCTCCAGCCTGACAGCGCAGCCCCGTCCCCATCTGTGATTACAAATTAGCAGCCTAATCCTAACTATCTCTTTTGCCTGGAGATGCTTGTCTGAATCTGATTTTTAATCTGTCTTTACCAGCTGCTCCTGCTGCCGCCCTTTGCAATTTATTTTGCATGTGACTTACACTGGGTAAAAAAAAAAAATCTGCCTAATTGTCTCCGATGTCAGACATCCTTTTAGCTGGAGATGGTGCTTTACATGTTCCACAGCACACGGGGAGCTCTGCCAGCTCTCTCTCTCTGCTTTTCCTTGGGGTTTATTGACTACAGAGAGGTCCTGCTCTAATCTTCTCCTCTCACACCCTGTTTCTTTCCCTAAGAACCACTAAGCTCCTTGAGTCTCCTGTATCATCTCTGCGATGGGCAGAGCTCCTCGCTGCTCATCCCCTGCTCAATCCCATTGAAGTGCAGGGCAGTGCTCCGCATCCCAATCAGCACAGATTTTTTTATTTTTTTTTCCCCTTGAATAGCCTGGTTTATGCACGCTCTGAGGGAGACAACCAGCCTCCTAAAGACTGAAATCCTTCCAAAAGGGATTTTAAGTATTTCAGATAAATCTTACTAATGGTAAATGTAGCTATTCACTCCCAGCTCTTCATACGAGGGATTTGACCCTTTTTTATGTTAATGCCGCTGCTGCTCAGGGTTCTGCTGCCTCTCCCCTTTTCCTGCTGTCTGCCACCAGCCATCCATTCCCCCCTGAGCTGCGGGTCCCCAAGCCCCCAGCCCTGTTTTGTCCTGTGGAGGGGTGGCTCCTTCTCCTTTTCTCCAGGGATGTGTGGGATGAATGCCAGGGGGGATGGCCAGCCCAGCAGCAGGGGCACAGGCTTTGTGTCACCCACCAGTGTTGTAATTTTTATGCTTTATAATAGTTTTGTCTTTGTATCCCCTTATTTTCCCCGAATGGTTTGCCCCAGATTGTGTCCCCTCCCGAGGATCAGTGCCAGCTCTCGGGGACAGCAGAGAGAGGGCATGTCACTGTGGAATTTTCTGAAAAATCCCTTTGCCAGGATTGCTTCTCCTGGCAAGATGAGAAGCCTCAGCTTCTCCCTTTTTTGCTGCTTTGGAATGTGATTTGGAGATTGTTTATCCAGCATGTGAATTATTTTTAATTAATGGCCAATCACAGCCAGCTGTGTTGGACTCTGAGTCTGTCACGGGTTTTTATTATTCATTCTTGTTAAGCCTTCTGATGTAGACTTTCTCCTTCTTTAGTATAGTTTTAGTATATAATTTCTTATAATATCATATCATATTGTTGTCGCAGACATCTTTTATGGAAAATCCTTTCCTTAGGATTTTTCCTCCTGAGAAGCTGAGAGGCTTCAGGAAAAAAAATGTAAACAATGGTTATCTGCTGCTGTGGAATGCAACAGGTGCATCTGTGATTGGCCCATCTTGGATGTTTCTAATTAATGGCCAATCACAGTCAGCTGACTCAGAAAGAGAGCCCAAGCCACAAACCTTTATCATTCTTTCTTATTCTATTCTTAGCTGCCCTTCTGATGAAATCCTTTCTTCTATTCTTTTAGTATAATTTTAATGTAATATATATCATAAAATAATTAATCAGCCTTCTGAAACCTGGAGTCAGATCCTCGTCTCTTCCCTCAACCAAAAACCCCTGTGAACACCGTCACATATCATATCATATCATATCATAAGAAATCAGCCTTCTGAGAACTTGGAGTCAAATTCTCATCTCTCACCTCGTCCTGGGGACCCTCACAACACCACAACAGGAGCATCCCCTTTGGGAATGGTTTCCTTAGATGGTGTTTCTCTCCCTGGGCTGTGCCAGGTCCTGGTGCTGTGCTGGCACCCCTGGGGCTGTGCCCAGAGTGTGCAGACACTGACAGGGCTGGGAGAGAGCAAATCACTGTGTGCACACGTGTCTGCTCAGAGCTGCTGTGCAGCGATACCCTGCCACATGAAATGAGCAACAAATTACACCGGGGTCTCACTAAAGAAAGGAAAGAAGGGTTGTAAGAAGGCTTCTGGAAATGTTCCGGAGGAATTTCTTGGCGTTGCTGCCTCCTGCCTGTCTGGGGCTCGTCAGCAGCTGACAAGGAGCAGTAAATGGATCGGGCAGCGCTGTCAGGAGCGCTGGGCTCCTTCTCCTGCTGTCACTCAGCTCTGCCAGCCCCATGGAAGCTGCAAAGCAACAATCTCCGAGCTGCTCCCTTCCCTTCCCTCGAGCCCAGGGGAGCACCTGGACAGAATTCTCCCCTCTGCCTGGCTCTCTCTGGAGGTGGCTGTGGCAGGGCGAGCTCTTGCCCCAGAGATTCCCCCCCAAGCAAAGCCCGGGGACTCTGCAAGGCTCAGGGTTCCTCAGAGGAACTCGAGCACTGAGGTTTCTGAGGAAATTCTGCCTCTCTCTGTCAAAGCGCGTTCTGTGCAAACGCTGCCCTGGGAGCAGCTCCAGAGCCCGAATCCCAGAATCACAAAATCAAACAATCACTGAATCCCAGAATCCCAGAATAATGAGGTTGGAAGAGACCTCTGAGATCATCAAGTCCAACCTATGCCCTAACACCTCAGCCAGACTATAGCACCAAGTGCCATGTCCAGCCTTTTTTAAACACATCCAGAGATGGTGATTCTACCACCTCCCTGGGAAGAGCATTCCAGTACTTTATTATTCTTTTGGTGAAAAATTTCTTCCTAATATCCAACCTATACCTTCCCTGATGTAGCTGGAGACAGTGTCCTCTGGTTCTGTCACAGACCAGCCCCACCTGTCTGCAGCCTCCCTTCAGGGAATTGTAGAGAACAATAAGTTCACCTCTAAGCCTCCTTTTCTCCAGGCTAAACAGCCCCAGCTCCTTCAAATGTTCCTCATAGGGCTTGTGTTCCAAGCTCCTCACCAGCCTTGTTGCCTTTAAAGGAGCACAACCAGCCTGTGTGAAGCAGCCAGAGGAGGGAGGCTCAGCAGCCACAGGAGGAAGGCTCAGCAGCCACAGGATGGGATGCTCAGCAGCCACAGGAGGCTCAACAGCTGCAGGTGTTTGCAGCTGAGTCCCTCAGAGCCAGGGGAGACCTGGCAATGCCAGCCCCAGCCATCCCCCGGGCTGCAGCAGCCCGTGCTGCAGCAGGGTTGCCTTCCCTGATTGCTAATTTAGATTTTCCTGCCATCCCACACAGTGGAATCAGGGGAAATAAAATTACAGACTTATTCACTCTTTTTGTACAGCTGATGCGCTGATTACCTGTCAATCACAGAATTGCATTAACATCTGACAGTGTGTGCATAACAATTACCCCCATCAAATTAAGGAAACCTTTCACACTCAGAGACACAGAGAGGGAGGAAATTCAATCAGCGTAATTAGTTCAATCAGAAAAGATCTTCTTTTCATCAAGAAGGGGAAAAACGTACAGTGGGAGCAGGGTGGGAGCCAGGTACAGCTCCAGGAGGAGAGGGTGGCTCAGCCAGTGCACAGCGCCTGGCCCGGCATGGTGGGGTTGGATCCCCAGCCAGGGGTGATGAGGGTGTGCCAGGCTCTGTGCTGTTGGGGAAGATGAAGCAGAAAAGCCTTATAAATATGATTGCCTGGAAAAAGATTTTGAGAATATGGAAACTATAAGGGAGATTGAAATGAAAGCAAGCTTTGAGATCCCTCAGTTCCTGAACAACTGGAAAACAATGGCATGGCCAGCTGAAGGTGATCCCCTTTGGATCAACCAACACCCTCTGCTTGCAGACAGGCCCAAGGCTCAGAGCAGCCCCTGCCAGCTTGGCAGAAGGGGCCCAAAGAGGAGTTTGTAGGGTTTAAAATGGAACCCAGTGTGGTAATGTAATGATTCTTATAGGCTTGGATTTGTATCTTGTATAGATTGGAAAGAATGAGAATATTCAGCAGAAGAAGATTTATGGTATTTGTATCTTTTTATGAAAAATCTTTCTTTAGGTTTTCCTCCTGAGAAGCTGAGAATGAAAAATATTCAGCACAGAAGATGATTTTTATGGTCTGTGATTGACCCATGTTGGATGTTTCTAATTAATGGCCAATCACAACTTCACTCTCTTACCCAAATTTTACTTCCTCCTATTCTATTCTTAGCCCCTTCTCTCTTTCTTCTATTCTTTTAGGGCCCTGAAACATGGAGCTGATCCTCATCTCTTCCCTCATCCAAGAACCCCTGTGGGTAACCCTGCACCCAGGCCCTTTGCAATAACCACAAGTTCCCTTCTGTGCCCCTGGCTGCTGTGGCTGAGATCTCTGCTCTCTGTCCATCCTGACCATCCTACCCCCCAAAGTTCCTACACCAGCCTTCTTCCCCACCCCAGTTCAGGAGCTCCTGCACCTGGGCTCCCTGCTCTTTTAGCAATACTCCATTGTGGACGCAGTGTGTAGCATTAGAGGTGACATTTAAAGCCCTTGGGGGTGGGACAGGGTGTTCTGTCACTGGGGACACTTTTGAGGCAGAGAGGAGTTGTGGAGTGAGATAGAAGGGTCTCACTCTGGCAGGGAGCAGGATCCTCACTCTGAGCACTTGTACTGAAAGGCTGTCAGCCAGGGACAGTGAGGGGAGAACAGGCTGCTGGAGAGGGATTCCTGATTCCTCACAGGGGCTGGGAACATCTCTGGGACTGCTGACACAGAGCTGCAGGCATGCAGCCCCTCCCGGTGCCTGTTGCTGTAGTTCTGATGTGCTCATTATTAGTTTTCGTACCCCAGCTCTGCACTCAGATCAGGCCCAGCTTTGCAGGACTGCGCTGGAGGTGAAGGATCCCATCCCTGTCCTTCCTACACCTGCAGATAACCATGGAGAGCATGGAGGGAGAGGCCTGTCAGGCCTAGGCCTGTGCCTCTCCTCCCTGAGTGCAGATGTACAAAGTCACGTTTCATTCTCTTTCCCCAAAATATGGTCTAGAAATGAATAAGCAAGTAAATAAACCCATCCTCTCTCAGCAGCCTTGCTGCCATCTGCTTACCATTACCACCTGGCACCCACCCAGGAGTTTGTTATCTCCCTTTTGCTCCAGAGGATCCAAAGCATTCTGCAAACCTGGGGCAGTGCTTGGCTCTCACTTGCACCTGTGCATGTGCAGAACAGCTCAGTGCTGGTTTTGTCCTTTGAGAAGTGGATTTTAAGGTTGTTTAATGCCCACTGATACCAGCCAGCCACACAGCAGCTGGCCTGGGGTAGGCATTTAGTGCTGGGCTGCTGAGGGAGCTGCTGTCTCCCTGATTTTTTAAGTTTTTCTAAGCCTTCTGATGTTTACATTCTTGTAACAAACTTTCCCACACACTTTCTGTAAATAACTTATAACAATAAGTTGCATTCTTTTATGGAGGAGGAGAACTTTGATGGACTGCTGGTTTGTCCAGTGCCATTGGAGAGGTGGCACTGTCACCCTCCAATCCACTGTCACTTTTGGAAATCTATAAATGTTGGAGTCAGAAATTAAAAATTCTGTTCTCACCTTGGAAGAGCTGTGTGTGCACATCGTGTTATTTCATGTGCTATGGTGACAGCCTGCCATCCCATCCAAGCGCCCTGGTGGCTCACAGGGCACCTGTGCTGCTGCCACTGTGATATTTTCTGAAAAACCCCTTCACCAGGATTTCTCCTCCTGGGAAGATGAGAAGCCTCAGCTTCTCCATGTTTTGCTGCTCTGGAATGTGGTCGAGAGATTGTTTATCCAACATGTGAATTGTTTTAACTGAATGGCAAATCACAGCCAGCTGTGTCAGACTCTGAGTCAGTCACAAGTTTTCATTATTCAAGCTTTCTGTCTGTATCCTTCTCTTTCTTTAGTATAGTTTTAGCATAGCATTCTTTAATACAATATCACATCATAAAATAATAAATCAGTCTTCTGAGAACATGGAGTCAGATTCTGATCTCTCACCTCATCCTGGGGACCTCACAAACACCACATGCTGCAGGATTCACCTTCCAAAAATCCCACCTGCTGGGCACAGGGGATGGAGTGGGTGTGCTCTCCAGTTCCTCAGGCCCCAGCTCTGCACAAGAATTTAACTCCACATCCAGAGTCAGACAAGGAGGAGCAGAGCAAGGAATTAGAAACAAATTGTGAGCAGATGTTGGGCAGAATAATAAGGAATGTGTGGGAGGCCCAGCAGGATCTGTGGATGAAGCAAAACCAGCAGCAGCTGTTGGCCATGGAGGGAGCAGAGTGGGGAGCAGGAACCAGACTGGAGAGAAAAACTTGTGCTGGGCAGGTTCTGCTCTCCAGGGCTGCCCCTGCAGCAGCTCCTGCTCTTCTCTGCTTGCACAGTGTGAAAAACACCAATCATTTGTTTGTAAATGTTAAAAGTTTAATAGTAATAAAATGGTTATGAAAATAGTAATGTAATGTCAGTGATGGAGAGAGCCAGGGACACTGACTCAGTGATCAGAATCCGATTTTATTGTGGGATGCAAACACTTATATACTATTTTAGGGAGATTACTAATGTGTACTACAATGATTAGGTTACAATCACATACACAAACTTATGCATATAACAACATTTCTTGCTTGCAGTGTTTAATGGGATTTTCTTTTTCTGGTAAACCAGTTTGATTTCATCTTCTTGCAATCCAGGTCTAATTTTCGAAGTTCTGTTTGCTTTTGCCAAGGCATCCTGTTATCAAATCTCTTATGTTAACCAGGTCCAAAGTCCATCATCTGTTTTGTGTCCCCCAACATTCCAACAATATAATTAGAGTAATAAAAATTTGGACAATTAGGATTTAGGACAATATGTGACAATAAAAACAAAGAGTTATGAACAGTCTGGGTTCCTTTTCTGGGCAAAATAAGCCCAAAAAAAGAACCCATGTTAACAGAGGATTAACCCTTAAAAGCAACAGCCTGTTGCATATTCATGCACCTCATACATGATGCATAAATTCCATTCAAACACAGGATTCTGTCTGGTCAGTGTCAGCTTCTTCCTCTGAATCCTGATGGCTCTTCAGGGAAAAAATTCCTTGCATGGTGATAAAATCAGTGATTTGGTTCTCTTGCTTGGCTTGTGTCCCTGATCCTAGCTGGAGTGAAATTTTTTTCATGAACAATAAAGTTTTGTTAAATGATTTGGGTGAGTCCTGCTTGTTTCTGTGTAAAAACTTAAAGGCCTTTTGCAAATTAGATTATAAGGGACCCCTTGGACATGGAGTGGGAAGAGAAGAAATCCTTTACAAATACCCCAAAAGGGAGTTTCTCTATTTACTCACAAGAGTAAAGATCAAAATGTATTTTTTTGTCATTAGCACACTCTAAAATAGCCTGTAATGAGTGAGTCAGAGGAAATGCTGGGGAGAGAGAGAGGCCTGTCATTCAGCACATGAAAGGCTGGAAAAGCTCTTTGTCTCTTTTACAGATTAAAGTATAAAGATTGGAGATCACTCCAGGCTGCAGATAATGGTGGAGCTGCTACAACCTTGGAGCAGTGGGAAGATGTGCTCTGGGCTGCTTCCCTTGTGCTGCTTCCCTTGCGCCAGAGCCCTGACCCTGTCTGTCTGTCCTGGCTGCCATCCCCACTTTGAAAATATTTATTTTCAAGAAAACACCTATTTTAAGTGCTAATATTGATATTTTAGAGTGTCTTTAAGGGCTCTTTAAGCAAAATGGAGCCTTATCTGTGATTCACCCCAGCTTGCCAGTCTGGCACAGAGGGGTGTGTGTACAGATCTGTGCACACCCAGCCATGGCTGTGGCTGGTGGAACTGGAAAACTGGGATGTAGTGACTGCTCATCACTCCTGTTTGGTCACCAGGTTGGTTAATTGCTGCACTAATGACACCCTGTGTCAGAGAAAAGCAGGAGAAATTTTTTTAAAAAGCTTAACAAATTAAATGCAAACTCAATCTGGACATCACAGGATGGTTTCTAAAACCAGAAATCAGTCAATGCTGGGATGTAGTGACTGCTCATCACATGTGTTTGGTCACCAGGTTGGTTAATTGCTGCACTAATGACACCCTGTGTCAGAGAAAGGCAGGAGAAAATTTTTTAAATCTTAACAAATGAAAATGGCATTAAATAAAAACTCAGTCTGGACATCACAGGATGGTTTTTAAAACCTGCAGCTGAATTACAGATGAGGAGACCCCAAAAGGAACCTTGTTTCCAGTTCTGTTCTCCATTTGAGCAGGTCTGAATGCTCATTCTTTTTGTGTCATAAAGAAACTTTGCCCAGCAGCAAGTGCCTGACACTGCTCAGAGGCTCAGGGTGGGAGCCATTTTTCCCTTTCCAGCAGAAAATGAGGCTTCATTTTCCATGCTGTGGGTCATGGTGGGAAGGGACCAGGGACAGGACACGGCCAGGGCCCCTTTCCTGGGGCGGTGGGGACACTTCAGAAAGGGCTGAGGTCCCAGCATGGGTGACAGCAAAGGCTGGGGGTGTTTTAGGGGCTGGTTGTGTGAGGAGGGAGCTCCTCTGCCCCCTCTGCACCCCTAAAGCTGGGGGTGCTCTGCCTGGAGAAGACTCAGGGGTGCCCTCATCACTTTCCACAGCTCCTGAAAGGTGCCTGTGCTCAGCTGGGGCTGGGCTCTGTCTCCAGGCACTGACAGAACCAGAGGGCACAATCCTCAAGCTGTGCCAAGGAAAATATAGGTTGGATATCAGAAAATTTTTTTTTTTTTACAGAAAGGGTGATAAAGTTCTGGAATGTTCTGTCCAGGGAGGTGGTGGAGTCCCCATCCCTGGGGGTGTTTAACAAAGCCTGGATGTGGCACTGGGTGCTAGGGTTTGGGTTGAGCTGTTGGGGCTGGGTTGGACTCGATGACCTTGAAGGTCTCATCCGACCCAGTGATTCTGGAAATTCTGGGAATTCTGTGATTCTGTGAAGTGTTCAAAAGGTGAACAGGTGTCGCTATAGGACACAAAAAACCACAAGCGCACACCACTGCTCTCAAGGTGAAGGAAAAAAGGGAAGTTTATTTTCTGACTCTAACATTTATAGTTTTCCAAGAGTGACAGCGGATTGGAGGGTGACAGTGCCACCTCTCCAATGGCACTGGACAGACCAACAGTCCATCAACTTTCTCTTCTCCTCCATAAAGGAATGCAAAACAATGAGTTATTTACAGAAAGTGTGTGAGAAAGTTCGTTACAAGAATGTCAACATCAGAAGGCTTAGAAAAACTTTAAAAATAGGGTGACCAACAGATGTGGCACTTGGTTTAGTGACACTGGACTGTTTGCTGAAGGTTGGACTCGATGATCTTGGAGGTCTCTTCCAACCTGGTGATTCTGCCACCCCTCCCTCCTCCCTCCCTGCTCTCCAGGTTATCTGAAGGTGGATGAGGATCAGGCCCTTCTCCTCCAGCACAGTCCTGCAAGTCCTGGACTTGATCTGGGACGTAAAAACTGTGTAATTTTGTGATTAAAGGGTCAATTTGTGCATCCTCATCAAGAGGAGCAGAACCAGGAGTGGAATCAGGACCTGGGACTGTGATCCTGGTGCTGCCCAGAGTGCAGGCAAAGCCTATCAGAGCCCAGGTAATTTGATTAGAAGTGACTTGGCCTACATCAGAGCCTGAAAAATCCAACAGATTTGCTGCTGATAAAATTAAAATTAGAAACTGAATTGATTAGCCTGTGCCAGCAAAGGAACCAAAATGTCAGAGGCACCAGCTGCACATTTGCATTTGGTACTTAGCAAAGTTCTCACCAAAGCGAGTGAGAGATGTTTGACATTTCCATGATTTCTGCAATTCTAATGTATGTTTTATTGATATTAACTTCAAAATGCAAGGGAATAATGAAGTGAGGAATGACAGGAGGGAGTTTGGTCATTCCAGCTCTGTGTCTCACACAGAGTGAGGTGTGTGGCTCCTTCTCTGTCGTTTTTGGGAGAAATTGGTGTTGGGCTGGGTGTGTGTCATTTTTATGCTTATCATGCTGGGAAAAAAGAAAACTTGGGGAGTGTAAATCCTGGTGAAGTTTTAATTGGGAACAGTTATTTTGAAACATTTTCTTCTCTGATGTATTTTTCCTTGGGGACTTATTACTGTGGGAAAATCCTATCACGCTTATGCAAAGTTTTCTGCCAGAGCCTATTGGGATATTTTAATTTCAGTTTCACAATGAGATATTCAGGAATATTGTGAATAAATTGGAATGATTTTACAATGGGAAATTACGAATATTTTCACCAAAGGGGGAAATTTTTTTGTTGTTTTTTTTTTAATAAAAAGCTCCAAAAGTTTGTTTTCCCCTCCTCAAATCCAGGGGCATTTCCAGTGTGCTGTGTGAGGCTGAGCCCATGATTGCTGGTATTCACCACCTGCCCATTGCTGCCAGTGCCTTCCCCCTCCCCATCCCAGCTCTCTGCCATCCCTTCCCATGCTTTGCTTCCCTTCTGTCCCTACAGACTAAAATTATAAATATGAAAAGCTTTGTTCTCTTAGAGTGCAGGTGAAGGAAAGCCTATAAATTTTACAGCCCGTGTCTGAGAATCCAAAGGACAGCTGCAAATTCCCTTTTAAAGAAAAATCCCTCTTGCTTTATAAATATTAATTGCAAGTCAGTGGTAAAGGAGAGAGAGGAGCAGCCTTTGGCTCTGATCTGTGATTGTTTGACTAATACAAGCAACAGTTTGAACACGCCAGTTATTATTTGGTGTGACACTAAATTAGAAGTTTCACACTTCATATTAAAGCTTGGCTTCTCGAGAGCAGGAGGAATGTGATTCTGCAGGTCAGGAGGATGCTCAGGTGATTCTGCAGGTCAGGAGGATGCTCAGCAGATCTGGAGATTAAATCACTGCCACCTGGGTCAGGAAGGTGCCACCTGGGTGAGGTCCCCAGGCTGTCCCCAGGGATGACACGGGATAAGTGAGGCTGTGCTGGTGCCTTTTTGTGACTACCTAAAAACAGACCACAGACAAAATTAAGGCAATAAAAAGCAGTTCTATTTATTGAAAGGCCTTCAGGGACATTTTGGGCAGTCAAAGCCCCCAGGGCTGCACCCAAAATGGACAATGGGTTTTCACATTTTATAAGTTTGGTCCATTTGCATTTTGGGGGTTCATCTTCCAGTTCCAGCTTCAGCTAATGAAGTCATTGCCCCCAAGTTTGCTGTCCCCAACTCACTTTTGTTTCCATCTCTCTGGGCCTGAGGCAGTGAGGTGTCCTTGATTGCCAGGCCTGGAGAGGAATTGTTGTGTCTGCCCAAACTGGGAAAGCAGCAGCTCACACTGTGTGTGGAGTTTGGAGTTCTACACTAAAGAACTGCAGGATTACAAATACATGAAAAATATAAAAGCTGAAATCCTAAGGCATCAGTGCCAGAGCACACTCCAGGAACAGAACTGCCTCTAAATCTTATAACTAGGCACTGGAAATGTGGGAAAATGGAATCTTTCTTCCTGCCAGCAACGTTTCCTCAAGGTCTGGGGGTCTGTGCAGTGAAGCCTCAGGAGAGGGTGGATGAGGCACAGCCCAGGGGAGGAGCAGGATGCTGGTCCTGTGTTTTTCCCCGAGAATCCTGGGGCTGGCAAAGAGCTCCTGCAGCAGCACAGCCAAAAATCAGGTCAGGTGTCTGCACAGGCACCCAGGCAGCAGCTGATGGGGAGAAAGGTGTGGCTCCAGAGGAGCAGGGAGTGGGCATGGAATCAGTGGTCATTTGGGTGATCCAGGCAGAGCTGGAATTCACCCTCTGGTCCATTAACTGGGCATTTCTTGTACCCACCTGCACCACAGGCTTTGGGGAACATGGGGCATTGTCTCTTTTTATGGCAATCATTAACTCAGCTGCTGTTTGTGAGGCGGGTTCAGGTGATGGGTGAGCTGACAGCCTCCTGCAGTCACATCAACACCAGAAACTGCACCAGTCCCAAAACCTGCCTGGGGCTGAACAGAGTCCTGTGGATCCTTTGGGAACAGGCATACAAGGAATAAGCTAAGGATAACCAGAAAAAGCTCCCCTGGATTCCAGGACCTGCTCACATCCCCTCACAATTCAAAGCCCAAGGCAGAGCGACCCTGAGTGACTCTGCCCATTTGAAGTCTGTGCTGTAATGCTGCTAAAATTACCAAACCCTCACAGTTCTTAGGAAATAGCCATTATCAGAAGCTACTTTTATTGCCATGGAAACGGAAAGATAACAGAGCAAAGTCCGGCCACATCTCTCAGCTGAAGGTGGATGTGTGTGATGGTCATGGATGAGCTGCTGGCCTGGGGGCACTGGGGGGCTGCCAGGACAGGGATGTGCAGGGTTCATGTGCACATGGGTGTGTGCATGTGTGTGATGGTCATGGATGAGCTGATGTTGGGGGCACTGGGGATGAGGGTTCTGGCCTGGGGGCACTGTGTGATTTTTAGGATGAGCTGCTGGCCTGGGGGCACTGCCAGGACAGGGATGCATGTGCACATGGGTGTGTGCATGTGTGTGATGTTTAGGGATGAGCTGCTGGCCTGGGGGCACTGCCAGGACAGGGATGTGCAGGGTTCATGTGCACATGGGTGTGTGCATGGGACACTTTTAGGATGCCTGGCCTGGGGCACTGCCCCACAGGGATTTCTCTTCACATGGGTGTGTGCATGTGTGTGAATGAGCTGCTGGCCTGGGGCACTGCCAGGACAGGGATGTGCAGGGTTCATGTGCACCCACTGCCAAGAATTTCTCTTCATTTTCTCCCAAGAATATTTCTGGGATTCACATTCTATGAACCTCAGAGAGAATTAAAACATGATACTTATCATTTGCTGTGCCTGTGTTTGTGCAAAAGTAGAATGCAATATGGAGATTATTTACCCACAGTGATGGCGTTTTGGTTCCTTGGCCTATCAGGGCCAAGAGAGTGTGTGTGTGTGTTTGTGTCAGGACTGTCACGAGATTCAGGGCAGTGTGAGCAGTTGTGTGCAGGGTTGAGTGCTTGGCAGGTTCAGTTTTAGATGTATAGAATAATACAGTATAATAAATAATTGTACTTAAATAATTATACTATAAATACAGTTTACACCATAAATATAAAATATAAATCCATAAAATATAGATATAAATATAAATATAAATATAAATATATACAATAAAAATATTATATAATATATATATATAATATATAATATATAATATATAATATATAATATATAATATATAATATATAATATATAATATATAATATATAATATATAATATATAATATATAATATATAATATATATAACATATGACATATAATAAAGAATATATATATATATATAGTGTATCTCATATAACATATATATCATATATCATATATTTAAATATACATACATATATAAATAATAAAAATAAAAATATTATATATTATATAGATTATATAATATATAATATACATTATATTCTATTATAAAATTATAAAAATTCTATTATAAAATAATGGAATTATATAAATATAAATATAAATATAAATATAAATATAAATATAAATATAAATATAAATATAAATATAAATATAGATGTAAATATAGATATAAATATAAATATAAATATAGTGAAAATAAACTAGTTATATATGTAAATATAATATATAAATATATAAATATATAGTCTAAATATATTATATACTATAAATGTAAAAATTATACTCTAAATAATAAATAATAATTAATTAGCCTTCTGGTATCAATGGAGTTCTCTTCATCATTCCTCCTTTGCCAGGGCCCTCACAAATGCAGCTTTAGGTGTGGAGGGTTTCAAGTGCACATTTATGTGTGGGTATGTGTGAGTGCACAGATAAAAGTGTACCTGTGAACCTAAGGAAAGTCCAGCTTTGTGTCAAACCTCCAGAATTCACTGTTTGTGGCCAAACTGAATTTTGTTTTTCTGGACTTGTGGAAGGTGTAAGTAAAACCCAGAGCAGGAAGGTCACCTTGTTAACCCCTGCTGCATCTGCACCCCAGATTCCTCCTTGTCCCTCAGATTTGGGCAGAAAAACTCCAAGGCAGGGCTGTAGAGCATGGAAGGACGTGGGGCTGGTGCCACAGCTGCTCCTCCAGGGCTCTGGGGCAGGACCCGTGCCAGCTGACAGAGCCCACAGGGCCCCTCTGCTCTGCAGAAGGAAGAGGTGATGAAATTTTCATCAGAACTTCCCCAGAGTGCCCAGGGCAGTGAATGAGGCCCTCAGAGTGCTGCTCCACCCCCGTCTTCCTCCTCCTCTCATCTCAGGCACCATCATCTCTGTCAGAATTCAGGACATCCCTCAGGCTGTCCTGGACTGCCCAAACCCCTGCCAGGGGGCTCAGAGACCCCTGGCACAGAGCCCCAGACCCCTGTGCCTTTGATTATGACCCATGGAAAAAGTTACCAACATTATATGAGGATCTGCAAGCCACAAAAGTATTAGTAGAATAATAATCAATTTGCCACAGGGTGAAAAATACATTTTTGGGGGTTTTTAGAATGGGGGTTCAGGGGGCAAGATGGAGGAATCTGGGCATGTCCAGCCTTTCTCCTTCTTCTTCTTGCCCTCCATCTTCTGCTGTGATGGTGGCACTTTTGGATTGGGTTAAGGTAGAAGTTCACTGCCTAACATAGGTGATAGGTATTGGGAAGTTAGATATTGTACATGTAGTTTTTAGTATAAAAAGATAACAACACTGTCCCAGGGGCAGGCAGAGTGCCTCTGACTGTCCTGCTGAGCAGACCTCAGCTGGACAGGAGAAAGAATTTTATAGATAAGGAACAATAAACAATGTTGAGAATGAGAACTGAAGAGCTCTGACTCCTTCTTCGAGCACTGGGCTGGGAAAAGAGACTTTCTAACACATCTTGGGGTCACTCTGAGCAGCTAAAGCCCCGAGACATCTGCAGAACCATCTCAGTGTTTTGTGCCCAGATTTTCCCCAGCACTTCAAGCCACCCAATTTACGTTCCTTTGAAGCACGAGACCTGCTCAATCTCTAATTTATATTTTTAATTAGGACACCGAAGCGTGAGAGAGCTCAGGGGAACCATGTCCCTTTTAAAAACAAAGTTATTGCTTTAATAAACATGGGAGGAAAGCAGTAATGGACATGGGAGCTTCCCCTGGTTAAAAATTTAGTAATTCAGCCCTGCTCTTAATGAGACTGAGGATTAGTCCCAGGAACAGGAACCTTTTTCTTGGCAGTGTGATAAGGATGGATGATGTGGGGAGTGTGAATGGCACAGCAGAGTCCCTCTGGCAGGAAACTTTGGGGCTTTGGAGCTCCCTCACCTGCCAGCCTTGTTTGGGTCTCTCCATAAAGGAATTCCTGACCTGGCACCCAGCTCTGAGGAGTTGCTGTGATCTGGATAATGACTCTGAACTCCTGTTAAACCCCATTTTGTGCTGTGCCTTTCATTATTCCTGTCATCTTCTCCATTCCCCTGCTCCCTTTGAAGCTTTGCAGTGGTACTGAGCTGTGGGGTCATTATTTCTGAGGTGCACATCTGCGCAAGGACAGCAGGAAATAAGGGGCCCAAAACACCCCAAGGAGTGTCAGGGTAGTGGTGGGAGCTGGGGGACCCCACAGTGACAGTGGCAGTGGCAGTGACAGTGCCAGCACAGGGGACACTCACAGCCTGTGCAGCCCTGGTGACTGAGCCATGGGAAGGCTGGTGTGTGGCTGATGTGTTTTTAAGTGGCTTAAAAACAGCAGTAACACCTTTTTGGAAACAGAATCAGTGACACCAGAGGTCCTCCCATTTCTCTGTGTGCTTGGGTGTCTTGGTTTGGAAAGCCAGGTGTCTGCTAAGGAAGGCAGGAGCCCCCTGAAATGGAGAATGTAAACCCTCCCCACCCCTCCAAATTGCTATAAATTTTAAATTAAGGGGTTCTCAGGAAAAAAAAAATATGGGAGCTGGAAATAACAGTTCTTTAATAGGGAAAAAAAATAAAAGATAAAATAAACAATGCAGTGAACTAAACCAACACTGCCAGAATCAGAACCCAACCTGACACCCTGTGGGTCAGGGTGCTGGCAGCAGTCCCATTGGAATTGTGGCTCAGCCCTCCTGCAGTGTCAGGGGTGGCTCTGCTGGAGCAGGGATCCTGGAGAAAGGTGCAGTCTCTTCCTCTGAAGGTCCAGGGGCAGAGGCAGCTGCTGTTCCTCTGGGCAATCCAGTGCAGAAGCCGTGCTGGTGTTCCAGGATCTCCAGATTGTATCCAGGTAGCAATGCTTGGCTCCTCCCTCTGGGCTCACATCTCCCAATGGGATGCTGTAGTTCTTATCAGCCATGCAGGGACATTCCATAGCTGTTATCAGCAGGTGTCTGCCCGGAGGGAGGAGTGATTGTGGTCACTCAAAGAGAGAGATAAGGCAAACTGCCCACTTGACAAAGGTAATGTGTCATACAGATGGTAATGGAAAACATCTTGCATTGCAATTTTCAACATTGGGGGAGCTGATTCAGCCATCAGGGACAGCCCTGTGTCAGGCAATAGGAGTGTGGTTGCCCCTTTATTCTGCTTTTCAGCTTCTTCCTCCTCTGCTTGCTAGTTAAAGGCATAATTCTCTGTCATATCTTGCTTGGCAGAGTGTCAGGAGCCTGTGCCAGGCAAAGCAAGAAGTGAGACTAAAGGATTTCCTTTAGACATTCACTCAATGTAAAATTTTCTCTGTGTTCACCAGATTGTTTTGCGTTTGCGCTTGAAAATGCTTCTTGTGCAGAAAACTCTCGCCCAGCCCTGTCCACCTGGCCTGAACCTCCTCGAGGCTGGAGCAGTGTCTGGCTGTCCTCTGAATGGCTCCAGCTCTGCTCCAGCAGCAGGAAACCCAAGGGCAGCACCCCATGGAGCACACACAGCCATGAGGCAAACAAAGGAGGATGGGTTTCTGCAAGACAAGCCAGTATAGAAGGCATTTATTCCTTCTTTATAGTTCATTACAGCTGAAATGATATCTTTCTGCTCAGAATTCAGATGCTGGGGATCCTTTCTAAAAGTGCTGTGAGCTCTTTCATCTCATTTTGGAAGAGATATATTCACATTGCTCCTGATGCACTTTGTTGTGTCCCGAAAGGCTGACAAACCTGCTGGCCGGAATTGCAGGAAAATACAAGTAAAGGCAGATAAATGGTGATTACAGTGCCTGCCACCGACCCAGGCCAGGTGAGCAGCCTGTCCTGCCCTGTGGCTCCAAGGTGTGCAGGGATGGAGATTCCCACTGCCCTGTGACCTCCTGTTGTCCCCGGGTGTCCCTCACAGTGTGACTCCTGGCAGGGCTGGTGCCCCTGTTCCCCTGCAATCTCTCCTCCACCATTCAGGGATGGTTTCATCCAGGCCATCCTTTCCCCAGCTGCAGTGCAGAGTGTGACACTGCCCTGCCCTGCCAGGGGACAGGAGCTGCCTGATGCTGTCATTGGGGTCATTCTGGGGGTGGCTGTGTGTCCGTCTGGCATCTGCACTGTGCAACGTCCTCCTGATGCCTTGTGCTCCCTGCTCTGGGGTTCTGATCCCTGCTCTGGGGTTCTGATCCTTGTTCTGGGGCTCTGATCCCTTGTGCTCCCTGTTTTGGGGTTCTCATCATTGTTCTGGGGTTCTGATCCCTGTTCCCACTGCTCTGGGGTTCTGATCCCTTGTTCTGGGGTTCTGATCCCCTGTTGGAGGGTTCTGATCCCCTGTGCTCCCTAGTTTTGGGTTCTGATCCTTGTTTTGGCATTCTGATCCCTGTTCTCACTGCTCTGGGGTTCAGATCCCTTGTTCTGGGGTTCTGATCCCTGTTTGGGGGTTCTGATCCCCTGTGCTCCATGTTCTGGGGTTCTGATCCTTGTTCTGGGGTTCTGATCCCCTGTTTGAGGGTTCTGATCCCCTGTGCTCCCTAGTTTTGGGTTCTGATCCTTGTTTTGGGGTTCTGATCCCTGCTCTGTGGTTCTGATCCTTGTTCTGGGGTTCTGATCCCTGTTCCCACTGCTCTGGGGTTCTGATCCTTTTTCTGGGTTTTGATCCCTACTCTGGGGTTCTGATCCCTGTTTTCCCTGCTCTGGGGTTCCAGTCCCTTGTTCTGGGGTTCTGATTTCCTGTGCTCCCTAGTCTGGGGTTCTGATCCCCTGTTGGAGGGTTCTGATCCCCTGTGCTCTCTAGTTTTGGGTTCTGATCCTTGTTTTGGGGTTCTGATCCATGCTCTGTGGTTCTGATCCTTGTTTTGGGGTTCTGATCCCCATGCTCACTGCTCTGGGGTTCTGATCCTTGTTCTGGGGTTCTGATCCCCTGTGCTCCCTGTTTTGGGGTTCTGATCCTTGTTCTGGGCCTCTGATCCCTACTCTGGGGTTCTGATCCCTGTTCTCACTGCTCTGAGGCTCCAATCCCTTGTTCTGGGGTTCTGATCCCTGCTCTGGGGTTCTAATCCCTGTGCTCTCTGCTCTGGGGCTCTGATCCTTTGTTCTGGTGTTCTGATCCTTGTTTTGGGGTTCTGATCCCTGCTCTGGGGTTCTCATCCTTGTTCTGGGGTTCTGATCCCTTGTGCTCCCTGTTCTGGGGTTCTGATCCCCTGAACTCCCTGCTCCATGGTTCTGATCCTTGTTCTGGGTTTCCAATCCCTTGTTCTGGGGTTCTGATTCCATGCTCCCTTCTCTGGGGTTCTGCCTTAATGCCTTTGCACAATATATATGCATTTATTAGTCCTGTGTTAAGCAGTTTAATGAATCCAGGCCTTTGGGGAGAATTAACAGTGAATTAACATTGCATCTGAAAAATTAAAGGAATAGTCAAGCAAATTTCTTTTTATTGACTTTTAGTGAGCCATTTAATCCAAACATCTCGTTAACTGCAGTATAACCATACACTGTAATGGCTTCTGCAGTAAGAACAATTAGCTTTGCAATTAGCAGAAGAGTGAGCACTCTGCAACGGCTGCACTTGGCAGCAACACCCCGTGGAGAGTGAGCAACAGCATTTCCATGGGCAGAGCAATGCTTTATTCACTTTAAACCCCAAAACCATTTCCCCTGCTGACCCAGTGACCAAGGCGTGGGGTATTTTTGGGGTCCTCAGGATGAAGGAGGAATTGAGGATCTGACTCTATGTTCTTAGAAGGCTAATTTATTATTATATTACATTACATTGTATGATATGGCATTGTATTACATTGTATTGTATTACATATTATATTATGTTATGTTATATTATATTATATTAATTATATTATATTATATTATATATTCCATTTTATTGTGGGATACAAACACTATAATATATAATACATAATACATAGTATATAATATATAATATATAATATCATATAAATATATAATATATCATATTAATATATCATATATCATATATCATATATTTTAGGGAGACTAGTAATGTGTACTACAATGATTAGGTTAAAATCACACACACAAACTTATGCATATAGCAACATCTCTTGCTTGCATAGTTTAATGGGATTTTCTTTTTCCACTAAACCTGTTTGATTTCATCTTCTTGCAGTCCAGGTCTAATTTTCGAAGCTCTGTTTGCTATTGCCAAGGCATCCTGCTATCAAATCCCTTATGTTAACCAGGCCCTAAGTCCATCTTCTGTCTTGTGTCCCCCAACATTCCAACAGTACAGGATGGATTTCTGGGGAAGCCTGGGCTGCATGGAGCATCCCCTGCTGCAGCCCTGCCCACCCCAGGGATGCTCCTGGGGAGCTCATGGCCAGGCTATTGCGTGTCTGAGGGCACACACAGGTATTCCTGCTCTAGGAATTTTCTCTGCCAGAGGCAGAGTGTGTCTGTGTCTGCCCTCAAGCCTGTTTCTGGGAGAATATCCACCTGGGATTGTGCTGAGGTGTGGAATGTGATGGCTATCCATCACTCCAGGCCCGCTCTCTCTGGAGCTTCTCTTCCTTGCAAAACTGAATACAACAAGGTTTGACATCTCAGGCTATTGAATAAATAATAACCATCAAAATGTCAGCATTTAGGTTTTATTTAAATCTCCTCACCAACAACACTAACTTAAACTTTATGATGCACCATTACAGCCTCCGAGAGCGTTCTGCCTGCTGAACAATATGTTCCATGAAAACTGATATCATCTGCTTGTTATCTGCAGCACTGCCTTGTAGTGGGGCTTTATTGATTTTCTGCACAATCACAGTAAAAAGCCTTTTTTTTCCCCCCCCTCTGGTATCTTTTCATGATTCTGGATGATTTGTTTCCGCTCATCTGTCATTTTTCACCCACTCTTATCTTGGCTGGTTTATAATGGTGAAAACCCACAAGTCACTATTTATTTGCTGAGCCACATTAACAAACAGAAGCTGGAGTGGAGATGAGGAGAACTCCCCAGAGCTGCTCAGACAGACAGACAGACACCTCACGGGTGTTAGGAAAATTAATCCACAAACTCCAGAGGTTTGTGTCCAAAAAGGAGACAGAGGAGTCCTGGAACTTTATTCCAATCAAGGCAGAGGCCATGGGGCATTCCCCTGGGGTCTCCCCAATTTTTGGAGGATGCAGCCTCCTTTTTATCCCAATTTCCCAGCTGCATTTCCCTTCTCTCTTTCCCCATTTCTGAGGTACTTGAGAGGTTCAGACTTCCCAGAACCCCTGATCCCAAAGATTTCCCTCTAATGTACAACCCTCCCTTTTAATTTTTAATTTTTACAGAATTTAAGGGTTTTCCCCCATTGTTTCTTTCCCTTTTCAATGTTCGGTTTCATTTCTCAGCAAACCTACAGTTTATTTGTAAAATCAAATCTCTTTTTCCATTCATCAATCAGTGGAATCCTTCCCATTGTTTCTTTTACCTCCCAGTGCTGGTTTTATCTACCAGCAGACCCAGAGCTGGTTTGGAAAGACAAATCTGCCGTTCTTCTCACAGCAAACAGGAGACAGGAGCTCACAGGAGCTCACAGGAGCTCTGCCACCCTGGGAGATGCTGGTGATGTCCTGGTGATGTCCGGCTCAGTGAGGAGGAGTGTGGTGGGGAGGAATCTGCTGGCATGGCTCTGTCCCTGCTCTCTGCCTCAGGGACCAGAAAAGGGTCACAGCTGTCTCAGGGGGATGAAGGGAGCTGGAAGTTCACCCAGAGATGTCCCAGCAGTGGCTCTGACTCGTCCATGGGTGTCTGAAGCCACCCCTCCCATGGTGTCAATGTCCCCTTGCTCACACCCTGCCCAGGGAGCTGCTGCCCTGTCCTCACTCCATCTCCAGCAATAATCTAAAGTCAATTTGCTCTAACAATTGAGACTGTTCCCTTTGATGAATTCCTGTTTGCCTTTAATTTGTTACAAGATGATGAGAGTTGGAGGAAATGTTCAGCTGTCAGGAAAGTGCACCCTCAGACGCTTAAATTTGTGAACTTTGATATCATCAACTGAGTCATTTTCCAGGGACTCTCTTCTAACTCCCAGCACTGTCAGGGCTGGCTTTTCTGTCTTTCTCACATTTTCCACGGCACCAGGCTGGATATTTTACATCAGGAAGCCCTACCTGTGCCTTGGTGAGATTTAGATGCTTTGAAATGTCACTTGCCATATGTTGCCACGATTATTATGAATCACATTCAGATGAAGAGCAGCTTCTCCCAGGTCTGTAGTGCCAGACCTTTGCACTTCACAGGGTGCCAAAGAGCCCCTCGGGAAATGCCACTAATAAACAAACCTCATCTCTGCCCAACCAGGCACTTACTTCATTTTAAGCTTTTGAGTTATTGGTTTTTGAACTTCACTTTTTTGCCTTGCACTTGCAAGGGCCATGACAGGGCTCAGCAGGGACCTTCTAGTGGCACCAGGGTCCCAAATAATGCCATTATTCCTAGATAATGTCCAGATAATTACCTCAGCTCAAGGCAGAGGTGTAGGGGAACACTGCTCAGGCAAGGGATGCTGGAGCTCAGTGCCAGACACAAAACTGGGATGGTTTTCCTGCTCTTCCCACAATTCTTTTTTTTTTCCCTGGAAAAAAGGAGGAAATTTTCCCCCCACAAATCTTCTTTTGCTGGAAATTCAATTTCCAGCAAAATTCCCACAATTTTGCTGCAGCTTCCCTTTAAAGCAGGCAGGGATACAAATGGGGGAAGAAAAATCTCTTTGCGTTTCTGAGGGTTATGAAATAATCAGGTGGCATTTCCCTTCATCACTACTAATCACAAGAACAAGCTCTCACAAGGAATTAGTTTGCACTGAACCTTCTGCAAATCTTTGAAGCCGCAGACGAGAGGCTGCAGAACTGCAGATTATGACTTTTTAAAGTTAAATTCATTACCTCAAATTAGCATCAAGCTCCAGAGCCCTGCAAGCAGAGCTGATGGCACAGCCCCTGCCCTGAGCTGTGCTGCACAAACCCAGCAGCTCCAGACTCGAGAGCCAGGCTGGAGAGGAGCAGCTCATGTTGCTGGGCGCTCCAATCAGGGTCTTCTCTTAATAGAAAAGATCATTGGTTATTAGGCAAAATAGATTTTAGCATTGATTTCTGTCACAGACATCTTTTCATGAAAATCCTTTCCTTGGGAATTTTGCTCCTGAGAAGCTGAGAGGCCTCAGGAACAAAATGCAAACAATGGTTATCTGCTGCTGTGGAATGCAACAGGTGCATCTGGGATTGGTCTCAGGTGGTTGTTTCTAATTAATGGCCAATCACAGCCCAGCTGGCTCAGACGCTCTATCTGAGCCACAAGCCTTTGATATTCATTCCTTTCTATTCTTAGCTTAGCCAGCCTTCTGAGGAGAACCTTTCCTTCTATTCTTTCAGTATAGTTTTAATGTAATATATATATCATAAAATAATAAATCAAGCCTTCTGAAACATGGAGTCAGATCCTCATCTCTTCCTTCAACCAGAGACGCCCCTCCCTGTGCCCAGAGCCATCTGTGGTGCAGCTCATTGCCCAACAGCCAATCCAGGCTCATTTCTATGTGCACAATGGAGGGAAATGGCTTTGCTGCTGGGATCAATCCTTCAATCTAACTCCTCTCACTCCATTGTAACTGCATTTCATGACCTGCTCGAGGATTTTGCAGGTTTTTCACTTGACAGAACAAGAGCTGTGGAGAGAAGGACGTGAGGATAAAGAGCTCTCTGCTTTCCATTCAAAGCAGAATGACCTGGGCAGGAAAGGCAAACTCAGGAGCTGTGGTGATAACGCTGCTCGTGTCGTGCTGCTCTGTGTTGTGGCTTTGTGGGCTTTTCAAGCAGGGCTCACCACCTACTTGAGCATCTTCTGCCACTCATGAAATGCTCCTGCCAGCACATGGCTGTGCCTCAGCCTCTCTGTGAGGGGACCAGTGTTGTATTTAACATATTTCATAAGTCCTGTACCTCTCTGTTGTTGTCTTGTGGGCAGCAGATCTTCACAGCACAAACTCAGGATCTTCCTTAGTCAGGGCTCCTCCAAGGCTCTCCCTGACTGGCCAGCCCACTCCCCTTTTATCCCAGTTACCTTGACCAGCCACAGCTGCAGCCCAATGAAGGACATCACAGCTGCAGCCCATCAGGATAACTAGGACTGGCCAGGGTAAAGATATTCAAATACAGTACAGGTATGTATAATATATAATACATATATTTAAGGCCTCCTACAGACCAGGGCTGGCCAGGCACAGCCAGAGCCCCTCTGCCAGCCCAAAGGGGATTTGGCAATGCCAGGGGGCACCATGAGGGTTCAGGGGGTCCCTGCAGCCCACATTGCCTGGAAGGCTTTTCCAAGCAGGCAGCAGCTGTCTCAGGCCTTTAGCTGCTCAGAGTGACCCCGAGATGGGTTAGAAATTCTCTTTTCCCAGCCCAGTGGTCAAAGAAGGAGTCAGAAATCTTCAGGTCTCATTTTCAAGGTTGTTTATTGTTCCTTATTTATAAAATTCTTTCTCCTGTCCAGCCAAGGTCCATTCAGCAGGACAGAGGCATTCTGCCTGCCCTGGGGTGGTGTTATCTTTTTATGCTAAAATACAATATTTACAATTCCTTCCCACTACCTATTACCCATGTTAGACAGTGAGCTTCTACTCTAAACCAATCCAAAAGTGCCACCATCACAGCAGAAGATGGAGGCCAAGAAGAAGAAGGAGAAAGGCTGGACATGCCCAGATTCCTCCATCTTGCCCCCTGAACCCCCATTCTAAAAACCCCAAAATTCCACATTTTCACCCTGTGATAGTGATTAATTCATTATCATTCTAGTCAAACTCTTGTGGCTTGTAACTCCTCACACAAAGCTGGTAATTGTTTCCAGCCCTTGGGGTGGTGTTAGTTTTTTGTACTATGAACTACATGTACTTTATTTACAATAACTTTCCAATACATATCACCCATGTTAGATAGAGTGAGCTTCTACTCTAAACCAATCCAAAAGTGCCACCATCACTGCAGAAGATGGAGGCCAAGAAGAAGAAGAAGGAGAAAGGCTGGACATGCCCAGATTCCTCCATCTTGCCCCCTGAACCCCCATTCTAAAACCCCCAAAAAATCTATTTTTTCACGCTGTGATAAATTCACTATCATGCTACCTAAACTTTCGTGGCTTGTAATTCTTCATCTAAGGTTGATAATTGTTTTTCCAAGGGCTAAATCAAAAGGACAGGGGTCTTGGGCTGTGTGCCAAGGTCTCTGAGCCCCCCAGGCAAGGGCTGGAGCCCTCCATGGCAGCCAGAGGAATTTCCTGGGTTCTGACACTGCTGCAGACCTGGAGGCAGCCACAGCACTGCTGAGTGCTCACTCAGCCTGAACCAAAGGCTGTGGCAGTGTGGGCATGGCCCAGCCCTTCCTCTGCGCCTTCAATCAGGTGATGCTCCAGTGAGCCAGAAACCAAACTGCAAAAGCCATTAGATCCAGCAGCAGCACAGCCAGGCTCGTGCTCACAGGCACACAGAGCTGTCTCCCCAGGCTGACCCAGCACTTCTCCTCCCAGTCTTGTTTTCATCCATTTTTCATCACCCTGGGCTGCAGCTGCATGGGGGTGTCCCAGGGGCAGGGCTGGGGTGGGTTTTCCATCATGATTTTGGAGCAGACTGGAGTGAGGAGGGCATGACCTGGAGCCCTGAGCACAAACCAGCAGCAACAGGCTCCAGGGCTGTGTCCTGGGGGGGACCAAGGGGTCCCCAGGTGTCGCAGACATCTTTTATGGAAAATCCTTTCCTTTAGGATTTTTCCTCCTGAGAAGCTGCGAGGCCTCAGGAACAAAATGTAAACAATGGTTATCTGCTGCTGTGGAATGCAACAGGTGCATCTGGGATTGGTCTCATGTTGGTTGTTTCTAATTAATGGCCAATCACAGTGAGCTAACTCAGAGAGCCTGAGCCACAAACCTTTGTTATCATTCTTTCCTATTCTATTCTTAGCTACCCTTCTGAGGAAATCCTTTTTTCTATTCTTTTAGTATAGTTTTAATAGAATATATATCATAAAATAATTAATCAGCCTTCTGAAACATGGAGTCAGATCCTCGTCTCTTCCCTCATCCTCAGACCCCTGTGAACACGGTCACACCCAAGTGCCACCTGGCCCCAGACAGCAGCAGGGCTGAGCCCAGGTGTGCCCGGCAGCACCAGCCCTGTGCCAGGAGGGCAGGGCAGGAATGCCCCTTGTCCCACACCTCCCTGCACAAGGGCACACATCCCCACAGCAGCAATACCCTAAAGTCCCTTTGCCAGGACCCAGGACATTCCTCTGGCTGCCCTGGGTGAGTCCAGACCCTGCCAGGGGGCTCAGAGACCTTGGTACAGAGTCAAAACCACCTGTGCCTTCGATTGTAACCCATGGAAACAATTACCCACTTTGTGTGAGGAGTTACAAGCCACAAGAGTTTGAGTAGAATGACAGTGAATTTGTCACAGGGTGAAATGTGGAATTTTGGGGATTTAGAATGGGCGTTCAAGAGGCAAGATGGAGGAATCTGGGCATGTCCTTCTTCTTCTTCTTGTCCTCCATCTTCTGCTGTGATGGCAACACTTTTGGATTGGTTTAGAGTAGAGACAGACTGTCTAACATAGGTGATAGGTATTGGAGAATTATTGCAAATAAAGTACAGGTAGTTCTTAGTGTAAAAGCCAACACCACGCCAAGGGCAGGGAGTGTGCCACAAACTGACCTGACAGACAGACCTCAGTGTTGGGAAGGATGAAAGTTTGACAAGAAAGTCTCACAGATATGTGTGCTTAACAGAAAGACTTTTAAATGTAGAATCTGAAGAAGGAATAGAAATGGAGGCAAGTTTAGATATCGAAAAAAGAATTGCTGAGCCAGTCTTGCTAGATAACCAAGGAGGCAAAGGGTGTGTGAGTTAGAAGGGGTTTTATGGCTTAGAGCAAAGGATAAACCCACCCCAAACAAGAAGATGTTTTTACCAAGCAGGAAGAGAGCACAGGCCTGCCAATGTTGCAAGTAAAAAAAAGGTCTCAGGATTTTCCACTGCAAGAAAACTGAAAAACAACTTCTAGCTTAAACTGTAATGTACTTTTAGTGATTGGAGAACAGTAACATGAATATGGTAATTACAGTAGTTATTATAGGCTGTAGATAATAGTTAAGGTATAGATTGGTTCTGCTGTATTAAGATGCTCAGCAAAGAAAAGTAAACAATGCAATGTAACCAAAAGAAAAGTATAGAATTCATTTGTAACCAAAACCAAAGGGTCTCCAGGCCTGCCTGCAGCTGGAGCTGACAGCTGTGGGCACAGCTCTGTCACCCACAACCCTGGACTGCTGTAATGTCTTGGTTGTAATAAACTGCATTTTGAGGAGCAGCCTGGAGTCCCACATCCCTCATTCAGGCTCTTACACCTCAGCAGGTCAGAGAAAGAAATTATAAATAAGGAAATATAAACAACCTTGAAAAGCAAAACCAACGAATCTCAACTTCTTCTTTGGTCACGGGGCTGGAAAAAAAGAGACTTTCTAATACCTCAGGGTCATCTCAACCACAGAAACCCGAGATCTGTTAATTATGCCATTTAATGAGATGACAAATATTCATATTTCAGTAATGACACTGCTTGTGCTGCATTCAGCTCCTCGGCTGCAGTGACGCAGCTTCCCCCCGTTCCCTCACTCCTAATGAACAACCACTTAGAATTTTAAAAAGTGGAGAATATCTTTCTGAGTTAATTAGCTTGAAATTAGCTTAATCACAGCTCATTTAAACTTATCTAAACAACAGCATGAGGAACTCTAGGAAAACTTGGGCTCAGCCTTACTCAGCTTTCCACCCAGCAGCGGCCAGCTGGGGGTTTTACTCCTCTGTACCAGGCTGATTTGAATATTAATTGTGTGTGACCTGTTGCCTTCAGCTCATGCAGATCCAGCCCACAGCTACTTTATTTACCTGCTCTGCCTCCTGCAATAGCTGTCAGGAGGAATGAATAAAGCCTGAATTTGATCCTGAACAGAGAAACGTCATGCTGGAACAAGTTTATTATTTCATGTGCTTTTCAGGGTTCCTGAGCACAATGTTAAGATCTGATCAATTGAACATCTGGGTTTCCTGGAGGCTGAGGCAGGATCATGCAATATTTAACCAATAGTCTGAGATCAAAGAAGGCAGGGAGTCTTCAAGAAAAGCTCCATGCAGAGGGATGAAATGGAGTGCAGGAGACCACAGCTGAAATGCAAGTCCTGCCCAGCTGGAACCTGACAGAGAAGGACACCAGGAGGTCGCTCCGTGCCATAAGGAACTGCTGGGACTTGGGTACCATTAGATGATCCACGAGACCCTGGGATCCACTTGGCCCACTGTGGGTGAGAGCACACCTCAGGAACTGGCTCTCTGTGCTCCCACCCAAACTGACATGATTTTAACCTGCTCTTAGCTTCAACTTCAAAGGAGGCAGAGCCTTTAATGCTGAATTTTGGTTTCCAGAGCAAATTCCACAGCACATTCCCCCCACGAGCAGCTGGGAGCTGCATGGTAGCAGGAGATGCTGATGGCAGTGCCAGCCCTGCTGCTGCTGCAAATAGGGAGGAGAGAGAAGGGTGAAGGCAGAACCCTCAGAAATCTCATTAGTGGGAAGCATCCTCCAACTGCTGCTGTATGGCTGTGAAAGCCCAGCCTGCTCAGGGCTCCAGCACAGCCCACAGAGCCACGTCCTGGGCAGAAAAGGGAGCAGGGACAGGCTGGGCTGGGCTGGGTTACCTCTGAGCAGAGAGCTCTGGGCTGCAGGGTGTTCCTGAGCTGTGCCACTGCCCATCTCCTTGCTGGAGACATGGAGGAGCACCCACCCGTCCCCACTGCAGAGATGGAGGAACACCCATCCATCCCCCATCCCCACTGCAGAGATGGACAAACACCCATCCATCCCCACTGCAGAGATGGACAAACACCCATCCATCCCCACTGCAGAGATGGACAAACACCCATCCATCCCCACTGCAGAGATGGACAAACACCCACCCATCCCCACTGCAGGGATGGAGGAGCACCCATCCATCCCCACTGCAGAGATGGACAAACACCCACCCATCCCCACTGCAGAGATGGAGGAGCACCCACCCATCCCCACTGCAGAGCAGCTGCTGGTGGAATCAGAGGTGGAATGTGGGAGGTTCTGTTTCAGTTCCATTACAACAGGCTGAGGCTTGTTCTGCTGAGGATGAGGAGCAGCTCACCCTGATACATCCTGCTGAGGATGAGGAGAGATCATCCCAACACCCAACACATCCTGTTGGGGATAAGGAGCAGCTCACCCCAATGTTCTGCTGAGGATGAGGAGCAGCTCACCCCAAAACATCCTGTTGAGGATGGGGAACAGCTCATCCTGAAATATTCTGTTGAGGATGAGGAGCAGCTCACCCCAACACATCCTGTTGGGGATGAGGAGCTTCTCAACCTGATACATCCTGCTGAGGATGAGGAGCAGCCCAACCTGGCATGTTCTGCTGGGGATGACAGGCAACTCACCCAGGTGCCTCTGTAATTGCAGGTTTGCTGCATGAGCAGATTATTTTCTCTGTGTCAGTGCTTCCCAGAAGGAACTCACTTCAGGGACACTCTTATTTCCTGTATCATGGAAAATGTTAGTGTTTAGGGCCTGTTTCACCACTCTGGTATTTGTGCCACTCTCATTAGCTGTATGAGGCTGCGCTGTGCTGCACCACGAGTGGCACAACTCCTGTGTTTTTAAATCAGACACAAGATCAAAATACTTGAGGGCTCCTTCAGCAGAGAAACAAACACCCTCTGCCCACTGCAGTCATACCTGGTCCCTCTGGCTTAGTCATTTACTCTGCAGTTAGCAACAAGGTGAATTTTAATTCCAGACCATTTTTTCAGTCCTGCTGCTCCCTGTGTGTGTTGTGTCTAATAACAATGTGAGCCATATGGTGCCTCCAGCACTGGGACTGCAGCCATGGGGTAACAGATGCAAAATGGCCCAAGATAATAGATGGAAAAGTTTGTCTTCTCACTTTTGAGGAGTTTGAAGAACTACCAAAAACAGCAACATGAAATATTCAACAAATTAAACAAGGCTGGGGTACATAAAGTCCAGCCTGGCTGGAAATTAGTTCTTCTGGGGAGCCTTTCTAGGACACTTTGGAGGCACAGCTCCAGAGCCATGTCTGCAGGATGAGCTGCCTGATCTCCTTCACTGATCCTTTCAGGAACTACCCAAAAATGTCCTTCAGAGCCAGCTGGGCAGGGAGAGGGCTGAGATGGCACCCTGAGGTCGTCCCCTTGGCTGGATTTTAAACTCCCAGACTCTTTTCCTAGCCAGATACTGGCCTTGCCTACAACACACAGCTGAGCTCTGCAGAGTCCTGCCTCACTCAGACAACCAGGTCCCATTGTCCAAGCATTTCCAAACTCATTGGCACAAAGTAATTGAAGCAAAATGAAAGTTAGAATCTAAGGGATAACTTTTAGAGCTCCTGCAAAGAGCAGAACTGGCAGAGGACAAGTGAAAGCAGCTCCCAGCCCATGTCAATACTGAGCTGAGACCCCACCAGGGCTTGGCTTTGCTGCCAGCTCTTCCCAGCCCCTTGGCTGCTCTGACACAGGGGAAGGAGTGACTGGAAGGCAGGAGTGTATGGAACACCAAGGAGGGCTCCTGAGGATGGTGTGTTTGGGTTCACTGCTCTCAGGGCACAGCCTGAGCGCTGAGGAGCTGGTGTTGCTCATTAGAAAGGCATTAAAACACGATTTCTAATGACTGTGGAGTTCCACAAATGCCACCCCCCCCCCATCAAACAGTTATTCAGTTATTGATTTGCATTAAACAAGTAGATAAATACTTAATCTGAGTAGCAGCAGCACTCTCATCATAAAGTGAATTAGTGCCTAAAATGTCTCTGGCTCATTAGCAGGCTCAGAGCTGTGTCACTGCTCCCAGGGCTGCAGCCAGAGCTGTTCATGACCCACATCAGCCCCATGGCTGAGCCCCCCAGGCTGCAGGACATGCAATGAACTGGAGAAACATTCTTTGTTAGAAGTGGTAAACTGATAATCCCAGGTTTTGTCTCTTTATGTGGTGGGAAGAAAAGAAGGGCTGGGAGGAGAAAGGTGTTCTAAAAGTTTATTTTCTCATCATTCTTCTCTTCATTCTGTTAAGTTTTCTTTATACCCTTTAAAGTTTTGAGTCTGTCCCTAAAGCATTTTCTCCTAATGCTTATCTCAACCTCAGGAGCTTTATTTTAACTAGTTTTCCTTCCTCTTGTCCAGCTGTAGCAGAGGAAGATGAGTAAACGATTTTTGTGAGTGCACTGGCCTTTGGCCAGCGGTCAGCCCACCACACAACCTGCTTTGTCCAATGCCTCCAGAGCATCCATGGGCAGCAGGAGCAGCTTGGGGAACACAGCCTGCCGAGGCACCTCCATCCTGCCTTCCCTCAGCACCCCAAATGAGCTGTAATGAAGTGTGGAGTGCAAGGGAACAACCGGGATGCGTGTTCCTGCAGGTGCTCCTGTGTGGCATTCACATTCTCTGAACAGAGAGAGACATAATTTTCAATTCTTTCTTTCTCTCTTTTGTCTCTTTCTCAGATTTTGTCCTGGAGAAGCTCAGAGATCAAAACAAATCTCATTTGCTGCTCCTGTCTTTGTGCCCATGTGGAATGCATTAATTTAATTAATTAATGGAGATTGTTTAGCCCAGGTGACCAACTGGATCCACATGTGTGGCTTGGGACTCTCGGGCAGAGAGTTTTTTTCAGTAGTGTTAGAAGTGAGTATGATGTAGTATAGAATGTATCTCTCTTTAACATAGTACAATGTAATATAATATAGTTTTAATAAAGTGAGTGTTCAGCATTCCAAGGCCATGGAGTCAGATGCCAATCATTTCCCAGATGTTGGGGGCTCCCTACTTTTACAATACTCCTGTCTGTCCAGGGGCTGTGCTGGGGCCCTGGTAATTAAGGTTTTAAAAGGTAATTAAGACGTTGAGCAACTTTCTTATTACAGGTAGGAACTAATATTGATAACCACCTTCCTGAACTATTCTCCTGTGGAAGGACTTGCTGCAGGAAAGTAACTGAGCAACATATTAAAAAAAAAATCCATTCTCATCATCCCTTTTCACATCCCATCCCATCCCTGCTTCCCAGGGCGCCTCCTCCCTTCCTGCCATCTATCAACAAACAAACAGTTTGGCTCTAATTGTGAAGGACACCCTTTAGGGCTGGGAGCAGTGGGATGGATGGGCAGGGTGGGGTGGTGTAGGGGCACTGGGGGGTAGGATGGTCAGGACGGACAGAGAGCAGAGATCTCTGGAGCCAGGCTGGGAACTTGTGGTTTATTGCAAAGGGCCTGGGTGCAGGGCCCTGCTGGGAGCTGCCAGCCACAGCTCAGAGCAGGGCCCAGAGAGGAGACAGAGAGAATGGGGGTGAGAGAGTAAAAGGGTAAGAGGCAAGGGCTAAGAGTAAGAGCTAAGAGAGCGAGGTTCCCATTACAATAAATACAATAAATCTTCTTCTGTGTTGAATATTCTCATTCTCACTAACCAATCTAGTCCAAGATACAAATCCTACAGCATTTACATACAGCCTGTAAGAATGATTACATTACCACGCTGTGCTACATTTTAAACCCTACAAACTCCTCTTTGGCCCCTTCTGCCAAGCTGGCAGGGGCTGCTCTGAGCCTTGGGCCTGTCTGCAAGCAGAGGGTATTGTTTGATCAAAAGGGGATCACCTTCAGCTGGCCATGCCATTGTTTTCCAGTTGTTCAGCAACTGAGGGATCTCAAAGCTTGCTTTCATTTCAATCTCGCTTAGAGTTTCTATATTCTCGAAATCTTTTGCCAGACAATCATATTGATAAGGCTTTCCTGTTTCATCTTCCCCAACAGGGTGGGATGTTCCCCACACTGACACCATGAGCCCAGGGGGATGGATGGGCAGGGTGGGGTGGGATGTTCCCCACACTGACACCGTGTCCCGGCACGGGGCAGGAGCAGCCTGGGCTGATTTACTCCAGATTTGAGCTGGGAGTAAATTGGAAGGCATGAATCATCCTGACACAGCCGCTCCGGAGATGGATTACCTGCTTTGGCAGCTTGCTCCTCTCTTTCCACAGCCCTGCTTTTCTCCTCTCAGTGCAGTTTCATTTCCCAGACACAGAAGCTTCCTGCTCCATGCCCATGCCCCAGGGAGCCCCGTGTCACTCTCCAGGCGCTCCCATGGCCATGCTGGACCTGTGGCTGCCAGAAGCACTGGGTGATTCCTGCTGGTTGGAAGCTGGTGTCCTCCTCCACACCTGGGCTTAGGGTCCCTTCCTTCCATTTGCACCTCCAGACTGTCAGCCACAAACAGCACTGAGCTGAAATAGTGCCACATTATCTCTGTCTCCTACATCAGTGTGTGCAAAGTGCACCATCTCTTTCTGCCCAGGCTGCTAGGGGTGTTCAGTGCATCCCTTCCCAACTTCTTCCCCTCAAGAATTGCATCTTCTTCTGTCCCAGATTGCAAAGCAAGATGTGTTCTATTTGCCATCTGGATGGCAGTTGTCTTCTGTTAAGTGGGCAGTTTTCCTTTTCTCTTCCGAACTGGGGAGACACCTGCTGATAACAGCTATGGAATGTCCCTGCATGGCTGATAAGAACTCAGCATCCCATTGGGAGATGTGAGCCCAGAGGGAGGAGCCAAGCATTCCTACCCGGATAGAATCTGGAGATTCTGGAACACCAGCACGGCTTCTGCACTGGATTGCCCAGAGGAACAGCAGCTGCCTCTGCCCCTGCACCTTCAGAGGAAGAGACTGCACCTTTCTCCAGGATCCCTGCTCCAGCAGAGCCACCCCTGACACTGCAGGAGGGCTGAGCCACAATTCCAATGGGACTGCTGCCAGCACCCTGACCCACAGGGTGTCAGGCTGGGTTCTGACTCTGGCAGTGTTGGTTTAGTTCACTGCATTGTTTATTTTATCCTTTTATTTTTCTTCCCTATTAAAGAACTGTTATTTCCTGCTCCCATATTTTTGCCTGAGAACCTCCCTCAATTTAAAACTTATAGCAATTAATAGAGAGGGGGTTTACATTCTCCATTTCAAGAGAAGCCCCTGCCTTCCAGACACCCGTCTTTCAAAACCAAAGCATCTTTTAAGACCTGTAGCCGAGCAGCCACGTGCAAGGGCTGGATGGTTTCTGCCCCTCCTTTGCAAGTGACTTTTGCCTTCTCCATCTCTGTTGAAAGCAGAGCTGGAAGCAGAGGGAATAATGCTGCTCCACATTTAATTCACCAAGCAGACTCTCCCTCTGTCATCCTTGGGGCTCCAGCAAAGGGCAGCACACCTGAGAGAAATCTTGACTCACTCATATGATGAGGCAGAGCTCAGCCTTGTTCTGGTGCAGCAGGCCTAAATTCCCGCTTAAATATGGTCCTGACACCTTCTCACCTTAAAGAATTCAGCACTTCAACACCACAAATTATGACCTAAACAGGCAAATAAGCCCCAGCCCCGTTTTGCAGTGATTGCAGCAATCAGAGCCCAGCTCAGGTTGGCTCCCAGGGACTGTAAATCCTGAACTCTGCAGGCACAGCCCCGGCTGATGGTTGATAGCAAGTGATTAGCCCTAATTCCACTCTTCCTCTCTTTTAGGATGGCTCATCTGGAGCCCCCAGGGTGTTCCTCTGATCACAGCCCTGTGCAGGAGCAGCACAGGGGGCAGAGGCTGCCTCTGTTCCTGCTCAGACACCTCCAGCCTCCCCGTCCTGCTTTCCTCCTTGTCTCCAACTTAACTCCTCCTGGAACAGAGGTTTTCCTTGGTGGGAGGGGATTTGGAAGCAGAGGGAAATCTGGGGATGGAAGCAGCCCTCTCCTGAAGGGTGTTAGAGCAGCCCTGCACAAGCTGATGCTTTGGGGCACGTACATTTTGGGAACCAACTTCTGCCACTCACAGCAGCATCCAAGCCCTGACTTGGGACATCCCAGCTCTCCCCAAAAGCTGGCATTCCCAGACTGTGCCATCCCCCAATGTTCCCACCTGGCCTGTGGGGCTCTGGAGTTAACAAGGAGGTTGGCTGCATTTATTTTTAAGAGGTGGTGGATTTTTGATCACAGCCTTGCTTCCACCCTCCTCTCCATCCCCTTCTCCATCTTTCTTTGAACAAATCATTCCATTTGCAGAGTCCTGTTGTTTAATTTTGCCAGTTGCTGAGTCTCAACCTCCCGTTAATTGGTTTTGCCCGTCTTTGTGCATTCCGTTAAATGAGAAAATGCCACACATAAAATTTTAATTTTGAAAGCCGCCTTGTTTGTTTTATATTGAAATTACCCACGCCACGTCGGCCCACAGAAACAGACGCTTTCTCATTTCATTAAAAACTCTTTGTGATGATAAAAAAGCAGCAGAAATGAGATAAAGAGTGGTGTTTCCTTAAAGGCACATGAAAGTGAGAGAGATAAATCCCATGTATTGTAGGGATCAAATGCAGCGCAAGGCTGCGAAGTGGCGATACCACGGAGGAGGCTGTGCCAGCAGCAGTGCAGCAATAGCTCCTCTCCCAGGATGCTGCAGGCTCTGCCTGGCCTGGCCTCTGTCACCTGCCAGTGTTTCTGCCCCCTCTGTCACCCACCAGTGCTTCTGTCCCCTCTGTTTGCCCCAGGTATCCCCCAGGTATCTGCAATGTCCCCAGCCCTGCCCCAGCCTGTGGAGCTCCCCAGCCCTGTGTGTCCCCAGTGTGTCCCCAACCCTGTGTGTCCCCAGCCCTGTGTGTCCCCAGCCCTGTGTGTCCCCAGCCCTGTGTGTCCCCAGCCCTGTGTGTCCCCAGCTCTGTGTGTCCCCAGCCCTGTGTGTCCCCAGCTCTGTGTGTCCCCAGCCCTGTGTGTCCCCAGCCCTGTGTGTCCCCAGTTCTGTGTGTCCCCAGCCCTGTGTGTCCCCAGCTCTGTGTGTCCCCAGCCCTGTGTGTCCCCAGCTCTGTGTGTCCCCAGCCCCCCCCCAGCCCTGTGTGTCCCCAACCCTGTGTGTCCCCAGCCTGTGTGTCCCCAGCTCTGCCCCCACCCTGTGTGTGTCCCCAGTTGTCCCCCCCCCAGCCCTGTGTGTCCCCAGTTCTGTGTGTCCCCAGTCCTGTGCGTCCCCAGCCCTGTGTGTCCCCAGCCCTGTGTGTCCCCAGTTCTGTGTGTCCCCAGCCCTGTGTGTCCCCAGCCCTGTGTGTCCCCAGCCCTGTGTGTCCCCAGCCCTGTGTGTCCCCAGCCCTGCTGGTGGCTGGCACAGTGAAACCATCAAAGCACCGTGGGCAGAGGGGCCCTTTGCTGCCTGGCAGGTGGGTATGGGGAAGAGGGAGCAGCTTCTTCCTTTCCAGCCTCGTGGTTCAGACCTGCAGTGTGAGCACACACAGGGGATCCTCATAAGGGATCCTCAGAAGGACCAAAGCCCTTGATGCTTTAAGTTTTAGCTTTTATATTTTTCGGCATTCTGTGCTGCTTTAGTGTGTACTTCTGAGCTTCATATTAAGGGATGGTAAGATTTCTTCACAGAGTAGGGAGACAAAAACAATTCCTTCTCCAGCTGAGGATCAAGGCCAAATGATCCAAATCTCAGGCCCAAGAGCACAAACAGTGTGGGCTGGAGAGAGAAAAACAAGAAGGATGGGACTGCATGGGCTAAAGCTGTAATTGGACAATTAACTCCAAGATGCAAATGGAGCTGAACTTTAAAAAGTGAGAGACCTTGTGACCCGTCGTGCATTTTGTGACCATTTTGGTTCATATTGGATGCAGCCCTGGCTGGGCTCTTGTGCTGCCCAAGGTGGACCCATGGAGGACTTTTAATAAATCCCTGCTTTGTTCTGTAACTCTTTCTAGTCTCTGTTCTAGGTCAGCCTTCACCAGGCATCACCCTCAGCAGCTTCAACAGCTGCTGCTCGTGGCAAAGCAAATTTGTTGTCACCACCCTGCTGTCCCCTGCTCTGGGGCAGATGTGAACACTGAGCACAAAGGGAGCTGAGGCCACTGGAAGTTCCTGTGCACAGGGAGGTGTTCACGGATCCCTTGGGTGCTCAATGTTCCCATATTTATTCTGCCCAATGGGATTTGTAAATCAGCACAAGTGAAGAACAAACTTCCAGCTTCAGACTTGATTGCTTCACTTCCCTTTACATCAAAGTGAGTTTTTTCTACTTGATTTTCAATCTTCTTCAGCAGTTGCTGAATTGCTATTCAGCTTTGCACAATTTTTTCCACCCACTGCCATTTTAAAGGTCATTTAATTATTATTACGGAGAGCTACAAAAAGATAGAGAATTGTTTAAATACCTTAAGCTACAACAGGTTATTGGCATGGATTATTTTATAGTCATGTTAAATGGATCAGTATTTACTGCTCAGGAGTCTTTCATTGGACTGGTGATGCTCAGAGCAGTGAGACTGCAATGGGAGGTGCTCGGCCTCTCCCTTCAGGAAGAGCCAAAGACATTTTTTTGGAAATTTCAGACCCCCATCCCCACAGCATTCCTCTCTGGGCAGCTCTGCAGACCCTCCTGCAGGGCTGTGGAGATTCTGGAGCAGCCTGGAACATGTGATAACAGCAAAATCCAGAATCTGAGGCTGCTGGTGAGGCACAGCACCTCCTGAGGAGCCAGAACAGGCTGCTGGGTCAGTGCTGTTCATGGTTCTTAGGGAGCTACTGCATGCACAGGTTTGTCCCTTAATTTCATCAGCACATTGATGTGTCTGTTAAAGCAAACTGAAATGGGAAGCAAAAGCCAGCCTCCTGTTTTCATGAAAAAAATGTTTTCTACCAAAATGCAATTATTTTCTACCAAAATGGGCAACTTTCCACAGAAACACTGCATGGAGCAGGGAGGAAGAGAAGGAGGTGCTGCTCTTCCTGGTTTGCAAAAAGGCAGGATTGCAAACAGGGACAGGGGTGAGGCACACCAGGTCCCCCTCCTGCTCTGAGCAATCAGAATTTGTTGGTAGTTACTGTAGGGAGAATTTAAGATTATAAACCTAAGGACAAGTTTTCATTTCTGCACATCAGATTGGACAGACAAGCCCAGCAAAGAACAGGAGTTTATCAGCAGAACTGGAAGAGGCATTAACCAGCCTTGGCCAATCATTAATTGCTGCTTTCTGTATCTCGTCATCCTTCTCATCCTAAATGCTCGTTCCACAAAGCTGAGGCAAAAATCTGAACATTTAGACTAAGCTGCAAAGCCTCGCTAAGGCCTCTAGGTGGAAGGCTGGGAAAGCAAATCTGATTCTTGGGAAAAGGGGTAGTTGTCCCAAAGACGAAAACAAACATGCAATCTTTTTTTTTTTTTTTCCCTTTTCTTGATGTCAGCTGTGAATCAGGTGTGTGGGCTTGGGAGGATGTTAAGACTGGCAAGGTCTTAACTGAAACTGTCTGACAAACAGACCTCAGATCCCACACACTGAATATTGTGTCTCTTGAGCCTCCGCTCCAGAAGCTGTTTTGCAATAAATGCATCACTCCTGCACACGGTTGTGTAAAAGTGGAAAGACAGGCTGGGGCCGGGCTGGGCTCTCCCGTGGCACAGCAGGGGGACCGGGATTTGGGCTGGGGGTGGCAGTGTCCCAATTCTCCAGCCACAGCATCCTGAGTTCCGTGCTGTGCCAGGGCAGCTCCCGCGGCCCGGCCAGCGCACAAACAAAAACCAAACCCACAGCTCCGGCTCTGCTGCAGCCCCACAGGAGCCCCACACGCCTCGCAGCGGGGAAATCCCCAGCCAAGGGAGCGACAGCACGGTGTTGCCTCACTCCGCTGGGTGTTCCCGGAGCAGGAGGGAAGGCCGGGGCTGCTCTTGGGCTGCGCGGCGGGCGTTGCACAACTGCAGCCAGGGCTGCTCCGCTCCTGCCCGGCACGGCTCAGCCCCGCTGCCTGGTGTATCTCAGCCCTCCTGCCCCTCACCCGGCACAGCCCAGCCCGGCCAGTCCGGCACGGCTCAGCCCTCCTGTCCGGCACGGCTCAGCCCCGCTGCCCGGCACGGCTCAGGTCTCCTGTCCGGCACAGCTCAGCCCTGCTGCCCGGCACAGCTCAGCCCTCCTGTCCGGCACGGCTCTGCTGCCCGGCACAGCTCAGCCCTGCTACCCGTCCGGCACTGCCCCTTTGCCCCGCTCCGTGGGCAGGCTAGCCCCTTCACAGGTGGAGCCGGAGCAGGTGGGAAGCACCTCCCGGCCCCTGCCTGCCGCCCCTGAGTCACAGCGCCCCGGCCGCCGGCGCTGACATCACGGCAGCGGCGAGCGGGGCTGCGGCGGTGTGTCTGTGTGTCCCGCTGACACACATCCGTCCGACCCGCGGGACGCCCCACGCTGCCCCACATTGCGCAGGCCGGCGGGCAGCGGCACGGCCCCCACGGCCACACGGACCCCATGACCCCACGGCCCCCATGAGCACACGGTCCCCATGACCACACAGACCCCATAACCACATGACCCCCATGACCACACAGACCCCATAACCACACGGTCCCTATGATCCCACGGCCCCCATGATCCCACTTCCCCCATGAGCACACTGTCCCCATGATCACACAGACCCCATAACCACTTGACCCCCATAACCACACAGACCCCATAACCACACGGTCCCTATGACCCCATGGTCCCCGTGACCACACAGACCCCATGACCACACGGCCCCCATAACTACACAGACCCCATAACCACACAGACCCCATAACCACATGGCCCCTATAACCACACAGACTCCATAACCACACGGTCCCTATGATCCCACGGCCCCCATGACCCCCATGACCACATAGACCCCATAACCACATGGCCCCCATAACCACATAGCTCCATAACCACATGGCCCCCATGACCACATGGCCCCCCTAACCACATGGACCCTATGATCCCACAGCCCCCATGACCCCCATAACCACATGGCCCCCACAACCACACAGGCCCTATGGCCACATGGCCCCCATGACCACATGGACCCCATAAGCACACAGACCCCATAACCACATCGCCCCCACGACCTCACAGCCCCCATGACCCCGCAGCCCCCATGACCCTGCAGCCCCATGGCAGGGGTCCCCACTGACCCCGCTGGCCCACAGAAGGAGGAAATGAATGTCCTGACAGGCAATGTGTGGTGAGAGCCAGGACCTCACATTCCTAAGAAAAGCATTGGGGAAGCTCAGCCTGTCCCCCAAGTGATTCACCAGCCAACTTTGCAGAGAAGGTCCCAAAGTTGTTCAGGAGTTACTGTTGGGTTTGGGATTTCAGAGGGGCTGCCACGTCCTTCCCCGAATTCCTGGGTGCCCAGGGCAGACACTGCTGCTCTGCTTTTCCATTCCTTAGAAAAAACACTTCCCAGATGGATGTGACTTCTTAGGAGGTATTTGCTTAGCAACAGGCATAAATCTTCTGCTCTTCACATCGGTCTGGGTGAGATAAAATATTCTGTGACTGTCTATTTAAACATCTTATGTTAATACCATGAAGTGTTTGTTCAACTTTTATTATTCTTTTCGTTCTGAAGTCGTGAATGCTCCCAGGCATGTCAGAGTACAGCAAATTCAGAGCTGCAGACACTGCATCCAAACTAACCTGGGGCTGAGCAGGCAGGGATATTTCTGGGGGGGACCACTGACATTTTCCGGCAGAGAGGCCGCAGCTGGGAAGAGCTGAGCAAAACAGTAAATGCTGTTGTCACAGTCCCTTGCACAATTGCTCGGTTTTCCCCAATTATTTATTACTTGAACTTGTTGCTTCTCTCTGCTCTTGATCTAGCTGCTGGAAAGCTGAGGTTGCCTGGTGAGCCTGGAGTGCTGCTTCAGAATGGAGAGGTGCTGCTGGAGTGTGGATGCTCTGGGTGCTGCTGCTGGACACGATGCTGTGGGATGAGGTGATCACAAAGGGAAAATATCACCAGATATTGAATCCCTGGTGCAGCCTGTGCAGGGACAGTGAGACTGTTCCCCCCAGGGGTGTCAAGGAACTGCTTTCAGCTGAAAGCCCAGGCGATGGTGAGGCTTCTGCTGCCTCTGTCACTTCAGCCCTCAACAATGACAGATTTATAGCCCAAGAGGCTGTCAAAGGACAGCTCTTTTCCTTGACAAAGTGCTTGAGAGAAAATTGTCAGGGTGTGCCCAATCCATCTGTCATTGAGGAGATAGGCTCATCCTATAACTTAATGCCATCAATCACTAAGACCAAAGGTAGAGATCAAGGCTGCTTACTCAGAGGAGTACCTAAGGCCGTGTCTAGTCAGGCACACAGTGACAGCCAAATAAATTTCCTTGGTATGGTCCCTGGGGAGCTTGCACTCTCCCCCAGAGCTCAGAAACATGCCTGCTCTGCAAGGAGCCCTCGGGCTACTCAGGGAGTAGTTACTCTGCAGAGTGCTTACAAGGATCTCCTTAAAGCCCATGGAATAAGTTCAAGATAGAATGTTTCAGAGAAAAATCCATCTACTTGTCTACAGCTGCATAGGAATCCCACACTCGTGGGTGAAGGCAGCACTGGGAGGACAACAAGCAGTGTGACAAGGACTGCAGGTATACAGGCTAAACGTGAGTTCTGCACACTCTTGATAAGCTCCTCCTCTACTCCTCCCTTCCTACATTTTCCTTTTTTCTGAGCAGAGCTGAGTTTTGTTTCTCCTCTGGAGTCACTACAGCACACAGCACCAGGGTCTGGAGGCCAGGAGCTCTTGCCCAACACACGAGTGGGAGGAATCTTCCCTCAGTGCCTCATGGCACTGGGCACGTGTCCAGCCTGGCTTTGCTCAGCTGGCAGCTTTCCCTCCAGCAACTCGGGATGGTTCTGCCACCAGACCCTTGTTCATCGAGGCCAGTCAGAGCAGCAGATCCCTCAAGTGGCATCTCCATGAACCTGAGTGGCTGCACTGTAAAAACAGCCATAAAGGGATGTTGCTCAGCTTTGCTTCCAGCATTACTGCTCAGCTTTCCTCGTGAGGCATGATGACCCTCTTCCAAAGAAAGGGATTAAATCATCATTTGTTTTCCCTTTCATTTCAGAATGTGCTGAGTCCTCAGTAATAAATTATTCTGCTTGCTGTAAAAGAAAACCCAGAGGCAGCTCTGTGAGCCTCTTGAGTTGCAGGTGATGGGAGAATTCAGTTCATCACCAGAAGCACCTGTGGGTGAGTGCAGAGAGATGAACCATCAGGTCACTCCACAGATGAGCAAGGCATTGAGGACACCAAAGCTGCTGGAAACACACAGATCCCAAGGCAGCCAGTCCAGCCCTGTCAGCTCCCTGAGAAGCTGAGGAATCAACTCAGCTTGGAGCAGGTGCCTTAGTAGGTCCCTCAATTCTCAGGGATTGTCGATACAGGATTCTTAAAAAAAGTAAATTGAATTAACTAATTCTAAAGTAGAACATTAAAATTCCGCATAAAATTCTCATTCAGAATTAAAGTGGCCTTAATTCAGTATAATTTACTTCCAAATGCTGCTAAATAAGGACATTTAAGTTGTCTTTAATTAACATAATGGTCCCACATAGGCTTTTACAAATGAGATTTAATTAGCCCTTTTTTAGAAGTGAGTTAGCTGCCTTGAGCTTCCATAGGGAAACAGCCAGGTCCGGGGCCACTTTTCTGACAGGGCTCCTGGTTGTGGCTGGTTAGCAGGAGTTGCAAAGAGCTGGCATCACCTCCCAAGGAACTGGCACAAGGCCAGCTTCTTCCCAACCAGCAGATAATGGGAGCCTTGAATATCAACTATTTTCGTTGTGTTAAATGCACGAGTGGGAGATGAAAGGCTCTGCCAGAGGATGAGCTCTTCCTTTAAAATGTGGGACATGGGGGTGGTAATCCCTAGGAAAATGTGACATCAAGATTTTGAGGACTTGTTCATGAACAAGGAGCCAGGCTGGAGGAAAGTCAGCAGAGAAGGGGATGAAGGTGGAGGACAGGCAGGGACTGACCCCATCCATGGGCTCCTGCTGTCATAGAGCACTTTGGGCTCCCTGCTGCCCCTGGATGCTTTAGTTCCTTTTTGCACACCAGAATTCCCAGCTCAGCAGGATGAGATGCAGCTGGCCACTCATAATGACCATCCTGAGAGCATCTGGCCTCACCAGCCCCTGTCCTCCCCTCGGTGTCACAGGTTCCTCCTTGGAACAGCCCAGTGCTTTCTTGTGCTCTGATGGGGACTTCCACCTGTTTCCTGTGGCCACGAATGTGTCGCAGAGGGACAGAAACTCAGGCCAGCTGACAGCTTGTCCCACCACAGAAAGGGCATGATGCAGCTGCCCTGCTGTGGGCACAGCACTGTATCATCATCATCATCATCATCATCATCATCATCCCTGGAGGTGGAGAGCCTCAGTGCATCCCCAATCCCAGCAAAGTTCTGTGAATCTTCATATCCTCAGAAACTGCAGCCTCCACCATAGCCCTTGCACTACCAAAAAAAAAAGGGGGAAGCACTGTTCAAAGTAGTTTGCAGATGTGGAAAAGGAAAAAAATAGTCAAAATCACCCATGAGGAGCTCTGAGGTGTGCCCGGCACGTGATTCCCTCTGACTTTTTGGGTGGAGAAGCCAACAGCCTCCCTCTCTCCTGGCTTCTCTCTCACCAAATTGGAGCCATGTGGCTGCTGCCACTGCTTTGCATAAATCAGGAGATTCAGCTTTGTTCCTCTTCCTTGGGGTATGTCCTATGGGAAGTATGTCTGTGGCCATACTTTCTGGTGCAATAGACTTTAGCCTGGAAGCAAAAGCACACAAACAATACTAAATTCATGCTGACTGGAGTAGATTCCAAGGGAAAGAAGTGTTGGGAAAGCACCTACTTAAGAACTGAGTAAGGATTATCTCTGATCTGAATCTCGCTGTATGTGTGTGTTACTGTTGAGCACACAGTGCGGTTTCAGACACGGCCAGAGACAAGGAAAAATGATTGTTTCGGGGTAACCACAAGGAAGATGAATGCAAATGCATTCCTGTAACTGGGAGAGTTCCTCGCTCCTGAGCTGGGCTCCGGTACATGGCCTGGGGGAAGCAAATTTGCAACTACCTTCATTAAATTGTTTAGGCATGATTAATCAGAAGTCAGAGATGTGAAGTTTTTGCACGTTTCACAATATAGATTTTAACCCCTGCAGTTCCATACAGGTGCGGTTTAGCGCTTGGCAAGGCACAGGCATCGGTGGGTGACAGATGTTTCCTGCCAGCTCCTATCTCCGCACGGCCGCGTTGATAAGCCACCCGCGGCTGAATCACGGCCACCTGCACCGCTGGGACCCAGGCGGTGCAAGGGACGCGTGTCACGGAGCCCGGCCCCGCGGCGACAGCCCGGCAGCACGGAGCGCTGGGCGGGCCGGGCCGGGCTGGGCCGAGGCTGCCGCTCCACCCCTCGCTCTGCCCTTCCGCCCTGCGAGAGTCTCCGGTATAAATAGGCGGCCGCCGCCCGCCCTGCTCCGGCCCCATGGAGAGGCAGCGGCAGCCCGGCGGTGGCAGCGGCCCGGTGAGCGCGGGGGGCTCGGGGCGGGGGCCGGGGCTCGGCCGCGAGCGGAGCCAGGCGGGGGCCGGGGTTCGGTCAGGAGCGGGGTGGGGACCGGGCCGGGGTTTGGCCGGGAGCGGACCGGGGCTCGGCCGGGAGCGGAGCGGGGCCGGGGCTGGGGTTCGGCCGGGAGTGAGGTGGGGGCCGGGGGTTTGGCCGGGAGCGGGGCGGGACGGGGGTTTGGCCGGGAGCGGAGCGGAACCGGGGCTGGAGCCGGGGTTCGGCCGGGCTGTGGGGCCGCTGCTAACGCCGCTGTCGCCCCGCAGGTCCCGGCGGCGAGCGGAGGCCGCGAGTCCCCCGCCGGGAGCCATGAGCGCGGGCAGCGTCGCCCCGGGCTGGCCTGAGGCGCTGCCGGCCGCGGCCCGGCCCGCAGCGGGGATGAGCGGCAGCGAGAGCCCCGAGGGGCCCGGAGACGGCCCCGAGCTGCAGCTGAAGGTGGATTTTTTCCGCAAGCTCGGCTACTCCTCGGAGGAGATCCGTGTCGTGCTGCAGAAGCTGGGCCTGGGCGCCGACACCAACACGGTGCTGGGGGAGCTGGTGAAGCACGGCCCGGCCGAGCGGGACGGCCCCGAGGCCCCGCCCGAGCCCGGCGAGGCCCCGCTGGTCCCTCGGGGCGGTGCCGGCAACAAATCCCCCGCGCCCGGCCCCGAGGAAACGGAGAGCGACAACCTGAAGCCCATCGTCATCGATGGCAGCAACGTGGCCATGAGGTGCGTCCGGGGTGGGCGCGGGGCTGTCGGGTGTGAGCTCAGACTGTGAGCTCTGCCAGGGCTCGGAGATGAAAACCTGTGAGTGCCACGCTCAAAGCGGCCACTCCTGGGTGCTGGGAACGGGGCTGGTAATATTTTCCAAAGTTCCTCTCTGACACGCGAGGAGCAGCATCACGTTTGCCTTTGCGGGCCCGGCTCGCACTGCTGTGCCCGCCCAGAGCCGCCAGTCACGGGGCAATGGTGAGGGCAGCAGTGCTTCCTTTGAAACCAACACTTCCTCCTGGGCTCTGGCAATGAGGGGATAACTGAAGAGACGTTGTCCTCTCAACTAGTGGCTTTGTGTAAGTTTCCGTAGCAGGAAGTTGCTCAATAAATAATTACAGGGTTAATTAGAGAGGGCTTTGTAATATGGAGCTCCATTGGAGGCTCGTCTCTGAATTGTGCCTCTTGTATATTGGTGAATTTCTGTGCAAGGTAGAGAGTGATGAGATGTCAGAGGTGTCACCAAGGCAGGGCTGTGACTCATCCTCAGCGTTTCACGTGTGCCAGTGTTGCTGGAACAGGTTCTGTTGGACATTGACCAGAGCCCCCAGTATCCATGAAGCATTCAGAATCTCAGGGCTGGACATTTATTGGTGTGATGTCCCCCTTTTCACCCTGGCTTTTGCTCCCACTTTGGTGAGCATTGCTTGCCCTCACCCCAACCCCAGCACTATGTGTTCCCCACCTCTGCATAGCAGACTCCTGAAATTTAACACACCAGCTTCTGAACTGGGTCCTGAAAGCTTTTTTTCTGTTGCAGCTCAGAAGCCTCCTCCTTTGTTGTTTATGTTTGTGTATGCAGATTTTATAGAAAATAACCCTGGGTGCGGGTGGAGCTGCCATGTCAGTTGCAGTAGGTTTGTCTGAGGTGAAAGTGCTGCGTGGAGGTTTGTTTGCAGGTGTGGTTTTTGCCAAGCCCTGGCTGACAGTTCTGAGAACAGAACAGAAAAGATGGGGCACAGGTGAGCCCCAGGGCGAATGAGGAATGGCGGTGGCAGTGGAGCAGGGCTGGAGAGTGAAAGCCATGCCTGGCACCCCTGAAGAGAACCTGCTCCAGTTCCTACCCTCTCCACAGCTTTGGGAACCCTGTGGAAAGTGACCTATTGTGAGCCCACGCTGATAAGTGACTCTGGCAACAAAGTTTACCTTGGATAAGTGCTTGGGCTTTAACGGCAGGATTGGCCGTGTTTGTTAATGAGGAGACTGTTAGTGGTGAAAGTTACCCCCAAATGCAGAGGGGAAATCACCGCAGCTGTGAGTCAGGGCAGGCCAGAGCCCAGGGCCTGACATGAGAGAGAAGCAATCTGACTTTTTTAAGCAATTCGCTAGAAGGGGAATTCCATTCTGAAACTTCCTGTATTGATGGTGTGATGTTCCCTGCTGATTCATTTGCAGTATGTACAGCGGCCTCCCTCAACAGCTCTTGACAAACTTATGCAAATCATAGTGGAAATTAGCTTTTACTTCCTTCTAAGGGAATTTTTCCTTGGCTGCTGCCAAATCAGATCAGCCCAATTAGCTGCCTTCTGGAGGTCTGAGGTTGGTAGCAGAGGCTCAAAAAATAAAAACAACCAACAACCCAAAACAAAGATAAACCAAAAAAAATCCAACAAAAAGGATTTGTTTTTCACACTTATCTCTAAAAAATTGTAGTAATCTGTGCCTGGCTATTTATAGCTAAATCCATCTGATATTGGAGAAAACTTTTGGAGCATCTTCTGATGGTGATTTTCAGCCTTTTGTAATTTAGGATTCTTATTGAAGGTGTGTTAGGTGTCTCTTTAGGTGTTAGTTCTGTTGCCAAGTGTTTAGTTCTTCTAGAATAAGTACTTTTGTACAGCTCTTCAACTTCCTTTGTAGTTTCAAAGAAAGGGTGAGGCTGGGAGGGGAACTGAAACTTCTCTGTAGTGGTGCTGCAACAGTGCCACTGCAGGAATGGCTCTGGTGGGGGCTGACTGAAATGCCATTCAGGTGCAGATGGAAGGAGGAAGATTTGGGACAGGTAGAGACCAGGTGAGGAAAACCTTCCTGAATTGTGAGGGCAGTTCCCTTTTGGTGTAGTGCATTGTCACAGAACATGGGCAGTTGGATCCCCACAGTGACATATCAGGCTGGATAGAAGTGTTGGGAGCTTGCCAAAACCACTATCAGCAGAAGAGCCGATTGCACTGTAAATACTAGTGCTTGTAAAACAGGAGGGGTAGTTTCCTCCTAGAAGTTCTGGAAACTTATTGATATGACCTAATGAATAATTAAGAAGCTTTTTGCATCAGTACGTGGCTTCTGACAAGGTTGTCAAACTTTGTTCTCGAGCTGCCATGAGCTGTTCTCTCATCCAGCACTGATGACAGGAGATGATGCCATTCTGTGCAAATAGTGCATTTGTAGATGAGGTTTGGAGCCATCATGGAATGAATCATCTTTCCTTGAGATGAGAGTGCATATAAAATACCTTGTTTTGCTGAAGTGATCAGAACAAGTTTGCAGGCAAGGGCCCAGTGAGGGTACAGTGGCAGGAAACAGTCACTGGCAGTGGCTGTCAGAGTAGCACAAAGGGGTTTTAGGTCACATTGTGCTCCGGGCTAAAAATAACATCAAAAGGCTTGAAGCAGAGACTGTTTCAGAGCAGCTGCAACAGTTCCAGCTGCTGCCTCCCTCCCAGTGAGTGTTTGGGTGTTTACTGGTATCCTGAGGTGCTGACACCAATGGGGGTGCTGGGCAGGTCGGAGTGAGGGTGTTGTTACACAAGACAAGCATCTGTGTTTGCTGCCTGTGCTCCTCAACACTTCACTGAAGCTTGTCCTAATTGCCAGCTCCCTTTGCTCTGTGCACTGAATCATGAGGGGATTAAAGTCTTAATTTTCTCCTTTGCAGCCATGGGAATAAAGAAGTGTTCTCCTGCCGAGGTATCCTTCTGGCTGTCCAGTGGTTCTGGGACAGGGGACACAAGGATATTACAGTCTTTGTGCCATCGTGGAGGAAGGAGCAGCCCCGACCAGATGTACTCATAACAGGTATGAAAATATGGAAACCAAAAGCAGCTTTTCGGGCTGACTGCTCTGCAGAGTTCTGGCTAAGTCAGTAATTAACTTCAGAATGGAAAGTCTGAGTAGTCAGAGCTGCAGTGAGCTGAACTGACCAGGGACTATTAGTCATTAACTTCTCCCCTAAGCCAGCTTTTGCCCGAATCAGTTGGAATAATTCAGAAAACAAGAAATGTAATACTGCTCTACTTTCTAACTTCTTGTCTTTTGTTTCTTGATATTTTTCCTCTTGCAGGTACATGCTTTGTATTTAACTGAAGCATATTTAGCCAGAATTATTCAAATTGAGGGGAGCTTTCAGGGAGCTGAGATTTGAATAACTCAGAACAGCGATGAGCAGGACTGAATACAGTCTGGGTTGTGGAGAGACAGAATAAATGGTTTTGTTTATTTATAATGTCTTGTATTTGTGGGGTTCCCAGACAAAGGAAGGAATGATGAATCTGACTCCATGTTCTTGAAGGCTAATTTATTATTTTATGATACTATATTGTATTAAAGACTACTATACTAAAGAATAGAGAAAGGATACAGACAGAAGGCTAGAAAGATACTAATGAATCTGTGACTCTCTCTCCAGAGTCCAACACTGCTTGTCCCCAGTTGTCCAATAAGTTGAAATAATTCTCAGCAGAAACAATGAAACAATCTCCAACCACCTTCCAATTCAGCAAAACACAGGAGAAACAAATGAGATAATATTGTTTCCTTTTTTCTCTGAGGCTTCTGAGCTTCCCACGAGAAGAATCCTGGGCAAGGGGATTTTTCCAGAAAATATGACTGCCATGATAATGCTATTTCATCTGCATGAAGGGCTGTGCAGGTCTGTCACCGACATATTTTCTGGAAAATCCCTTTGCCAGGATTTTCTTCTGAGAAGCTGAGAAGCCTCAGCTTCTCCTGTTTTGCAGTGTGGTCTGGAGATTGGTCATCCAACATGTGAATTGTTTTTACTTAATGACCAATCACCATCAGCTGTATCGGACTCTGAGGAGTCAGTCACGAGTTTTTCATTATCATTCTTGTTAAGCCTTCTGTCTAGATCTTTATTTTTTAGTATAGTTTTAGTATAGCATTCTTTAATATAATATACTATAAAACAAAAAAAATTAAAAATAAAAATGAAATTACCAACCCCAAAAATAAAAATAAAATAAAAATTAAAAAAAAAAAATTAAAAATTTAAAAATGTATAAGGCTTATATAAAAAAATATATAAGTAACATTTTATTTATATATAAATAATTATATAAATAAATATAAAATTTATAGAAAGCATATAAAATATAAATTATATAAATATTTATATATTATATAAAAATAATTTTATTTATATATAAATAAAAATAAAATTTAAATTTAATAATATAAATCGGTATAATTTTTAAAAATGAATTTAAAAATTATAAATAAAATAATAAAATATAAAAATAATATATAAAATATAAAATTAATATAGAAATATAAAAATAATAGAAAAATATAAAAATAATAGAAAAATATAAAAATAATATATAAAATATATAAAAAATAATATAGAGGAAACAATATAGGAAATAAAATATAAAAAATATAATATAAAAATAAATTAGCCTTCTGTTGTCCATGGAGTTCAGATTCACTCATCTCTTCCCTCATCCTGGGGACCCCACAAGCAGCACCCAGGTGTGCTGACAGCTGTGTTTGCTCCAGACCAGTACATCCTGCGGGACCTGGAGAAGAAGAAGATCCTGGTGTTCACGCCGTCGCGGCGCGTGGGCGGCAAGCGCGTGGTGTGCTACGACGATCGCTTCATCGTCAAGCTGGCGCACGAGTCCGACGGCATCGTGGTGTCCAACGACACCTACCGCGACCTGCAGAGCGAGCGGCCCGAGTGGAAGAAGTTCATCGAGGAGCGCCTGCTGATGTACTCCTTTGTCAATGACAAGTAGGGCTCCTGCCTTGTTTTTAGCTTGTATTGTTTTGTTTCTTGTACAGCATCAGTGCATGACTCTAAACTCCATATGGAGTGTTAGTAAACAGAGAGCTGAGATTTGAATAACTCAGAACAGTGATGAGCAGGTCTGAATATAGTCTGGGTTGTGGAGAGACAGAATAAATGGTTTTGTTTATTTATAATGTCTTGTATTTGTGGGGTTCCCAGACAAAGGAAGGAATGATGAATCTGACTCCATGTTCTTGAAGGCTAATTTATTATTTTATTATCTATATTATGTTAAAGAATACTGTACTAAATTATACTAAAGAATACAGAAAGGATACAGACAAAAGGTTAAAAGATACTCATGAAAACTCAGGACTCTGGAGAAAAGAGTCTGACACAACTTAGGCCCAATTGGTCATTAAGTCAAAACAATTCACGTGAAACCAATGAAAGAATCTCCAACCACATTCCAAAGCAGCAAAACACAGGAGAAGCAAATGAGATAATATTGTTTTCCTTTTTCTCTGAGGCTTCTCAGCTTCCCAGGAGAGAAATCCTGGGCAAGGGGATTTTTCCACAAAATATGATGGTGACAGTCTGACAATCCAATCCTTCTGGGCCTAAGAACCAAGGGCACCCTTTGCCTCAGGCCCTGAAAAGTATAAATAAAATTGGACTGGGGGAGGGGAGCAAACTGGGGAATAGGACTTCATTACCTGAAGCTGTAATTGGACAATTAATCCCTGATGTGCAAATATACCAAACTCAATCTGAAAAACTCATGACCACGGTCCATCTTTGGTGTAGCCTGTGTGAGGCTTTTGCACTGCCCAAAGTGTACCTGTTGAAGGCCTTTAATAAATATCCACTTTATTCTCCTAACTCGGGCTAGCCTCTGTTTTAGGTAGCCACTCAACAGCATCATGATCACATTTTCCTGGGCCTTTCAAGAAAGATTTGGGTGAGCACACTGGCTTGTTCTAATAATAATGAAAAGCTGTAGGATACAAAGCAAAAAGAAGCTGGTGGCGTCTCAGTAGCTGCTCTGAATTTGGAGCTAGGAGCTCCAAGGAGAGCTCCAGGGTGTAATTTCCTCACAGGACAATTGTTAGCAGCAGGTAGTAATTCTGGTTGACAATCAGGCATTGAGCCACTTCTGTGCCTGAAGGGAAGCACTTTGTGCTGGTGTGGACTGGGTGGCAGGAGGATTATCTCTGGAGGAAATGGGAGAGCTTTGTAGGGCTCAGAGAGCTTTTGATCTTCAATGATATGGGAGGCTTTGAGAAGAAACAGCAACCTCAACTCAGAAAAGTGAACTGCTTCTCAATGAAATTTGTTTTTCTTTAGGTTTATGCCTCCAGATGATCCCTTAGGGCGTCATGGCCCCAGCCTGGATAATTTCCTCAGGAAGAAACCTGTAGTTCCAGAACACAAGAAACAGCAGTGCCCTTATGGTAAGACCTGCCCTTCTTAATGTGAAGAACAAGGTGCCTGTGCAAGTGTCACTCATAATCTAGTCAAATTCAGCTGGTCATTTCCTGCTCTGGTTTTCCTTGCAGGGAAAAAATGCACTTATGGAATTAAGTGTAAGTTCTACCATCCTGAAAGGATCAACCAGCCGCAGCGCTCGTTAGCTGATGAACTCCGTGCCAACGCAAGGCTGTCCCCAACCAGAAGTACCAGTGCCAAGGAGGAGAAAAAGGGGAAACGGGGCTCCCAGGCAGAGCTCTTGTGCTCTGTGCCCACAGAGAGTGACAAAAGTTCTGTACAGAAGGTCTCTGCAGAGAGGAAGAGCTTGGCCCACAAAGCCAAGCCCAGTGACGTTGTGCTTCAGGCCAAAGGCTGTGTGTCAGGCACTGTCTCCCCTGACAGGTACCAGCAGCCTCCCATGGATTCGCTGTCTTACATCTCTCAGGAGCATCTTGATTCAGGCATTGGCTCTCTGGAGAACCAGCTGTCTGACATGTGGCCTCACAGACGTACCAGTCACTGTGACCATTCCCACACGGAGCAGGTGCCCGTGTGCACCTGTGGCAGGCAGAGACCCCTCTACCCACATTCCCCCAGCTTAGAGCAGAATGGGCTGCTCCCTTACAACCACAGCTCCCACAAATCCTCTTCCTCTGGTGCTAGCTTCTTGCAGTACAGCCCTGAGATGCCTCGCTCAGGGGCACCCCACTCTTTCTCAGGGTTTGGGGTGCCTGTGGGTGCGGCAGGGCAGTACAGCCTGCCCGGTGAGTTCGGTGCCGCCCTGCCGCGCTCGCGGGAGTTCTGGTCCGAGCCGTACCCGCTGCCCCAGGTGAGATCCCCTGGTGTGCCCGGCCCCCGCCCTGTGCATGGGACCCCAGGGCCACCCTACGGGGACTCAGGGCCCTGGGCTGCCCCGGAGCAGTTTGCTGAGGAGAGGGCCAGCGTGCACGTCAAGCTGTGCGGCATCTTCCACCCGCACCTGGTGGATGCCGTGATGAGCCGCTTCCACGGCTGCTGGACCCCCAGAGGCTGGCAGCAGAGATCCTCACCTACAAGGCCCAGAACCCAGGTGTGTGAGGCAGGTGCCGAGGGCAGGCAGGTGTGGGGAGAGCTGGAGGGGCTGGGATTGCCTCTGCAGCTGCCACAGATGCCTTCTGAGTGCTCCTTATTGCTTTGGAAGGGCTGGGTTCCAGCTGGAGCCTGGGTGCCAGAGCAAATTGTGCTCACAGCAAATTCTGCTCCAGCTATGACCACGTGCCTGTGGGAGAGGTGAGAACACCCCAGCATCCCACCTTCCCCAGGGGCTAAGCAGGAAGGGAGGCTGCAGCTCTGGAGCAGGGCTGTTCCTTTGGGGTTTGTGGGAGCCTGGCACACCCTGAGCTCCTGCAGTTGTCCATAACTGGATGTGAGAGAAGTGGGTGCTGCCTTTGTAGTGGCCTAAGGCTGGCTTCTGAGGACCTAAATGCCTTGTCAATGCTGTTGTTAGGTCCTGACTAAGCCTCTTTACTAAATCCCACCATTCAGATCTGTGGCAAATATTGGGGTATAACTGTAATCTGAAGCTGGGTTTATCTGAGTGGTTTTACTGGTGCACTTCTTGAATGTTTTCCACACCCCTCCCACCTCAGCTGACCTTCCTGAGGTAATTGTGCCCCATGGGCCACAAGTGCTTGGTGAGCTCTCAGCTCCCCGGAGCACAGTCCTGGCTCTGAGGAGTGGCTGGACACTGCTCCAGAGCCGGCTGGGAGTTGGGTATGTGCTGACAGCTGCAGTGTCAGAGCAGGTGGGTGAGCTGGGCATGCTGTGAGTGCTGCTCTGGAACTGTCTCTGTCCCAGGCTGGCTCTGTACAGCACTGGCAAGGATTTATTATGTGCCTTTTGCTTTCAGACAGCAATAGAACAGCTGCAGTCACATCTGGACTGCTGCCAGGGGCCTTCCCAAGGAGTCTTTAATATTTTGTGTTGTAAAGCTGTTGCTTCCTCTTCTTCCTCACCAATATTCCCCTGTCCCCTTTGGCTGTGCCCAACTAGAGCAGCATCCAGAATCGTAGAATAAGAATTATTTGGCAAGACTGTTTCTGTTTCATTTCCTCTTACTCTGTAAGATGTTTTCTATTGTAGGTACTGTAAGAGATTTTAAATATGCAAAAACAATTGCTGTAGTAATTGTTTCTGGTCCTGGAATTTTGCTGTGCAAGGGATGCAGAAATGTTCCTGGCACTTGCAGGCCAGAAGCAGTTGATTTGTTGATACACATTGTATCTGCGTGTGTTGTTGTTTTCTAAATACAATACGCCCTTCTGTGGTTAAACCAAGGTTATTGAGTGGCAAACTAGGAAGGGGAGAGTGGAAGGCAGCTGGTCCTGAAACCCTCCTGGGAGCAGGGTTGTCTGTTCTGCTCTTCCCTCTGCTGTCCAAGGGATGACCTGCCCAGACTGGCACCATGTGCCATGAGACCACAGGGACACAGGAACCTGTATACCTGGTTAATAATGATGCATTACAAATTAGTAATGTTTCATGTTAGTAAGCAAAATGCTTCTTAATTTTAAAGTAACCTGATACTTTGCATATTTGTAAATTACAGAGAAAATGGTTTTTAATGTTACTGTTCAGCACCTTGCTGCTTGCAGTTTTTAATCAATGCTGTCCTCACCTCAGCCATATGTTACTTGGCAAGGTGGGTTTGGGTTTCTGGTGGAATGCTGGTATCTGCTGCCTCTCTTGCAATGAGAAGATTCAACATTTTGTACTCCCCAGCTGACACTTGCTGAACTCTCTGTATCACTGTGCAGGATAGTCATGTACTGAATAGCCATGTGACAGCCCTGGCAAAGAAAAACTGTGTTATATAAATAAAAACTGCTGAGTTGACATATTTGGTCTCTGGTGGCTTTGTGGAGGAACATTGAACATTTTGGCTGGCTTTTCAGGGAAGCCAGAGAAATGATCCTTCCTCCCTGGGGTTCCTCTGACTGGCTTTGATCTGTGTGCAGCCTGAGGCTGGTTATTGGCAGGCTGTTAATCGATGCAGGGACACCAAAACATCCATGTGCTGTGGCAGATAAGGGCACGAGCAGTGTCTGCTGCTGATTTGGCTTCCCTGGGCTTGCTCAGTGCCCAGGGCAGGTGGGATGGGCAGCAGCACTGGCTCTCACTCAGCACCACAGTGTGGGTGCCTTGGGTGCTAAAGCAGCATTTATTGCCATTTAAAGCAGCAGAATTGCCACGCTCCTGGCAATTTTGGAATCGGCATGGACTGTGTTTGGCTTCAAGGGGCAATTCCACAGTACAGCCTCGAAATAAATACATGTTTTATCCAGTTACAGTACATCTGTGACAGACGTTGAGTGTGAAATACGTGAATGGTAACGTGTCCAGGTTTTGCTCTGAAGATTTGTTATGGACTGGAAGTGCAGCAGGAATATCAGTGCTCACCTTGTGGTGTAAGGATCTTCCCCTCCCACCTGCTCCATGGCAGCACAGCATGTTCTTATCTCACTGGTTAAATAACTTTATGGTCTGTATTGTAACTTGTGCTCTTCATTTACCACAGGGCAGTGACTCCGTAGTTAATGAGAAACCAGGGAGGCAGGTGCTCCCAGGGCCCAGCTGCATTTCAAAACAAACCTGCAGCTCTGTCTCGAGTCTTTATTGACTGTGGGAGAGGAAGCCTCTGGGGCTGTCACTGCAGTGACAGAGCTCGTGTGGCTCTGTGTGTGTGGGGTGGTGGCATGGAGAGGTGTGTCAGGGATCTGAGCACACCTTTGGCCAGATGAGGAGTTTGCTGTTGTCATGAATGGGATCTCTAGTTGAAAAATGCTGCAGAATTTTAGGGCTGGTGTTCCTATGAAAGACAATAGGTAATTCTAGCTTTACAGGATGTGTAAAGGGGTAAATGTAAAGGGGTTTGGTTTTGTGTCTCAAAGCTGCACTGAGGGACAATTAAGGGGATCAGTTCAGAGGTTCATTATCACAACCCGGAGAGGAAGAGCTGGAGCTGACTGACTTTGGTTGTGATGTTTCTGCGGCAGTGACAGTCCTGGGGCACATGGAGTAGTTTGGGTGGATCAGGCCCTAGCACAGATCTGGGTTTCTCCCCCAGACTGCTGTGTGTGCTGCTGGGGCAGCCAGCAAGCCCAGCCACAACCCCACTGCTGTGCTCTTTCTCCTTCATCCACACAAAGCTCTGTGTCCCCATTCCCCAAGCTCACTCTGGTGCCACAGATCTGGGACGTGGGAATGCTGATGGGAACTGTTGCTGCTGCACATTTTTCCCCCTACACACTCCTCAGTGCCAGGGGTGGTGGGGCTGCCTGCCTGCACACCTTGGAACCTTGCTGGGGCTGTTAAGGGGGGGTTTTGTGGTGCAGCCTCTGGTTTAGCACTTCCTGGGGCTCAGGGGTAGAGCCTGCTGTGATGCTGGCTGTTTGCTTTCGGGTGTTTTGCCAAACTGGGTCAGATCTGTGTCAGCTCTCTGGGCTGTTGGAGGGAAGGAGGTCACACATGGGCCTGCTGAAGGTTTCCTGTGCTCAGGGGCTTCCCAGCCCTCATCCTGTCAGCTGTGTGCCACTGCAGCCTCGTGCTGAGCTTCAGGAGGGGCTGGCTCCTCCAGGCAGGCCAGTCTGCTCTCCAGGGCTTGCTTGTCGCAGACATCTTTTATGAAAAATCCTTTCCTTGGGATTTTTCCTCCTGAGAAGCCTCAGGAACAAAATGTAAACAATGGTTATCTGCTGCTGTGGAATGCAACAGGTGCATCTGGGATTGGTCTCATAGAGTTGTTTCTAATTAATGGCCAATCACAGTGAGCTGGCTTGGACTATCTGAGCCACAAGCCTTTGTTATCTTTGTTATCCTATTCTTAGCCAGCTTTCTGATGAAATCCTTTCTTCTATTCTTTTAGTATAGTTTTAATATAATATATATCATAAAATAATAAATCAGCTTTCTGAAACATGGAGTCAGATTCTCATCTCTTCCCTCATCCTAAGACCTCTGTGAACACCGTCAGACTTGCTCATCTCCCCACTGCCCTGTGCTGCCCTTGCTCTCTGAACTTCCCTTTGAACTCAGCTGGCTCCTCCCCTTGGGGGTTTCCGGGATGTGGCCAGCTCAGTTCCAGTATTTTAAAGCATTTCCAGAGGCAGGAATGGGGAAGGTTCCTGTGCAGGCTGTGGGACAGGGGTTGGGGTGTGTGCCCCGTCGTGGGGGTGCAGTGATGGGAGCAGGTTCAGCATCCACCCCCTGCTCCCCCGGTGCTGAGCCTGCTGCTCTCCCTGGAGAGAGGGATGGATGTGCTGAGCATGGCAGCAGCTCTGCACCCTGTACCCCAAACTGCTGCTGCAGCACGGCCTCCCTGTGAGACAGGACTGCAGGAATGGAGCAACTGCAGTGAGTGTTGCACTCAAGAGGAGGGAAAGGTGCTGGGGAGGAGCTGGGTGCTGCCCCAGGGCAGTGGGGGGAGGCTGGGGAGGGATGGGGTGGTGATGGTGTGTCACACACATATTTTATGAAAAATCCTTTTGCTAGGATCTTTTCTCCTGAGAAGCTGAGAGGCCTTAGAAACTAAATGTAAACAATAATTAGCTGCTGCTGTGGAATGCAACAGGTGCATCTTTGATTGGTCTCATGTGGTTGTTTTTAATTAATGGCCAATCACAGTCCAGCTGGCTTGGACTCTCTGGTCAGTCACAAGATTTTATTATCATTCTTTCCTTTCCTTGCTAGCCTTCTGATGAAATCATTTCTTCTATTCTTTTAGTATGGTTTTAATATATAATTTTCTTTTAATATAATACATATAATAAAATAATAAATCAACCTTCTGAAACATGGAGTCAGATCCTCATCTCTTCCCTCGTCCTGGGACCCCTGCAAGCACCACCACATTGGGGGTGCTGCCTGCTTCATTTCCTCTTATTCTGTAAGATGTTTTCTATTGTAGGTGCTGTAAGAGATTTTAAATACCTAAATTAAATTACCACAGCAAAACCAATTGCTGCAGTAATTGATTCTGGCCCTGGAATTTTGCTGTGCAAGAGATGCAGAAATGTTCCTGGCACTTGCAGGCCAGAAGCAGTTGATTTGTTGATGCACATTGTATCTGCGTGTGTTGTCAGGATGCTGTCAGCACTTGCTTTTCAGCTCTCACACGCTTTCCTAAGAGCCCTGAACACCCCCTGAACATCCCCCAAGGCCAGGGGCTGCCCCTGGAAGCCAAAGCCCTGTCTGGGGCAGCAGCAGCTTGCTCAGCCCTCCTGCCAAAGCCACCGAGGGCCCTGCCAGGGCTGGGGAGCAGTGTTGCACAAGTGTTGGAGGAAACGCAGCCTCAGGTTAAGCAATAGGTCAGGAGCTTTGGCTGGGGAAGGTTTCTGTGGCTCCTGCCTTGCTGCAGGTGCTCCATGGGGGTGCAGAGCTGGGGGCTGCAGCTCATCCTGCTTGGTGTCACCCTCCTCCTCCTCCTGCACCCTGCTCCCTGTGGGCTGCCTGGGCATTTCCAGCCCAAGCATTGCCATGGAGAGGTGAATGGAGGCTGCAGCAGGAGCAGGAGCTGGTCACTGTCTGGTGTTCCATGGTCCCAGTATGGAGGGCGCTGTGATTCCTGCAGGACTGGGTGTGATGGTGTTCACAGGGGTCTTAGGTTGAGGGAAGAGATGAGGATCTGACTCCATGTTTCAGAAGGCTGATTTATTATTTTATGATATATATTACATTAAAACTATACTAAAAGAATAGAAGAAAGGATTTCATCAGGAGGCTAGCTAAGAATAGAATAGGAAAGAACGATAACAAAGGTTCGTGGCTGGGACAGAGAGTCTGAGGCAGCTGACTGTGATCGGCCATTAATTAAAAACAACTAACATGGGCCAATCACAGATGCACCTGTTGCATTCCACAGCAGCAGATAACCATTGTTTACATTTTGCTCCTGAGGCCTCTCAGCTTCTCAGGAGGAAAAATGCTAAGGAAAGGATTTTTCATAAAAGATGTCTGTGACAAGTGGGGGGGCCCAGCTTGGGGCCCCCACGGGGCAGGACCTGGTTTTCTGTGGCATTTCTGAGCAGCACGGGGCAGTCCCTGGGTGCAGGGTGAGTCAGGCTGCTGCTGGTGGTGTTGCGTCAGTTCCCTGCATGTGGGACCTGCACGGGCACGTTGGGAGCACAGATCCCTGCCAGTGCTACTGCTGTGGGTGGGTGCTGGTCCCTGCTCTGCTTCAGCCAGAGCTCGTCCTGCCCCCCTCCCCAAAGAGCTGGGGGTCTGCAGGGCTCTGGTGGAGCTGTCCTGTAAGGGGAACACAATATGGGTAAATGGAGGTGGTATAGAATGTAATCTTACCCCTAAAGAGTTGCAGCTGAACCAATTACTAAAGATTAGGAGCAGGCCTGATCTTAACAGGCCACACCTGTAGCCAATAAGAACAGTGGTGTGTAATATATATATATATACATATATATATATATATATATATGATTGGTGGGCTCTGGAGTCAGATGGGTGCTGCAAGGACCAGGAAGAGTCAGTGCTTAGAGGAGCTGCCTACGAGAAACATTGAGGAGGTTTGAAACTCTGGTGATATGGAATCCTTGTGCTATAATGATAATACAACTCTTGATATATAAGACAACACTGTCCCAGCCCTGCTGGGGAAGGACCAGGCAGACACAAGTGATGGAGAGCAGCTGCCTGTATTGAGCAGGGGGAGCCTGGGGCAGGGTGCAGCCCCTGTGCTGGGCCAGGCCTGGGCACTGGGCAGCCCCTCAGCCCTGCAGGCTCCTGCGCCAGGTGTTGTGGCCAGCGCAGAGCCCTCAGCCGTGCCTGGAGAGCCCAGCTGTCCTTGGCCGCTGTCTCAAGGAGCCGGCCCTGGGCTGTGACACGTGCAGGAGCAGCTGGAGAGGATGCATCTGCCCCATCAGGAAGTCAGTGGGTGAGTTCTGCAATCCCTCACCCCAGTGCCAGGTGACAGAAGCTGGTGCTGACCGGACTCTTGTTCCTGGAACTCCCAAAAGCAGCAGAGCAGGCAGATGCTCCTCGATGGGCTTCAGCAGGCACAGTCAGCCCAGGGGCAGCCCTGGGCAGGGAGGGCTGGGACGTGTCCTGGGGCAGACCCAGGGCCAGTGGCTTGTTCTGAGCTGGCTCCTGCTCCTGGGGAATGGCTGCAGCTCTGCTGGATGGGGCCGGGCCCAGCCAGCACCATGGGATGGATGGAGGCACATACAGGGGTGCAGCTGGGACTGCAGCAGCCTGGGCAGGGAGGGATGTGTGGATCCTGCCTGGTTTGCTGAGCCCTGCTCGCAGCTTCACTTACATTTTCTGCCTGTCAGGCTGGATGGAGCCACGTGCTTGCTGAGGTGCCTCATCCACGGGCATCCCTGGAAAAAGAGCAAAAGGAGAGGGGGCAGCAGTGGGCACCCAGCCAGGCTCTGGCTGGGAGCAGAACTGGGAGCCTCTCCCAGCACCTCCCTCCCAGGCTGCCCAGTGCCACCCAGTGCCCAGGTGTGTCACAGACAACTTTTATGAAAAATCCTTTCCTTTTGGATTTTTCCTCCTGAGAAGCTGAGAGGCCTCAGGAACAAAATGTAAACAATGGTTATCTGCTGCTGTGGATGCAACAGGTGCATCTGTGGTTGGTCTCATAGAGTTGTTTCTAATTAATGGCCAATCACAGGGAGCTGGCTCAGACAGAGTCCAAGACACAAAAAGCTTTATCATTCTTTCTTTTTTCATTCTTAGCTTAGCTAGCCTTCTGATGAAATCCTTTCTTATATTAAAACTATACTAAAAGAATATAATATATATCATAAAATAATAAATCAAGCCTTCTGAAACTGCATGGAGTTAGATCCTCATCTCTTCCCTCATCCTCAGACCCCTGTGAACACGGTCACACAGGTGGGGGAGCTGGGGGTTGCCCACATTGCCCCTAGCAGAGCTCAGCACATTGCCCTCTCCCAGCCCCTGCCTCCCTGCCCCCCACCATTCCCATTCCCATTCCCTACCTTCTGGGCTCTCTCCCTCACTCCCACTGGCACTTTGGTCCTCTGCTTCCCCAGCAGCTCAGGGCTGTCCCTGCTGTTCCAGGGCAGCTCCTGCAGCTGGAGCAGGGTGTGAGGGTCTGGGGGTCACAGGGGGAATGTGAGGCTGGCCCCATTCCCCTGGCACTCACCCGCTGGCACGGGCTCCTGCTGTTCCCGCAGCAGCTCCAGGAACCTGGAGCCACAGCAGCTTCTCAGCCCCAGCTCGGTGCACAGGAACCGGACATCGGCCTCCAGCCTCCAGCCTCCCCAGCACGGCCTCGCTGCCCTGGCCACGCCACTGCCCTGGCAGCACAGCTCAGCTCCTGCCACCCTCCGGGCACTGCCAGCCCCCAGGGCCACCCCGGCCAGGCACCCACCTGTCTGTGCAGGCTCCCACGCAGAATCCGGAGTCCACATCCTCCTCGTCCTCCTCGCTCCCCTCAGTCTCAGCTGCAGGGCTGTGCCGAGCTGGAAGCCAACACGGACAGTGGGGCTCGCAGGTCCAGCTGGCCCCTGGCACCAGAGCCCCCGGTGCCACGCAGCGGGCGCTGTCACCGGGCCCGCCGTCCGGGGCTCTCCCAGCGACTTTACCTCCTCGGTGACCTGGGGCGCCATCCCAGCAGCTCTTGTAGCACATCAGCAGCACCTGGGAGAGGAGGCTCACCCCGCCCTGCAGCGGTGTCCCAGCGTCCCCCAGCGCTCTCGGTGGGCACAACCGCCCCTGCCCAGCGCCTTGAGCCGAGCAGCCCCCCAGGGGACGAGAGGGTGCCGCTCCGCACCGGCATTGTGCTGAGGCAGCTGCAACACCCGCAGCAGCAGTGCAGGGATTGCACCCTGCCCACGGCTGCAACACCCACAGAACAGCAGCCGTGCAGGGATTGCACCCTGCCCACAGCTGCAACACCCACAGAACAGCAGCAGTGCAGGGATTGCACCCTGCCCACAGCTGCAACACCCACAGAACAGCAGCCGTGCAGGGATTGCACCTGCCCACAGCTGCAACACCCACCAGCCCCCAGCAGCAGCGGTGCAGGGATTGCATCCACCTCCAGCCCCCAGCAGCGGTGCAACACCCCAGCACGCCTGCTTGAGCCGCAGGTTCGGGAGTTCCCTGGGGCTGTGCGGCCCCCTCACCAGGCTCCAGAGCCGCCCAGCCTCCTGCCAGCGCCTGGCCCCGGGAGTTCCCAGCAGCCGGCGGGCCCTGGAGCGCAGCAGCCCAGGCCAGGGCTCCGCCGGGGCTCGGGTGCCGCCCATGATGGGCACCTGAGGGCCGGGACACGTGACCTGACCAGCCTCGCCGGGCGGCCGCCCATGATGGGCACCTGAGGCCGGACATGGGCCTGATCAGGCCCGGCCAGGGTTCGGTGCCGCCCATGATGGCACCTGAGGGCCGGACACGCCTGATCAGCCTCGGCCAGGGCTCGGTGCCGCCCACGATGGGCACCTGAGGGCTGGACACGGGCCTGATCAGCCTCGGCGGGGCTCGTGCCGCCCCATGATGGGCACCTGAGGGCGGACATGGGGCTCAGGCCCGGCCGGGCTGCCCAGCAGCGATGCCGAGGGTGGTCAGGCTCTGACCCAGCTCGCGTGAGCAGCGCAGCGGAGGGGAGCGGACACACAGGACCCCGCCCCTCCTCCCCGCTGCCCCCCAGCCGCCTCCCGCTGCCCCCTCACCCAGCCGTGCCCGGCGCGCCCCTCCTGCCCTCGGCCCCCAGATGAACTCCTGCCTAATCCTCTTGGTGACGAGGCTGTGCAGGGATTAGCGCTTCCAACGCTCCACCTTTGCGGTCCGTAGGACAGGGGCTGCTCTTCACGCTTTCCTTGGCTCAGGATTCATCTTTCACAAGCAAAGGACTCAGGAAATATTTCTAGCCACTACTTTAGCTTTCAGGTGAAGTCTGAGCAGCTTTGCTGTGCAAGGGATGCAGAAATGTTCCTGGCACTTGCAGGCCAGAAGCAGTTGATTTGTTGATACACATTGTATCTGCGTGTGTTGTTGTTTTCTAAATACAATACGCCCTTCTGTGGTTAAACCAAGGTTATTGAGTGGCAAACTAGGAAGGGGAGAGTGGAAGGCAGCTGGTCCTGAAACCCTCCTGGGAGCAGGGTTGTCTGTTCTGCTCTTCCCTCTGCTGTCCAAGGATGACCTGCCCAGACTGGCACCATGTGCCATGAGACCACAGGGACACAGGAACCTGTATACCTGGTTAATAATGATGCATTACAAATTAGTAATGTTTCATGTTAGTAAGCAAAATGCTTCTTAATTTTAAAGTAACCTGATACTTTGCATATTTGTAAATTACAGAGAAAATGGTTTTTAATGTTACTGTTCAGCACCTTGCTGCTTGCAGTTTTAATCAATGCTGTCCTCACCTCAGCCATATGTTACTTGGCAAGGTGGGTTTGGGTTTCTGGTGGAATGCTGGTATCTGCTGCCTCTCTTGCAATGAGAAGATTCAACATTTTGTACTCCCAGCTGACACTTGCTGAACTCTCTGTATCACTGTGCAGTATAGTCATGTACTGAATAGCCATGTGACAGCCCTGGCAAAGAAAAACTGTGTTATATAAATAAAAACTGCTGAGTTGACATATTTGGTCTCTGGTGGCTTTGTGGAGGAACATTGAACATTTTGGTTGGCTTTTCAGGGAGGCCAGAGAAATGATCCTTCCTCCCTGGGGTTCCTGTGACTGGCTTTGATCTCTGTGTGCAGCCTGAGGCTGGTTATTGGCAGGCTGTTAATCGATGCAGGGACACCAAAACATCCATGTGCTGTGGCAGATAAGGGCATGAGCAGTGTCTGCTGCTGATTTGGCTTCCCTGGGCTTGCTCAGTGCCCAGGGCAGGTGGGATGGGCAGCAGCACTGGCTCTCACTCAGCACCACAGTGTGGGTGCCTCGGGTGCTAAAGCAGCATTTATTGACATTTAAAGCAGCAGAATTGCCACGCTCCTGGCAATTTTGGAATCAGCATGGACTGTGTTTGGCTTCAAGGGGCAATTCCACAGTACAGCCTGGAAATAAATACATGTTTTATCCAGTTACAGTACATCTGTGACAGACGTTGAGTGTGAAATACGTGAATGGTAACGTGTCCAGGTTTTGCTCTGAAGATTTGTTATGGACTGGAAGTGCGGCAGGAATATCAGTGCTCACCTTGTGGTGTAAGGATCTTCCCCTCCCACCTGCTCCATGGCAGCACAGCATGTTCTTATCTCACTGGTTAAATAACTTTATGGTCTGTATTGAAACTTGTGCTCTTCATTTACCACAGGGCAGTGACTGTAGTTAATGAGAAACCAGGGAGGCAGGTGCTCCCAGGGCCCAGCTGCATTTCAAAACAAACCTGCAGCTCTGTCTCAAGTCTTTATTGACTGTGGGAGAGGAAGCCTCTGGGGCTGTCACTGCAGTGACAGAGCTCGTGTGGCTCTGTGTGTGTGGGGTGGTGGCATGGAGAGGTGTGTCAGGGATCTGAGCACACCTTTGGCCAGATGAGGAGTTTGCTGTTGTCATGAATGGGATCTCTAGTTGAAAAATGCTGCAGAATTTTAGGGCTGGTGTTCCTATGAAAGACAATAGGTAATTCTAGCTTTACAGGATGTGTAAAGGGGTAAATGTAGAGGGGTTTGGTTTTGTGTCTCAAAGCTGCACTGAGGGACAATTAAAGGGATCAGTTCCGAGGTTCATTATCACAACCCGGAGAGGAAGAGCTGGAGCTGACTGACTTTGGTTGTGATGTTTCTGCTGCAGTGACAGTCCTGGGGCACATGGAGTAGTTTGGGTGGGTCAGGCCCTAGCACAGATCTGGGTTTCTCCCCCAGACTGCTGTGTGTGCTGCTGGGGCAGCCAGCAAGCCCAGCCACAACCCCACTGCTGTGCTCTGAGTTTCTCTTCACCCACACAAAGCTGTGTCCCCATTCCCCAAGCTCACAGTGGTGCCACAGATCTGGGACATGGGAATGCTGATGGGAACTGTTGCTGCTGCACATTTTTTCCCCTACACACTCCTCAGTGCCAGGGGTGGTGGGGCTGCCTGCCTGCACACCTTGGAACCTTGCTGGGGCTATTGGGGGGGGTTTTGTGGTGCAGCCTCTGGTTTAGCACTTCCTGGGGCTCAGGGGTAGAGCCTGCTGTGATGCTGGCTGTTTGCTTTCGGGTGTTTTGCCAAACTGGGTCAGATCTGTGTCAGCTCTCTGGGCTGTTGGAGGGAAGGAGGTCACACATGGGCCTGCTGAAGGTTTCCTGTGCTCAGGGGCTTCCCAGCCCTCATCCTGTCAGCTGTGTGCCACTGCAGCCTCATGCTGAGCTTCAGGAGGGGCTGGTTCCTCCAGGCAGGCCAGTCTGCTCTCCAGGGCTTGCTTGTCACAGACATCTTTTATGGAAAATCCTTTCCTTAGGATTTTTCCTCCTGAGAAGCTGAGAGGCCTCAGGAACAAAATGTAAACAATGGTTATCTGCTGCTGTGGAATGCAACAGGTGCATCTGGGATTGGTCTCATAGAGTTGTTTCTAATTAATGGCCAATCACAGCTCAGCTGGCTTGGGCTGTCTGAGCCACAAGCCTTTGTTATCTTTGTTATCCTATTCTTAGCTAGCTTTCTGATGAAATCCTTTCTTCTATTCTTTTAGTATAGTTTTAATGTAATATATATCATAAAATAATAAATCAGCTTTCTGAAACATGGAGTCAGATTCTCATCTCTTCCCTCATCCTAAGACCTCTGTGAACACCGTCACACTTGCTCATCTCCCCACTGCCCTGTGCTGCCCTTGCTCTCTGAACTTCCCTTTGAACTCAGCTGGTTCCTCCCCTTGGGGGTTTCCAGGATGTGGCCAGCTCAGTTCCAGTATTTTAAAGCATTTCCAGAGGCAGGAATGGGGAAGGTTCCTGTGCAGGCTGTGGGACAGGGGATGGGGTGTGTGCCCCGTCGTGGGGGTGCAGTGATGGGAGCAGGTTCAGCATCCACCCCCTGCTCCCCCGGTGCTGAGCCTGCTGCTCTCCCTGGAGAGAGGGATGGATGTGCTGAGCATGGCAGCAGCTCTGCGCCCTGTACCCCAAACTGCTGCTGCAGCACGGCCTCCCTGTGAGACAGGACTGCAGGAATGGAGCAACTGCAGTGAATGTTGCACTCAAGAGGAGGGAAAGGTGCTGGGGAGGAGCTGGGTGCTGCCCCAGGGCAGTGGGGGGAGGCTGGGGAGGGATGGGGTGGTGATGGTGTGTCACACACATCTTTCATGAAAAATCCTTTTGCTAGGATCTTTTCTCCTGAGAAGCTGAGAGGCCTTAGAAACTAAATGTAAACAATAATTATCTGCTGCTGTGGAATGCAACAGGTGCATCTTTGATTGGTCTCATGTGGTTGTTTTTAATTAATGGCCAATCACAGTCCAGCTGGCTTGGACTCTTTGGTCAGTCACAAGATTTTATTATCATTCTTTCCTTTCCTTGCTAGCCTTCTGATGAAATAATTTCTTCTATTCTTTTAGTATGGTTTTAATATATAATTTTCTTTTAATATAATATATATCATAAAATAATAAATCAGCCTTCTGAAACATGGAGCCAAGATTCTCATCTCTTCCCTCGTCCTGGGACCCCTGCAAGCACCACCACATTGGGGGTGCTGCCTGTTTCATTTCCTCTTACTCTGTAAGATGTTTTCTATTGTAGGTGCTGTAAGAGATTTTAAATACCTAAATTAAATTACCACAGCAAAACCAATTGCTTCAGTAATTGATTCTGGCCCTGGAATTTTGCTGTGCAAGGGATGCAGAAATGTTCCTGGCACTTGCAGGCCAGAAGCAGTTGATTTGTTGATGCACATTGTATCTGCGTGTGTTGTCAGGATGCTGTCAGCACTTGCTTTTCAGCTCTCACACGCTTTCCTAAGAGCCCTGAACATCCCCCAAGGCCAGGGGCTGCCCCTGGAAGCCAAAGCCCTGTCTGGGGCAGCAGCAGCTTGCTCAGCCCTCCTGCCAAAGCCACCGAGGGCCCTGCCAGGGCTGGGGAGCAGTGTTGCACAAGTGTTGGAGGAAACGCAGCCTCAGGTTAAGCAATAGGTCAGGAGCTTTGGCTGGGGAAGGTTTCTGTGGCTCCTGCCTTGCTGCAGGTGCTCCATGGGGTGCAGAGCTGGGGCTGCAGCTCATCCTGCTTGGTGTCACCCTCCTCCTCCTCCTGCCCCTGCTCCCTGTGGGCTGCCTGGGCATTTCCAGCCCAAGGATTGCCATGGAGAGGTGAATGGAGGCTGCAGCAGGAGCAGGAGCTGGTCACTGTCTGGTGTTCCATGGTCCCAGTGTGGAGGGTGCTGTGATTCCTGCAGGACTGGGTGTGATGGTGTTCACAGGGGTCTTAGGTTGAGGGAAGAGACGAGGATCTGACTCCATGTTTCAGAAGGCTGATTTATTATTTTATGATATATATTACATTAAAACTATACTAAAAGAATAGAAGAAAGGATTTCATCAGGAGGCTGGCTAAGAATAGAATAGGAAAGAACGATAACAAAGGTTGGTGGCTGGGACAGAGAGTCTGAGGCAGCTGACTGTGATTGGCCATTAATTAAAAACAACTAACATGGGCCAATCACAGATGCACCTGTTGCATTCCACAGCAGCAGATAACCATTGTTTACATTTTGCTCCTGAGGCCTCTCAGCTTCTCAGGAGGAAAAATCCTAAGGAAAGGATTTTTCATAAAAGATGTCTGTGACAAGTGGGGGGGCAGGACCTGGTTTTCTGTGGCATTTCTGAGCAGCACGGGGCAGTCCCTGGGTGCAGGGTGAGTCAGGCTGCTGCTGGTGGTGTTGCGTCAGTTCCCTGCATGTGGGAGCTGCACAGGCACGTTGGGAGCACAGATCCCTGCCAGTGCTGCTGCTGTGGGTGGGTGCTGGTCCCTGCTCTGCTTCAGCCAGAGCTCGTCCTGCCCCCCTCCCCAAAGAGCTGGGGGTCTGCAGGGCTCTGGTGGAGCTGTCCTGTAAGGGGGACACAGTATGGGTAAATGAAGGTGGTATAGAATGTAATCTTACCCCTAAAGAGTTGCAGCTGAACCAATTACTAAAGATTAGGAGCAGGCCTGATCTTAACAGGCCACACCTGTAGCCAATAAGAACAGTGGTGTGTATATATATATATATATATATATATATATAAGATTGGTGGGCTCTGGAGTCAGATGGGTGCTGCAAGGACCAGGAAGAGTCAGTGCTTAGAGGAGCTGCCTACGAGAAACATTGAGGAGGTTTGAAACTCTGGTGATATGGAATCCTTGTGCTATAATGATAATAGAACTCTTGATGTATAAGACAACACTGTCTCAGCCCTGCTGGGGAAGGACCAGGCAGACACAAGTGATGGAGAGCAGCTGCCTGTATTGAGCATGGGGAGCCTGGGGCAGGGTGCAGCCCCTGTGCTGGGCCAGGCTCGGGCACTGGGCAGCCCCTCAGCCCTGCAGGCTCCTGGGCCAGGTGTTGTGGCCAGCACAGAGCCCTCAGCCATGCCTGGAGAGCCCAGCTGTCCCTGGCCGCTGTCTCAAGGAGCCGGCCCGGGGCTGTGACACGTGCAGGAGCAGCTGGAGAGGATGCATCTGCCCCATCAGGAAGTCAGTGGGTGAGTTCTGCAATCCCTCACCCCAGTGCCAGGTGACAGAAGCTGGTGCTGACCAGACTCTTGTTCCCAGAACTCCCAAAAGCAGCAGAGCAGGCAGATGCTCCTCGGTGGGCTTCAGCAGGCACAGTCAGCCCAGGGGCAGCCCTGGGCAGGGAGGGCTGGGATGTGTCCTGGGGCAGACCCAGGGCCAGTGGCTTGTTCTGAGCTGGCTCCTGCTCCTGGGGAATGGCTGCAGCTCTGCTGGATGGGGCCGGGCCCAGCCAGCACCATGGGATGGATGGAGGCACATACAGGGGTGCAGCTGGGACTGCAGCAGCCTGGGCAGGGAGGGATGTGTGGATCCTGCCTGGTTTGCTGAGCCCTGCTCGCAGCTTCACTTACATTTTCTGCCTGTCAGGCTGGATGGAGCCACGTGCTTGCTGAGGTGCCTCCATCCACGGGCATCCTGGAAAAGAGCAAAGGAGAGAGGGGGCAGCAGTGGGAGCACCCAGCCAGGCTCTGGCTGGGAGCAGAACTGGGAGCCTCTCCCAGCACCTCCCTCCCCAGGCTGCCCAGTGCCACCCAGTGCCCAGGTGTGTCACACACATCTTTTATGAAAAATCCTTTCCTTTAGGATTTTTCCTCCTGAGAAGCTGAGAGGCCTCAGGAACAAAATGTAAACAATGGTTATCTGCTGCTTTGGGATGCAACAGGTGCATCTGTGGTTGGTCTCATAGAGTTGTTTCTAATTAATGGCCAATCACAGGGAGCTGGCTCAGACAGAGTCCAAGACACAAACCTTTATCATTCTTTCTTTTTTCATTCTTAGCTTAGCTAGCCTTCTGATGAAATCCTTTCTTATATTAAAACTATACTAAAAGAATATAATATATATCATAAAATAATAAATCAAGCCTTCTGAAACATGGAGTTAGATCCTCATCTCTTCCCTCATCCTCAGACCCCTGTGAACACGGTCACACAGGTGGGAGCTGGGGGTTGCCCACATTGCCCCTAGCAGAGCTCAGCACATTGCCCTCTCCCAGCCCCTGCCTCCCTGTGCCCCCCCACCATTCCCATTCCCATTCCCTACCTTCTGGGCTCTCTCCCTCACTCCCACTGGCACTTTGGTCCTCTGCTTTCCCCAGCAGCTCGGGGCTGTCCCTGCTGTTCCAGGGCAGCTCCTGCAGCTGGAGCAGGGTGTGAGGGTCTGGGGGGGTCACAGGGACTGTGGGGGCTGGCACCCCCATTCCCCCCGGCACTCACCCGCTGGCGCAGGCTCTGCTGTTCCCGCAGCAGCTCCAGGAACCTGGAGCTCCACAGCAGCTTCTCAGCCCCCAGCTCGGTGCACAGGAACCGGACATCGGCCTCCAGCGCCTCCAGCCTCCCCAGCACGGCCTCGCTGCCCTGGCCACGCCACTGCCCTGGCAGCACAGCTCAGCTCCTGCCACCCTCCGGGGCACTGCCAGCCCCAGGGCCACCCCCGGGCCAGGCACCCACCTGTCTGTGCAGGCTCCCACGCAGAATCCGAGTCCACATCCTCCTCGTCCTCCTCGCTCCCCTCCAGTCTCAGCTGCAGGGCTGTGCCGAGCTGGAAGCCAACACGGACAGTGGGGGCTCGCAGGTCCAGCTGGCCCCTGGCACCAGAGCCCCCCGGTGCCACGCAGCAGGCGCTGTCACCGGGCCCGGCCGTCCCGGGGCTCTCCCAGCGCGACTTTACCTCCTCGGTGACCTGGAAGGCGCCATCCCAGCAGCTCTTGTAGCACATCAGCAGCACCTGGGCGAGAGGAGGGCTCACCCCCGCCCTGCAGCGGTGTCCCCGCGTCCCCAGCGCTCTCGGTGGGCACAACCGCCCCTGCCCAGCGCCTTGAGCCGAGCAGCCCCCAGGGGACGAGAGGGTGCCGCTCCCGCACCGGGCATTGTGCTGAGGCAGCTGCAACACCCGCAGCAGCAGTGCAGGGATTGCACCCTGCCCACGGCTGCAACACCCACAGAACAGCAGCCGTGCAGGGATCGCACCCTGCCCACAGCTGCAACACCCGCAGCAGCAGTGCAGGGATTGCACCCTGCCCACAGCTGCAACACCCACAGAACAGCAGCCGTGCAGGGATTGCACCCTGCCCACAGCTGCAACACCCGCCAGCCCCCCAGAGCAGCGGTGCAGGGATTGCATCCCACCTCCAGCCCCCAGTGCAACACCCACCAGCCTGCAGCAGCAGCAGTGCAGGTATTGCATCCCGCCTCCAGCCCCCCACAGCAGCGGTGCAAGGACTGCACCCCAGCACGCCCCGTTTGGAGCCGGCCGAGGTTTGGGGAGTTCCCTGGGGTAGGGGCTGTGCGGTACCGACCCAGGCCAGGCTCCAGAGGGCCCTGAGGGCCGGACAGCGACCTGATCAGCCCAGCAGGGCTCGGTGCCGGCCCATGATGGGCACCTGAGGGCCGGACATGGGCCTGATCAGCCCGGCCAGGGCTCGGTGCCGGCCCATGATGGGCACCTGAGGGCCGGACACGGGCCTGATCAGCCTCGGCCAGGGCTCGGTGCCGGCCCATGATGGGCACCTGAGGGCTGGACACGGGCCTGATCAGCCTCGGCGGGGCTCGGTGCCGGCCCATGATGGGCACCTGAGGGCCGGACATGGGGCTCAGGCCCGGCCGGGGCTGCCCAGCAGCGATGCCGAGGGTGGTCAGGCTCTGACCCAGCTCGCCGTGAGCAGCGCAGCGAGAGGGGAGCGGACACACGGGACCCCCGCTCCCTCCCCGCTGCCCCCTTACCCAGCCGTGCCCCGGCGCGCCCCTCCTGCCCCTCGGCCCCCAGATGAACTCCTGCCTAATCCTCTTGGTGACGAGGCTGTGCAGGGATTAGCGCTTCCCTAACGCTCCACCTTTGCGGTCCGTAAGGACAGGGGCTGCTCTTCTACGCTTTCCTTGGCTCAGGATTCATCTTTCACAAGCAAAGGACTCAGGAAATATTTCTAGCCACTACTTTAGCTTTCAGGTGAAGTCTGAGCAGCTTCCTCTGACTCCTGTGCCCAGGCACTGGCCATCCTGGGGGTCTTTAGTCACTCAGGCTCTTTAGGAAGTAAAACAGAAGTGTTCAGAAGTCAAATGGAAGTTTTAGGCCAAACTGCTGGAGTCAGGACCCAGCGGGGAACAGCTGATCCTTTGACTGAATTAGGTGTGTGCCATTTCTCTTTCTGCCCCATCAGTGTGCCCCCCTCAGGCTGCAGAACAGGCTGTCCCCTCCTTCGGTGACAAACACGGCCAGAGGCAGGAATGGCTGCACTTCATGCTGTCCCGATGTGTCCCAGGGAATGCAGAGCTGGCCCTGCCTGCACACAGGCTCTGAGCTACCCCATCCCTTTGCTGCTTCTCCAAAATGTTCCACCCAAAAGTGTGGCAGCTTTCCTCGAGGGCAGAGGTGCAGCAGAGACTTCAGCCTCTGAAATCCACCTCCAGGTGCTCCAGCCATCCCTGCTTGGAGCAGCAGCAGCAGCAGAACTGTTTTCATACCAAGGCCAGGGAACCAAACCCATCAGCTGAGAATTCTTCTTCCAGAACCATGGAGGAGCAAGGCTTTTTGTTTATGCTGTTTCCTAGATCTTCCAGTCCCCTGTACTTACACTGCAGCTTAAAACACAGAAGTAGGCCAGCTTTGCAGCTTGGCCTTTAAGCTGCTCTATCCCGACCTCCCCGTGGAGGAGCAGCCACCGGTCCCAGCTCCCTGCAGGATAAGCCAGCTCCCTCCAGGAACAAATGGAGCTGCCTTGATCCCCAGATCAGACCCAGCCCAAAGCAGAATTCTGCTCCCCACAGTCCCAGTGCCTGGAGAGAGCTGAGGAAGACCCCAAATCCCAGGGGAGCAGAGGCGCAGCAGAACACCCAAACCCTCGGCTGTTCCACGGGCTGTGCACACTCAGTGACATCCCTGTCCCATGCAGGGGTTACACAAACACATCCCAGCACTGACAAAGCAATTCCCCACAGCTCAGATCTACAGCAGCAACAAGATTCTGCCCTGGCTCCTGACAAGAAGCACCCAGCCATGATTCCTGTCCCTCTCCAGGGACAATCCAGCTGCCTCATCCCTGATCTGCAAGCACTATTCCCTCACCAGCAGAACCATGGACATTCCAGTCGTGACTTGCACCAGGATCAGCCAAACACAGCTGGAGATCAGAGCCTGGCACTCCCTGCAGAACTCAGGAACAGCTGCACCAGGAGAGAAAGCACCAAGAGAACCTCCCAGGGCCACGGGACAAGGAACAGCCCCAGTGCCAAAGGGGAAGAAGCCCAGCAAGGCCCCATAAGGCAGGTGGACACTAAAAAGCAGCAGGAGTCAAAGTTTGGACTGAATAAACCATGAGAAGAGACAAACATGGAACTTTTATTGTTTATGTACAAATGACAGAGGTTTGTATTAAAAAGAGAACCCACCCAAAGTCAGCAACAGGGAAGAGTTGGCTCTGAGCTCTGGCCCTTCCTGCACCTAATGCACTGAGGAATACTGGGAGATGGTGTTTAAAATGAAAGAGAAAAGGGTCAAACTGCCTTCTTCTCTGCTTGAGTAAGAACCAAAAAAAGCTGCTCCACAAAATGAAGAACCTTCCACTACACGGACTAAACAAAGAAACCCGAAGTCAACTTGTAACTATACACTTCAGCTTTAAAAAAGGCACAACAAAACCAACAAAATAAAACAAAACCAAAAAAAACCAAACCTGCAAAGCTAAATATCAGCAACAAAAGTAATTTAAGTCTCACAACATGGATGGGACACACTGAATCCTAGCCCAGTTCCAGTGGAAAAGGAAATGCCTCTCTGTGGGTCTGCAGGTGACAGGGGGGCAGCAGTATCAGCCTTTTCAGCAAGTTCCCGACCAAGGTGGAAGCACAGAACAGTCAGGAATCCACAACTACTACAACTACTACACCACCTTTGTCCTGCAACTCAGGTGATTTAAAAATGATGCAAAGTACATGGTCCAGGATTTCCTCCCCCCATCCAAGTCCCTTAGAGTGAGTCACTCCTGCTGCAGCTGCCATCCTGCTTCAGGGCTTCTCAGTGGGGAGTCACAGACCTAAATCCCAGGAGCATCAGCACTGATGGCTCTAGTAGTCCTGCAGAGAAAGGACAGCACATGCACATTAACACCTTCCCACCTCCGAGTCTGCTCTTGGAGCCGGGGGTCTCAGTCCTCTCTCATCTCACACACCACTAGCTGCAGGCAGAACAGATCTTTCTCTTGGAGCTAAACATTGAAAAGCAGGACCCTTCCAACCTTGAGTATCAACTCAAACCAGATGCTTTTTGATGCTCCAGATCATGACAAGGTAACAGGATGCAAAGCAGCTTTTTCCATGAGAAGCACACAGGAGTTATCTGTGACCTGGGCTCAGCTGCTGCCACAGCCAGGGGACAATGCTGACCTCACACTGCGACTCCTCAACCATGACAATAAGAACTCAAATGACAGCAGCAGCAGCAGCAGCAGCAGCAGCAGCAGCAGGAGGGTTTTTAAAGCTTGTGAGTCAGCCAGCCCTTCCAGTGAGCAATGAAAACACAGACAGAGCACGGATACTTACGGCTCTTGGCTTTTTGTTTAACTTGAGATCAATCCTGTGGTTGGAAAGACAAGAGAAACGTCCATGTCAATACCTGACCCAACACCAGAGTTACTGCACAGGGCACAGCTAGACAGAGACTATGGTTAATCCATCCATTCCCAGCTGGCTGAGCCAGGGGCTGTTCCCAGGGTTACTGGGCACAAGAGCAGCACAGGAGAGCCGAGTTATTATTTGCCAAAAAGCAGATTCCATCCACTCCCAGACAGAGTTAATCAAGGGGCACAATCAATCACAGGGCACTTAGGCAGTGAACAAGGGGAACTAGGCATGCTTTATGTTAATTTAATCTGCCAGAGGTGTAACTATGCCACAGGTAATGAGCCAGACATAGCGTGAGAGTTATTTACTTGGATAGAGAGAGGAGTTAGGATGACAGGCATTATATGAGCCAAAATTACTGAGTTAAGTACATTTTTCCAAAAGGAAATATCCAAGTCTATACTTATCTCCTTAAGCAGCAAAGCCAAAAGAATCAGTTTTAAAACTAAGTTTTAAAGTTAAAAAGTTTTATCTACTCAAATATGAAACAGAAAGGTAAAGAAGAGTGAAGTTAATTTATAATTTGCTGAAGTTATTAAATAAAATGTTACCTCCATCACGCTTTTCTGTTTTTAAAAAATACTTCCCAGCCTAACCTAATATACATACCTACAATTAAACAGATAAACTAGGGGTTAGCAAGGTCTCAAAAGGCACATCGTGTCTACACACTAACAACACAGCACAAGTACTAATTCAAGTCAAACTTACTCAAAGTCATAATCAAACATGCCAGACGGGCTGAGGGGCAGCATTTGAAAGGAAGAAAGCAATAGAAATTAATATACTAATGAATTAAATCAATTAATTGATTAGCCACCCTAGCGAGATTGCTAAAAAAACAAAATGAAATAAATAATAAAGCCAGTGTTCAAACACCATCGAGTTCTTCAGATATCTTAACCAGGACTGGACACAAAAAGCACTCTGGCTTGGCAGTGCAGAGTCCCCCTCCCCACTGGATTTCTGGGAACGAGAGGTGTTAGCAGAGAGGTGGGCTTGGGTCACACAGGGGATTTAGGAGCTGAAGGAGGGGCAGCTGCCAGACCCAGGGGCAGGACAGGAACCCAGAAGGGCTTGGGAAACCAAAGTGAGGGGTCTGGAAGCTGGCAAGGGGTCTGGGCTGCCAGGGCAAGGCAAAGCTGCTTCAAGCAGAGGTGACACAGAACTTGGTGCCCAACCCTGCACTGGGCTGCTCCCCCCACACCCCAACAATGCTGCTGTGGTGGCCCAGGGACCTTGGGCCAGAGCTGAGCACTTTGGGGACTGTCCCACACCCCATACAAGTGGCCTCCAGACACAGCTGTGCCCACAGCTGGCAGGATTGATCATGGAATCCCATTCCAGGACTGCACTAAGAGCAAACAGCATTGGGCTGCCTCCAACCCAGCCAAGCACACAGAAAACCATCGCCAGCCTGGCCTTGCTGTGGTGTGGCAGGGAGCAGAGGGACAGCACAGCCTCTGCAGCCACACCTGGAGGCCCTGTGTGCACCTGGAGCCAAAGGTCCCAGAGGGGAAGGCAGCGAGGCTCCTGCAGAGCCCTTCCCCAGCACCTCCCAGAACGGGGCAGCAGAACCCAGAGTCGTGCTGGCAAGAGGAAAAGCTTCTGAATAAAGAGAAAAGCCAACATTTCATTTTATTTTTCTCTTTTGTCATGCCAGACCCCTCAGGGGACAGACCCACAGGTCTGGCCGGAGCACCTGTGGGGTTGTAGGGCCTGGAATGCCCTCGCTGCACGTTGTTGCTGGGGTGTTTTTAACCTAAACATACTCGAGAATTGTTTGGTCTTATCTGCCAAAATTTAGGGGATACTCAGTAACAGCAATCACAATTTTAACAGAGCTTTTATTACAGACAAATTTAATGATCTTTTTGTGGTTTTTAATTCTCTATCTGGCCCTGCTAAGCATTACAAACAGTCAGTTCCTGCCTTGCTGAGCCCCTCGGAGTGTCTGAAGGGGCCTGGGAACACAGAAGCTGCCACAGGTGAGCAGGGCAGGGCTCCTCTGTCCAGCCAAAGCTGCACAGGGGGGATGTGAAGGAACCCAGAGCCACACACCCTGTTGGGGGGCAGCTTCCCCCCAGCTCCTGTCTCTAAAGTCCAGGTCATGGACCAGAGCAAAGAGATTTGTGTCAGTTCCAGCACCTGCCCTGCACCCCACCATGTTGTTGGCCATGGTTTGTCCAGGGAGAGTATTTTATAATTTGTCTGAAATGGCAGTTTCCTTAAGCTGTACTTCAGTTTTACAGGTTGTTTCTCTGGACTTGCTCACGGATGTAGTTTCTTGTGTTATTCCTGAACTTCTTCCAAATATCTACAGGCAAAAAAAGAGATTTGAACTTCTTTGGATTCCCAGCTCATGGGGAACCAAAGGGACATCCAGTCCATTCGGATATTTGCCCAATTCAGGCTGCTGTAGGAAGGAAATTCTGACCTCAGAATTAAAGACATGCCAATGACTCAACACTCAATGAAGGCAAAAAAGGAGTTAAGCATTTTTCAAGCATTGTACCTACCTCGTGTCCCCACCCCAGCTGTCCCGAGCCCCCCCTTGTAAAGTTTTACCACTTTAAACCCTTTCTCTAATTACATGGCAGGTCCCTTAAAGAGGAGAGCCTGTCCCTAGGCAGAGCCAACAGCTCAGAGCCAGCACAGACTGGCTCTGACAGAGCTTTTAAAACTGAATGGAGCTTTTAAAAGCTCCATTACTTCTATGAAATCCTCAAACCCCAGCTTCAGCAGTCCTTCCAGACAGCTCTGCAGTGTCTCCTCTCCAGGGTTTTCCTCCCTCAGGACCTGACTCACAGGCACTGTCACTGCCAGAGCCTGGCTGAGGGCACAGGGACCAGCTCACTGCCCTCATTACGCCTCAGGGGCAGAGCTGGACAGGTAAATCCAACCAGAAAAGAGTTCAAGGAATCTGTTCCACGTGAATTTCAGGTCAGTTTAATAACAAACACTCGGAGGTGAAGGTGACACAGCAACTCCTCTATGCCAGCACTGAGACTTGGCTGGGATGTGAGAGCTGGAAGGGGCTGGAGTGGAAATCCAGACACAGGGGTGTCCAAACCCCAAAAACATTCCCATTTGCTTTCCACCCTCCCTCAAAGAAAGCACTGACATTCCTGTCCTCCTGGGCTCTGCAGAGACCAAGCAGCAAGCTCAGGAGGTCAGGACCTGCTGGAAGCAATAAGCTTTATCCTGGAGAGATGGGAGAGCTGGAGAAGCTGCCCAGCTGTGCCACAGCTGGAGTGAGCACCCTGTGCTGCTTGTTTAACTTCCTCAGCACTCTCCCCTCCTCTTCCAAAACCAGGAAATCCCCCCAAAGAACTGACCCCAGCTGCCTGTTGGTTATTCCAACGTGTTATTGGTTCCCTTCAGGCAAAATAAATTCAATCCAGCCCCAGCCAAGTGTCCAGGTGTGGTGAGCAGGCTGCTGGTCCCACTGACCTGTGTCTGTTTTTGTTCTTTCTCTTTTTGTGGCTGCTGTGGTGGCTCCCAGAGGAAGTGGAGGAAGCAGCTTTCTGGGGCTTCACACCCTGCACGGAGCCATCCAGCTCTTCAGCATCCTCCTGGTTGGGCTCATTCTCCTGGTTGTGGAAGTCTGGAGAAGTGTCACTCTCTGTGCCACTGCCCGGCTCCCCTAGAGCAGGACAAAGCCAGGTGAGCACCAGGGTGAGCTCCTGGCACAGCCCTGAGTGGGAGAAACAGCCCCAGAAGAGCAGCAGAGGCACCTGAGCCCTGCAGCACCCCGTGAGTCACAGAGCCAGGGAAACAGCTCCGCAGGAAGGACAGGAAGCTGCTCCCCAGCTCTGAGGAACCACATCTGATTTGGTGCTGGTCACAAAAAGGTTTCTCAGTGTCCTGGAGGTGAGTGGTCCCTCCCCAGGTCTCCTGTGACTGATATATCTACAGATGCAGGGCTTCAGCTCCTCCAGCCTCTTCCTCCACAGAGCACCAAAGCAATTTCAATCCCTTTCACACACAACAGAGCCCTCTGAGCCTGGAAGGAACCTGGGAAGTGAGGAGCAGCCTGAGGGCAGCAGACACAGGGGCTGGGAAGGGGAGCCAGATCCCAGGCTGAGACAGGGCTGAACGGTGGGGAGAGTGTAATTCTTCCCAAACTCAGAAAAAAATGACAAAGGGACTTACGCTTCTCAATGAGCTGGTCCTGCACTCCAGCTAACGCACTGACAGCCTGCAAAAGCAAACAGGACATCAAACCAAGCAGGGATTCACTTCCCAGGGCTCAAAGCACAGAGCCCAGGTCACACAGACACATCCCTCTGAAGTGCCCCTTGTGGCACCGGGGCTCTGGGGCAGAGACAAAGCCAGGGGACAGCAGAGACACCAGGGACAGGCACCCTCCCACCCACAAAGGGGCTCTGGAAGAGGCTACAGGATGGGATAGGGATGCTTAGGGCAGGGAGCCAGGGCAGGTACAGGATTTCAAATGGGGAAGTCATTCTGCAGGTGATCACAGCAGGACTGAGGCACCAAGGGACTGGGATGGGATGGGGACAAGGAAAGGGATGGGGACAAAACAGGAACAGGAATGGGGACGAGGAAAGGGATGGGAATGGAGACAGGGATGAGGAGAGGGGTGGGCACAGGGACGGTTATGGGGCCAGGGCTCATCCCAGCACTCACCGCTGCTGAGGTGACCGAGGACTTGCTGAAGAGCCTCTCGGCCTCCTTGAACTTGCGGTTCCTGCGGTCGTTTTTGCTGTTGGAGTTCCTGAAACAGAGACAGGCGCGATGGCGGGGCCGGGCGGGCAGGGGGGCCCGGGCGGGCGGGCAGCGCCTCCTCCGCCCCTCACTCACTTCTGGTTGGTGAGATAGCGATCCCAGCCGCGGATGATGTTGCCGTACATCTGCGTGTCCTCCAGGTAGCTGCCCTCGAAGGCGTAGATCTGCCGCTCCAGGTTTGCCAGCGTCTCCTGCCGGGAACACCGCGGCGCATGGAGCAGGCCGGGCCGCGCCGCTCCGGCCCCGCCGCTCCCCCAGCCGCTCCGCCGCCACCCGCACCGCACCGAGCCCTTCCCCGGTGCTCACCGCCAGCTCCTGTTTGCGTTTCACCAGCTCGGCGAGCTCCCGGCGGGTGTCCGGGATCTGAGGGGGCCCGCCGGCCTTGGCGTGCAGCGCGGCCATGGCGGCGCGGCCTGGCGGGCGGGGCGGGGCGGTGCCGGCGGCCAGGGCGCTGGTGCCGGGGCGGGGCGATACGGCCGCCAGGGGCGCTGGTGAGGCGGGAGGGGCGGGGCCATAACCTCACCCTCATTAAACCCTACACTCCTAATTATCCTGGCTATCCATAAACACAATCAAAGTCCTAAAGCTTTCTGCCCTAATAACTGCATGGACCAAAATTCTGTCACTAAACGCAATACCTTAGGCTAGCTTGGTCATTGAGCTTTGTCCATTGAGCGGCCGCCAGGGGCACTTGTGAGGCGGGAGGGGTGAGGTGATAACCTCACCCTCATTAAACCCTACACTCCTAATTATCCTGATTATCCTCTCAGCAGCCCTTGGAAGATGAATAGGGCTCAATCAAACACAAATCTGAAAAAATCCTAGCTTTTTCTTCCATCTCCCACCTCATTATCATCTACAACCCTAAACTTACCCTCCTCAACTTCTACCTATACGCTATAATAATTGCAACCGTTTTCCTCACGCTAAACACAAAGTCCTAAAGCTTTCTGCCCTAATAACTGCATGGACCAAAATTCCCTCACTGAACACAATACCCTGGGGTAGCTTGGTTGGCAGGACCTGGGCTCAGTGACAGCGACACTGGGGCAGCCCCAAGGGTTGGAGCGTTCTGTGGTTCTGCCACTAGAAATTCTGCTAAAAATTCAGATGTCCCCTGATTCTGTGGTCTTTAGGGTCATTCTGAAAGGAAGGAGGGGTTTGTCTTTACAAACAAGCTGTGGGTAGATAAAACCAGCACTGAGAGATTAAAGAAGCAATGGGAAGGATTCTGCTGGTTGATAAATGGAATGAGACGATTCATCCTTAAAAACAACCTGTGGGTCTGCTAGTATATAAAACTAGTGCTGAGAAATAAAAGAAATAATGGGAAGGATTCAGCTAATTGATAAATGATTCCATTTTGACAGGGATTTGTCCTTACAAACAAACTGTAGGTCTGCTAATAAATAAAATTGGATATTGAGAGATGAAAGAAACAATGGGACGGATTCTGCTAATTCATAAATGGAATGAGAGGTTTGTCTTTGTAAAGACAAACTGTAGATCTGCTGATAAATAAAACTGGAAACAGAGATAAAGGAAATAATGGGAAGAAGCATCAATTCCATAGGAATTCCACTGATTTGCAGAAGGAAAAAAACTGGGGGTATATATTGGAAGAGGGTCTGTATTAGGTGTTTTGGGAAGTCTGAGCCTCTCAAGTACCTCAGTCAGTGGGAAAAGAGAGGGAAATTGGGATATAAAGGAGGCTGCATCCTCTAACAGCCTGAGAGATCCCATGGGAAATGCCCCATGGCCTCTCCCTTTATTGCAATAAAGTTCCAGGACTCCTCTGTCTCCTTTTTGGACACAAACCTCAGGTGTTTGTGGATTAATTTTCCTGACACCTCCAACCCAAACCCTTCTGTGATCCTATTAAACTGTGTCATTCTGATCCTCTGCAGGGACACTGGGGGCCACTTTGCCCTTTTGCAGTAGAGCAATTCTGTCACTTCCCATTCCTGTGAGAACCCTGTCAGGGCACACAGAATGAGCCACCCTGGGGTGAGAAAGGTGAGTGATACAAACCTTCTGTGCTCACAGCTTCTCCAGGATACAAACTGAGCAGTTTTGAACTTATTTAGTTTCTTTACTACAGGAACAAGTACTGACACTTCAAGTCTTCTGAGGAAAAAAGAAAAAAGGACGCTAGAAAAATATTACAACTGAAAGCAATCAAGGCTAAATTTACAAATTGTTTATTTAAAAACCCTTGGAGTAGATATAAAGGAGCTCTTCCTGCTCAAACCCCATCCTACCCATCTGAAACCCCACAGCAATGCCCCATATTTACACTATCCATGTGTACAACAAGCACCTTTGTGTACAGTCTGTACACAGCAGGGACGAACAGGTGAGACCACAAACACCCAGGTGAGTCAGTGAAGTGTGGGACACACACATTGAACATAAAGCAACGTTGGAGAGACACCAAAAATTCTGCAACTCCCAGTGAGTGGGATTGGTGCTTCTCTCCCTAAACACTGACTTCTTCACTGTTAAACAAAGGACTTGGGTAATTTTTTATAAAAAGAGAACTTAAATAGTGCAAACTGGTTAAAACATGTCACCCTACCAAAGGGGTTTCTGACTGACACAAACAAACCCTGGGGTGGGGTCAGAAAAAAGGGCTCTAGCTTACAACCCAGACACTCCACATCCAGGACAGCTTCAGCATCATGTGTGGGAACAGGGAACTTGGGTCACAGTCTCATCACCTGAAATTCCAGGAACTGTTTAACTTCTGTTTCACATTCCCTTGTGATTTCCAGGTGGAATTCCAGTGAAATGCCCGTCCCTCAGTCACCATGAGACAAATTAAATACCAAAAACATACAAATACATGAGAATCTTTGCCACATTTCTGCCATTTTAGCAGTGATCCAGGTAAATTCTCCTGTCAGAACTCCCAACAGGCAGAGGAATTTGGCAAACTATGGAACAGGACGTGCATCAGGTACTCTCTAACTAACCTTTCAGTCTGTAGCATTTCCAAAGGGCTATAACAAAACAAGTCATAAAAATAATATTCCAGATGCTGTCTGTGTTTGACATGGTTTGCTGGAAGTCTGACAACATCTGTGGAGGGTTTCCAGCACCAAGAGTTTTCACATCCAGGTGCTCTTCGGCTTCTTGGGAGACAAATAAAATAAAAATAAAGCTGTATTTCCTGATATGCAAAACTATCAAACACGAATAACGAGCAAAGCCCCCCAAAACAAACTATGGGAACAGACCAGCAACAGAGAAAGGACTTTAAGGCAACAAGAGGCATCAGTGCTGCAATGCTCCGTGTTCACATCCCAGTCCCGTTTGACCGCAAGGAGTTTCCCTCCTCTGCCTCTCCCCAGCTTCTCCCTCATCCGTTAACTGTCAGACTCCTCCTCCTTCTCCTCATCCTCATCATCGTCCTTGGTGTTGGCCTCAGATTTGTCAGAGGACTCGTGGAGCAGCACGTACTCCCTGCTGCTGAAGCCAAACTTGAGCACGTCCTTCTCCTTCAGTTCGTAGTAGCGCTGGGGCTCGATGCGCTGGTTGTTGAGGAAGGTGCCGTTCCCCGAGCCCAGGTCGATGATGTAGGGCCTCACCCTGCGGCCCACGGTGCCGTCAGCTCGGGTGTACTCCACCAGCCTGCAACAAAAACCACTGCTGAGCCACCAGAGACACTGCAAACGTGTTCATAAAGCAGCAGAGACAGAAAGTGTGCTCTGCAGGGAGGTGGGGTTCCACCGGTACTGGAAGACGGTTTATAACTAAGAGTCTTGAAACTTTTAACGTATACCGTAAAAATGTGAACTAAACTCACTTACCTATTAAGAAAACAAACAAAAAAACCACCCCTGCGTTATCAAAAACAATTTAGAAATCATCTTTATTCCTACAAAACTCCTCCCACTCCTGAGCTCTCACCAGTACTGGAAGACGGCTTATAACTAAGAGTCTTGAAACTTTTTTTAACCTATACTTACGAACTAAACTCACTTTTTTTATTTATGTAGGAAAAAAACCAACTGAATTATCAAAACCAGTTCAAAAATCACCTTAAATCCTTCAAAACCCCTCCCACTCCTGAGCTCTCACTAGTACTTGAGGACAGCTTACAACTAAGTATAACTTGCAACTTTTTAACTTATACTGTAAAAACGTGAACTAAACTCCCTTTTCTTACTTACATTAAAAGAAAAAACCAACTGCATTATCAAAAGCAATTCAAAAATCTCATCTTAAATTCCTTCCAAGCTCCTCCCACTCCTGAGCTCTCACCTGTACTTGAGGACAGCTTATAAGTAAGAGTCTTGTAACTTTTTAACCTATACTTACAAACACAAACTAAACTCACTTTTCTTACTTATGTAGGAAAAAAAAACCAACTGCATTATCAAAACCAATTAAAAAATCATCTTAAATTCCTTCCAAACTCCTCCCACTCCCGTGTCTCACCAGTACTGGAAGACAGCTTATAACTAAGAGTCTTGTAACTTTTTAACCTATACTGTAAAAACATGAACTAAAGTCACTTTTCTTACTTACTTTAAAAAAAAAAAACCAACCCAAAAACCAACTGCATTATCAAAACCAGTTCAAAAATCATCCTAAATTCCTTCCAAGCCCCACCCTGCCGAGCTCTCACCGGTACTGGAAGACGGCGTGCTGCTTGGAGCAGGAGGGGTGGTCGATGGGGATGTCGGCGATGCGGCGGTGCCGGCCCAGCAGGTAGGCGCTCTGCCTGTGGATGTACATCACGGGCAGGAACTCGTCGTTCTTGAAGGGATACAGGCGCCAGCGCGTCTTGGGGATGCGCGCCTCGGGCGGCTCGCTGTACTTGATCACCACGCCCCGGAAGGTGTTGCTGTCCTCCAGCAGCGCCCCCGACAGCTCGAAGCTCGGTTTCTCCTTGTTGGCGGCGGGTTTTTCTTTGGGTTTGCTCTCTGATTGCCAGGGCTCTGCGTTGGGCTCGCCCTGCCGGTGCTCTCGCCTCCTCTCGTTGTGCAGCTCCCTCTCTGCCTGCTGCTCCCGCAGGTTTCTGCGCGTCCCGCTCGTGGCTGCGAGCACCAGGGTTCTTCTTCCTGTCTGCGTGCTCCTTGTGCCTGTCCCTGTCCCCGCTCCTGTCCCGGTCCCGCCGCTGCTCCTGCTCTGACGGGTGCCTCTGCTTCCTCTCCTCCTTCATCCTGCCACAGTGATCCTCCCGCTCCTGGAAGGGACAGCCAGAGTCAAAGAGCAGCACATCTACCTCGGCCTTTTAGAAAATCAGCACCTTATAACTAAATAGAACTTGTAACTTTTTAACCTATACTGTAAAAACATGAACAAAACCCACTTACCTATGCAAAAAGACCCAAAACACAACTGCATTATCAAAACCAATTCAAAAATCATCTTAAATTCCTTCCAAACTCCTGCCAGTCCCCGAGCTCTCACTGGTTCTGGAAAATGGCTTAGAACTAAGTAGAACTTGTAACTTTTTAACCTATACTGTAAAAACATGAACTAAATCCACTTACCTATGCAAAAACTCAAAAATTAAACTGCATTATCAAAACCAATTCAAAACCCTTAAATTCCCTCCAAACCCTGCCCACTCCCTGAGCCCTCACTGGTACTTGAGGACAGCTTATAACTAAGAGCCTTGTAACTTTTTAACCTGTACTGTAAAAACATGAACTAAATGCTCTTACCTATATAAAAAAAAAAACCCAAAAAACAAACTGCATTATCAAAACCAACTAAAAACCCTTAAATTCCTTCCAAACTCCTCCCAGTCCCAAACTCTCACCGGTACTGGAAGACAGCTTATAACTAAACCCTATACTAAAAACCGAACTAAACTCACTTTTCTTACTTGCATTATCAAAAGCAATTCAATAATCATTTTAAACTCCTTCCAAACTCCTGCCAGTCCCAAACTCTCACTGGTACTGGAAGATGGCTTATAACTAAGAGCCTTGTAACTTTTTAATCTGTAAAAACATGAACTTGTAAAAACATGAACTAAGAGTCTTGTAACATTTTAACCTGTAAAAACACGAACTAAACAGCAGCTCTTCTACCTCGGCCTTTTAGAAAATCCCAATCCTACACACTGGGAAAATGCATACTGGGGTGTCCCTCCCTCTGATTTGAGGCAGGGGGAGGAACACCCGTGTGCACACAGGGGAATTGAGGGTGCAATGGCTGAACCCACCATTGCTGACACTGCAAATGGCATCGATGCAGACATACAGTGAGTATTTACAGAGGATGCAGAAAGGGTGTTGCCATCTTGCTGGGGTACAGCTCTGACACCACGTGGAACAGATTTCCCTGCCAAACTACTTGGGTTCCCGCAATTTGCATGGGATAAAGCACCAGAAACAGGCAGTGTAGCCTCCTGTGAGCGAGGGATGCAGGTCCCAGGGACATCTGTGCTGTGGCACCGGCAGGGCTCCGACAGCAGCTCCGGGCACGGCTGGCACAGCCTGAGCCGGGCAGCGGGAGCTCCTGACTCGCCCAGATTCCCCGTCTGCTCAAGGGACAGGATGCAGGGCCCAGTCTGAACTGACTTTCTGTGCCCGCCACGGCCGAGTCCCGGGAGCCGCGCCCGCCGGGCCCCGCTGTACTTTCAGCCCCGCTCACCTGCTTCACCCTCACGGCGCCGTGGTGCGGGCTGTGGCTGCGGCTCCTCCTGCCTCGCGGGGAGCGGCTCCTCCTCCCGGACCTGCTCCTCCGCCGGGGCGACCTGGGGAACAACGGGAGGGGTTGAGCGGCAGGGCCGGGCCGAGCGTGTGGGGCCGAGCGGCTGGGCCTCCTCACCTGCTGCCCGCGCGAGGCCCTGCCGGGCCCCGCCGCTCCTCGCTCGGCGGCGACGGACTGCGCCGGGGGCTGCGCCGCTCGGCCTTCACCGCCACCTCCCGCCGCCGCCGCCGCTCTCTCCGCCGCTCCTCCGCCGCGGCCTCCATGGCGCCCGTCCCGACGGAAGTGCCGCCACTTCCGGTCCGCCGGCGCTTCCGCCCGCCAGCGCTTCCGCCCGGGCGTTGCTGCGCGGCGCGGTCGCCATGGTGACAGTGCCGCGGCCGCCATGGCGGCGCCGCCGGAGTCGCTGCTGCGGTACTGCCCGCCCGTGCTGGTGTCCCACCGAACAGACAGGTCCTCCGCGGCGGTGAGCGCCCACAGGGGCACGCAGGGCGGCACCGCGCTCCGCCGGGGCTGAGCGGGCCGGCGGCCGGGCGCGCCGCGGTGCCCTGCCCGCTCCTACAGCGCTGTTGTGTTCCCGCAGGGTCAGGCCCCGCGCACCCCCGCCGGCTTCTCCGCCACGCAGCAGCCGCAGGAGCTCCTGAACCTCATCCTGCCGCCGCGGTGAGCGGGGCCGGGCCGGGGCCGGCGGTGCCCGGGGGGCGCCCGGTGCCTCCGGTAACGGCCGGTGCTTGTCTGGCAGGGAGTGGGAGGAGGCGCAGAAGCTCTGGGTGCAGGAGGTGTCCACCGCGCCCAGCACCCGCCGCGACGTCGTGCAGCTGCAGGAACAGCTGGACCGGCAGCTGCAGCAGCGGCAGGCGCGGGAGACCGGGCTGTGCCCCGTGCGCAGGGAGCTCTACACGCAGTGCTTCGGTCAGTGCCCGGCACAGCTCGCACCCTGGGGGCAGCCTGCACCTGAGAAACAGCCTTGAGTCCTCGTAGTTACCCTCTTAGCTGCACTTCAACCAAGTTTAGTTAAAGTTACTTACAGCCGTTTTTATGTTACACAACTCTAATGACACGGTCCTGGGCTCCCAAAGGTTAGGGGATGCCTGCATGTGAAAAACAGCCTTAAATCCTTGTAGTTATCCTCTAAGTTTCACTTTAACTAAGTTTATCTAAAGTAACCCTAAAGTAACTTATAGCTCTGTGTGAGTTACACACTCTACAGTGTGGGCTCCCAAAGGTGAGGGGTTGCCTGCCTGTGAAAAACAGCTTCAAATCCTCCTAGTTATCCTCTTAGCTGCATTTCAACCGAGTTTATTTAAAGTAACTTATAGCTGTATGTGTGTTACACACTCTAATGACACAGTGCTGGGCTCCCTAAGGTGAGGGGTTGCCTGCATGTGAAAAGCAGCCTTAAATCCTCGTAAATACCCTCTCAGTTGCACCTCAACTAAGTTTATCTAAAGTAACTTATAGCTGCTCCTCTCAGTGACCAGAGAGCTGCTCACTATTTCTCTGAATGACCAGAGAGCTGTTCCGTTTCTCTCAGTGGCCAGAGAGCTGCTCACTATTTCTCTGTGCCCAGAAAGCTGTTCACTGTTTCTCTCACTGGCCAGAGAACTGCAGCCACAGGTGAGATATCACTATAGGACATGAAACCACACGATGCAGACTCGCTGCTCTTTCCAAGGTAAAAAAGGGACCTCTGTTTTTCTGACTCCAACATTTATAGATTTCCAAAAGTGACAGTGGATTGGAAGGTGAAAGTGCCACCTCTCCAATGACACTGCACAAACCAACAGCCCATCAAATTCCTCCTCCTCCATAAAAGACTGCAAAACAATAAGTTATTTACACAAAGCGTGTGAGAAAGTTCATTACAGGAATATAAACCTCAGAATCCTTAGAAAATCTTCAAAAACCACCGCGACAGCGAGCCGAGCGGCCGTGTCCCTGGCAGAGGCACTGCAGGCTCTGTCCCTCCTCCCTTGCAGACGAGCTGATCCGGCAGACCACGGTGAGCTGCGCGGAGCGGGGGCTGCTGCTGCTGCGCGTGCGGGACGAGCTGCAGCTGACGCTGTCGGCGTACCAGGCGCTCTACGAGAGCAGCGTGGCCTTCGGCGTGCGCAAGGCGCTGCAGGCCGAGCAGGGCAAGGCCCACCTGGAGAAAAGGGTGAGCCACCTGCACTAAAGGGGCTGAAGGACACGGGGTGTAAGCAATTTCCTTGCTGTAAGAGCCTGAATGAGAGATGCGGGACTCCAAAATGCAGGTTATTACATCCAAGTGGTTACAGCAGTCCAGGGCTGTGGGTGGCAGAGCTGTGCCCGCAGCTGTCAGCTCCAGCTGCAGGCAGCCCTGGAGACCAGCATCCCTCATTCAGCCTCTTACTAATGGTGCCCCACGTTGGGCACCACTGTAAGAGCCTGAATGAGAGATGTGGGACTCCAGGTAGCTCCTCAAAATGCAGTTTGTTACATCTAAGAGGTTACAGCAGTCCAGGGTCGTTGGCAACAAAGTCTGTGCCTACAGCTGTCAGCTCCAGAGACCTTTTAGTTTTGGTCACAATGCATTATATACTTTTCTTTTGGTTACAAATGCATTATATTCTTTTCTTTGCTGAGCATCTTAATACAGCAGAACCAATCTATACCTTAACTTTTATCTATAGACTATCATAACTACTGTAATTACCATATTCATGTTACTGTTCTCCAATCACTAAAAGTCAGTACATTACAGTTTAAGCTGGAAGTTGGTTTTCAGTTTTCTTGCAGTGGAAAATTCTGAGGCCTTTTTTCTACTTGCAACTTTGCTGGCTTGTTTGCCTGTGCTGTCTTTCTGCTTGGTAAAAACATCTTCTTGTTTGGGGTGGGTTTATCCTTTGTTCTAAGCCATAAAAACCCCTTCTAACTCACACACCCTTTGCCTCCTTGGTTATCCAGTAAGACTGGCTCAGCAATTCTTTTCTTCAATATCAAAACTTGCTTCCATCTCTATTCCTTCATCAGACTCTACATTTAAAAATCTTTCTGTTAAGCACACATATCTGTGAGACTTTCCTGTCAAACTTTCATCCTTCCCAACACGTTGCTAAACTACTTGGGTTCCTGTGGTGGTGTTCACAGGGGTCCCAGGACGAGGGAAAAGATGAGAATCTTGACCCCATGTTTCAGAAGGCTGATTTATTATTTTATGATATATATTATATTAAAAGAAAATGATATATTAGAACTATACTAAAAGAATAAAAGAAAAGATTTCATCAGAAGGCTAGCAAAGGAAGGAATGGAATGATAAAAACTTGTGACTGACCAGAGAGTCCAAGACAGCTGGACTGTGATTGGCCATTAATTAAAAACATCCACATGAGACCAATCACAGATCCACCTGTTGCATTCCACAGCAGCAGATAATCATTGTTTACATTTTGTTTCTGAAGCCTCTCAGCTTCTCAGGAGGAAAACCGTTGCAAAAGGAGTTTTCATAAAATATGTTCTTGACAGGTTCCCACAAGGTGCTCTGCAGGCACTGACCAGACTGTGGTAAAGTTGTTTCCTTTCCTGTAGTCTGTCTGCACAGTGGAATTTTTTCCAATATGTCAATTCCAAACCTCCACCTTGACACCTTCCTGTTTGCCTTACAGTGCTTATGACAAGTTTCTATTGTGGTGGGTTATTTTATGGGAAGATCCCTCTTTGATAGTGTTTGGAGAATTTCTTATGTCAAGTTTCTGTTGTGGTGGGTTATTTTATAGGAAGATCCTTCTTTGACAGTGTTAAGAGAATTTGTGCTCTTTAAATCTTTACAGCTTCCCATTGTACAACAGATTCTAAATAATTAACTTAAAAACATAGTCTGCTGTCTCTGCTTGCTATGTATGAGCTGTGATACTGCATTTCTTTGTCTTTTACTGTGGAAAACAATACAAAAGCAGAGTTTAATTAGTCCTAGTATCCCAATTAATATAATACAATTATTTTACTGAAACCTGTTTAATTTTCAGTGAAGACTTGAAAAAAGATAAGTGAGACAATGTGAGTGATGCCTTGGGGCCCTGTCATGGAGCTTTCTGCACGTGAAAATAGCAGATTTTATGCCCTTAAAGTCATTGTTTCCATTTCCACAGGATGGCAGCAAAGACCATCAAAATACTCACTCTCCTCGGGCTGAGCTGCACTTCTGAAGCTTGTTGCACAGCTTTAAAGACTGCACCCCACACCACTTTGTCCTGACACCTTAAATTTTAGCTCTTGCATTTTTCAGATTCTGCACTGCATTATTATATAACTCTGAACTTCATATAGTTTTAGCAAGTTGTCTTCACAGTTTGGTTAGACAAAACAATCCTTTTTGCTTTCCTGAGAACACCATTATCGTTTCAAGCCCAAAAAGTATGAGCAACAGCAAATTGAGGAGAGCAAACTGGGAGGATGGGATTTCATAACCTGAAGCTGTAATTGGACAATTAACTCCAATATGTAAATGGACCAATACTTATCAAAGTGTGAAAACTCTTAACCCATGGTGTATTTTGGGTGTAGCCTTGGCCAGGCTCTTGTACTGCCCAAGGTGGGTCCTTTGAAGGCCTTTTAATAAAACCTCCTTCATTCCTTTAACTCTGTCTGGCTCTGTTCTAGGTAGCCTCTCAAGGCATCAGTCCCATCTGAACTGAAAATTGACTGTTTTCCAACAAAACTTGAGACATCTGTATTCTTTCCCAAGATTGCAGAGCTGGAAGAGGAGAAGGAGGAGCTGGAAAAACAAGTGAGTGAAGAGAAAGCAAAATGTGAGGCCATTGAAAGGCAAGAAACAGAACGGAGAGAAATAGAAGAGAAGAAACACAGTGAGGAGGTTCTGTTCCTCAAACGGACAAACCAGCAGCTGAAGGTCAGTACAAATCCAGAATTCCAAATACTAGTGGTAAAATTCTCATTAAAACCATTAAAGCCCTAGTAACACAACACACCATTTAACATTAAATATTACCCAAGAACAACTGTGCAGGGACCGGATAATTATTTGTGCTTGTGGCTTTGGGGAGAACAGAGCTTCTGCTCTGTACTTTGTTTTTAAAAGGAAAATAAAACCCCACATCTTTTAAGTAAGGAAAGAATGTCACCCTGAACAGCATCAAATGTTTCTGGCTACAGCTAAAAACATCTCCCTTAGAGCAAGCTGCTTTTCCTGCAGATCCTACTTTCAAACTCACATTTTTAGGCTGCCTTGGGATGTTTTAAGACACAAAATCTTAGATCAGATTTGTGTTGCCCCTGAATCAGATTCTTCTTGAAGTACCTGTGCTTGACCAGCTGTGTGTGCCACTGCTGAGGGTTATTGTAGCTGCTCCCATCCATCCACTAACTGGCATCAAATTTTCTCAATAATCACCAAATTTGCTGTTCCCAGCTACTCTTGTCCTGGAGTCAGTTCATGTTCCAAATGCTAGAGAGCCAAATATTTAATTTAGCTCACATAGTCCAGCTTCAAATCTGAGAATTCAGACCACTGTTTCAACAGTTTTTATTTAATTTCCTCCTCAATGCTTCACATTCTAAACAGAATCTCTCATCGTACAGAGCCAAGGCCAGCTCTCCTCAGAATGCAACAAGTGTGCATGCCAGGAACGACAAACTAATTTATAAAACATGTAGGAATGGAATTGCTGGGGAACAAACCTGGCCTGGCTCTCCTGGCAGCAGCACAGCATCCCTCAGCTCCTTGCTGTGAACATCCAACAGAAAATTTAGCCCTTCACAGCACTGAAGGTTTATTTTTTAGATTAGGAAATCTAATTTGTCTCACTGTCTCATTTGTTTTTCAGGCCCAACTTGAATGCATCATTGCAGCAAAGAATTAATTGTTTTGTTGTCCTCAAGGCAGGCTCAGAAGAGCTGTCAGAGCAAGAAGCTTGCAATTAGTGACAAAGATTTGTCTTCCTAAAATGATCTTGAGTTTTCACTTACCAGTAACAGCAGGCAGTGTAACTGTGTTCTTTCTTTCTCTCTTGAAGAGCTTGAAATTCAAGAGCTTTTATTAATTACTGCTCCCTCCTTCAGAGCCATCTCAGCAGTCAGCTCTTTGAACAGTGAACTTGTCTGGAACTTGCCTGTTGGTAATGTGCTAATGACCTTCAAAGCAATAACTAATAAACATTTTTAAATGCAAACATCTCTCTGACATTATTAATTTGAAAATGTTGTAGAAGATTCAAAAACAATATAGAAGTTCCTACAAGAAAAGTAAGTCACATGCACCAAGAAAGAAATGGCAGCTCACTCTTGGACAGGTGTCTTGGGGGCATTGCCTTGAATATCTGCAAGCTGCTGTCAACTGTACATGGAAATCCCTTGTCAGAACCATCAGCAGTGACTGAGCACAGGCAACACCAGAGCTCTGGGTGTGACTGTGTCTGGTGAAAGGAAGGAGCACAATGGCAGTCACAGATTCACTTCTCACTAGAAGCAAATGAAATCCCTGCTTCAGGTACCTCTGTGAGTGGCTAGTTACATGGAAGGTGAACAAGGAAAAAATTCCATAAAAAACCCCAGTTTTTCCAGAACAAAACCCACCCAAACCCCACCACTGAGCAACACTGGAATAGCTGCTTGGCTACTGCAGTGTTTGCTGGCCTGGGACAGCGATGTGGAAATACCACCAGCTCCAACTGCACAAAGAACTTTCAGATGATGCAGAAACAAAGACAGAGATGCTGCTCCTGGGGCCAGGACAGACCGGTCACACTGGGCTTTGAACAGGAACCGCAAGTTTTATAGTAAAAAAAGCCACCGCATACTAGAGCTGTTTTATGTAAAATTTAATAGAATAAGCAGCTATTGCTTATGGTTGTATTTTTTGTGCTTTGATCTTTGTCCCTCCAAGCCAGTTTTTTTCTTGTTCTTATTCTTATTTTTCACGTTGTGAGTTTCATAATACCGGACTCCGACTTTCTTGGAGCGCTGCTGCCTCTCGGCTCGTCTCCTCTGCAAACACAAAACACATTAGCAAATCCCCAGCATCCAGAGCCTCAGTGTCTGCAACTCTCCAATGGTGCTCACTTTGCATTCCACACACGTTAAGTAAAATAAATAATTTCAAACAAAATGTTACTGATGTGACTCTGTACAGAACCCACCCACCCTGCTCTTATGGGAGAAAACTCCAGTCTTTACAGCAAGACACAAGATTCAATCTGGTGTGCATAGTCAGGTCAGAGGGGGGTGACAGAAGTTGTCACAGAACATTCAGAACAGAATTCTGTTTCATTCCCCTTCTGTTCATGCCCAAAGTCTCAAAGCTCTTTAGTGATAACAGGCTCGTTAGTGATATCACCAAGGATAAAAAAGCCAGCTTGTTTCCCTGCTCAGTTGTACTACAGGAAAGCACACTTACTTCTTTGGATGTGAGTTTCTTACAAGGCGGTTTACCCAACTGGTCATCATCATCATCACTTTCCTCTTTCATCTTTCTTTTCTTCTCTGTGCCTGCAAACATCAGAGATCATGCACTTGGTATCTTCCAGAACACTCATTTGTTTGAAGAATTGCAGGCTGAGGTCACCATTTCAGCTCCTTGAGCAACATATTCCCTTGGCTGTATTTAAGAGCTTCTACCAAAACAACATGAATGTTCCTCACAAGAGAATCACAGCTATTACTGTGAAAACTGCTCTTGAGCAGCAGGTTGCTCCAGCCCCATCCAAGTCCAGGAGAATTCCACAATCCTGTCAGGACAGGGCTCTCACACTGGATTGTGCCTTTACTAAAATGACTACAACTCAGTAAAAACTTATAGCTTGAAGTATCTCTGTTTTTATATCATCCCAAACCCCATCCACTCCTTCCTATAACACCCATGGAAGGGGAGCTGCTCTGGCTGCAGTCTCCTGGGAGCCCAGGCTGCTGGAACTCAACACTTGCCTTCACTGTATCTTCCCTCACTGAGGGGGACACCTCCCATCACACACCCAGCTGTTCCACAGGAAGGCTACACCAGGTCAGCAGCAGCCCTTGGGACAGCTAAAGGGAGATTTAAGTAGTTTTAGAGGAAAAGATCTTGCACAGGATCCAGTGGATGTTTCTCCCCTTAATGCCATTTTTTTCTCTGGCTCATAGGATTTCCAAATGTAGATTAAGAACATCTAATCGTGTTTTACCTCTGTCTCCAGTTTCTTTGGGTTCTTCAGCCTTCTTCACGAATTTTGCAAACACTTGGTCACTCAGTCGCTTGGGGATTCTGTGGAAGATAAAATCAGCAATAAAAGACTGTTGTTACACAAACAGTGACCACCTCTGAGAAGCCATCAGACTCCAGCAGATCCCAGTCCCCTGTCAGCATCAAAGCCAGTCTTAGCACCAGAATATTGCAATACCCTTGTTGCTGGAGTTGCTGTGCTTGTGAGAGCGAAAATGTAGCACTTAAACCTTGAAATCTCCCTCCTCACAAGGCTGGTGGGTGAGCTTTGCTAAAACTGGGCCTGCTGTATGGGCCAGGACTCACTGCACATGCACAAAGACCCAGGCATATCCAGCCTTGGGATTATCCAACATAAGGAGAGCTCCAAGGATGCAATATTGCTGCCCAGATAACCAAGATAATGCTAACTCTAATCAAACTCTCATAGTTTGAGAGGCAGCTTTCCAAAAGTGAGAACATTTTAAATTTGCTGGTAAATAGCAGCTCTTGGAATAATCTTTCAAAAACAAACTGCTACTTGGCCCAATTCCCAACCCTTATAGCTAAGCCAGATAAGCTGTGGCAACTTATGTGTGTCAAGCAAGTCAGAAATTGAGTCAATCTACAGCAGAACCTCATCAACCCTTTCCCCCCTGCAATGTATTGGACAGATTCAGGTACCTTATTGCTGAGAATCTCTTGGCCTTGGCTTTATCCAAAAATTTTCTGTATTTTGCAATCTTGTCCTCCAAAGCCTTAAGAACTGCTTTAGAGCTCTCCTGGACACCTGGGGCCACCTGCAATTCCTCCTCTCCTGGATTCGAATATTCCTCATTCTCCTTTTCCTCATTCTCCTCTTCTTCCTCCTCCTCCTGCTCCTCCTCTCCAGAAGAATCATGGTCTGTGTCATCAAACCCTGGCACATCCACAGGAACCAAATCTTCTTCTGAGAACTGAGGTGCCACGTTAATCCTGCCGAAGTTCTGCCGAACGTGGGACATGAGCTGCCTGATTTCATTGTTTGTGTTGTTCTCCTCTTCTGCTGCCTCCACAGCTGGTGCCACCAACTCAGAGACTTTCTCCTCAGTGATATCTTGGCTGGATGTCACGGCTGCTTCCAACACAGGAGGCTGCAAGGAAGAGCAGGATGTATTATCCCCAAAGTCTGTCCAACCATCTCCAGGAACAACTTCCATTTTCTCTCATCAGAAAAAGCCTAAGATGACAACATGATTACTGACATTTCTGGTAGTAATGACTCAGACATCTCTGTAAAGAGCACTGCTACCTGGTCCTCACCAAATTCAGGTGTCACATCAAGGACCATGCTTGGGCAGAGCCCAGGACATGCACTGCCAAAGATCCATGGCACTCTGGGAGAAGCAGCAGTGAATATCATTAGGAAAATCAAATATGAGGGAAGAGGAGGCAGAAGCATCACATTCTTACCTGGGGACCTGGCTGACCTGCCACTGGTTCTGCCATTGGTGGCATCACAAAGAAAGGGATTCTGCCCCTCTGCCAGTCATTGAGAACCATCTTGCTCACAGTCTGCAAGTCAGGCTCACCACCCTGAGAAAAAGAGAACAGTTTATGTCCATGTTTATGGGGCACAGAGCCCTCCCATGCCCCATGAGCAACAGAAACATTGCCAATTCCCATGCTCAGAACAGGCCACAGGCTCTTCCAGCCCACAAATGCAGGAAGCTGGCACACCTTTAGCAGTTTTCCAGTCCTAGCAGCAAGTTTCTCAAGGAAGTCTTCTGTATCTGTCCAGGACTCAATTTTGTATGTCTTCCTGATGTACTCTTCTTTGGCTCTTTCCAGCACAGCACAAATATGGTCTTCAGGGCTCTTAATCTTTTCAACTTGAACCTGAAAAAGCACAGCAGAGCATGAACAGAGGATCAACCCTCCGAGACCATCACAGTGGGAACAAGCAAAGCCTCCCAGTGCAGGCACATACCACTCCCTTGAGCACAATGTCTGTCTCTGAGTCTCCTGATGGATAAACCACCCCGGGGCAGTCGATGAGGAAGATCCGCCGCATCAAGGTGATGTACTGCCACACCTGGAAGAGACCAGCAGCTCCCCATCAGCACCTCCACACAGGCCTTGACTCATTTCTGAAGTCCAGAGTCAGAGAAACAGAGCCTGATTATTCCAGATTGCAACGCAAGATGTGTTCTATTGCCATCTGTATGGCAGTTGTCTTTTGTCAAGTGGGCAGTTTGCCTTATCTCTCTCTGAGTGACCACAATCACTCCTCCCTCGGGAGGGGACACTGCTGATAACAGCTATGGAATGTCCCTGCATGGCTGATAAGAACTACAGCATCCCATTGGGAGATGGGAGCCCAGAGGGAGGAGCCAAGCATTCCTACCCGGATAGAATCTGGAGATTCTGGAACACCAGCACGGCTTCTGCACTGGATTGCCCAGAGGAACAGCAGCTGCCTCTGCCCCTGGACCTTCAGAGGAAGAGACTGCACCTTTCTCCAGGATCCCTGCTCCAGCAGAGCCACCCCTGACACTGCAGGAGGGCTGAGCCACAATTCCAATGGGACTGCTGCCAGCACCCTGACCCACAGGGTGTCAGGTTGGGTTCTGACTCTGGCACTGTTGGTTTAGTTCACTGCATTGTTTATTTTATCCTTTTATTTTCTTCCCTATGAAAGAACTGTTATTCCTGCTCCCATATTTTTGCCCGAGAGCCCCTTAATTTAAAATTTATAGTAATTCAGAGGGGTGGGGAGGGTTTACATTCTCCATTTCAGGGGAGGCTCCTGCCTTCCTTAGCAGACTCCTGGCTTTCCAAACCAAGACACTGACCCAGCATTTGGATCAGGGATTGAGGGCAGCTGAGCATTCCCATCACAGCCCTGCAGTACAGCAGTATGGGAATTTGGGAATGCTGCCAGAGCAGGGCCTCAGAGCAGGGACTGTCCACGAGCCCCTCCTCAGGCTCACACAACCTGTGCAGGTCAGTGCAGAACCTGACAAGGTCATTAGGCTGTTTCACAGGAGCACATTTGAGTCTTTAGCATTGGGATGTTCCTACCTTTGTTTCCCCTGCAATGGGGGCCACGCTGCAGACCTTCTTGGACCTCAGGGTATTGATCACTGAGCTCTTCCCAACGTTGGGGTAACCAATGAATCCCACACTGATCTGCTTCTTGTCAGAGTGTAACTGGTGAGAAATAACAGATCCTTTTACATCTTGGAGTGAGGGACAGAATTACCACTGCAGTCTGGAACCCCAAATACTAACAAAGCTAAAGGCCACACACAGTAACCTCCCCAAACCAACCACAGATCCCCAAAATTGTTTTGTACCTTTCCAAACTGCCTGAGGAGCTGGATGAAAGCACCTTTGCCGAATGGGTTTGTGAGGCTGGCATGGAAAGCAAGTGTTGGATACTCCTGGGAAAGGACAGTAACCCAGCGCTTCTGCAGAGGCAAAGGGGACTGAGTTAGAGACTGGGGCTGGACAGTGACACTCTGAGCTCAAAAGCAGGACACAGCCTCTGCACTGGGCTCACAACTGCAACTGGCCATGAACATTGCTAGGGAAGAACCTTTGAAGCACTTCCCCAGCCCAACAGCTAAAAGCTCTGAGTATTGTTTGTATTAAAGACAAACAATTTCCCAAAAACGCCTTCACTGCTAGCTAAAACTCATTAGTTTAATGACATAAAGCAAACCAGCTGGGGTGGATATGGATCCTAGGCAGACTAACATTTAGCACACTCTGGAGACAACAGCTGAACTGTTAAATCCAGACAGAGGAAGTAGGGAATTTGTGGCTGGCGTGTGTTGCTCAACTTGGCCAAACTTGGACAGATTTACATGGTAATTGTTACTTTTACTGCAGGCAAGCAGAGAACTCCCAGCGCCCCAGTTGCAGTACGCCCTTCCAGACCAGCATGGGGACTGGCACAGAGCTACAGCCACAACAGGAACAAAGAAGGTCCACAGAATAACAGGCAGGACTGTGCTTACAGTGGCCCAGGTAGGAATGAGATCACATTTGTTCAGGACAAAAATGAGATGTTTCCAAGGCTTCTCCTTTTTAAGGTAGGATTCCACATGAGGGGAGCGAGTGCCCATGGGATCTCGGGCGTCAAGAACTTGAACAACAACATCTGATGAGTCAATCACCTGAAAAATAAAAAAATCCACACAGAAGTAATGGATTTTGCAGAAAGCAAGATATCTGTACCTCTCAAATGAAAACCAGTCATATTTGAAACTACATCATTAGTTTAAAACTTGCATCCTTCACAAACTGCTAGTTCCCCACAGACTAGTGAAGTTCAGAAAAACATCCATTGATGCTCTACTCCCTCCTCTCCTAAATCCCCTCCAAATTCAGACTTTTACCTGTTCCTATGCACCAGGGAAAGAAAACACCACACCCAAATGGGAAAACTAAAGTGCTGCAGCACACAAACCCCCAGTGCTCATCCTCCATTCAGCAACGACTCCCTTCTACCATTTCATAATGCATCAGGGTATAAAGGATGTTTTCTGGACCAATATGAAACACACAACCAAGCAGGAACCTGCTGTTAGTCCACGAAGCAACTACAGCAGGGAGCTGTCATTTATGACTTGTTTCAAGCCAAGTGAATTTGTTTCACAGCTTTTTCCTGCAGTTTTGGCAGCCTCTTACTGAAATCTGTTTTGCTCAACCATTCCCAGTGCTTTTAGATCTGAATGAAAAGGTTTTAAGCTACATTCAGAAATTCAGAGCAAAAAGTCAAGAAATTTCACACCTAAGAGTCACTGAGAGCACACAAACTGCTCATACCACCCCAATTCACTCAGTCTCCATTTCTCTGGCAGCCATGGTGGCTCATGGAGAACTGAGGGTCAGAGCTCTCCCAAGATGACCCCATCAACATGCCAGATGTTTTTAGCCTAAAGAAACTTAAGGGAACATGACTCTTTTATTTGTGGTGAAGACCCAGGAATCCAAGAGAAACTGACACTTTCACTCCACCAGTCCTCTTCTAGGTCATGTATTTTAAGAATGTTTGTTCCTGTAGGACAAGAGCTCAAGAATCAAGCTCAGTCAGGCAGAGATCTGGACATTAAAATCTACTCTTTTTGAGTTTTTGTCATTGTTGCTGTACAGGATTTCAGTGTTGTGCTGAAGCCCCTAACTGTGTAAAGGCTGACAGATATGACTGCTGTAAAATCCAAGTGCCATTTACCTTGTAGAGCTCACCCCAGATTCTTTTGGACTGTCCTTTCTTAAAGATTTCCTCTTGTGCTTCATCCCTAGAAGACACCACCACAAACATCAGCACCACAGATACAGAGCCAGGATTTTCTTCTCTTAAGCCATTTACAGACAAAAGAGGGGACAAAGCCCAAGTAACAGCTGGTATTTGGCCAAAATCCCACATTCAGCTAATTTCCTTTTCCTTCCTCCTCACACAGTAACAGCATTGATGGAGGTACCAGATCCTTCTTTAAAAACAAGGCTGGCTTTTCGTATGTGTATACAATGAATAATTTTCCTTTCCAGTCACCTTACACCAGTGTCCTCTGTCACCAGGTCTCGGTCCTTGCCCTGATCATAAGACTCTGACGAGGCCTCAGCATTCTCCACCAGAGACTGCACATCACTTGCAGACAGAGTTGGTCTTTTCCTTTGTGCTTTGGGGCCAAATGTTGTTTCAAATGTTTCTGTGTCAAGAATGTGAACTCTGGAGGTCTGAGGAAAAACAGGTTGGTTAAAAAAAAAAAACCCCAAACACCATTTTTTTCCAATCTCTTGTGACACACAGGGAAGGAGCCCCAAGTTCAACACAGCCCTGGCAGCCTGTAAGTGACAGGCACTTCCTTAACAATGTTTGAGTTTTCCACTTCAAGCTTTGTGAAACACAAGAGTGGATACTTAATAAGCAACAAAACATTCTGCACTTGCCAAGGAACCATACTTCAGTTCTTCCACCATAAATGGTGTCAAATGCAATTACGAGCACCGTGATGAAAATTCAGCTGCTATCTTTGATCACTGCTTGTTTTTCTAACAAGAGCACAAATCTCGCCAAATTCTCAGATTTTTGTCAGGGATAATTACAATCAAAACTAGATTTTAAAGCTTGCAATGAAAGCCAGCTTGTCTTGGAACAGCAAACACTCCATGGCTGAAAGGAGCAATTTGTTTTTGTAATGCATGTTTTAACACAACCTTTTCCCTAATTTAAATAACGTTCTTATGACATGAACTTACAAAGTTTCCATATGACAAAACAGCTACCAATAGTCCAAAATAATGCTTTAGACATAGTGAAAAAAATGGCAGTAACTAAAACTTGATGTACTAGAAATGAAGGCTGAATGAACAAGAATTTCTGATACAGGATAAAACACATGTGTTTCAGTTCAAATTCATCATGTGAGTGTCTGCAGGGTGCAGCAGTCTCAGGAAAGGCACAGAAGCTGTTAGAGGCATTAGAACATCAGCTGGCACATTAACTATCAGAAATCAGATATAATATGACAGTATCATAATCTATCACAGAATCACAGAAGGCTTTGGGCTGGGAGGGACCTTAAAGCCCATCCAGTGCCACCTGTGCCATGGCAGGGACACCTTCCACTGTCCCAGGCTGCTCCAAGCCCTGTCCAGCCTGGCCTTGGGCACTTCCAGGGATGGGACAGCCACAGCTGCTCTGGGCACCTGTGCCAGGGCCTGCCCACCCTCACAGGAAAGAATTTTTGGGGTAATTTCCTATTGGAAAATGAGAATTTTTATTAAATAATGTATCTTTCTGTGCCCTTACACTTGATGGCCACAGTGACAGGGAATCAGAACCACCTTTGCCCAAGGAATCCACTCCAGGGGCCCCTTGCAGAAGGCAGTGATGCCCAGGCTGAGCAGGGACAGCAGAGCTGCTCACAGCTGTGCACACACCTGCACAGTCAGGGATACCCACGTGTGGTTTGATCCTGTCGTGGAACAGGGACATGGGCAGCTTCTTCTGCTTCATGATCACCCTGTAAGGATCCTTCATCACAGTCTCCATCTCCTCCTGGAATTTCTGCAGGGATGATTGCTTGATCACACGAGTATTTCCTGTAAAAAACAAACATCACACCTGGCTTTTCCTGATCTCAACTGCTCCAACTGGAGACACTAATAAAACATGAACTTTCCATCTGGGAACAAAAATACCAGTGAAAACCAAAAGGGCTTTACTTGAGACCAAGCCCAAATAAGCAGCCAATCCCTTTCTTTCCCACCATTTATAGGAAATTTTAAAGGTATTTCTAGGACATTTAACAGCCATACAGATGGGCAAACCTTGGGGAACAAAACAGGAGCCAAAATAACCCCCTTAGGGAAAGCAAAGCCCCAAAGCACAGGTACAGGCAAGGGGTGACAATGATGCCTTAGGATTTCAGCTTTTATATTTTCATGTATTTGTAATCCTGCAGTTCTTTAGTGTACAACTCCAAACTCCACACACAGTGTGAGCTGCTGCTTTCCCAGTTTGGGCAGACACAACAATTCCTCTCCAGGCCTGGCAATCAAGGACACCTCACTGCCTCAGGCCCTGAGAGATGGAAACAAAAGTGAGTTGGGGACAGCAAACTTGGGGTCAATGACTTCATTAGCTGAAGCTGTAATTGGAAGATGAACCCCCAATATGCAAATGGACCAAACTTATAAAAGTGTGAAAACCTGTGACCCATTGTCCATTCTTGGTGCAGCCCCTGGGGGGCTTTGTCTGCCCTAAATGTCCCTGAAGGCCCTTCAATAAATAGAACTGATTTTTATTGCCTTAATTTTGTCTGTGCTCTGTTTTTAGGTAGCCCCACAAGGCATCAACAACAGCAGGGGTCCCTTACCTTCCCACACAGCTCCCAGATCACCATTCTGAAACAAACCCCCTGTAACACACTAAATTCAACAGCTTTGAAGCTTGCTGAGTCTGGAGTTTGGACAAAACTCACCAAACCATTTGATATTTGGTTCCACTCTTGCAACAGTGCCTGGTGCCACAGTTGACTGATACTGCAGAGGTTTGATGATTTTGCCACGTTTGTTCCTAAGGGACAAATGAAGACATGTCAGTGCACAAAGGGCAGCCCCTGTGTGTGCCAGGCCAGAAGCAGAGGCACAAAATGCAGAGGGACCCTTCCCCTGCAGCAGTGAATGCTGCTGTGCATCCCATGGGGGTGAGTTAACCCACCCTGAGTGGCAGTGATGGCAGTCACAGCCCCTGGTGTCACTCCAGCCTGGCCAGACCCTCCCTGCAGCTTTGTGCCAGCCAGGAAGGGCTCCTGGGGCTGCAAAAGGCACCAGGGCTGTTTTCTGGCAAACCCCACCGAGTTCTCTCCCAAAGCCCTTTAACCAGCTCTGCAGGACTCGCCCACACAGGATTTACAAGATGAGACCTGGTTTGAACTCAGCAATATCTCAAAATCCATCCTCCCCACCTGCTCCCCAAACAGGGGGAAATTGGGCAAAAGAAACCAAACAAAGTGATGTGAAACAGAACTGCCATGGCACAGACAGGGGGTGCTGCTCCCCTGTCCTCTGACTGTGGCACAGAGGGGAACAGGAGGACTCTCTGTGGAGATGCTGAGGGAGCTGAGGCTCTTCAGGTGTTTTGGGGGAGATTTTGAGCTTTGCTGCTCTGGGAAATTCAGGAATTCTGTGTGGTTTGGGTCTCTCCAGGCAGATACATCAAGTGTTTTATAGCTGTATCCCTGGTACATCACTGGGCTGCTGAGAGCAGGGGTCAGGCTTGGATCAGACTTGGGGGATCAGGCTCAGATCAGGCCTGGGATCAGGCTCAGGATCAAGCTCAGGGTCAGACTCAGAATCAGGTTCAGATCAGGCCTGGGATCAGGATCAGATCAAGCTCAGATCAGGGCTGGGATCAGGCTCCCATCAGACCTGGGATCAGGCTTAGGATCAGACTCAGGGTCAGGCTTGGGATCAAGCTCAGGGTCAGGCTCAGGGTCAGGCTCGGGATCAGGCTCAGATCAGACCTGGGATCAGGCTTGAGATCAGGCCTGGGATCAGGCTCCCAACTCAGGGGGTTACACAGCCAACCACAGAGCAACTCACAAAGTTTCCATAAGACAAAACAGCTACCAATAGTCCAAAATAATGCTTTAGACACAGTGAAAAAATGGCAGTAACTAAAACTTGATGTACTAGAAATGAAGGCTGAATGAACAAGAATTTCTGATACAGGATAAAACACATGTTTCAGTTCAAATTCATCATGTGAGCGTCTGCAGGGTGCAGCAGTCTCAGGAAAGGCACAGAAGCTGTTAGAGGCATTAGAACATCAGCCGGCACATTAACTATCAGAAATCAGATATAATATGACAGTATCATAATCTATCACAGAATCACAGAAGGTTTAGGGCAGGGAGGGACCTTAAAGTCCATCCAGTGCCACCCCTGCCATGGCAGGGACACCTTCCACTGTCCCAGGCTGCTCCAAACCCTGTCCAGCCTGGCCTTGGGCACTGCCAGGGATGGAGCAGCTACAACTGCTCTGGGCACCTGTGCCAGGGCCTGCCCACCCTCACAGGGAACAATTTTTGGGGTAATTTCCTATTGAAAACAAGAATATTTATTAAACAATGTATCCTTCCTTCCCAGTACCAGTCCTGAAGTGTTCTGTGGCCTGTCCCCGGTGCGGCCCTGCCCAGCCGGTACCGGGATCACGGCCCTGCCCGGTCGGTACCGGGATCACGGCCAGGCCAGGCCCGTAGCGGGATCGCGGCCAGGCCAGACCGGACCCTCACCTGCGTTCCTTCTGCCGGTACATGTTCAGCCGCCGGATGGTCGCTCGGTCCCGCATGTTGTTCCCTCCCTCGCCCCCGATGCGATCTGCGGAGACAAGAGAACATCAGCCCCGGTTCGGTTCGGTTCGGTTCGGTTCAGCCCGCCCGGCCCGCGGCCCTGCCCGTACCGGGGTTGGTGCTGGCCCGGGAGGGGTTGATGGAGCAGCGGCCCTTGTAGCGCGGCTTCACCATGGTGCCGGTGTCTGTGTGGATGCAAGTGCGGGTTCCGGTGCCGGTATCGGTGTGAGTGCTGGTGCCGGTGTCGGTGCCGGTATCGGTGGGGGTGCGGGTTCCGGTGCCGGTATCGGTGTGGATGGGGTTCCGGTGCCGGTATCAGTGTCGGTGCGGGTTCCGGTGCCGGTATCGCTCCCGGTATCGGTTCCGGTGCCGGGACAGGCCCGGAGCGCTCGGGCCGGGCCGCGGACACGCGCACGGCACTTCCGGCGCACGGCAGCGCCTGACGCGCTTCCGGGAGCCGCCGCCCGGCGCATGCGCAGCGGCACCTCCGGGCCCGGTTGCCACGGCAACCTCGGCTCGGTCTGTCCGGCCCCGGGCCCGGGTCCCTTTGTGTCCCCCCGTGTCCCCTTCGTGCCCCTGTGCCCTGTGTCACTGCGCTCCGTGTCCCGTGTTCCTTGTCACCGTGCTCGGTGTCACTGCCCGTCTCCGGAGTGGCGATGCCCGCCCGGAGCGCCGCGGTGTGGCCGGGTCCGGCCCGGGCCCGCGGGGTGGTTGGGAGGCCCGGCGGGGGCGCTGGCACGGGAGCCCCCATTGTTCGGGAATGGTGTTTGTTCAGTGACACATCATGGAAATCGTTCGGGAGAGCGGCAGGAGCGCTCCCTGCCTCTTGCTGGTGGACAGAGGGTGGTGGTGTGACACTGGAGTGGCTGGTGGGACACTGGGGATGCTAAAGGGGCACTGGGGCTGATGATGGGACACTGGGACTGCTGGTGTGACACTGAGGTGGCGGGTGGGATACTGGGGTGGCTGTTGTGACACTGGGGCTGCCAGGGGGACACTGGGGCTGCCGGTGTGACACTGGGGCTGCCAGAGGGACACTGGGACTACTGGTGTGACACTGGGGTGGCTGGTGGGACACTGGGGTGCCTGTTGTGACACTGGGGCTGCCAGAGGAACACTGGGGGGCCTGGTGGGACACTGGGACTGCTAAAGGGGCATTGGGACTGCTGGTGTGACACTGGGGTGGCTGGTGGGACACTGACGCTGCTCAAGGGACACTGGGACAGTCAGAGGGACCCTGGGGCTGCCAGAGGGGCACTTGGACAGCCACAGGGACACTGGGGTGGCTGATGTGACACTGGGGCTGCCAGAAGGACACTGGGGATGGCTGGTGGGACACTGGGGCTGCTAAAGGGGCACTGGGACAGCCAGAGGGACACTGGTCCTGCTGGTGAGACACTGAGACTGCTTGTGGGTCCCTGGGACAGTCAGAGGGACACTGAGGTTGCTGGTGTGACACTGAGGCTGCTCATGTGGCTGGTGGGACACTGAGGCTGCTAAAGGGACACAGGGACAGTCAGAGGGGCAGTGGGGCCTGCTGGAAGGACACTGGGACTTCTTGTGGGGGCCCTGGGACTGCTCAGAGGGGCACTGGGGTTGCTGGAGGGACACTGGGGCTGCTCATGCCAGGTGGGACACTGGGACAGTCAGACACAGGGACCTCAGGGGCAGTCAGAAGGACATTGGGGCTTCTAAAGGGGCACTGGGGCTGCTCATGTGGCACTGGGGCTGCCAGAGCGGCACTGGGACAGTCAGAGGGGCCCTGGGACAGCCGGGGGGGGCCTGGGACAGTCAGAGGGGCACTGGGACAGTCAGGGGGACACTGGGACAGCCAGGGGGGCACTGGGACAGTCAGGAGGACATTTGGGCTGCTAAAGGGGCACTGGGGCTGTTGGTGGGACACTGGGACAGCCAGGGGGACACTGGGACAGCCAGGGGGGGGGCACTGGGACATCCAGGGGGACACTGGGACAGCCAGGGGGACGCTGCTGCAGCAGGGACTCGAGCACAAGGCAGTGCTGCTGGGTGTTTACAGGCACACAGGGCTGCTCTTTCTGGGTTACTGGCAAAGAATTTTAGAAATTAGCAATAACAATGCTGCGTGTTTTCATGAGCGGGTAAAGAGCTGCATGGATGGTGCACTACCAGATCAAATCTGTGCCAGGCCTGTGTCCAAAGCCCACGTCCCTGGTACTGCCAGACTGTAACAGCAATTTGAAAGCCCCTCACCTAGGGGAAATGAACAAAGCTGAGCTGAAATTGTGTTAATTGATAGCAGAGCTTGGGCTGGGGCCAAGCTCAGCACCTTGGGGAATACTTGCCCAAAACACAGCTCTGGCCCATCCTTCCCAAACACTTATTAGCAGCACAGCAATGTCCTTCTGGTGCTGCTAATGCTCCTTTAAACCCAGAACAATAACAGAGCTGCTGGGATTTTGTTCTCCTAATGATTTTCAGCGTTTTGCTGTGAGGTGCAGAGTCCCTGCTGCACAAGGGAGCCACGATGAGTCAGGCCTTGGGACATGTTTTGTAAGACTGAGTCTGGAGTTGGAGGCTGTTTGGCTTAAGCCTACACGTTCTGGTTTTTCTCTTTAATAGAATTATCTGTGCCTTGGGCATTGAAAAAGTACACATTGATGTGGCTATAAAAAATCAATTCCAAATTGTAGATAATTGTTTAAGCTATCAGACTCGAGGCTCATGTAGAAGAGTTTTCCCAGGACAAGTGTGTTTTCTATTAAGAGTCGATATCAATCTGTCAGAAGAGCCTTTTGATTTTCAAAATTTTAGACTAAATAGTTGAGTAATACTTTTGCTCTGCTCTCCCCAGCTCTTTCTTCCTTTCCCTTAAGAAAACTCCCTCTTTATTGTTAGCAAGACATCTTGGGGAGCAGCCAGAAAGTCGCCGTCTCTTTCTGTGAGGGAACAGACCCAGCCAGCTTTGGGCAGGAGGTTGTGGCAGGGAGAGCTTGTCTTGGGGATGCCCTGGAGTTGGGTGCTGAATTCCCAGGTTGGAAGTGTTGGTGGGAGGGCTCAGACCCTTTACCAAGCCATTGGGGTGGGCTGCAAGCCTGCATTTTGTGTCATAAGAAAAGATCCTCCTGATAATGTGTGGGACCTGCGTTCAAACTGGCACCTTGCTGTGGCTCTTTCCTCACTCTCACAGATCCCCTGACCCAAATTCCAGCATGGGGCCAGCAGTTGGTGTTGAATTTGCAGCATCCCTGAGGCTGCAGCTGCTTGTTGTGTATCTGATAACGTGCAAGTCAGATATTTTGCTCCACTAAACTGATGTTTTGTTGCTCTATGACTCACAGCTTTTCCTTTGCTGTTGATGATTTCCCCCCCATTTCAATCTTTAGCTTTTTCTCATTCTGTCCTGGCCACAACCAGCCAGGACAACAAGGTCACAGATTCTTGTCCCTCTCCTCTGCTACGTGGCCTCAGCTCTTCTGCCTGACCAGGGCTGAAATGAAAGAATTTTGAGTTTTATGTGGCCTCATCTTTGTCAAATCCCAGTGAATGTGGTTGCATGATGCCATCAGAATGACTCATTCCCATAATTACATATGTTCTGAGGGGTTATTCCCATTGTATTATTAAAAACTAGTGATGTTGGATTTTTGGCAGGGCTTGTCTTCCTCGTATGATCTACAGATTTTGTCAATTAAATGAAGGAAAAGTAGATTTCCAAGAGTTCAGAACAAGACCAGACTTGCACTCAGAGCCCTTTTTCAGTGTGGTATTGAGCTCCTCTGTTTCATTTAACAAGATAAAGCAGCCTCAGCCATCTCCCTCTGTTGCAGCAGTTCCTTGCACAGCACGAGTGGATTTTGTAGCTCATCTTCAAAATCACAGCAGAAGATCAGAACCAGAAGTTTATCAGCACAGCAGCTTTCCCAGCTCAGTTCCTGAGGCTTGGCTTCCCAGGGATACAGGAGCAGGAGGGCTCCTGGGCAAAAGGTTCCAGGTGGGACAGCAAAGACAAAGTGATCCTGGATTGTTGTCTTGAATATGGAGTTCCCAAAATGGTGACTGAAAGCAACAGGGGAGCTCAGGAGGGAAGGGAAAACTGGAGTCAAGGAAAAGGCAGAGAGGTGTAAGAGGGCTTTGAGAGCCCAGGGTGAGCTCTGGAGCAGAGTGCAGCCCTGGGAGCCTGTGGGGGCTCAGAGCTGGGCTGCAGAACCCTGGGCTGCACCCTGGGACCATCTGCCAGGACTCCAAATCCAGCAGGCACCAGTGCTCTGGGAGATAAAGCACTTAAAGAGGAATGTTTCCCCCTGGTTTGATTTGAACAGTCAGGAAAAGTAACTTCTGGGCTCCTCTGTGGCCCTGTCAGTGCTCTAAACCAGCATTTTACCTCAGGCTGGAAATTACAATATACCACCTACCTGGCTGCCTCTCTCTTCCTGTTCTTCAAAAATCCTGGAAATTCCAGCAAGCAGCTCCATGCAAACTTTGGTTTGGCATTCAGTTGGGTGTGATGTATTACTGAGTACATAAATGCCATCAGGGTGATTTATTGATGGTGACTGATTAAATACTCTGGTATTTCTGTACTTTTAATATAGATTTTTTAAATGTGATGCCTATCATGTCTGTCTGTGAAGTCTATTGACTTCATAAAATTTGTAAATATATATTTGAATTATCCCTTTTAGTGTTCTCAGACAATGTAATCCAAACCATAGTTTTAGAGATAACCTTTTTCTCACTATCCTACTTTGTTTCCTTTTAATCAAAGCTAAAATTTGTCCTGAGAAACCATTAAACATAAACATGGGCTAAGGAGCATATATACATTACCTCCACCTCTCTGGGGGTGGAAAGTCAGTGAATTACTGTGTGAGGAGTGTGTGTGCACACAGTTCATTGACTGTAGATGATAAAAAATACAGATTACCCAGAGAGGGTTAAGAATGTGATAGAACCAACATGTGTTTGGTGACATTCATCTTTAGGTTCCAAATCTCAGCAAATAAAAGAGAAATGAAACAGTTCCAAACCCACGACTGCAAGATGTCCATTATTGTTCCCCCCATGGCATGGGATGTATTGCTGAAAATCTGAGGAAACAGACTGGAAACCATCCTGCAGATTCTGAGTTAATGGAATTCTGTCCAGCAAATAACACCAAGGAAAATGAAGCTGTTCCCTGTGCAGTGGAGCTCCTGACAAAGCATGTCTGTCTGTCTGTCTGTTTGTCTGTGCATCCAGCAGCTGCTTCTCCAGTCCAGCACCAAGCTGGTCAAAGCAGAGGGTGGGAATAGGTGCAGGAGCTGGAGCAGTGACATTCCCATCCATTATCCATGTGGTCCTTTGGCTCTCAGGTGTGGGCAGAAGGCTCTCAGGAGAGGCTCCTGTCTCTGTGGACATTTTTGATCAGTTGGGTTTGACTCCAGTTTTGGTGAATAAACAAATGAAGCTCGTTCAGCAAACCCATTTATTGATTTATTTGTTTTAAGACATGTATTTTACAGTGATGCCATGGAGACAACACCACAACACAGTAATTTAGTGCATGGAAAGAGAGCATTCACATGTGTGTGAGTTGAGGTGACATCACCCAGCTAAGGACATCTCAGCTTGGACTGGGGAGCTCAGTGTGCAGTTCATGTTGGTCAAAGGCAAAATGTTCCTAAATTCATAACTGAACCAGCTCTCTGGGAGTGGGAATAAGCACAATTCTTGAGCTGACTCAAATAAAAAAAAGGAAATAAATTGGATTTATTTTTTTAATATTTTTTCCTAATTGTTCTAAAACAATTTAATTTTAAAATCACCCCTACTGAAAAAATCTTGGATATTCTTAATATGCATCTTAAACTTCCTGTTGCCTTTGTCCCTTTTTCTTCCCATTTTGCTCTGAAAAAAGGAAGAAAGTAGGGGAAAGGCTACAACAGAAAGAAGTTTGTCTGATTTTCTAATAATCCCTAGAGTTCTCTAAAATAGGTTCTGTTGATTTATTACATGCAGTTTAGTTTTGAAATAGTTGTGCTAATAGTGCCAGGAGTTACTGTAGGGAATCAAGTCATTACCAGAGCCTCATGTAGGAAACTTTCCTAATGCATTCTCTTTTTCTTAATCCTCACTGAGAGCTTGCTGGGAACGTGGCTCCAGGAGCGAGCTGAGCTTCACCAGTGGGTGCTGCTAAAACTGGAAGGGAAAATGGTTCTGCTTACAAGCAAAATACTTCTCTCACAGGCTAGAAAATAGAGCAAGGTTGGATCATTCAGCTGGGAAGCTTTCAGAAATCATATGAACATGATCCATAAACAACTTAAAGGATGACTTTTAAGAACCTCTTTCTCCCCCTGCTTGGTATGCTGGTCGTTTATCATTGTGCTGAAATGGAATCCCCTTTCAAAGATGGAACAGCTTCTTGTTTACTTAAACACAAAGTGGACGAGAGGCTGAAAGGTTTTTCTGCCAGCAGAGCAGACAGGGAGAGCTTGGTACAGCTCTGGAGCCCAAACAATGTGCAGCCTCCACATCCTGCCCTGAACCAAGCCAGCCCTGGGGTGAAGGGAGTTGGGGTGTCCTGTGCCAGAGCCGAGTCCTCAGTGGTCACCAAGAGCCACAGGAGAGAACCAGGGCTGGGGGTGTGGGCAGGTGACCCTCAGAGGGACAGGGAGCTCTCTCCTGCACACCTGTTGGCTCCAAACCACAGAGCAGAGATGGTATGGAAGCAGTACAGCCAAGATTGGATTCACCAGGGTTAGTCTGGGTGAGTTTCCCCTGCCCTTTGCCTACCAGGAGAGTGGAGCTCCAGCAGCACGTCCCTGATTCACCCTGTGAGCGCATCCCTTGGGAGCAGAGAGCTTCTGCTGAACTCTCTAGAAATGAAATGTGTCTCCATGTATTTATACAGAGAAATCACATTTTAAAACCCCAGGGCAGGGAGGGGGAGCCCCCCCTGTGACCCTGTCCTGAGCAGAGCAGGCAGCAGAGCCACGCAGGGCTCACCAGCTCTGCCTGGCACAGTCCTTGTCCCAGTTCCTCTGCTCAGCTGTCAGCTCTGGCAGAGCAGGAGAATCCAGGAAATTCCAGCCAGTGCCATGCACACAGGTAGTTTCTACCCAATTGAAAAATTTGTTTCTCTCCTGCAGGACCTGAGCTGTGCCTTCCCTCCTGCCTGCCTCCCTCCTGCCACACGCCAGGGTGGCACCAGCTGTCCCCACCCGGGATTGTCCCACAGCTGGGACTGGCCTAGCAGAATCACAATGTGCTTTTCTGCACATAGGACTTCCATTGATTTCTACAGGAATTGTGTGTGTATGAAACAAGTGCAGAATGTGTAATGGAAACCTGCACTGCAGATAAAAAGGAGGTAAAAAAATGCACATGTATGGATCCACTGCCCATGGCAGAAGTGCATGGCTGCTGGAGCAGACCCCAGTCACAGTCTGTACACATTAAAAAAATGTTTCAGCAACCTGTGGTTTGTTGGAACCTCTCATTTTCTCAATCTGCTGTGTGTTAAGTGGATCCTTCAGTGGAGAGTTCTGGGTGCAGCTGAGGTCCCTCTTGCAGGACGGCTGATTTGTGCTGGCAGCATTTCCTGGGATTTTCTTAAAGCTTTGGTGAGTTTCCCTTCCACAAGTGAGTCTCTGTCCTGTGGGACACCAGCCTCCATAGGGGCCAAGGTATGAACCACACACTCAGGAAGCTGGTTGTCATTTTGATTTTGGGTTTTTTTTTTAATTTGAAATAATTCTTTGAAGCGGTTTCAGGGCAGATGCCACTGACCTCTTACCACAAACACGTATTTGCAATGATAAAGTCATACAGCTTAAAACACAAAATAAGGGGTGAAGGAAGAGAAAGAGGCCCCTGCTGTGTGTGTCTGGGTCCCAGGTCAGGGAGAGTGGCCACATGGGTTCAGTCTCATCCCCTGGCTGAGTGGGGCTGTGCTGGGGCTGTGTGCTTGGGCTCCATTTGAGGCCTTTGATCATGAAATCAATCCCATGTCTGGGTCCTTCAGTGGCTCATGCTCCACCTCTCCTGCCTGCAGTGTCCCCACAGAGCCCTGGGGACGCTGTGGCTTTGCTCCCACTCCTCAGCAGCATTGTCCCACAGCCCTGAGCAGGGTGTGTGTGCAGCCTCCTTCAGGGTGTGTGTGTGGCCTCTGTCAGTCCGTGGGTCAGTCTGGAGTATATGTCTGTCTCTGGACACGTTACATGGTGTAGCAGTGCTCTGTTCAATAAAGCTTTCATATACATAGCAGCAATGGAGTCTTGCCATCCATGACACACTGCCAGCTACTGGGCAGGGCTGGCGGGCGTCGCGGGCACCGTGGCCCCTCTCTGTTTGTTCTTCCTCTTCTTGGTGCCAGACTTTGTGTCTTTGGTGTCTTTCCTATTTCTGTTCCCATTATCTTGCTTTCCTTGCTCTTCCTTTTTCTTCCTTTTCCCTGCAGTAAAGCAAAGGGGCAGCGTGAGGTGGAGTGAGGGGAACAGATCGGCCCTGTCCCCCTGGTTAATTCCTGTGCAGTTAATCACTGCTCAGAGCCCTTTCCCCTCAGAACACTCAGCACAGCTGCAATCCTTGTCCATTCTGTAACAAGATAACCAAACCACCATTCATCCTGAAGGCTCTAATTTCTGGGAAAAACAGATCTGTTCTGGTAGACAAGACAACTCCTACCATGGCAGCACACAGGCATGCACCCTGGCTGCTCTCTGGCCAGGGAAGAAACTAAAATGGGTTTTTTAGGCATGGGTTGGATTGGATCCTGAAGGTCTCTTCTTCCATCCTTGCCATTCTGTGAATTCTCTAAAATAGAGAGCTCCCACCATGGCAGCACACAGGCATGCACCCTGGCTGCTCTCTGGCCAGGGAAGAAACTAAAATCAGGGTATTTTTTGCATGGGTTGGACTTAATGATATTGAAGGTCTCTTCCATCCTTGCCATTCTGTGAATTCTGTAAAATAGGTGAAACCTGTGGCACACAACAAGCTGTGCCAAGGATCACCCCCCTGGAGGCTGTGCAGGCATTCTGAGTTAATGGAATTAACAGGCATGCACCCCTGGCTGCTCTTTGCCAAGGAAGAAACTAAAATGGGGTTTTTTTTGGCATTGGGTTGGACTGGAACTTGAAGGTCTCTTCTTCCATCCTTGCCATTCTGTGAAGTCTCTAAAATAGGTGAAACCTATTTTAAATCACCCCCCTGGAGGCTGTGCAGGCATGTACAGCAGCACACAGGCCTGCACCCCTGGCTTCTCTCTGGCCAGCGAAGAAACTAAAATGGGGTTTTTTTGGCTTTGGGTTGGACTGGATCTTGAAGGTCTCTTCCATCCTTGCCATTCTATGAATTCTGTGAATTCTGTGAAATAGCTGAAACCTGCTCACCTTCGGGGCACTGGTTCTTCTGCACCGTGCAGCGCCGCACCTCCGTGGTGGCCGGGCACAGGGACACGTCCCCAGAGGGCGCCTGCAGGATCCGCCGTGTCCGGTCCTCATTGCCCTTCTTGAAGCCACAGAGCTTCCTCTTCTTGGAGCAGGGCCCCCACGGCCCCCACTCACTCATTTCACATTGTGCTGCAGAGAACAAGAGAGCCCAGCTGTAACTCCTGTTCCAGCCCAGGCCACACTGCACCTCTCCCCCACCTCAGGCTGCAAGGGACTCTGTGCTTCCCCAGCAGGTTCCCAAATCCCTGAGCACCCCTTTGAGTCTGTGCTTCCCAGCAGGTTCCTAAAGTCCCTGAGCACCCCTTCGAGTCTGTGCTTCCCAGCAGGTTCCTAAGTCCCCTGAGCACCCATTTGAGTCTGTGTTTCCCCAGCAGGTTCCTAAATCCATGAGCACCCCTTTGAGTCTGTTGTTCCCCAGCAGGTTCCTAAGTCCCCTGAGCACCCCTTCGAGTCTGTGCTTCCCAGCAGGTTCCTAAATCCCCTGAGCACCCCTGGCTGCTTACCAGGACTGCTGCACTCCATGGTGCCATTGGCAGCAGCGTAGCCTTCGGGGCACGTCACGTAACATCTCCCTTTGTGCAAATACAAACCTTCCTTACATTTTGTGCAAAAGTTTCGACTGAAACAGGACTCACAGTTCTCAATTTTGCATTCTAGGGGGAAGAAAAAAGAAGCAAAAAAAATCACCAAAGCCATCATGTAGTTTGATGTGAACAGAAGGCTCAAGAAGTTCTGTGATGTTGGTCACAGGGGTTTTCAGGTGAGGGAAGAGACGAGAATGTTGACTCCATGTTCAGAAGGCTTGATTTATTATTTTATTATATATATTACATTAAAACTATACTAAAAAGAATAGAAGGAAAAGGTTCATCTCAGAAGGCTGGCTAAGCTAAGCTAAGAATAGAAAGGAATGAATAAAAAAGTTTTGTGTCTTGGACAGAGAGTCCAAGCTAACTGGGCTGGGATTGGCCATTAATTATAAACATCCAAGATGGGCCAATCACAGATGCACCTGTTGCATTCCACAGCAGCAGATAATAATTGTTTACATTTTGTTCCTGGAGCCTCTCAGCTTCTCAGGAAGAATCCTAAGAAATCCTAAGAAAAGGATTTTCTTAAAAAGATGTCTGCGACAAAGTTCCACACTGCCAAGCCAAGGGGCTCTCAGCAGCCAGGTCTCTGAGCATCCTGTGCCACTCAGGAGTGGGTTTTCTTTGCACCATGCCCTGTGCAGGACAGCCCTGTGCTGCAGCTCTCACAGCCAGGCAGCACAGCCACTGCCAGGCCAGGATCAGGCAGGGTGGGAAGGTTTTGGGCTGGGGCTCAGCTGGGATCAGTCAGCCAAAGGGGAGCGTGCAAAGCATCCAGCCCTGGCTCAGCTGCAGGACAGGCTGCATGGAAAGGGAGCTGGATGGAAAGCTGGCTGTGAGGGTGCTGAGCATGGACCTGCCAGGGCAGTGATCCCATGTCTCATGGCCAGCTCTTTCTGGTGCTCTGGCTACAGGATTCAAGTCAGGGATTTCACTCAGAGCCACCTGAGTCTGATGAGCAGTAAGGCAGGAAAAGAGGCACAAAGTGCCTGAAAGGATCTCCCTCCTCCCGAAGGCTGCCAGTCTGGCAACCCATGTAACCAAACTGCCCAGAGGTCCTCCTGCAAGATCCCACATCCACAGCCTGTGCAGTGCTGAGCAGGGCTGTTCTTAGACTGCTGTGCTCAGCCCTGCCTCACCCCTTTCCCAGAGCAACAGTGCTGTGCTGTGATTTCAGGGTTTACCCCAGAACCTCGGGTCCCTCCCCTGAAGATTCCCTCCCAGGTGTGTCAGTCACCTCTCCTTTCCCCTCCCAGCACTGTCTGTCACTCCTGGCATTCCAGAAGGCATCGAGTGATTGGCAGATCCAAAGGATGCCCTCTACCCCTGGGGGGCATTGGGCCATCCAGGTGTCCTTTGTCCCTTGTCCCTCCCCTCCTGTCCCTGGTTGGTGGCTCCCTGCCCCTTCCCTGCCCCTCTCCCCAGGGTTAAAGGAACAGCAGCCACGGGCTCAGGGAGTTCTGTTGGAGCTGCTGCTGCATTCAGAGGCCTGTGGGCCAGAATAAAGCTCCGGATCCAAACCCTCCATCAGAACCGACTCCTTTCCTTCACCAGCGCCTTAAAGCTTCTCTGCCAGAGGGAAACCTGAGGAGCAGCCCCTGTTATGGGGAAAGCTCCATCCCAGCCCCACCAGAGCTCCTGCAGGCCTGGACTTGTCTGCATGTGCCCAGCTGCAGCACCCAGCCAGGCAAAAGTGTCTGTGGGGTGAAACACCACACACCCAGCCGGCCAAAAGTGTCTGTGGGGTGAAACACCACACACCCAGCTGTAGGGGGACACAGTATGGGTAAATGAAGGTGGTATAGAATGTAATCTTACCCCTAAACAGTTGCAGTTGAACCAATTACTAAAGGTTAGGAGCAGGCCTGATCTTAACAGGCCACACCTGTAGCCAATAAGAACAGTGGTATAGAAGAGTGCATTGGTGGGCTCTGGAGTCAGATGGGTGCTGCAAGGACCAGGAAGAGTCAGTGCTTAGAGGAGCTGCCTATGAGAAACATTGAGGAGGTTTGAAACTCTGGTGATATGGAATCCTTGCGCTATAATGATAATAGAACTCTTGATAAATAAGGCAACACCCAGACAGCCAAAAGTGTCTCTGGGGTGAAACACCACACAGACCCACAGGCCTCTGAACCAAATAGTGCTGCTGTTTGGTTCAGCAGCAAGGCCAGACAAGCTCAGGCATGTCCTGTCCAGCTATATTGGCAATATTCCAATACCACAGCAGCTGCAGCCCTGCAGAGCCCTGCCCACAGCTTCCCCCAGCCCCACACTCACTGATGCACTTGTTCATGTCCGTGTTGCGAAGGCCGAAGTAGCCCAGGGGACAGGAGGGCAGGCAAATCCCGATCTGCCGGATGTCGTTCCGCTCCAGGAGGATGAAGAGCTTGGGGGAGCACCTCAGGCACCCGTTGAACTCCGAGCACAGGTCACAGCCCCTGGCACAGCCCTGGCTCAGCTCCGTGCTGACTGCAAGAGCAGGAGAGGGGCCCTGGTTAGTGCTGGGCTCTGCAGCACCAGCTGTGCCCCCAAACCGCTGGCACCAGTGGCAGGGAGGGCAGGAACTGGAGTACAGTGAGGCTCCTGCAGCCCTGGCACACTGGTAAGGGATGCCACAGAGCCAGAGCTGTGCCAAGGACAGGCACAAGAGTCACAACATGGCTGTGCTGAGGAGCAGGATTCTGAAACAGCCAGAGCTGTGCGCAGGGCCTGGCACTGCCCACCCCAGCCCTGAAACAGCCAGAGCTGTGCGCAGGGCCTGGCACTGCCCACCCCAGCCCTGAAACAGCCAGAGCAGTGCCCAAGGACCCACCCAAACTCTGAAACAGCCACCAGCTGTGCCCAAGGACCCAGCCCAGCCCTGAAACAGCCAGAGCTGTGCCCAAGGAGCCAGCACTGCCCAGCCCAGCCCTGAAACAGCCACCCAAGGACCCAGCGTTGCCCACCCCAGCCCTCTGCCTCCCAGCCCTGGTGCCCTTGTGGGGGCACACACTAACATGGGCATGTCCCAAGGGGTCCAGCACCTCCTGCTGCCTCCCCTGCAGTGCCTCCACGCTGAGGAGCGGAGCTCATGGCCCTGGAGCAAAACTGTTCCATTAATTCTGTCCCAGGCTGGATCTCACCCTGCCCCTGCCTATGTTAAATTCTCTCTGGCAGTCAGGAGGTGTCACTGCCCCCAAAATAGAGATGTGTTCTCAGCGTCTACATTCAGTCCAAGAAAAATACTCAATCCCATGTCTTGAGAGTTTTCTGCTTTCAATTATCATATAAAATGCTGCTTGTTTTGAAACCAATCGCATTCTTTGCAGACTAGAATGCAGGTTATTTTTATTAGTTTATTATGCAAGCCATGTCCTTGTTTATAGAAAAGCTGTGTATTTAAAAGATGTATTCTTTTAAATACCATGTTTACTACACTTCAAAAGCAAGCACAGAGCAGCACAGTGCTCAAGTGTCAGGACTGGAGGTGAGAGAGCTGCTCTGTCCCTCTGCCATGCCCCAAGAGCTGCTCTGTCACCCTGTAATGACCCAAGAGCTGCCCTGTCCTATAACCATGACCCAAGAGCTGCCCTGTCCTATAACCATGACCCAAAAGCTGCTCTGACCTATAACCATGACCCAAGAGCTGCCCTGTCCTATAACCATGACCCAAGAGCTGCTCTGTCCCCCTGCCATGACCCAAGAGCTGCTCTGTTCCTCTGCCATCACCCAAGAGCTGCTCTGTCCCATCACCATCACCCAAGAGCTGCTCTGTCCCCGTGCCATCACCCAAGAGCTGCTCTGTCCCCCTGCCATGACCCAAGAGCTGCTCTATCCCTGTGCCATCACCCAAGAGCTGCTCTCTCCCCCTGCCATGACCTGGCAGCCCTTGCTGCCTGTCCCAGCCCCATTTCCAGGCCTGTGGCTGCGTCAGCCTTGGGAAAAAACACCAAAGGCAGGGGGGTCCTCAGCCCCCAGCTGCCAGGAGGGTCCCCTGGTCAGGATTGGGACTCCCAGGGATCCATCCCCATCCCTCCTGCAGCGCTGGACCCTGGTGCCAAGCTCTGCCTCCATGGCAAAGGTATGAACTGGGCTCCCACTGGGAATTGCCCTTTATAGCATCAGCCATGACGTCAGGTTTTCCTTGTTCTCCCAGGGCTCGGCAGTCCCAGTTTTAATACAAAATCAATTTTCTATAATTTAATTTAAACCAGTTTTAATGTAAAACAGCTCTAGCATGAGCTTACATAAAGGAGGGCAATTGGCTGCTCTGGTGCCAGTTCTGCCCTGCACGAGCCCCTCCAGGGACCCTCTGGGCTGGAGGCAGAACTGACCCCCCCATGACCCCAGGGTGTTGGGAAGGATGCAAGTTTGACAGGAAAGTCTCACAGATATGTGTGCTTAACAGAAGGATTTTTAAATGTAGAGTCTGATGAAGGAATAGAGATGGAAGCAAGTTTTGATATAGAAGAAAAGAATTGCTGAGCCAGTCTTACTGGATAACAAAGGAGGCAAAGGGTGTGTGAGTTAGAAGGGGTTTTTATGGCTTAGAGCAAATGATAAACCCACCCCAAACAAGAAGATGTTTTTACCAAGCAGAAAGATAGCACAGGCAAACAAGGCAGCAAAGTTACAAGTAGAAAAAAGGCCTCAGAATTTTCTACTGCAAGAAAACTGAAAAACAACTTCTAGCTTAAACTGTAACGTACTAACTTTTAGTGATTGGAGAACAGTAACATGAATATGGTAATTAGAGTAGTTATGATAGGCTATAGATAAAAAGTTAAGGTATAGATTGGTTCTCCTGTATTAAGATGCTCAGCAAAGAAAAGTGTATAATGCAATGTAACCAAAAGAAAAGTATAGAATGCATTGTGACCAAAAGAAAAGTATAGAATTCATTTGTAACCTAAACTCAGGGTCTCCAGGGCTGCCTGCAGCTGGAGCTGACAGCTGTGGGCACAGCTCTGTCACCCACAACCCTGGACTGCTGTAATGTCTTGGTTGTAATAAACTGCATTTTGGAGAGCCCCTGGAGTCCTACATCCCTCATTTCAGCTCTTACATCAGGGGACAGGTCAGGGCACATTCGGGGAGGGATTTGGGGATCTCTGCAGGCTCTTGGGGCACCAGAGGGTCTCTCCAGCTCCCTGTGCTGTAAACACACTCACACCATGAGAAGAAGTAGAGAAGAAAAGCATTTCATACATACTTCGTCTTTGCCTCTTGCCCTTCACCACTTTGCTGCTGCCTGTTGGATCCATGGAGCTCAGAAAAACCACCACCACAAGCAGTCCAAGCTGCATAGTAACTCTCCAGAGCTGCAGCCCCTCCGTCCTGGGGTGGCTGGGGGAGCGTGCTCCACAGCTGGGGGCTCTGCTGCCCCTAAATCCTCAGAGCTGAGAGTCTGTGCACAGAGCCAGGGCTGGCACCATATCCACAAGCTGCAGCAGCACCAGCCAGCTCAGGTAGCAGGGAACATGGCTCTGCCTTCATCCCTGTCAGCAGGGCAGGAGCTCGGCCCCTGGGCTGTCCAGGGCTCAGCTGTGCGTGTTAGGGGCTCACAGTGTCCAGGGATGCTGGCAGGAGCTGCAAAAGAAGAGGAGAATGGGTTAATTTGACAGACAGCGTCACTCCCATAATGGCTGGGGTTGAGCACGGGGGTGTGGGGTGCACTGGGGGTGCTGGCAGATAGTGGGGTGGGGAGAAGTGTGCTCCAGCCTCATCCATAAGTCCCTGTTACAGAATCTCAGAATGACAGAATGACAGAATGACAGAATGACAGAATGACAGAATCACTGAATCACTGAATCACAGAATCCCAGAATCAGAATCCCAGAATCACAGAATCACAGGATCCCAGAATCACTGAATCACAGGATCACAGGAGTCACTGAATCCCAGAATCCCAGAATCACAGAATAATGAGGTTGGAAGAGACCTCTAAGATCATCCAGTCCAACCCATGCCCAAACACCTCAACTAGACTATAGCACCAAGTGCCATGTCCAGGCTTTTTTTAAACACCTCCAGAGATGGTGATTCTCCCTGGGAAGAGCATTCCAGTACTTTATTATCCTTTCAGTGGAAAACTTTTTCCTAATATCCAACCTATGCCTTCACTGCCGTAGCTTGAGACTCATAACCAGTTTGAATGCTCAGTGCATCTTTGCCATCTGCCAGTGCTGCAAACAGTAGTTAGAGCTGGAACTTGTTTAAAACAGAGCCAGAGCCCTGTGCTGCCCTCCCCGAGAGGCAGAGGGCTGCTGTGGGTGCCAGGCACACAAGATGTTTCCCATCAAGGGGGCACCTCTGGGGCTGGTAGTGGAGCCCAGCAGAGAGCCAGCCTGGTGTGTCTGGGGACGGGGTGGGATCCTCTGCCCAGAACGCTGCTGCCTTTCTGCCTTTCTGCTCGCAGGGAATTTCCAAACCTCCCATGGCCCGTTCATTCCCCGAGGCACAGGGCAGGGTCAGCGCTGCCTGCACAGGGCTGGGAGCGGGAGCTGCTCTGCCCCGGCTCACCACAGGGACAACCTTGTGTGGGGCAGGGAGAGCCTGGTGTGGGGCAGGGAGAACCTGGTGTGGGGCAGAGAGAGCCCAATGTGGGGCAGGGAGAGCCCGGTGTTGTGCAGGGAGAGCCCGGTGTGGGGCAGGGAGAGCCCAATGTGGGGCGGGGAGAGCCCAGGGTGGGGCAGGGAGAACCTGGTGTGGGGCAGTGAGTCTGGCATGGGGCAGACAGACTGGCATGGGGCAAGGAGCCCAATGTGGGGCAGAGAGCCTGGAGCGGGACAGGGAGAGCCTGGTGTGGGGCAGAGAGCCTGACATGGGGCAGTGAGTATGGCACAGGGCAGAGAGACTGGTGTGGGGCAGAGAACCCAACATGGGGTAGCGAGCTTGGCATGGGGCAGCAAGGCCAATGTGGGGCAGCAAGCCTGGAACAGTGCAGAGAGACTGGCATGGGGCAGAGAATCCAACGTGGGGCAGAGAGCCCTATGTGGGGCAGAGAGCCTGGTGTGGGGCAGAGAGCCTGGTGTGGGGTAGAGACAGCCTGGAGAGGGACAGAGAGCCCAACGTGGGGCAGAGAGTCCAGCTGTGAGTGCCACGCTGCCCTCACCAAGCCATGGCACAGAGTGGCCCAGTGTGCCTGGCAGGACAGAGTGATGAGATGGCAGCACCAGCAGCACAGGCTGGCACAAAACCAACAGCTCTGCATGAACCTGGGGAGAGGGAAGGGAAACCCAGCTGCCAGCCAGGACTCCACATCCTTCCCTGAGTGTGCCCAAACCCTTGCTCAGCCAGCTCCTGACATTTTCCCTGTACTTTCCAAATGTTTTGCCCTGTGCCCTGTGTAAGGGAGGGCAAGCTCCACACTGCACCAAGAGCTCTGGCACTGCCGAGCCAGCCCCACTCCTCTCTGCAGCTGGCAGAGCCAAGCCCTGCCAGCGGCGGGCATTGTGCTGGAGTAGAGGCGACAACATCTGCTCTGTGAACTCAAATGAAACAGAAAATTGTTTTAATCCCTTTCTAATCACTGCGCAATCACCGATGCCCCAAACAACTGCTGGCGACAGAGCTGGAAGTGAGCCTGGCCTCTGCCTGGGATGGTCCCCATGGGGCTGTCCCCTCCCTGGCCCACCCTGCCTGGGGGACCTGCTGGAGGGCCACTGGCACAGCAGCCCCTGCCCCAGCCCACCTGAGGGGGTTATGGCCACCAGGGGCCATAAGGGGGGTTATGGCCACCAGGTGTGGCCACAACCCCTCTGGAGCAGAGCACCTGGAGGAAGGAGGCTGTCCCAGCAGCAGGGTGGGCTGCTGTGGCCTGGGAATTGCTGAGCCTTCTGGCAGCCCATGGCACAAACACTCCTGGCAACCCTGGCTCACCTGTGCTGCTGTCCTCCCATCCTGGTGCCTCTGAACCTTTCCCTGTCCTCCTGTCCTGATGGCTCTGAACTTTTCCCTGTCCTGGTGACTCTGAACTTCTCCCTGTCCCCCTGTCCTGGTGGCTCTGAACCTTTCCTCCCTCCATCCCCCTCTGTCCTGGTGTCCTGGTGGCTCTGAACCTTTCCCTGTCCCCCCATCCTGATGGCTCTGACCACTTTCACCCTGGTCCCCTTTCATCCTGATGGCTCTGACCTTTTCCCTGTCCCCTCACCCTGGTGGCTCTGAACCTTTCCCTGTCCCCCCATCCTGATGGCTCTGACCTTTTCCCTGTCCCCTCATCCTGGTGGCTCTGAACCTTTCCCTGTCCCCTGTCCTGGTGGCTCTGAACTTTTCCCCATGTCCCCACTGTCCCTGCTGGGGCAGGAGCCCAGCGCTCACCATGTGCTTGTGGTTACAGCCCACGGCTCCTCTGCAGGATTTTCAAATAAATAATTAGTCACTTGTGTAAACACCGACTTGTTCTGCACTTCCAAGCCTGTTTGCTGCAAGCTGCTTTATAAACACTGCCAAGTGCTTCAGCTGGGCTGGTGCAGCGTTCACAGAGCTGAGCACAGGGGGATTCCCGCAGCTCCTCCGCACTTTGGGGGGGCAGCAGGGTCAGCAGGGTCCCTCAGACAGGTGCTGTGGGACAGTCCCCATGCCCAGCACGGCCACCTGTGGGGATGGCACTAGTGCAGCACAGCCCGGACTGTCCCCAAGGAGCTGCGCAGGGACCGCAGTGCCGCTCCCGGTGTTTAATTCCGCCGTGTTTACACAACACTCCCAGCGTGGGCACAGCCCCAGCGTGGGGACAGCAGCAGGGATGGATGTCCTGAGGGAGCCAACACAGCCCCGGTGTGCCAAGAGCCAGCATGGAACTCTGCCAGCAGCACAGACCCCATTGCTGAGGGCAGCCGGGGCCGGGGGTGCCACAGAAACCTTGAGATTGCAGCACAAACCAAGCGAGCACACACCTCTGTCACAGACATCTTTTATGAAAAATCCTTTTCTTGGGATTTTTCCTCCTGAGAAGTTGAGAGGCCTCAGGAACAAAATGCAAACAATGGTTATCTGCTGCTGTGGAATGCAACAGGTGCATCTGGGATTGGTCTCATGTGGTTGTTTCTAATTAATGGCCAGTCACCATCAGCTTGCTCAGACTCTCTGTCCGAGCCACAAACCTTTGCTATCATTCTTTCTTTTCCTATTCTTAGCCAGCCTTCTGATAAAATCCTTTATTCCATTCTTTTAGTATAGTTTTAATATAATATATATGATAAAATAATAAATCAAGCCTTCTGAAACATGGAGTCAGATCCTCATCTCTTCCCTCATCCTCAGACCCCTGTGAACACCGTCACACACTTCTCCCTCCTGGTTTCCCTGCTTTCTAGCCCAAAGGGAGCCTGGGCTTGGTCACAGCTGCTGCCTCAGCACAGGAAGGCACTGTAGGTGCTGTCTTGTTGGGTCACACACAATGCACAGGTCTCCCAATCCCCCCACGGGCACCTGGGGTCTGTGGGGAGCTGTCTGGCTGGGCTGCCTTCCCCACCCTCCCTGCAGGACACGAGTTATGATTCCTTCTGTTACTGCAGCCATCAGTCAAGCTCAGGTTGCTACAAACAATTTCCAGTCTAAACATTCGCAGGATTTATGCCATTATCCAATCTGCAGGAAGAATTTGGGGTAACCTGAATTGTTCTGAGTTCATTTATGGAGAGACCTGGCCCCTGGATCTGAGATGGCACTAAGCCTTGTTTGCAATTCAATCAGGATAAATTGGTCCTTGGGAGCTCCAATACAAACCAGAAAATGTAAACCATCCAGATAATTTGCCATTAGTCCTCCTCCACACAAGGTGAGAAAGACCAACATGATATCCCCAGGATATTTGAGACCTAATCCACAATAACTAAATTGCTGATATATTGCCTCTTGCTGAACCTACCAGGGATCCCAAATGTAAACAGGCTCTCCAAAGGTTTACTGAGCCTTGCAGAGAAGGACCAGATGCTGGAGGCAGGACAGACCTGGTTACAGCAGGAATGAACCCCCGGGAGCTGCCAGCAGCCCAGCTGTGAGCTGGGGAATTTGGGTTTGCAGGAGCTGCATGGAGAATTTGAATGTCCTCTGTGTGAATGTGCACAAAGGGGCTTCCTGCAGGAGGAGTCACGGTTTTGCAGGGGTTGTTTGGTCCCACATCTCCCAGCCCCACACCCAGGACACACCACCACAAAACCTCCAATACCCAGGACACACCACCCTGAGGGCTCCAACACTCAGGACATGCCATCCCAAAACCTCCAACACCCAGGATACACCACCCCAAGGGCTCCAACACCAGGACACACCATCCCAAAACCTCCAACACCCAGGACACACCATCCCTGAGGGCTCCAACATCCAGGACACACCATCCCAAAGCCTCCAACACCCAGGACACACCATCCCAAAACCTCCAACACTCAGGATACATCATCCCAAAGGGCTCCAACACCAGGACACACCATCCCAAAGCCTCCAACACTCAGGACACACCACCACAAAACCTCCAACATTCAGGATACATCACCCCAAAGCCTCCGACACCCAGGACACATCACCCTGAGGGCACCAACACCCAGGACACACCATCCCAAAGCCTCCAACATCCAGAACACACAACTCCTGAGGCCTCCAACACCCAGCACACACCATCCTGAAGCCTCCAACACCCAGGACACACCACCCTGAGGGCTCCAACACCCAGCAGACATCATCCCAAAGCCTCCCAGCCCTCAGACACACCACCCTGAGGGCTCCCATCACCAAGACACACCATCCCAAAGCCTCCAACACCCAGGACACACCATCCCAGAGCCTCCCAGCCCAGGACACACCACCCTGAGGGCTCCAGCACCCAGGACACATCACCCCAAAGCCTCCCAGCCCCAGGGCAGAGTCCAGCTCTGGCAGGCTGTGGGTGGCAGCAGCAGCTCCACACTGCTCACTCCCCAGCCTGCCTTTGTGGAGCTTTCAACAAACCCCTCAACCACCACTGATGGCAGCTGGTTATCCCTGGTTGTCCCTGGTTATCCCTGGTTATCCCCTGTCCCTGTTCCACAGCACCCAGGGATGTGCCCACGCTGCTGGTGTTCCCTGAGCCCTCTGCCTGCTCTGCCTGTGCCCTGTGCCCTGTGCTGGTGACCCCATGGCAGGGCTCCCTGCCTGCTCCACCAGCCCCACCATGGCAGGGAAGGGCTGAGGCAGCGGCTTTGGGGCCTCCTTCTCTTTGGGAAAGTCCCTCAGGGAGCGTCCATCAGCAGGGCTGATGCTCCAGGAGCAGCTCAGTGAGTCCCTGGGCAGGGGAAGGTCCCACCAGGCCTGGCTCAGCCATCCCAGCTGCCACAGGGTGTCTCAGGTGCCTCTGGCAAGCAAACAGCCCTGCACATGCACAGGCAGAGCCACTTTGTTCTGCTTCGTCCTTGAAGCAATAAAAGAGGGCTGCATTCAGTCCAATTTCCGAACCAGAAGGTCCTCGTTTGATATCAGATCCCAGCGCCAAGTTCTGCAAAATCCCCAAGCTGTAAACTTCACTGAAAAAAATTAAAATAAAAATAATAACAGCCCGATCTGGCAGCAGAGCTATCCACACAGCATTGCTGAGGTCTGACTCCCTCCAGCAGCTCCTGCACTGCATTCCCTGTGCTGTGACACCCTGAGGAGGGATGCTGCTCGTGGCCATCCCTGTATCCTGACCTGGCACTGGGAGCTGCTCCAAAAAAGATTGTTCCCAAATGATTTGTTCCAAAAACAGGACTTTACACCTTAGCCAAAACAACTTTGCAAGATAAGTCTATGTGTGTTAAGTGTTTTAGTAATTATATTAGTTGTTTTAGTAATTATATTAGTAGTAATACCTTGCATATTTCAAATGATGAACAAAACTATCAAAGAAATTTTTATCATACAAAAACCCATAAACTTCACTGAAAAAATATAAAAATAAAAATAATAACAGCCCGATCTGGCAGCAGAGCTATCCACACAGCATTGCTGAGGTCTGCAGCTCCTGCGCTGCATTCCCTGTGCTGTGACACCCTGAGGAGGGGCTGCTGCTCGTGCTCCAAAAAACCCCATCCCAATGATTTGTTCCAAAAACAGAACTTTACACCTTAGTCAAAAGAACTTTGCAAGATAAGTCTATGTGTGTTGTTTTAGTAATTATATTAGTAGTAATACCTTGCATACTTCAGTGTGTGCGACGAATGATGAACAAAACTATCAAAAAAGTTTTTATCACACAAAAAACCCCATAAACTTCACTGAAAAAAATAAAAATAATAAAAGCTCAAGTGGCCAATAGGTGCCCCACAGTAAAATAAAGGCCCAATAAGTGCCCCACAGTAGCTGCTCCACAAAAACCCACCCCAATGATTTGTTCCAAAAATAGAACCTTACACCTTAGCTAAAAAACTTCACAAGATAAGTCTATATGTGTTAAGTGTTTTAGTAATTATATTAGTAGTAATACCTTGCATACTTCAGTGTGTGCGACAAATGATGAACAAAACTTTCATACAAAAAACCCATAAACTTCAATGAAAAAATAAATAAATAAAAGCCCAATTTGACAGCGGATTGGGCTCGTGGCCACCCCTGTGCCCTGCCCTGGCACTGGAATCTGCTCTGGGGCCAGCAGCTCCAGCTCAGTGCCCCACAGTAGCTGCTCCAAAAACCCCCAGTGCCACAGGCCTCCCTGCAGGAGCAGAGAGCTGCAGCCCTGTAAAACATCAGGAAATGTTTTACAGGGGGATTCCCGTGGCCCTCATGCCAGCACACAGGCTGCTCTGCAGGAGGAGGAGGAGGCAGAGCCCTGGGGCAGGCAGGCTGCAGGATCTGTGCCTGCTGCCTCTGCACAGAACCAGAGCAGCAGCTGGAGCTGCACTGGAATCACCCTGGTGGGCACAGCTCTGTGCTGTGAGCATCTGTAGGAGCAGCAATCCTGTGTCTGGTGGGCACAGCAGGCACAGCTCTGTGCTGTGAGCATCTGTAGGAGCAGCAATCCTGTGTCTGGTGGGCACAGCAGGCACAGCTCTGTGCTTGGGGTCTGGCTGCAGGTTTGGGAGCAGCAAGGCTGCGCACAGTGGTACAGCCAGCTGGGCTTGGCTGTGCTCAGGGCATCCCTGCCCTGCATCTCAGAGCTTTTGGCCATGCTCAGGGCATCCCTGCCCTGCATCTGCACAACTTTTGGCCATGCTCAGGGCATCTCTGCATCTCCAGAGCTTTTGGCAGAGCTCAGGGCATCCCTGCCCTGCATTTCCACAGCTTTTGGCTGTGCTCAGGGCATCCCTGCCCTGCATCTCAGAGCTTTTGGCCATGCTCAGGGCATCTCTGCATCTCCAGAGCTTTTGGCAGAGCTCAGGGCATCCCTGCCCTGCATTCCCAGAGCTTTTGGCCATGCTCAGGGCATCTCTGCATCTCCAGAGCTTTTGGCAGTGCTCAGGGCATCCCTGCCCTGCATTTCCACAGCTTTTGGCTGTGCCCAGGGCATCCCTGCCCTGGATCTGCAGAGTTTTTGGCTGTGCTCAGGGCATCTCTGCATCTCCAGAGCTTTTGGCATCCCTGCCCTGCATTTCCACAGCTTTTGGCTGTGCCCAGGGCATCCCTGCCCTGCATTCCAGAGCTTTTGACAGTGCCCAAGGCATCCCTGCATTTCCAGAGCTCTTGGCTGTGCTCAGGGCATCCCTGCCCTGCATCTCCACATCTTTGGGCTGTGATCAAGGCATCCCTGCATTTCCAGAGCTTTTGGCCGTGCTCAGGACATCTGCAGAGCTCTTGGCCATGCTCAGGGCATCACTGCATCTCCACAGCTTTGGGTTGTGCTCAGGACATCCCTGTCCTGCGTCTGCAGAGCTTTTGGCCATGCTCAGGGCATTCCTGTCCTGCATTCCAGAGCTTTTGGCCATGCTCAGGGCATCTGCAGAGTTTTTGGCTGTGCTCAGGGCATCTCCCTGCATTTCCAGAGCTTTTAGCAGAGCTCAGAGCATCCCTGCCCTGCATTTCCCGAGCGGGTCCCGGCTCCTCCCTGCCGCGTCCCTCAGGGTGGTGCTGCTGCTCTCGCAGCGGGCCGGGGGAGCTGATCCAGCTCCATCCAGCCTTTAATTCCAGGGTGTTTTCCAGGCGTGTTGCAGCCCTGGCATTGCTGCCATCCTCCCACCCAGCCTGCACAGCCCTGGCCCCACAGCGGGGTGAGGGATGGAGTCAGGGCTTCACCCACTCTGGGGTGGCTCAGACAAAATCACTCAGCATAGAGAACCCTCCACAAAGAGGCTCCACTGCATTCAGTCCTTGGCAGATCTCAGCACAGACCTGGCCACCCCAGCACTGTAAGCACTGCCCCAAGCTCACAGACCTTCAGGCGACAGATTTTTGTGTGTGGGTACTGCTGAGCCCCGGGCAGCAGAGTGGAGGCTCCACATGTGCACGCATGGACTAGAAAAGAAAGACTAGAAAAAACTAGAAAAAGAAAGTCAAATGAAAGCTGGGGGATTTTGGCAGACAAGGGACCTCAGAAGAAGATAATTTATGTTCCCAGAGTCATACCATCCCCTTTGTCTGCCTGGATTATTGCCTGTATTACCCTATTTTAATGCCTTTCACTGTAAAGTGTCTCTTTAAACCCAAACCACATCACCTGAACGCCCCTCCTGGGCACCCAGGGCCGTTCAGGGGACCACACATGCCTGAAACTATAAAATACTCCAATCCCAGTGGCCCCCAGCCACATCTCACAGCACCTGGCTCCATCAGCACCAAGGCTGAAGCCACCTTGACCCTTGGGGAGCAGCGTCCCAGCCGGGCTGCAGGAGCCCTCACTGCATCCAGCACCAGCTGCTCACACCACTCTAATTACTGCCATCATCCCCATTATTAATTATCTCCCCACGGATCCCCCATTCCAGCTGTACCGACCCCATGCTCTGCATGGGTGCCTGGCAGCAGCCTTGCCTTAGGTGCAGCCACAAAACGGACAGAACCAGCAGCAAATTACCCAAATTACTCATCCTCCCATGCCTGGGCTCCAGGGGGAGGGCAGAGGGCACAGCTGGACCCCACAGCTGGCCCAGAACCAGCCAGGAGCTCCAGCCAGCTGATCAACACCCCAGCTCCCTGTCCTTGTCCCCAGCCCAGGGTGGTAACACAGTGCCAGGGCACACAGAGAGCAGCCAGGGCACACACAGAGAGCAGCCCAGCTCTGTCCCTGTGTCCCTGTCCCCAGCCCAGGATGGTATCACAGTGCCAGGGGACACAGAGAGCAGCCTGGGCACACAGAGAGTAGCCCAGCTCTGTCCCTGTCCCCAGCCCAGGGTGGTAACACAGTGCCAGGGCACACAGAGAGCAGCCAGGGCACACAGAGAGCAGCCAGGGCACATAGAGATCAGCCCAGCTCTGTCCCTGTCCCCAGCCCAGGGTGGTAACACAGTGCCAGGGGACACACAGAGATCAGCCAGGGCACATAGAGATCAGCCCAGCTCTGTCCCTCTGTCCCTGTGTCCCTGTCCTCAGCCCGGATGGTTACACGGTGCCAGGGGATGCAGAGAGCAGCCCAGCTCCTTGTCCCTATGTCCCTGTCCCCAGCCCAGATGGTAACACGGTGCCAGGGCACATACAGAGAAGCCCAGCTGTGTCCCTGTCCCCAGCCTGGGTGGTGCCAGAGCACACACAGACAGAGCCCAGCTCTGTCCCTCTGTCCCTGTCCCCAACCCAGGATGGTAACACAGTGCCAGGGGACACCAGGGCACATAGAGATCAGCCCAGCTCTGTCCCTGTGTCCCTGTCCCCAACCTGGATGGTATCACGGTGCCAAGGGCACACACAGAGATCAGCCAGGGCACACAGAGCAGCCAGGGCACACACAGAGATCAGCCCAGCTCTGTCCCTGTCCCCAGCCCAGGATGGTAACCCGGTGCCAGGGCACACAGAGATCAGCCCAGCTCCCCTGCAAGCCCCAGCAGCTCGGGGGAAGGGAGCGAGGCAGGGAGGGAGGAAGGGGATCCCACAGATGGTGCTGTGATCCCGCTCCGCTCTCATTGTCTGCGCTCATTATCCACGTTGCACAAGGCAAGCCCGCGGGCAGATGCTGACACGGCTCTCGGGTTCTTCATTAGCAGCCCGCCTTGCAAAAGCTCCATCCACACAAAACATGCATGCTCGAAGCCCTTACCTTCAACTTGTCACTCCCGCATCCCTGCGCAAAAGACTCTACCGGGTTCTCAGGTTTAAAACGCTACAAGAACAACTACAAAATTCCTCAGTTCCTCCAGAGAAAGTTACGCGCACGTTTCTGTCAAAAAAAACGAAAAATAGATTCATGGCGAGTCCATGGAGAAGCCTGGTGCGTGTGGAGGCTTTGGTGGCTCGGTTTGTGAGGCAGGTTCCCGAGGGGGTCCCGGGTTTGGCACACAGGAGCGAACCCCTCTGCGATGTGCGGGATCCCAGCCCGGGCTGGCTCCTGCTCCCTCAGCCCACACTGCAAAGCAGAGAGTTCGTGATCACCTCAGAGCAATCTGCACGTCCATAAATCCTGCTCTCAATCCGCAGGCTCCGTCCCCATCCACCGGCTAGGGGGCTTTTATTATAATAATTATTATTATTATCATCATTACTATTATTATTATTACCAGAGTATCCAGCTTTGTAAAGGCATCCAGTGCAAACTCCTGCATGAGGGAATTCCACCCCACTGGTACCACCTCCTAAGACAATATCCAGCCAAAATATTGTGTGGCTGTTGCAAAACCCGGACTGGAGCTCCACAAAGGACCTTCCAGCCTCGCATCCAGAGCCAGCAGGGTCTCAGTAAATTACTGCAGCGTGACACACCATCCAGTTGTCTTTGTAGTCTTTCTTTTTTTTATTTATGACAGCTAATTCCGAGTTATTACTAACATTTCAGTGGTAAGTGGCATATGAAGTCATCAGCTGTCACAACTGCATCTGTTAATAAACATGTCAGATATTAAAAGCAGCTTATTATCCTCTGGAGGGGAAGGCATGAAGGCAAAGAGCTCAGAGCCTGGTAGTTTTTCCAGTGCTGAGGAAACGCTCCTGCTCAGGGGAGCAGCGTGGCTGGGGTGGGACTGCCTGGGATGTCTGCCCTGCAGCACCCCTGAGCAGCCTGGCAGCTCTGCTCCCTGTGCCCTCAGCTCCCTGTGCCTCCTCCAGCAGGGTGAACACATGGCAGAGCCTGCTCTGTGCAGGGCAACAGGGGACATCAGTGCTCAGGCACCTTCCCTGAGCCCCACCGTGCCTGCTGGGGTGAGCAGATCCTGCACCGGGGCTCAGGGAACACCTGAGCCTGCTGGGGTGAGCAGATCCTGCACAGGGGTTCAGGTGTCCCCAGGAGCCCCACTGTGGCTACTGGGATGGGCAGATCCTGCTCAGGTGTTTCCTGAGCCCCACCGCAGCTGCTGGGATGGGCAGATCCTGCACAGGGGCTCAGGGAACACCTGAGCCTGCTGGGTGAGACCTTCCCTGAGCCCCACCATGGCTGCTGGGGTGAGCAGATCCTGCACAGGAACTCAGGCACCTTCCCTGAGCCCCACCATGGCTGCTGGGATGGGCAGATCCTGCTCAGGTGTTCCCTGAGCCCCACCATGGCTGCTGGGATGGGCAGATCCTGCTCAGGTGTTCCCTGAGCCCCACCATGGCTGCTGGGGTGAGCAGATCCTGCACAGCCCCACCATGGCTGCTGGGGTGAGGCAGATCCTGCTCCACCTGAGCCCCACCATGGCTGCTGGGATGGGCAGATCCTGCTCAGGGGTTCAGGTGTTCCCTGAGCCCCACCGTGTCTGCTGGGGTGAGCAGATCCTGCACAGGTGTTCCCTGAGCCCCACCATGGCTGCTGGGGTGGGCAGATCCTGCTCAGGTGTTCCCTGAGCCCCACCATGCCTGCTGGGGTGAGCAGATCCTGCTCAGGTGTTCCCTGAGCCCCACCATGGCTGCTGGGGTGGGCAGATCCTGCACAGGAGCTCAGGTGCCCCAAGGAGCCCTGGCCAGTTCTCCTGTGCAAGGCACACAGAGGAGCCCGCCGAGGGCCAGCAGCCATCAGTGACCCTCATCCCTGGTTCTGTGATGCTCGGGGCCCTGGTGCCCTGCAGAGCTGTGCCAGGCATGTTTGACAGGTGCCAGGCAGCCCCTGGGACCCTGGCAGTGTCCTGGGGAGGCTCCCCAGGCTGGCAGGGCTCTGAGCTGGCAGCCGCAGGGCTCAGGCTCTTCCAAAGGGTGTGAGGAGCCCTGGGGTGGCTCCTGGAGCCCTCCTGGGTCCCCTGCTTGGCCAGGGCAGTTCCCCTTCAAAGCTCTGCTGGCCAGGAGCCCCCACTGGAGGGAGGTCCCTGGGTGTCCCTGAGCTGCTGGCACCAGCCCCGGAGAGCTCAGTGCCTCAGGATGGACCTGACAGCCCTGAGGAAGAGGAGGGCAGGGGCGTGGGCACAGAACAGGGCTCCAAGCACCCCCCAGACACAGAGACCCAGAGATGCTCATCAATTCCTCACACAGCTGTGAGCACAGAGGTGCAAAACAACGCAAACTCAGGCAGGAGGGGAAACTCAAACCATGACACTCACCCTTCCTGCAGCCTCCCTTTTGCTCTGTGTGTTAGGGCTCATGCACAGCGGTGTTTTATTCATCCTGAACTCTCCTTGGCACCTCATTAAATGGTTTCCTATTTGTAAATGATGTCCCCGAGACCTTTGCTGTCTCACAGGAGGGTGGTGAACGTGTGCTGCTTGTTGGCAGCTGCTGAGCAGCCACTGCTGCAAGTCCCCACATCCAAGACCTTTTTCTATTTATATTTAGAGCTTTTTTTTTTAAAAACTTTCTATTCTAGGAAATTCTCAAATGCCATCAAATGTTGTTAGGGACAACGTCACTCCATTGACCGGATGAGTAAAAAATCTGGTGAATGCAAAATCTGTATTTTGTTTTAAAAAAAAAAATGTGATGAACCCAAAAATCTGTATTTTGTATAAAAAAAAATCTGAATGAACCCAAAATTTGTATGATGAGTACAGAACCCAAAATTTGTATGATGAGTAAAAACTCTGATGAACCCAATGTGTATTTCATGCACATTGAACAGCCAGACCTCCTTTCTGATACTGGAGTGGTGCAGCCTCAGCTGACAGCTGTAGATCAAGTTTCCAAGCGAGAAATAAACCTAAATTTTATAATATAAAAATAAAATAAACCTGGCATTGCTGGCAGCCCCAGAGGCAGCAGCAGGGCTAGAGCACAGCTGTAACCAGCCAACAGAGCAGTGGGGCAAAGGGACACACTCAAAGGTGTCATCGCAGACACATCTGCAATTTCAGTGTAAATCACACCAAAACCTGCTCAATAAACCCAACACCAAGTCCTGCATTTCCTCCCCCTCTGACAGGAGCTCATTTGCAGCCTTGGTTTGCTTTAGCTAATGGCTCTTGAGGCTGATCCTAAATTAATCCCAAACAGGTTGTTTCTCTCCAGTACAAAGGACATGGAATTCCCTGTTTCAGCAGGAGAAGATGCCAAGCTGCTCCAGATGGAAAGCAGAGGGTTCCTTCACACCCACAGCAGATTCTCCAGGCTCCTCCTGGCTGGGACATGGCACAGTGGCTCTGAGGGGACAGCCCCACTCTGCTTCTGCACAGCGAGTGCCAATTCCCCCACATCCCCTAGCCCACCTTAAAGGACACGATTCTCCTCTCCTGTCGGGGTCTCTGCTGCTCACAATGACCCCAAGATGTGTTAGAAAGTCTCTTTTGCCAGCCTGGTGCTCAAAGAAGGAGTCAGAGCTCTTCAGTTCTCGGTCTCAACATTGTTTATTGTTTCTTATCTATAAAATTATTTCTCCTGTCCAGCTGAGGTTCATTCAGCAGGACAGACAGAGGCACTCTGGTGTTATCTTTTTATACTAAAGACTACATGTACAATATTTACAATAACTTCCCAATACCTATCACCTATATTAGACAGAGAGCTTCTACCTTAACCCAATCCAAAAGTGCCACCATCACAGCAGAAGATGGAGGCCAAGAAGAAGGACAGGACATGCCCAGATTATAATATAATTATAACGCAATAATTTTCCAATACCTATCATCTATGTTAGACAGTCTGTCTCTACTCTAAACCAATCCAAAAGTGCCACCATCACAGCAGAAGATGGAGGCCAAGAAGGAGAAGGAGAAAGGCTGGACATGCCCAGATTCCTCCATCTTGCCCCTGAACCCCCATTCTGAAAACCCCAAAATCTATTTTTCACCTTATTATAAATTCACTATCATTCTACTTAAACTGTTGTGGTTTGCAGATCCTCATCTAAGGTTGGTAACTTGCTCCACGGGTCATAATCAAAACCACAGGGGCATTTTTGGGTCTCTGAGCCCCCTGGCAGGGTCTTGGCTGCTCAGGACAGCCAGAGGGATGTTCTGGGTGTCAGGACATTAAAAACCTGCAATATTTTGGTCCAATTTCATCCCTGTACTGTTCCTGCTTTGCAAAACCCCCCAAAGGTGTCCCCATGGAAAGCTGAGCCTGCCCAGGGACCCCCAGGAGCCCTGTCCTGCCCTGGTGCAGCTGAGGACAGGGGGCTGTGCCTGTGCCCAGCTCTGCCCCACAGCTGCTTTCAGACCCACGTGAACCCCAGCAGTGCCCACGAACTCCCAGCTGGCACGCAAGGTGCATCACTCATGCCTCAGCAGCCTCTGAGAATATCTCAGCATAAACAAAAAGCAGAAAAGGCACTCTCAGGGACAGCAGGAGGAAAGTGTGTGCATCCCAGACTGGACATGTCTTTGACTGCTCCTGAGCGACTCTGGGGGTTCTGAGGGTTCTCTTTCTGGGGTTCTGCCCTGAGGGTTCTGAGGGTTCTGAGGGTTCTCTGAGGGTTCTCTGAGGGTTCTCTGAGGGTTCTGAGGGTTCTCTGAGGGTTCTCTGAGGGTTCTGAGGGTTCTCTGAGGGTTCTGAGGGTTCTGAGGGTTCTCTGAGGGTTCTCTGAGGGTTCTGAGGGTTCTCTGAGGGTTCTGAGGGTTCTCTGAGGGTTCTCTGAGGGTTCTCTGAGGGTTCTCTGAGGGTTCTCTGAGGAGTTCTCTGAGGGTTCTGAGGGTTCTCTGAAGGTTCTCTGCTGCAGGGTGAGTGGTAGCCCAGGCAGTTGTTTGTAACACCCGAACATCAGCAGGGTCTCAGGAGCACAGTTCTGCCCATTGCCTCCACTCCTTCTCTGGCTGCAAGGCAATGCCTGCGCTCCAGGCAGGGCTCACAGGGTCAGGCACAGGGATCCCACCTGCTCTGGAGATGGGAGAGCCAGGGGATGTGGAGCTGACCTCCTGACAGGATCACCCAGCCATGCCTCTGCTCCCTGAGCAAGCCCGGGCTTCCCTCCAGCCCCTGCTGCCCCCATGCTGCTGGCTCCTCATCCTCATCCTCATCCTCATCCTCATCCTCATCCTCATCCTCATCCTCATCCCCATCCCCATCCTCATCCTCATCCTCATCCTCATCCTCATCCTCATCCTCACCCCTGCTGGGAGCCTCTCCATGGGGATTGTTCCCCATCCTCATCGTCATCCTCATCCCCATCCCCATCCTCATCCCCATCCTCATCCTCATCCTCATCCTCATCCCCATCCCCATCCTCATCCCCATCCTCATCCTCATCCCCATCCTCATCCTCATCCTCATCCCCATCCCCATCCCCATCCCCATCCTCATCCTCATCCCCATCCCCATCCTCATCCTCATCCCCATCCCCATCCTCATCCTCATCCTCATCCTCATCCTCATCCTCATCCATCCTCATCCTCATCCTCATCCTCATCCTCATCCTCATCCTCATCCTCATCCTCATCCTCATCCTCATCCTCACCCCTGCTGGGAGCCTCTCCATGGGGATTGTCCCCATCCTCATCCCAGGCTGCTGCTGAGAGCCACAGCTGGGCAAGGGGAGGCCAGGATGGGGAGGATGAGGAGGGAAAGGCACTGCAGGATGAGGCTGGGATGGAGGAGGCTGGGCAGGGAGCAAGGCTCAGGCTCCCAGAGCCCAGGATGGGGAGGATGAGGAGGGAAAGGCTCCCTCGGTGGGAGCAACCATGGCACAACCACGGCAGCTCTGCCCTGTCTATTTCTGCCTTTTGGCCCCTCCAGTTTTTGGATGAATTCATTATGGGTGCCTGGAGGTGAGGCTGGCCCAGCTCCTGTGAGCCCACAGCATCTCCTGAGTGCCCCAGGGGAGCTCCTTTGTGCCCCAGGGTATCTCCTGTGTGCCCAGAGCATCTCCTGTGTGCCCAGGGTATCTCCTGTGTGCCCCAAGGTATCTCCTGTGTGCCCAGAGCAGCTCCTGTGTGCCCAGGGTATCTCCTGTGTGCCCCAGGCAGTTCCTGTGTGCCCAGAGCAGTTCCTGTGTGCCCAGGGTATCTCCTGTGTGCCCAGGGTATCTCCCATGTGCCCAGGCAGTTCCTGTGTGCCCCACCTCGCTGTCCAGACCCCTCTCCAGGCCCTGGCACATCTCCTGGCACCCCATCCCTGCAGTGTGGACATTCCCCCGTCCCCAAGGAGCAGCATTCTGTGCATGTTGGGAAATGCTCCTTTCCCATTTGCTCCCAGGGCCCTTTCCCCCGTTGGCTGAGGAATGCTGTTTGAATTAGCGGCAGGGATTGCAAACAGACCCCCTTGTTTTCCTTTCCCAGTGCAGGGAGGATTCTGTTCCCTCTGGCCAGCTGGATTAACCAGGGGCTGGCACAGTGACCCCTCTGCAGCTCAGGGAAGCTAATTTAATCCCAATATTGTTACAGATCACAGCAGGACGGATGTCACAGATGCCTTGGGGCAGAGCAGCACGGGGTGAGTGCTGCCAGGGACGGCAGCACTCTGGGTTTGTGGGTGTTGTGTGAGGCAGCTCACCGAGCTCCTCAACAGTCCGGGCCCACAAAAGTGACAGAAACAGCATTTACCAGATGATCAAGCTTCAGATGCAAAAGATACACATGTAAAAAAGCTGTCCAAAATCAGTGTGAAGTGAGAAAGCACCAGGCTTTTGCCCAAGATACAGAAAAAAAGAAGAAACCAGTGCAAATCAATGTGGGATTTATTCCAAATACGATATAGATAGAAATCTTCTATTAGGAAAAATGCCTTAAACTGTCTTGCTGAGCTGACCTCAGCAAGGCAAAAGAAAATTTTTTATAGATAAGATAAAATAAACAACCTTAAAACCGAAAAATAAATAGCCCTAACTCCTTCTTCAAATGCCGAGCTGAGAAAAGAGACTTTCAAACTTTTCTCAGAGTCACTCTGACCAGCTAAAGATGCCGACAGGAGAGGCAGGAGCTGCTGCAGTTTCCTGTTAAATTCCCTCTGCCAAGCTCCTGGAGCTGGGGAGGAGAGCAGCTCCGGGGATCCCCTGAGCACAGAGGAGATGCTGTGCCCGCATCCCCAGTGCCCCTGGCGTGCCAGGGCGTGCAGGGTGGCACTGAATCCTGGCAGAAGAGAGGGAGATGCTGACTCACATCTCCTCGCTGTTTCTTTCTCATTATTATTCTTTTTTCTTTGGTGTCAGAACTCAGTGCATCCCTCCAGGTGTCCAGAGTTGCCAGGACCCCACCAGGGGCTCAGAGACCCTGGCACACAGCCCAGAACACCTGGGGATTTGATTCTGACCCCTGGAGCAAGTTACCAGCTTTGTATGAGGACCTGAAAGTCACATAGGTTTGAATGGTGTAATAACAGAATGATCACAGGGTGAAAATGTAGATTTTAGGATTTTTTGAATGGGGGTTATGGGGACAAGATGGAGGAATTTGGGTGTGTCCAGCCTTTCTTCTTCTTCTTCTTGTTCTCCATTTTCTGCAGTGATGTTGGCACTTTGGGATTGGTTTAGAGTAGAAGTGCACTGTCTAACATAGGTGATAGATATTGGGAATTAAGTGTAAATATGCTATATATAGTTTGTAATATATAAGTTTGTAGTATATAGATTGTAGTATAAAAGTTTGTGGCATATAGTTTATAGTATATAGTTTGTAGTATATAGTTGGTAGTATATAGTTGGTAGTATATAAGTTTGTAGTATATAGCTTGTAGGATATAAGTTTGTAATATATAAGTTTGTAGTATATAGTTTGTAGTATATAGTTCATAGTATGTAGTTTGTAGTATGTAGTTTGTAATATATAAGTTTGTAGTATGTAGTTTGTAGTACATAGTTTGTAGTATATAGTTTATAGTATATAGTTTGTAGTATGTAGTTTGTAGTATATAGTTTGTAGTATATAGTTGGTAGTATATAGTTTATAGTATATAGTTCGTAGTATGTAGTTTGTAGTATGTAGTTTGTAGTATGTAGTTTGTAGTATATAGTTTGTAATATAGTTTGTAGTATGTAGTTTGTAGTATGTAGTTCGAAATATATAAGTTTGTAGTATATAGTTTGTAGTATAAAAGGACAACACCGCCTCGGGGGCGGTCAGAGTGCCTGTGGCTGCCCTGCTGAGCAGGCCTCAGCTGGGCAGAAAGAAAATTTTATAGATAAGAATTAATAAAAAACCTCAAGACTGAAAAGTGAAGAGTCAGACTCGTTCTTCAGCCGTGTGGGCCGAAGCAGAGACATCCTGGACATCTCAGGGCAGGAATTAACAACAGCAACCTGAGACTTTGGTACCTGCTCCTGAAAGTGATGCTGAGCCTGGAAAAGGCCTCAGCACCCTCACAGCAGGGCAATCCACACCCACCTTCACTTGTATTTTCAGGGGAAGATCTGCACTCTCATCCTGTCCCAGCTGTGCCTCCCCTGGCCCCACCTGAAGCCACCTCTGTCCCAGGGAGGGTGTCCAGGGGGCTGCAGGAGCCACCAGGGCTTGGGGGGAAGCCCTGCCTCTCCCAGCCTTGCTCAGGGGGCTTTGATGTTTGGGAAAAATAAATCCCTTTGGGGTACTGTTAAAGAGGAGTTTGAATGGTGACACATCACAGGGCTGGGACTTGCAGCATTTCTTGTAAACTCCACGCAGAGCTGGAAGTGGAAGAGGCACGGCCAGGAGGGCACAGAACCAAGAGCCTCTGCAGCAGGAGTGGCTCTGTGAGCAGCTTGTCCCTCTGCAGGCAGCTGCTCCCTCCCTGCTGCCCCTGCTGCTGCTGCAGAGGTCCCTGAGGAGCAGGGACAGAGCTCGAGGAGCACAAATGGGGCGCCCAAGGGAGCCACAACCACTCCTGGGAGACTGGGACAGCACTGGGAGCTGGGCATGCAGCCCCTGCTCAAGCCCATCCTTCTCTCAGCCATGATCAGCTCTTGGGAACATTCCTGCTGGATGACATTTCCCAAGGCATAGAGAAAAAAATAAAAGCACCAAAAAAAAAAAAAAAAAAAGGCACTTTTTTTCCCAATATAAATTCTTGCAACATTAAAAACCCCACACAATAGTTGTAAGCCCTGGAACGGCTGGGGGTAAAAAAAGTTACAGTTCAACATGGAAACAGCACTGGCATCTCCAACTGGTGAGTCCCAGATGTGGCACATCATGTGGGACAAAACCCCACGGGCAGGACATGCAGGAAGCCTGGAATTGTTGGGGGCTCCCTTCACCGTGTGGGGACAACCTGGGGAGTCCTGGGGGTCACCTGCACAGCCAGGGCAGAGCCCTGCAGCCTTGTCAGGAGCCAGAACATCCCTCAGGCTGTCCTGAGCAGCCAGGACCCTGCCAGGGGGCTCAGAGACCCTGGCACAGAGCCCAAGACCCCTGTGTCTTTGATTATGACCCATGGAGCAAATTACCAACCTTATATGAGGATCTGCAAGCCACAACAGTTTAAGTAGAATGATAGTGAATTTATCACAGGGTGAAAAATAGATTTTTTGGGGTATTTGGATGGGGGTTCAGAGGGCAAGATGGAGGAATCTGGGCCTGTCCAGCCTTTCTTCTTCTTCTTCTTGGCCTCCATCTTCTGCTGTGATGGTGGCACTTTTGGATTGGTTTAGAGTAGAAGATCAGTGTCTAACATGGGTGATGGGTATTGGGAAGTTATGGTAAATATTGTACACATAGTTTTTAGTATAAAAAGATAACAACACTGCACTGGGGGCAGGCAGAGTGCCTCTGACTATCTTGCTGAATGAACCTCTGCTGAACAGGAGAAAGAATTTTATAGATAATGAAACAATAAACAACCTTGAGACCGAGAACTGAAGAGCTCTGACTCCTTCTTTGAGCACCAGGCCAGGAAAAGAGACTTTCTAACATATCTTGGGGTCACTGTGAGCAGCAGAGATCCCAACACATGCTGGGCTGGCACTGGCACAGAGCTCCTGCACCCTGGGCTGGCACTGGCACTGGCACAGAGCTCCTTGCTGGCCCAGCTGTGCCCATGGAGAGCAGGATGCAGCAGAAGGGACCTGCAGCAGTTTTGGGACCCTGGGGTGATTTGGGGATGCTGGAGCACTTTGGGAATGCCCCAGGCACGAACTGGAGGTTGCTGCCCACCCACAGAAAAGGTGTTGGCGCTCTGGGTTGTCCTGACTCAACAGCAATGGGTGGAAGTGCCTGTCTGTGTGTCCTCACCAGCAGTGGATGTGTCCCCTGGGCAGGGACGCCTCCAGGCTGGCCCAGGAGCATCACTGCGCTGAGAGCAGCTGAGCAGATCAGCAGCAAACACCTGGAGGGGAGCCCTGTGCAGCACAAGCAGTTAGTGATGTGCTCGCTCTGCTCTATCCTGAGCCACTTGCAGAACATGTTAATTACATGTAATTGCTCTAATTACAGCTTGGCACTCTCCCAAGGGTGCACATCTGCCGTGCCCAGCCACCTTCTGCCGTGCAGCAGTCCTGCAGAACTCTCCAGCAGAGCCAAGAGCTTTGCTGGTGTGGATGGGAAGTGTCCACATATTGTGTCTTAAACCGTAGAATTAATTGGATGCAGCACTGAGCAAGGAGCTGATTCTGCCTGGGGGGTTTGGTCATTGTACAGACATGGAGGGGAGAGAGGCACTGCAGGATGAGGCTGGCGTGGAGGAGGCTGGGCAGGGAGCAAGGCTCAGGCTCCCAGAGGGGAGCCCAGGATGAGGATTGTCCCCATCCTCTTCCCTGTCCTCACCATGGGGATTGTCCCCCCATCCTCATCCTCATCCTCTTCCTCATCCTCATCCTCATCCTCATCCCTGCTGGGAGCCTCTCCATGGGGATTGTCCCCATCCTGATCCCTGTCCTCTCCATCAGGGATTGTCCCCATCCTCATCCCTGTCCTTTCCATCAGGGATTGTCCCCCCATCCTCATCCCTGTCCTTTCCATCAGGGATTGTCTCCCCATCCTGATCCCTGTCCTTTCCATCAGGGATTGTCTCCCCATCCTCATCCCTGTCCTCTCCATGGGGATTGTCCCCCTCCTCTTCCCCGTCCTCTCCATGGGGATTGTCCCCATCCTCATCCCTGTCCTCTCCATGGGGATTGTCCCCATCCTCACCTCATCCCTGTCCTCTCCATGGGGATTGTCCCCATCCTGATCCCTGTCCTCTCCATGGGGATTGTCCCCATCCTCATCCCTGTCCTTTCCATCAGGGATTGTCTCCTCATCCTGATCCCTGTCCTCTCCATGGGGATTGTCCCCATCCTGATCCCTGTCCTCTCCATGGGGATTGTCCCCATCCTGATCCCTGTCCTCTCCATGGGGATTGTCCCCATCCTCATCCCAGGCTGGTGCTGAGAGCCACAGCTGGGCAAGGGGAGGCCAGGATGGGGAGGATGAGGAGGGAAAGGCACTGCAGGATGAGGCTGGGATGGAGGAGGCTGGGCAGGGAGCAAGGCTCAGGCTCCCAGAGCCCAGGATGGGGAGGATGAGGAGGGAAAGGCTCCCTCGATGGGAGCGACCATGGCACAACCATGGCAGCTCTGCCTTTGTCTATTTCTGCCTTTTTCCCCCTTCCAGTTTTTGGATGCAATCATTATGGGCACCTGGAGGTGAGGCTGGCCCAGCCTGCCCCCCACAGCAGTGCCAGACAATGCCCTTTTCTCGTCCCAAAGTTTGCACACAGATACTGTGTGAGCCTTCTGCCGGACCCTCAGAACTTTCTACAAAGTTCTACAAACCCATTTCTACAAATCCCTCTTTCCACAAACCCATTTCCCCCCCAGCAGCCCCTGAATCACCTCACCCCAATCCCCCTGTGCCACCAACCCTCCCCAAAAACCCCACACCAGGCACCAAGGGCACACAGCACACACTTCAGACACCCTGCCTGCATCTGCAGGGATTTTAAATATCTACAGGACAACAGCATGAGGGAGAGATGTATTTTAAATATCTACAGCATGAGGCAGAGATGTATCTTAAATATCTACAGGACAATAACATGAAGAAGAGATGTATCTTAAATATCTACAGGACAACAGCATGAGGGAGAGATGTATTTTAAATTCCTACAGGACAACACCACGAAGCAGAGATGTATTTTAAATATCTACAGACAACAGCATGAAGGAGAGATGTATTTTAAATTCCTACAGGACAACAGCACGAAGGAGAGATGTATTTTAAATATCTACAGGACAACAGCATGAGGGAGAGATGGGTCAAGCCTGGCTTTTTCAGGAGGCACAGCAATCCCAGAACAGGGCAGGACAAGCAAGAACAGAGCCAGGGCAGTTATGGGGCAGGGGAGCAGGAGGTGGGGCAGTCTCTTGTGGTGCCTCTGCCCTGGGTTTCATTTCCAATTAAGTTTTTCATCTGGTAACATTCAGAATTTTGATGGGAGATGAGGCTGATTTTGCCTAAGAGAGAACATACTTTCACTGCTGCGCCTGGCCCAGGAATGAATTCTCCACTATTAAAATGTAATTTAATTTATCTCCATGGGTTTTGTGATGACTGGGATTTGTTCTAAGGAGACCTTTAAAGGAGAATTTTTGCATTATTGAATGTATGTGCTAGGAAGTTGAGTTCTGGCATCCTCTGATAACCAAATTTCTTTTCTATCCTCCACTATATCAATCATGATAAAAGCCCCTGCCAAAGCCCTAACTCAAGCCATGCTTCTGGCATATTGTGAAACAAATCAGCAGGGGAAAAAAGCAAAACCCACAAGATGCTCCAGTCCAGTATTTTTTAATGTAAGTTTCAAGGATATTGATGCTTTACCTCATCAGGTAAATATTTGTAACACAGTTGCTTTCCCAGGGTTAAACCAGGAGCAAGTGGCTGCTGAAACTGCAACTCATTTGCTCTGGCAGATCCCGAGCAGATTAAAAATGAGTTTTGCTGAGATCTGAGGCCTTGCACATGCTGAGCACTGGTGCCTTCCCTGATGGACTCTCAGCTCCCAGAGCTTCCCAGGGCCCCCCAAGCACAGAAAACCCCACTGGGCTGTGGGTGAGCTCTGAGCAGGGGTGACAAGGAACCCTTGGTGCAGGAGTGGTGGGGGTAGGATGGTCAGGATGGACAGAGAGCAGAGATCTCTGCAGCCAGGGCTGGGAACTTGTGGTTTATTGCAAAGGGCCTGGGTGCAGGGCCCTGCTGGGAGCTGCCAGCCACAGCTCAGAGCAGGGCCCAGAGAGGAGAGGGGGAGAGAGGGTGAGAGGGTGAGAGAGTAAAAGGGGTAAGAGAGTGAAGTTCCCCTTACAATACCATAAATCTTCTTCTGTGCTGAATATTCTCATTCTCACTAACCAATCTAGTACAACATACAAATCCTACGGCATTTCCATACAGAATCACTACATCACCACACTGGGTTCCATTTTAAACCCTACAAACTCCTCTTTGGGCCCCTTCTGCCAAGCTGGCAGGGGCTGCTCTGAGCCTTGGGCCTGTCTGCAAGCAGAGGGTATTGTTTGATCAAAAGGGGATCACCTTCAGCTGGCCATGCCATTGTTTTCCGGTTGTTCAGGAGCTGAGGGATCTCAAAGCTTGCTTTCATTTCAATCTCACTTAGAGTTTCTATATTCTCAAAATCTTTTGCCAGGCAATCATATTGATAAGGCTTTTCTGTTTCATCTTCCCCAACACCTTGGCCCTTTGCCTCTTTGTGATGGGGATGTCCAGGGATGTCTGACGGACACCCAGCTCCCCAAACACAGAAAATCTCACTGGGCTGTGGGTGAGCTCTGTGCATGGGTGACAAGGGACCCTTGGCCCTTTGTCTTTGTGACATGGTTGCCACACAAAGAGCATTCTTTTTCAGAATCTCAATTTTATCACTTCCCTGACCCACCGGCTCGCTCAGTGCATCAACAGCAAACCAGGCTGTGCAAAGAAAAAGCTCCCTTCCCTGAGAGATCCCCAGGGCACAGGGCAGGGGGGAGCTGGGCTGAGCTCAGCACTGAGCCTGGCATCCCTGCCAGACCCCTGTGGCACTCAGGGGATCCAGGCTGAGCTCAGCACCAGGGCTGGGACACGTGTGGCACTCAGGGGATGCAGGCTGAGCTTAAAACCAGGGCTGGCATCCCTGCCGGACCCCTGTGGCACTCAGGGTAGCCAAACTGAGCTCAGCACTGAGCCTGGCATCCCTGCCGGACCCCTGTGGCACTCAGGGTAGACAGACTGAGCTCAGCACTGAGCCTGGCATCCCTGCCAGACCCCTGTGGCTCTCAGGGTAGCCAAGCTGAGCTCAGCACTGAGCCTGGCATCCCTGCCAGGACCCGTGTGGCACTCAGGGTAGCTAAACTGGTCCCTGCTGGGACCTGTGGCCGCCTGGCGGTGCCCGGCTGGCCCAGCACAAGGTGCCCGTGTGGTCCTGGCTCCGCTTTGCGTTTAAGTCAAAACCTGCGAGCTGCCGGCTGCAGGCACTCGCTGCTGCAGCAGGCTGGAGTGGGAGAAGGGAGAGAGCTGCCAGCTGCAGCTGCTCCCCGCTCCAGGAGCCGATGGAGGATTAGCCCAGCAGCGTGTCTTTGCAAATTGTCAGCTCCCAGAGTACACAAAACAAAGCGCTGAGCGCTGAGTGTCAGCACAGAGGCAAAGGCAGAGATTTTGGGAACCTGATAGCGCTTTCCTGCCAGACACAGAGAGTGTGGACCCCGGCCTCCTGCGGCTCTGCCGAGCCCAGCCTATCCCATTGCAGCTCAGCCTTGCCAAGCTCAGCTTTGGGGCTGGTGGCTCCTGCCTGCAGCCTTGCAGAGCCCAGCCTATCCCACTGCAGCTCGGCCTTGGCAAGCTCAGCTTTGGGGCTGGTAGCTCCTGCCTGCAGCCCTGTTGAGCCCAGCTTATCCCACAGCAGCTCGGCCTTGCCAAGCTCAGCTCTGGGGCTGCTCCAGCCTGCAGCCCTGCCGAGCCTCTCCCTCGCTAGGCTGGAGCCCCGCAAGGCACAGAGGGTTTGTGAAGCCACCAGAGATCCCTCCTGGGATGTGCTGGGACACACAAAGCCTTTCCCTGCTCTCCAGTGCCCGCTGCCAAGGGCTGGGGCCTCCCCTCTGGCTGCCCTGCCACGCACGGTGGCAGAGCTGGAAGCTCTCACTGCTTGTTCCACACGGGAACTTCCGACATTTCAAAAATTTTGTTTTCGTTCTGGCTTGGAAGGAAGACAAATATTTCAGAAATTTCCTGGATAACATAAAGTTTAAAATATCCTCCAAACGAAAATAGAAGTGTTGGGCTATCTCAGCTCTTGCATTATGTCATATCACGCCGGCTCACAGTAAACTAGGCAGAGTCACAGATGACTTCCCACGAGGAGACGTAAACAAAAATACAAATAATGTCAGCAAGGGAGGCTGAAATGACAAATTCTATAAAACTACATTTTCCCCCTTGTGCAAATTAATTCTCCTGGGAAATCGCTTGGATTTTTATTTATTTTTTAAAAAGAGCACGGTCTGGCCAAAGCAGCTCCGCTGCTCTCCGGAGCAGGAGGAACGTGGTGCCGGCGCTCCCCTCCAGCCCGTCCAGCTGCTCCGGGATGTCCCTGCCCCCGGCTCCCCGTGCCGCGCCTGACCCTTTCTCGTGTTCCTCGCAAACCCGGGGCAGGCGAGCCCGGCGCGGCCCGGGGCCCGGCTGTCCGAGCACCGATAACCCCGGATAGATCACACCGGGAGCACGGATAACCCGGGACAGATCGCACCGGGACCGCAGATAGCGGCGGGATGGATCGCACCGGGAGCACAATTAACACCGGGATGGATCGCACCGGGAGCACAGATAACGGCGGGATGATCGCACCGGGAGCACAGATAACCCCGGGAGCACAGTTAACCCCGGGATGATCGCACCGGCAGCACAGCGGATAGATCGCACCGGGAGCACGGATAACGCCGGTGTAGATCGGCACCGATAACACCGGGATAGAGCGCACCGGGAGCACCGCTAACCCCGGCATGGATCGCACCGGGAGCACAGCGGATAAATCGCACCGGGAGCAGAGATAACACCGACATGGATCGCACCGGGGAGTACAGATAACCCCGGCATGGATTGCACCGGGGGCACCGATATCCCGGGATGGATCGCACCGGGAGCACGGATAACCCCGGGATAAATCGCACCGGGAACACAATTAACACAGGGATAGATCGCACCGGGGACAGATAACCCCGGCGTGGATCGCACCGGGGAGCACAGATAACGGTGGGATAGCATAACACCGGGATAGGTCGCACCGGGAGCACCGCTAACCCCGGCACGGATCGCACCGGGGCACAGATAACCCCAGGATAGGTCGCACCGGGGAGCACAGATAACACCGGGATAAATCGCACCGGGAGCACCGCTAGATAAATCGGTGGGATAGGACCGCTAACACCGGGATAAGTCGCACCGGGAGCACCGCTAACCCCGGGATAAATCGCACCGGGAGCACCATAACCCCAGGATAGGTCGCACCGGGAGCACAGATAACGGTGGGATAGGTCGCACCGGGAGCACCGATAACCCCAGGATGGATCGCACCGGGAGCACCGCTAACCCCAGGATAGGTCGCACCGGGAGCACAGATAACGGTGGGATAGGTCGCACCGGGAGCACCGCTAACCCCGGCACGGACCGCACCGGGGGCGCGGGGCGAGCGGCTCGGCGGCAGCTCGGGGCGGGTTCCGTGGTGCCGCCCTGGCCCGGTGCCGTGGCACGGCGCTTACCTGGCTCAGCTCTGCTCGGCCGGGGCTGGCTCCTGCCCTCCCTGCGCCCCGCACATCGCCCGCCCAGGCTCCGCTCAGCGCCCCGAGCCGCCGGGGCTCCGCGGCGGGCAGAGCTGCGGGCGCCGGCGGGCAGCCATCCCCCCGCCTGCCCCGTGCCTCTCCAGAAAGGCACTGCTGGGAAGGAGTGCCGGGGCTCATGTCTCCGGTGCTGTATCCACCCCTTCCCACCCTCTTGGGGTTCGGTCCTGCCAGTTCCACTTGTGGGCTGTCCTCACCACTTTGGGCCTTTCTACCGCTCCCCTTCTTGTGGCTCTGGATGTCACCACAGACACGCTTTTATGAGAGTGGGCTTGTGCAAGGCTTGTATAAAGTGTTCTCAGAAATACGAGGTCCTGTCATTTGTAAAACTAATAAAAATGTCCAATAATTTTTACAAGGGAAAAATGAGTCATTGGATGGCACATTTCTCATTACTGGCATTTTACAATTAAAATGAGCATCTATTGAATCAATCCAAAGCTCTTATTGTTAGCAGACACTAATAACTTCCTGAGCTATTGAAGATACTTTTTTTTCTGAAGAAACATGACCCTTTGCCACGGCATTTCTCGTTGAGAGTGGTATCCAGCTGAGACCAGCTCTGCTCAGCTCCTGCTGGAGGCTTTTCAAACACATCCTGATGAGACTGGTGGCTATAACTGGGTGGGAAATTGTTTTTAAGCCCTCAAAAATGTCGAAGATTTCAAAATTTTTCCCGCTCCACATGGGGACGAAACCAGAATTGTTCAACATTTTTTACCAAAAGAAAAAAAATAAATTAAAAAGTCCTCATGGAAACCATCTCCGGAATAGCCAATAGCCATGGGTCACGCTGAGCCAGGGGAGCTCAATCTGCCACCATGGTGGCTGCCCTGGCATCAGCCAAATTTGCTCCCAGGGTTGGACACCCATCATGGACCTCGTGACCTTTGCTGGTGAAAAATGAAATCATTGAAACTTTCCTGGTTTCTCTGCAGTGTGTGTGTGTGCCCCATGCAGAACAAGCCAGGCCAGCAGGTTGGGGGCATCACCACCTCCCACCTTTGGAAGACCAAGGATTTTGCAGCTGCTTGTGTTTTTGAGGGCAGTACATACAGTCAGAGCCTAATCTTCAACAGGCACCAAGCCCATCTGCTGCTGCTTTCTGAAGGCCAGCCTCCCTCCAGATGTCTTGGGATGGATCCTGGTCACCAGAGTCACCACCTGCTTTTTGGAAATGGACACCCTGATGGAACAGAAGGTGTGGTCTGAGGAGGATCCAATGAGAAGAAGCCCCACAGGGGCACAGGGAGACTCTGAGTGCCTTCTTTGTCCATGGGGACTCATTTCAGCCTCAGGAGATGAGACCGAGGACAGCCAGCCTGACTGCAGGACTTGTTTCTCAAAGTTACTCCAGATGAAGCAAAAGAGATCAGAATGCAAAACTCATTTATTCCTTCAGCAGATGTGTGCAGGGAAAGCTCCCACTGCAGGATTTAGCAGAGGAGCTCCAGGTTGCTGTCTGGCTCTTTTTCTGTGCACAGCCACCTGTACATCCTCAAGGCAGAGTGGGAAGCCCTTCCCCTGCCATGATGCCAGAGCAGAGAAGCCAAATTGTCCCATGTGCTCAGTGAATACAGAGAGTTTCTGACTGTGAATGGACATCTTCCCTCTCAAGCCCCAGCGGGCCCCAGGCAGCCAGGCTGCTGTCACTTGTGGGGAGCTTCAGTTCCTATTTGTACTATCAAACACGTGCAAAGCTTGTGAAAAACTGCCATGAAATCCCAGCGCACAGCAGGAACAATCCTGGCTCCTAAACACGGAGCGCCCTGCCAAAGGGCTGGCAAATCCAGATCCTGCTGGGAGGAGGCATCCAGATGCCACATCTGCCACCACAGCTCCTCTTGGTGCAGATCTGCAGGAGACCCAGGCCAGCCTCCCCAGAAGCCAACTCTCTTCCAGAAATGAGCACCTGCAGGACTCAGAGACATCCATCATGGAGACTTCTCTCTGTCTTGGGTGGCAGAGTCCTTATTTGCGTGGAGCTTGGTTTTTTCATGTTGAGCAGTCCAAAGTGGGCACAACAGAAGGATGCCAGGCTCTGCTCCCTGGGCACCACACTCAGGGCTCTCCTGTCCCTGTGGCTCTCTGGAAGGGATGGCTCTGTCTCTTGGGAAAGCTCCATGGGAGTGGGGATGCTGATGCTGGGGAGAAGCAGATGAGTTTGTTTTCCATTCTCTGCTGTTGTGCAATGGCCCCAGCTCTGGAGACACTTCCCACTCCTTTTCCTTTGCTACTGAGCATGGGGGTTGAACCACAATATGTATTGTCATTTATAAGCTCTGTAGGACCCTCCTGGGACCCACGTACATAAATCTTGGGTTTGCTTTAGCATTCCTTTTTTCCTCTTGCATCCTTGCAACACAGCTTCTGCCTGTCCTGCCTGTCTGCAAGCCCGAGCAGGATTTGGAGCCCTGTTCCCCAGAAGGTCTGTGCTCTGTGCTGCTGCCATGCTCATCTGCTCCTGCTCCAAAGGGAGAGCCTGGGGAACGAGCTGCTAATGCTCGTTCCTGCTGAGGCTGCCAGGTGCCTGAGCACAGCACACACTGCGGGCACAGCTGACAAAAATACCAGGAAATTCCCTTTACGGCTCTGTGTTTCCCGTTAGATTTTTATGGGATTTCCCCAGTACCCAAGAGCTGGCAAAACCTGCTGGCCAAAGAGGACAGGGCTCCAGGAGGGCACAGGGCTCCAGGAAGGGACAGGGCACCAGGAGGGGACAGGGCACCAGGAGGGCATGGGGCACCAGGAGGGGATGGGGCTCCAGGAGGGGACAGGGCACCAGGAGGGCACCAGGAGGGCTCCAGGAGGGGACAGGGCACCATGAGGGCATGGGACACCAGGAGGGGACAGGGCACCAGGAGGGCATGGGACACCAGGAGGGGACAGGGCACCAGGAGGGCACGGGGCACCGGGAGGGGACAGGGCACCAGGAGGGCATGGGGCACCAGGAGGGGATGGGGCACCAGGAGGGCACAGGGCTCCAGGAGGGGACAGGGCACCAGGAGGGGACAGGGCACCAGGAGGGGACAGGGCATCAAGAGGGCACGGGGCTCCAGGAAGGGACAGGGCACCAGGAGGGGACAGGGGTCCAGGAGGGGACAGGGCTCCAGGAGGGCACAGGGCACCAGGAGGGGACAGGGCACCAGGAGGGGACAGGGCTCCAGGAGGGGACAGGGCACCAGGAGGGCATGGGGCACCAGGAGGGCATGGGGCACCAGGAGGGCACAGGGGCTCCAGGAGGGCACAGGGCACCGTGCTCATCATTATAGAGCATGACACAGCACAAACTACCACGACTCCATCAGAAGGGTGCAAGAGAGATTTATTACAGCAACACATTGCTTTTATACTTTTTCAAGATATTTACATTCACTTAACTTACACATTGGTTGCGGGAAAGAAACAAAGTTCTCAGTGGGTGACCAAGGAGCCAGGAGGTGATCAAGAAGTCACTCTGTGAGCCAGCTGGAGTCTGTATCTCTTCACTTTCTCTCCTTCATCACGTCTCCATGGTGACAACCTCGGTGTCTTCCTCAGGAGAGACACGGGGCTTTCCTTATCATCAGGAAGCCTTTGCTGCCTCACAAGAACAGCACAGAATGTCCTTCCTACAGGAGGGGACAGGGCTGGAGGTGCCATCAGCCCGGTCAGGTTCCTGGCCACCCATTCCTGCAGGGACAGTGCCAGGTGCCACCTCAGGGACAATCCCCCAGGTGCCACCACAGGGACATCCCCCAGGTGCCACTCCCAGGTGCAGGGACAGTGCCAGGTGCCACCTCAGGGACAATCCCAGGTGCCACTGCAGGGACAGTGCCAGGTGCCACCACAGGGACATCCCCCAGGTGCCACCACAGGGGCAGTGCCAGGTGCCACTGCAGGGACAGTGCCAGGTGCCACCACAAGGACAGTGCCAGGTGCCACTGGAGGGACAATCCCAGGTGCCACTGCAGGGACAATCCCAGGTGCCATCACAGGGACAATTCCAGGTCCCAAAGGAGGGACAGTGCCAGGTGCAGGGACAATCCCAGGCGCCACCACAGGGACAATCCCAGGTGCCATCACAGGGACAATTCCAGGTGCCACAGGAGGGGCAGTGCCAGGTGCAGGGACAATCCCAGGTGCCACCGCCGGCGGTCGGGCCCCGGGGCTGCCGTGTGCCCTGCCGGCAGTGAATTTGGGACATGGGCTGATGTGGCCGGATTTCCTCCCCCCGCCGGGAGCGCACAATAGGGGGACAGGCTGCTCCGCAGACACCCTAATCCCCCGGCGATTGTGCCGCCTTTCGGGGGGTGACAATGGCTCAATGGACGTTTGCAAGGTTAGCAGGAACGTTAATCCGTACAGAAGAAAAATGTGACAATTACTTCATGCCGTGGCTGGGAGCTTTTGTGCAGCCCTTCTGGGCAGTGTCCCGTGGACAGGCGCTGCCCAGAGCGGCGTGCCCGGGTACCTGCGACAAGAGGGGACAGCAGCCGCTGCTGCCACACATCTGCCCAGCCCGGCTCGTCCCTTGGAATCCCCACTGGAGCGAGGGAGTTCCTGCCACCACCCAGTGAAAGCACAAACATGTCCGTGGCCACGGCACAGGCGGCTCTGGGGAACAACAACAGAGCTTTTTGTTGTCTCAGCTTAATTTCCAGAAAATCGGGTGTCTCTTACAATTCCGAAATGCTGCAGGAGAAATGCAATTGGGGAGAACGTGGAGGGCACACGCCTGCCATGATCCAAGCAGGGCCCAGAGGATGGGCAGGAGGGAGAGCAGGGGCGCTCGGAGGGGCTGGGGAAGAGGGAACAGCAGGAATTTGGTCGCTGGGCAGGGTTGGTGGTGGCACCATCCAGGAGGAGGGCACGGAGCCGCTGTCCTGCAGGGCAGAGCAGACCTGCCCCGCTGTCCCGGGCGTGGGGAGATGCTCGGCTCGGAGCCCGCCGGGGGCTGGGAGGGATGCGCGGGTGCGATCGTGTCGGGGCACAGCCTCGGCCGCTCCTTCTGGCACCGGGGAGGCGCAGCAGTGAAACACGCGCAGAGCTGTGACAGCCATGCCGGGATTCCTCTGGCTGCAGCGGCGGCTGGGGCGAGGGAAGGAAGGGATGAAGCGCTGAGATCACAGACGAGATCCCGCCCGCTCGCCCAGAGGCAGCGCAGCAGCGCAGCGCGCCCCGCCAACCTGCTCCCGGCGGCGCTGGCGAAAGTGTCGCCGTGCTGTCCCCGCCTGACCCCGCCAGCGCCGGGAGGGCAGCGGGGACGGCCGGGCACGGCCGGGGCCACAGCGACCTGGGGCAGCCTCTGAGCCCGCACACCTCGCCGGGCGTCCCTGCGTGAGGCCGTCCCGGCTGCCCTCGCTTGGGATGTCACCAAATCAGCCCCTGGGAGAGAGGGGGGAGCTGCCAGAGGCACAGCCAGATCGCCGTGGGCAGCTCGGGGCAGCCTTCCCTCAGCTGCTCCTTCCTTCCTTCCTTCCTTCCTTCCTTCCTTCCTTCCTTCCTTCCTTCCTTCCTTCCTTCCTTCCTTCCTTCCTTCCTTCCTTCCTTCCTTCCTCCTTCCTCCTTCCTCCTTCCTTCCTTCCTTCCTTCCCTTCCTTCCTTCCTTCCTTCCTTCCTCCCCTCCCTCCCCTTCCTTCCTTCCTTCCCTCCGTCCCTCCGTCCCTCCGTCCCTCCGTCCCTCCGTCCCTCACCTGTCCGTCCCTCACCTGTCCCTCCCTCACCTGTCCGTCCCTCTGTCCCGTTCCTGCCGCCCCCCGGGCACACCGGGCAGGGCAGGAGGGCACGCTGGGCTCGCAGCAGGTGGGGCCGAGCCCCGAGCCCCCTCCCCGGTGCCCCGCAGGTGCCCCCAGCCCGGTTCCCGTGGCTCACGGTGCCCGTGCGCGCTCTGTGGCTGTGTCGGAGCCATCGGGCTCGGCGCAGCTCAGGCGCTGCGAGCTCAAATCTGCCTCTGATTAAATCGGCCCTTTGTAATATAACCTATACGAGCCTGCACTTAACACCCATCATGGTGAGGAAAGCCCAGGCTCTCTTCCAGCCGCTCGGGCTGCGTGCCTCCGGGGCAGATCTCCCAGGGACACCAAACTGCCGGGGCAGGAACTTGGATGCATTTCTGTGCGGATTCTTCCCCCTTCTAGAGAGGCACAATGGGGCTTTGCATGAGTGATACAAACATGCCAGTTGTACTTAAGGTTGACAAATAATGTAAACCACACAATCTGGTTTGAGGGAAACGGCTTCACCACAATTTATTTTAGTGCTTTAAACATCACGCCAAACTCTGTAGTGAATTGCTAAATTAATGCCGGGCTGCCATCTAAATAGACATCTTCAGATCACAAGCATGTTATAGGGGGAATGGTTTCCTTTGAAATGGTTCCCACAGCTTAAAGGCTGCGCAGAGAAAAAATGTGCCCAGGATTCAATTGCTGCCAACATGTGGTGGCCACATTTCTCCACTGCTATTGGCCAAGATGAGCAGTAAAGCTGAGGAAGCATCATCTGAGGTGGATAGATAAACTGGTGATTGCAGGGAGACAGGGAATGCCACGAGCAGCTCACCCTGAGGAAATGGGTGAAGCCAAAGAGCCTCTGTTCCAAGCTCTCAGCCTGGAAAAATGTGCCCTGCCCAGGAAGGCAGCTGGTTGTCCCCGTGACACATTTTCTGGGCTGCTTGGGATGCAGCAGAGCCCAACACCAGCACAGTGATGTGTCCTGCACTCCTGGTTTCACACGGGTGCCTCGGCTGATGCTCTCAGCACTGCTTCTCCCACGTCCCTGCAGCCTCGTCCTGCACCTCCTGACACAGAAACCTGCCAGATCCCCTTGGCATGGGGAGCTGCAGCTCTGGGTGACAGGGAAGGGGACAAATGACACCAGCACATCTTCCTCCCAGCTGGGGAGGTTCATGGTGGGTGCTCAAACCCCACATCTGCACTTCAGACTGGAGACAGCCCAGCACCCACTGCCCAAGTGTGGAGAAAGGAGACAAAGGAGAGGGAAGGGAGCAGTCATTTGTCCACTGCTCCCAGCCTGGCAAGCTGGGGCTTGTTTCCCCATCACCAGCCTCAAGTCCATCTTCCATGATTTCGTGGCTCAGTCGCTCTTTCCCCTTATGGTTTCCTTCAGCTGAGCTGGAGGAAGAATAAAGAAATGTCTCTCTGGGCCCCAGCCTCTTACAGGGCTCATAAATATGTCTCTGCTTAAAAACTCAAGGATTAATTAACTCATGAGTATCTCCTAACCAAAGTTCTGGGAAAGAGCACCCTCCTGCGTGGGAGGCAGCACATCTGTGGGAGGTTTCCCTGGGGCCTCTCCCCTTTCCCTGGGACCTCTCCCCTTTCATCCCCTGGCTGGGATGGACCCGGAGCCAAGCAGCACCCACCAGGAGGGATCCTGGCCTGGCAGTGCCCCTGCATGCCAGCTGTGCCCTGCTGGGACCCCACGGGGCACCTGGGTGGCCACCAGCGTGGGCTCTCAGGCCGTGTTGCCGTGTTGCCTCCACTGTGTTTTCAATTAGGTGCTTGACAATGCCCAGGCTTGGTGGTCCCTCATAAATTTGGAGCGCTGACGGTGCCATGGGAAAGTTTGGGCCAAGGGGAGGTGGTGCCTGGGGGTGCATCACGGGGCTGGGCTCTCCGGACACTCCAGCCCTGCTGAGCCCCTTCCAGAGCAGCCACTCCCACTGCTGGTGGCACGGATGGGCCCTGCCCATGGATCCCACCTTGTCCCCGTGTCCTGTCCCACCTGGGGAGCTGCCAGCTGCATTGCTGAGCCCTGCCCATGGCTCCCACCTTGTCCTGTCCCACCTGGGGAGCTGCCAGCTGCATCCCTGCTGGGATGGATGGGCCCTGCCCATGGATCCCACCTCATCCCCCTGTCCTGTCCCACATGGGGAGCTTCCAGCTGCTCCCACCTCATTCCCGTGTCCTGTCCCACCTGGGGAACTGCCCCCCCACTGCTGTTGGGATAGCTGAGCCCTGCCCATGGATCCCACCTCGTCCCCCATGTCCTGTCCCACCTCAGCTGTCCCTTCCCTCCCTCACCTGCTCCTTCCTTCCCTCACCTGTCCCTTCTTTCCCTCCTGTTCTTGGCCACACCTGGGATGTCACCAAACCAACCCTCAGAGCTGCCAGCCCCACTGCTGGTGGGATGGCTGAGCCCTGCCCATGGCTCCCATCTCATCCCCATGCCCTGTCCCACCTGGGGAGCTGCCAGCTGCATTGCTGAGCCCTGCCTGTGGTTCCCACCTCGTCCCCATGCCCTGTCCCACCTGGGGAGCTGCCAGCTGCTCCCACCTCATCCCTGTGTCCCACCTGGGGAGCTGCCACCCCCATTGCTGCTAGGGTGGTACCCATGGATCCCACCTCGTCCCCATGCCCTGTCCCACCTGGGGACCTGCCAGCTGCACTGCTGGGTGCTGGTAGGTGCAGGACAGGTGCCCTCCCTGCTGTCCCTGCCCGGTCTGGAGGCAGCAGGCTCAGGACAGAGCAGCTCAGGGCACTGCAGGATGTGGGCAGGAGCTCACCCCACCCTGACAGCACCTCTGTCTCAGCGTTTGCTCAGGCTCTGCCTGGCACTGGCTGTGCCCAGTGGTCCCACGTGGCCATGGGCACCCTGGACAGCGAACTGGGCTGGTCCAAGGCCCAGCTGTGCCCCCAGGGAGGGAGGGAGCAGCTCAGGGCACTGCAGGATGGTGGGCAGGAGCTCATCCCACACTGACAGCACCTCTACCTCAGCATTTTCTCAGGCTCTGCCTGGCATCAGCTCTGCCCAGCAGTCCCACGTGGCCATGGACACCCCAGCCAGGGAGCTGGGCTGCTCTGTGCCCCCAGGGAGGGAAGGAGCAGCTCAGGGCACCGCAGGATGGTGGGCAGCAGCTCACCCCACCCTGACAGCACCTCTGCTTTAGCATTTGCTCAGCTCTGCCTGGCACGGGCTCTGCCCACGTGGCCATGGGCACCCTGGCCAGCGAGCTGGGCTGCTCTGTGCCCCCAGGGAGGGAGGGAGGTGTCTCCAGCAGGCATCTGGTCCCTGGCACAGCGTGTGAGCCCAGCCATGGCCGGTCTCCGAAGAGCGGAGCTGCCAGCAGCCACTCCTTCTGCAGCGGCTCTGTGCAGAGCTGCTCCCAAACAAACAACTTTTGCAACATGTTTTGTTTCCCACCATTGCATTTAAAAAGTAAATAAATCAAATTCATTTTGCTGCCACTTCTTTCTGTCAAGTGTAACCTGAGCGCTGCTGGCGGGGGAATCGGCGCAGGGCGCGAGGCCTCCCCGGCTCGTGGCGAGGCTGGGCTGGAGCCTGGGAGCTGGGCAGGGACAGGGGACACACAGGAGGGACACACAGAGGGACACAAGGGAGGGACACAAAGGAGGGACACACAGGAGGGACACACAGGAGGGACACAGAGGAGCTGAGCTGAACCTGTGCCCACAGCCCTGTCTGCCCAGCTCAGCCCCAGCAGGAATGGCCCTCATGGAGAGCTGGGCTGAAAGGGCCGGTGCTGATGTGGAGAGCGTGCAGGGAGCTGAGATACCGAGCTGGGCAGGGACCAGCCATGGCATGGCTGCAGGTGAGGCCGGTGGTGTCCCCAGGCTGTCCCCAGGCCTCTCCTCACTCTGCTGGGTCACACGGCTGCAGGTGAGGCCGGTGGTGTCCCCAGGCTGTCCCCAGGCCTCCCTTCACTCTGCTGGGTCACTTCACCTCCTGCACCTAGGGGTCTGCACACATGGGGCACACACCACAGGGTCACCCAGTGTCACATCCACCCTGGGCTGCTGGGTCGGTCCACACACACAGGGCTGCACACACAGGGTCACACAGTGTCACACACACACAGGGTCACCCAGTGTCACACACACACAGGGTCACACACACAGGGTCACCCAGTGTCACACACACACAGGGTCACACACACACAGTGTCACACACACACAGTGTCACGCACACAGGGTCACACACACAGTGCCACCCACTCACACAGTGTCACACACACACAGTGTCACCCACTGTGTCACACCACTGGCTGCGCTGTGCCTGGGGGCACTTGTGACCGTGTTCACAGGGGTTCTTGGATGAGGGAAGAGAGGAGGATCTGGCTCCATGTTTCAGAAGGCTTGATTTATTATTTTATTATATATATTACATTAAAACTATACTAAAAGAATAGAAGAAAGGTTCTCATCAGAAGGCTGTCTAAGAATAGAATAGGAAAGAATGATAACAAAGGTTTGTGGCTCGGAGAGACAATCCGAGCCAGCTGACTGTGATTGGCCATTAATTAGGAACAACCACAAGAGACCAATCACAGATGCACCTGTTGCATTCCACAGCAGCAGATAACCATTGTTTGCATTTTGTTCCTGAGGCCTCTCAGCTTCTCAGGAGAAAAGATCCTAGCAAAAGCATTTTTCATAAAAGTTGTCTGCGACAGGCAGTGCCCTCCAAATCCCCACAAAGGAGCAGCAGGGAGGGATCCCTTTGCACTGGGAGCTCCATCAGAGGCCTGGGTTTTCTCCTCCCTGTGAAGGCAGCTGTCTGCACCCGGGACAGACCTTGGCTCCTCTGGCACGGCAGCCAAAGCACCCACTGATGTCATTCATGTGAAATGGAACTTGGCCCTGGGTGAGAGAGGGCTCAGGCTGCTTCCAGCTGGCCTCCTTGCTGCTTCTCGCGCTGCCTTTGGGACATAATTAATTGTCTCTGTTGGAAGGGTAGTTTCCAGCTAAGCAGGGATCCTCTGGGTTTAAAAGTCAGCGAAAGTGATTTCCAAAGCACGGGACACCCTTTCCTCTCAAGAGCTGGCTTGGAGAGGCAGCAGCAGCACTCCTAGGTTCCTGCCTGCCCCAATGCCATTCTGCTTTGTTTTTGGACAAGCCTGACTGTCTGGCTTTATCAGACACCCCTGGGCACAGCCTGGTTCTCTGGCACACAGCTCTCCATGGGCACAGCTGTGCCAGCTGTGCAGGGTGTGCTGCCAGGTGGTGCCCCTGAGCCCTGGCAGTGGCTGCAGACCAATCCACTCACTCGGGCCTTCTCCTTCTTCCACAGAACTTCTTTCTTTTGCCTCTGCTGCACTGCCTGCAGCAAGGCTACACCCAGAGATCTCCTGCCCCTTTATCAGCTTCAGCCACAGCTCTGGGAGATGGCAGGGTGGGCACCCAGCACCAGCTAGGCATGACAAGATCATGGTGCCCAGGGTGTTGTCCCCACCTCTTCTCTGATCACTTGCAGAGGCTTTTGATGAGACAGCTACCTCCATCCCATCCCACCCCATCCCACCCCATCCCATCCCATCCCCATCCCATCCCATCCCATCCCCATCCCATCCCCATCCCCATCCCATCCCATCCCATCCCATCCCATCCCATCCCATCCCATCCCATCCCATCCCATCCCATCCCCATCCCATCCCATCCCATCCCCATTCCCTCCCCATCCCATCCCCATTCCCTCCCCATCCCCATGTCTCCTTCCCCATTCCCATCACATCTCCATCCCCATGGGTGCTCCCGTCAGGTTCCTCTCAGAGCAGAAGGGGAAGAGCAAACATTGCAGCAAACTGTTTTACCAGAAAACACGCAAATGACTTTTTAAATAATGACATCCAAATGTGAAAACAACGTGAGCTTCAAAGCCTGTCCTCGGGGTGCTTTGTGGTTCACGGGCTTTCATTTCTGCCAGCAGTGCTCCTTTCCATCCCTGGGAAGGCACCCAGCAGCACCAGCCCCTTCCTGAGGTGTAGGAGTGATGGGGTAGGACAGTGGGGATGGACAAAGAGCAGAGATCTCTGCAGCCAGGGCTGGGAACTTGTGGTTTATTGCAAAGGGCCTGGGTGCAGGGCCCTGCTGGGAGCTGCCAGCCACAGCTCAGAGCAGGCCTGAGAGGAGAAAGAGGTAAGGAAAGAGAAGACAAGAGCCTGGTAAAGAGGATGAGAGGGCAAAGTTCCCATTACAATACCATAAATCATCTTCTGTGTTGAATATTCTAATTCTCACTAACCAATCTAGTACAAGATACAAATCCTACAGCATTTCCATACAGCCTATAAGAATCATTACATTACCACACTGGGTTCCATTTTAAACCCTACAAACTCCTCTTTGGGCCCCTTCTGCCAAGCTGGCAGGGGCTGTTCTGAGCCTTGGGCCTGTCTGCAAGCAGAGGGTATTGTTTGATCCAAAGGGGATCACCTTCAGCTGGCCATGCCATTGTTTTCCAGTTGTTCAGGAACTGAGGCATCTCAAAGCTTGCTTTCATTTCAATCTCCCTTATAGTTTCCATATTCTCAAAATCTTTTGCCAGGCAATCATATTGATAAGGCTTTCCTGTTTCACCTTCCCCAGCACTGAGGTGCCTCTGGCCACTCGGGCGCCCTGTGGGGCCACGACCTGGGCAGGGAGAGTGGCTGCTGGCAGGGCCTTGCTGGGACCCCAGGGATTCTGTCCCTGCCCAAATTGGCCCCTCAGCATCTCCTCAGTCCTGCCCAGGACCCGCGTGGCCCCGGCTGTGGCTGCTCCAAAGGCCATCTCCTGTTACCCCAACGCAAATGTTGATGTTTGAGGAGGGGAGATGCTGATGAAAACGGAGCTGGCTCTGTTTGTTTGTCAAAGCAGCTATTTTAAACAAGTTCTGTTCACACAGCTTGCAGATCGGAAGGAAGTTTTCCCAGCCATAATATCCTAGCTCAGCGCTGGGCAGACAATGGTTCAGCAGTTGCCCGGGATTAGCTGGTGAAATCAGCCTGGGAAGGACGTCTGGGAAAGGGCAGCACTGGATTTTGTGCTGGGGAGGCCGGGGGGGGACAGGAGCTGCCCGGTGTGGCATGTTGGGGGGCAGCCAGGCTCAGAGCAGGTCAATGTGCAGCTGCTTCAGCTCGGCCTGGACAAGAGCTGCAGGACAGCCCTCCCTGGCCCCTCAGCATCCCTGAGTCCTGCTTTTTTTTAATCAAAGGAAAATGGTTAAATGTGAAGTTTAGGATAAGATATTCCCCAAAGCAGCAAGCCTGAAAACAGGGCACCTTGTCACCTGCAGTGTGATGGGGAGAGGTGCCCTGGTCCCTGAGCAGGGGGAGCAAGAGATGCCATCAGGACATCTGCCTGTGCCCTGTGCCTTGAGTCCTGTCCCCTGTCCCCTGTGCCCTGAGCCTTGAGTCTTGTGCCCTGAGCCCCACACCCTGTGCCCTGTCCCCTGTGCCCCATGCCCTGTCCCCTGTGTCACAGCTGCTCTGTGCCCTGTCCCCTGTCCTGTGCCTTGTCCCCTGTCCACTGTGCCCTGTCCCCTATGTCCTGTGCCCTGTCCCCTGTCCATGTCTCTGTCCCCTGTCCCCTGTGTCCCATCCCCTGTCCCCTGTCCCTGTTCCCTGTGTCCCATGCCCTGTCTTGTCCATGTCCCTGTCCCCTGTCCCTTGTGTCCCATGCCCTGTCCCCTGTCCCTGTCCATGTCTCTGTCCCCTGTCCCCTGTCCCTGTCCCCTGTCCATGTCTCTGTCCCCCGTCCCCTGTGTCCCATGCCCTGTCTTGTCCATGTCCCTGTCCCCTGTCCCTGTCCCCTGTCCATGTCTCTGTCCCCTGTCCCCTGTCCCTGTCCCCTGTCCCCTGTCCATGTCCCCTGTCCATGTCTCTGTCCCCTGTCCCTGTCCCAGGGGGCTGCCCAGCCACCCAGGCTGTGCTGTCACAGCCTCTGTTCCCAGCGTGCTGCCCCAGGGAGGCAGACAGGGCTCCCTGAGGGTGGCAGAGGCGGACAGTGCCAGCTCCTTTATTCGCTGCAGCCTCGTGAACAAATAAAATCTTTACAAGCTCGCTCTGAGCCGCTAAAAACGCCGTTTAGGATGTGTCACTGCAGTGTCCGACCCGGGCTGCTGAGCACAGGGGCACTAAAATCTGCTCCCCTTGTCCAACCCAAACTGAATTCATTTTATTTGCAGAGCAAGGGCAGCTCTTGCCAGCTGTGACACCCCAGTGCCCACTGCAGACATGGCATTGCCAGTTCCCCTGAGAGCACCCTGGGTATCGTGGCATTTTTGCCCCTGACAAAAGAAAGGAATGATGAGGAGGACGCCACTTTATCAGAAGGCTAATTAATTACTATAATATTAATTATTAATTATTATAGTAATCAATATATACTAATTATATTCATTATTATATTAACAATTAATTATATATAATTATATTACCTATCAATTATTATAGTAATTAATAATAATATCGTAATTAATACTATTAGTAATTAATTACTAATTAATTACTACTATCATAGTAATTAGTTACTACTATTATAGTAATTAATAATGATATAGTAATTAATTACTATATTATTATAGAATAATACTATATTATTCTATATTATATTACACTATGTTACATTACATCTAAACTGAATCTGCCATTACTACTACTATAGTAATTAATTACTACTATTATAATAATTAATAATTATATAGTAATTAATTTCTATATTATTATAGAATAATAATATATTATTCTATATTATATTACATTATGTTATATTACATCTAAACTGAATCTGCCACTACTACTACTATAGTAATTAATTATTACTATTATAGTAATTAATAATGATATAGTAGTCAATTACTCTATTATTATAGAATAATACTATATTATTCTATATTATATTACATTATGTTATATTAAATCTAAAGTGAATCTGCCAAGCACTCCACTGCACTTCTCTCGTGGCTGTCCCGACACACACACCTGGATTTAATTGATCAGTGAATAAAAACACTCACACCAGAATCCAGTTATCAATTCCCTTCAGGTAAACAATCTTCCACAATGCATTCCCCTTATTAACAAACACAGGAGCAGTAAATGAGATAAGAATTATTTTTTATTTCTCTGAGGTTCAGAGATTGTGAAATGCAGAAATGTCCTTGGGAAGAATTGTGCCTTCTTTTCTCTGTGAAATGTGGGGACACTGGGGGTTTCACAGAGCCCTCGTGCATGCTGCTCTCACCAAGAGATCCTCCTGCACCTCCTGAGTTTCTCTTTGGGACATCCAGAGAGTGGCTGTGGCGTGGCTGCAGTGCCACCAACATCAGAGGGAGACACAGAAGATTAAAGCAAATTAATCTCGGCCAAGCCTTTGGCTGCTCTGCGAATGCCAAGGCGTGAAAGCTCTGACTCCGGAGGTGCACATGGAAACTCCACCAAGGGGAATTAATTGCAGCAGCACTGGCCCTTGCTGTGAAGATTTTTTCATTAAATGTTCAGATGAAGCCTTCTGCTTCTTCCTCCTCTTGGTGAATCTTATTGTGATTAAATTAAAGGAATTCTTGTTAAAATGTTAGTATCCTACTAAGGCCATTTGTTGTTTTTCTCAGCTGCCTCTGGCCTCTTTAGAGACTTTGCTGCCTTTTCCTAACATTTTCCAGCTCTTCCCCCTCCAGGCCGCCCTCCCCCCTGTTTCTGAGGCAAACTGGAAAGTTACAGTTGTGGCTGAGCCGTGGCTGCGGGCGGTGAGTCACGGGAGGATCCCCACTCACAGCTCGTAAACAGCGGGGGAAACACGAGAGCAGAGGAGAGGAGAGATCCTGCCCGGGATGGGATGGGATGGGATGGGATGGGATGGGATGGGATGGGATGGGATGGGATGGGATGGGATGGGATGGGATGGGATGGGATGGGATGGGATGGGATGGGATGGGATGGGATGGGATGGGATGGGGGGATGGGATGGGGGGTGGGGATGGGATGGGGATGGGAACATGAATGGGGATGGGGATGGGATGGGATGGGATGGGATGGGATGGGATGGGATGGGATGGGATGGGATGGGATGGGATGGGATGGGAGTGGGGATGGTGGGGTGGGGATGGGAACATGAATGGGGATGGGGAGGGGATGGGGACATGGAAATGGGGATGGGGATGGGATGGGATGGAGACATGATGGGAATGGGGATGGGATGGGATGGGGGGATGGGATGGGGTGGGGATGGGATGGGATGGGATGGGGGGATGGGATGGGATGGGATGGGATGGGATGGGATGGGATGGGGACATGGTGGGGTGGGGATGGGATGGGATGGGAGTGGGGATGGGGACATGGAAATGGGGATGAGGATGGGATGGAGACATGATGGGAATGGGGATGGGATGGGATGGGATGGGGTGGGATGGGATGGGATGGGATGGGAGTGGGGATGGTGGGGTGGGGATGGGAACATGAATGAGGATGGGGAGGGGATGGGGACATGGAAATGGGGATGAGGATGGGGTGGGGATGGAGACATGATGGGGATGGGGACATGATGGGATGGGGATAGGGATGGGGGCATGGAGATGGGGTTGGGGAAGGGGAGGAGATGGGGGTGGAAACATGGCAATGGAGACATGGGGATGCGGATAGGGACAGGGATAGGGATGGGGACGTGATGGGAATGGGGAAGGAGACATGGGGATGGGAATGGGATGGGGGAGTGGGGATGGAGACATGGGGATGGGGACATGATGGGGATGGACATGATGGGGATGGAGATAGAAACATGGGGATGGGGACATGGGATGGGGATGGGGATGGGATGGGATGGGGATGGAGATATGATGGGAATGAGGAAGGAGATGTGGGGATTGGGATGGGGAGGGAATGGGAATGGGATGGAGACATGGGGATGGGGATTGGAATGGTGGGGAAGGGATGGGATGGGAATGGAGACAGGATGGGAATGGAGATAGAGACATGGGGATGGGAATGGGATGGGGATGGGGGGATGGTGGGGATGGGAACATGGGAATGGGGATGGGGATGGAGACAGAGACATGGGGATAGGGATGGGGAAGGAATGGGTATGGGATCGGGATGTAGACATGATGGGAATGGGAATGGGGATGGGGATGGAGACATGATGGGAATGGGAATGGGGCTTGTTGGGAGGGGATGGGGATAGGGATAGTGATAGGGATGGGAATGGGGATGGGGCTGGGACAGTGATGGGAAATGGGGACCATGCCTCTCCCTGGTGTGCAGGGCAAACCCGAGGCTGTTTCCTGTGGCCATCTCTGAGCTGGGGGTCAGAGGAGAGCCCCTGCACCACGCTGCTCCCAGTGCCGTGCGCGTGGCCATTCCCAACCTGTGTCCCAGCCCCCTGCATCACGGGATGGCTGCACAGAGACCTTCCAGTGACGTGACAGCAGTGCCTAAAAGCTTGCTAAAAAGCTATGGAAAAGTAGAAGAGTGAAAGGTTGGGTTTTTTTTTTTTCCACAGCTAAGGAAAAAATGCTCATTTGTGGGCATTTTCCATTCAGGAGCATCCTGTGCAAATGCATTGTTCCTCTTTGAATTCCTCAGCATATGGAGTTCTGTGCTGTCAGAGTTTAATATTCTTTTCATTACCGATATCTAATACAGACAAGTCTTGAGGGTTACACAAAACATATGTGAGCCTAATTTGTTTTTACTGTGCCACATGGTTTTACTCCCTGCATCATTCAGTTTGTCTTTTTTTTTTTTTTTTTTAATCATGTGATCAGCAAAAACTTAATGCTATTTTTAAGCATGGTAAGAAAGTGAAAAACACATTTACTGTGACTGCAGAGGAAAAGGAGTGTAGATTCCCCTCTGCAAAAGTAGCTGTTACAGCGTGATAGCAAAATGACACTGCTGCTGTAAAAATGGCATTGCTTTGGCAGTGCAGTTTGTCAAAGCAGTGCCCAGGAGAATTCCTGCAAATTCTGGGCTTGGGCTGATTGATCTGACTGAGACAGATGAGAATGGGCTTCATAAATATGCAGATTAGAGGTGACAAGGCACCTTTCTGTGGGGGATCTCACCTTCTCCCTGCCCTTCATCCTTCCCCAACCTTTCCTCATTGATGCCGCTCTGGAAAGGTGGATATTAATTGATTGCATAAATCATCTCTAATGCTCCCTTTCACCCCTCAAATTATGTTATGGCACCCACAGAGGGGACACAGCAATATGAGTTGTGGGACTGCTGGCATTCCCCACGTGAGGAATCCATGACTGGTTCTCTGCTCTGCAGTTGTGCCCCCAGTTGGCCACACAGGTTGGGGTTGAGTTTATTTGGGGATTTGGGAGCCTGGGAACGAGCAGGGAACGGAGAGGGCGGATCACTGTGTCCTCCCTGCTGCTGGAACAGAAAGGCTGCGAGGGCAGGGTGGGGAGAGGCTCACCCAGGCAGGGCCCTGGACATGGGGTTGTGCAATGCAATAACCAATATTAGAGCACAACCAGCCTCAGCTGAAGGGGGATCTCCAGCCCAAATCTGAGCCCTGGAGACCATCAGAAAAGGAGAGCACACGTGGGGCAGAGGGAGAAAGGTGCTGCCCACCCATGAGCTTCCCTTCCGGAGGTTCTGGGCTGCAGGAGGCTCCTCCGCTCCGGCGCTGGCCCTGGGCTGGTGTGGCAGCACCATCCTGCTGCCAGCCCGGTGCCACACGCCTGGATCCTGCTGCAGGAGGTCAGGGAAACCTGAGCCCTGGCATGTGGTGCTGCCAGAGAGCTCCAGCCCTCCCCGAGCACGGGAAACGCTGGTGCTGCCACACGCCTCATCCTCTGCTCCCACACATGTGCCTTGTTAGCAGTGTCAGGAGCCTCCAGCTCGTGGGTGACTGCTAACCACAACCACCAGCATTAACCTCCTGCTTGGAGGTCATTTGCAACAACCCACAGAAATGCCTCAGCATTGGGCTATATTGAAAGAAGCTGGTGCGTTCCTGACATAATTAAAAAAAAAAAAAAAAAGGCAGCTTTATTATTTATGTATTTGGGCCTTTGAGAATTCTGGAGTGGAGTAATAAAACTGCTGTGGACATCTGGAGCTTCCAGGGCAGGAACCCCAGAGTGGCTGTGGAGTGGGACAGCTCCATTAATGGGCTGAGGTCATGGTTGCTGCTCTCTGCTGCTCAATCACGGCAGTTGTGTGCATCCAGATGATCCTCTGGGGACCACAGAATCCAGTGTGGAAATTATCTCAGCATCCCAGGAGGAGCCTGGCCTGAAAGGTGGAGCCTGGAGCAGCACATATAAGCTAAGGAGGCATTAAAACTTGCATCACATAGCACGGATGGAAGGGCAGAACAGGATGCCACAGCAACTTTCCCAGTTCAAATCTATCCCTTCCTTCCTTCCTTCCTTCCTTCCTTCCTTCCTTCCTTCCTTCCTTCCTTCCTTCCTTCCTTCCTTCCTTCCTTCCTTCCTTCCTTCCTTCCTTCCTTCCTTCCTTCCTTCCTTCCTTCCTTCCTTCCTTCCTTCCTTCCTTCCTTCCCTTCCTTCCTTCCTTCCTTCCTTCCTTCCTTCCTTCCTTCCTTCCTTCCTTCCTTCCTTCCTTCCTCCTTCCTTCCCTTCCTCTCCTTCCTTTTCCTGCATGGAAATCTCTGGAACCTGCAATCAGGGCTCACTGTGGGACTCTCCTGTTGGAGACCAGCAGGGGTGGATGCCTTGGGGGACTGCCCCACATCTGTGTCAGACACATCCCACATAAAAACCCCCCATGCTGGGGAGCCTGGGCCAGCCGTGCCTTTGGGGGCTCCTGTGGATCACCCAGAACTGGGTGAAGAACCTGGTTCTGTGCCATGGAGCCCATCAAAACCTTTGTTTGCACACAAGGGCCTGGCCTTCAACGGGTTAAGGGTGATTTGAAAGATTCCTTTTGTTTAGATTCATTTCAGGTTTCGTGATTTCTGTTATTGCTGCACCAAATCACTTGCAGGCGCTCGAGGTGGGGTGGGCGCGCGGAGAGCAGCAGCAGATGTGGGATAATTGGAAGCACAACAGCAGCCACAGCAAGTGCTGCCCTGCTCCTCAGGGCCCAGCGTGCCCCTGAGGCTCAGCACGGCCACTCTGGAGATTGCTCCGGCCGTGGGGAGAGCCTGGCAGGGTGGGGTGCGGGATGTGGGACAGCAAATCTCTGCCCTTCAGTGGCTACTGAGGTTCAGGCTGATCTCCTGGCATCCTGGCTTGGACGTTGGATCATTCTGGTTTTCTTTCAGTGCAGAAATAAAGCTGGAAAATATGGGAGTGTCTGCAGAAAGGTGAGCTCTGTCTGTCAGGAATTTGGTGAAGGAACAGACCCAGAGATCTCAGGGGTGCTTCAGAAAATGGGCTGTGTGCTGGTGGGCAGGGCAAAGCCCAGCATGACCATCCTGGGATGGGATATGGGATATGGGAAAATGCAGGAATTACTGCAGAAAGGTGAACTCTGTCTGCCAGGAATTTGGTGAAGGAACAGACCCAGACATCTCATGAGTGCTTCAGCAGATGGGCTGTGTGCTGGTGGAGCAGGAAAAACCCCAGCATGACCATCCTGGGATGGGATGTGGGAAAATATAGGAATTACTGCAGAAAGGTAAACTCTGCCAGGTATTTGGTGAAGGAACAGACCCAAGAGGTGTCATGGGTGCTTCAACAGATGGGCTGTGTGCTGGTGGGCAGGGAAAAGCCCAGCATGACCATCCTGGAATGGGATGGGATGGGATGGGATGGGATGGGATGGGATGGGATGGGATGGGATGGGATGCCATGGGATGGGATGCCATGGGATGCGGGATGCCATGGGATGCGATGGGATGGGATGCCATGGGATGGAGGCACCTCTCCATCCTGTCACTTTGCTTGCAGCATGCCCTGGCCTGCAGCCCCCCTGTGTGACCTGCTCCAGCTCCCCAGGTGTGCCTGGGGCCAGGTGGGATGCTCACCTGGAGGGCAGGCACTGCCTGGGGGTGTGGGCAGCAGCCCTGGGAGCTGTGAGAGAACTGTCCTCTCCCATTGCAGAGGTGAGTAAGGTGCTCTGCTGTCCACCAGCAGCTCTCCCCTGGGCTGAGGGCAGAATCTGCTCCTTCCTACCCTGCAGAGCTGCTGTGGTAATAACAGATATCCCTGCCTGGCAAAGCTCACCAGAACCTGCCTTATTCCCAAGGCTCGAGCAGAATCTGCTGCTCCTCCAACACCCACGGAGAGGCTCCTGTCAGGCTGGGATGTGCCTGTGCCAGGCAGGGCAGGGCTGATTGCAACGTGCCCCAAACCTGCTCCTCATGCTGCCAGAGGGGTGAGAACCAGGAGGACACACAATGAAAATTCAAAACAGCCTGTCGCAGACATGTTTTATGGAAAATCTTATTTTTTAGGATTTTTCCTCCTGAGAAGCTGAGAAGGCTCAAGAACAAAATGTAAACAATGGTTATCTGATGCTGTGGAATGCAACAGGTGCATCTGGGATTGGTCTCATGTGTTTGTTTGCAATTAATGGCCAATCACAACTCAGCTGGCTTGGACACAGAGCTCAGGCTACAAACCTTTCTTATCATTCTTTCTTATTCTATTCTTAGCCAGCCTTCTGATGAAACCTTTTCTTCTATTCTTCTAGTATAGTTTTAATGTAATATATATGATAAAATAATAAATCAAGCCTTCTGAAACACGGAGTCAGATCTTCGTCTCTTCCCTCATCCAAGAACCCCTGTGAACACCGTCACAGCAGCCCAGTGCAATAACCAGCTGGAGCTGCAGGTGTTAATGAGATTAATGAGATTGTGTGCTGGCTGTTGTTCCCCAGCCTGAGCCTGTCAGGAGCTCTCTGGACCCCACCATGGCAACCTTGGCTTTAATGAAAGAATCTCTGCGTGGCACCCGAGGGCAGATTCGCCCGCCCGGGGTCTGTGGCATTGCAGAGTCACAGACAGCCTGTCTCTGTGCAGAGATTAGGCTGTGGGAATCTCTCAGGTTGCCTGGCACAGGGAAGCAGGGGAACTTCTGTGTGGAGCTGAAGAACGTGGTTCATTAACTTTCCTCACTCTCCCCTTGGGGCAGATGCAGAGCGTGTCCGGGGGTTCTCACCCCAGGAAGGCAACAAGGCTCAGGGTTAATTAAGGAGCTGACATTCCCAGAAAAGCTGCAGCCTTTCCTGGGAAAGCATCCTGGTGCTGGAAGGCGCTGGTTTCCAGAGCTGCCAGTGCAGCCAGAAGGGTACCCAGAGTGTCCCCAGCCTCCCAGGGCAGGGAGAAGTGGGTGCCATCTCATTCCTCACTCTCTGTTGTTGTGCTGGAAAGTCACATCCACCAGCAAACCCCTTGTCATGCCTGGAGAAAACACGTGTGTGTGTGTCTGTCTGTGTGTCTGTGTCTGTGTGTCTGTTTGGGTGTATCTGTATGTATATGTGTGTGTATGTGTGTCCATGTGTGTGTATCTGTGTGTATCTGTGTTTATATCTCTGTGTATCTATGGTGTGTATGTGTGTCCATCTGTGTGTGTCTGTGTGTCCATGTGTGTTTATCTATGTCCATCTGTGTGTATCTCTTTTTGTATCTGTGTGTATCTGTGTCCATGTGTGTGTCTGTGGTGTGTATCTGTGTGTGAGTCTGTGTGTGTCCGTGTGTCCGTGTGTGTATCTGTGGCAAGGACCTGTGTGTATCTCTGTATCTGTGTCTGTGTGTGTATCTGTGCCCATCTCTGTATATCTGTGGTTTGTATCTGTGTATCTCTGCGTATCTGTGTGTCCATCTCCGTGTATCTGTGGTGTATGTCTGTGTCTGTGTGTCCATCTCCGTGTGTATCTGTGGTGTATGTCTGTGTCTGTGTGTCCATCCCTGTGTATCTGTGGTGTATGTCTGTGTCTGTGTGTGTATCTGTGTGTATCTGTGTTTGTATCTCTGTGTATCTGTGTGTCTGTGTATCTGTGTCTGTGTGTACCTGTGTGTATCTGTGTCTATCTGTGTGTGTATCTGTGTGTACCTGTGTGTATCTGTGTCTGTGTATCTGTGTTTGTATCTCTGTGTATCTGTGTGTATGTCTGTGTCTGTGTGTCCATCTCTGTGTGTCTGTGTGTCTGTGTCTCTGTGTATATCTGTGTTTGTATCTCTGTGTATCTGTGTGTGTCTGTGTGTATATCTGTCTATCTGTGTGTATCTGTGTGTGTGTATCTCTGTGTATCTCCGTGTGTATATCTGTGTATCTGTGTGTATCTCTGTGTATCTGTGTGTATATCTGTGTGTATATCTGTGTATCTGTGTGTATCTGTGTCTATCTGTGTGTGTGTATCTGTGTGTATCTGTGTGTGTATCTCTCTGTGTGTATATCTGTGCATCTGTGTGTATATCTGTGTATATCTGTGTATCTGTGTGTGTATCTGTGTGTATCTGTGTGTATCTGTGTGTGTATCTGTGTGTCTGTGTGTGTATCTCTGTGTATCTGTGTGTGTATCTCTGTGTATCTGTGTGTGTATCTCCGTGTGTTTATCTGTATATCTGTGTGTGTATCTCTGTGTTTATCTCTGTGTATCTGTGTCTGTGTGTCCATCTCTGTGTATCTGTGGCATGTACCTGTGTCCATGTGTGTGCATCTGTATGTATGTCTCTGTGTGTGTACGTGTGTCTGCGTATGTGCACACCTGACCGCACGCGTGTGGCACGTGTACTCAGGTGTGCACACCTTGCCAGACTCGAGGGGTTCATTTCTGTGCTGTCCCCTTGGCCCCAGGGCTTGGCCTCAGGGCCAGCACTGTGGGACTCTGGCCAGCCCAGCCTGCCTGGATCAGGGAGGGCTGGAAGGGAATTCTGGAGCAGCCACAGGGAGGGTGATGTGTCTGCCCTGTCCTGTCAGAGCATGTGGTTCTTCTTCCAAAATCCCAGCACTTCCTGCAACCTGCTCCATTCAACCCAAATATCTTTCGAAAGAAATCTGGAAATAGACTCCGACAGTATGAAAACATCCTGTTTTGACATTTTCTGAATGAATCACTTTGATTTTTTTTTTTTTTTGGAATGACCTCGCTGCCTTTTTTGGTACAGAAATGGATTGTGTTTATCGACAAGTTGTAACCAAACAAAGTCATCGATTTTTTGCCTCACTGAAACATCTCAACCTCCTCCCCCAAACCTTCTTTGAGGTTTGATTTGCTGTACCAGAGTATTTCTAAATATTATCATTTTGTTCCTGCTTAGAGCCAGATTTTGCAATCCTGAGTCGAGCCCGAGTCTGGCTGTGCAGTCCTGGGCACGTCCTGCTGGGGCTGGGGCAGGGCTGGGGGTCTCACCAGGGGCAGCCCTGGCTTGGGGACATCTCTGAGCCCCCTGAGGTCACCACAGGCTCCTACCTGGGGCTGGGGGTGCTGGGGCCACGGCTGATGTGGCTATTAGCACTATTTGACAACTTGTCAGGATTAGAAAGCTCATCATAAAACCCTCCAAAATGAGCAGTTTTGTGTGTGTGTATGTGAGTTAAGCTTTTCTGCCCCAACCAGGAACAGATGTCTGAACTGGTTGATGAATTGGAAACATCTGAAACAACTTTCCAAGCCGAAGTACAATAAATATACCTTTCATCACGATCCCTGCAAGAGGGTTTTAGAGGCAAAAATCACTGAAGTGTTTAATATGGACCGTGGTGAAGAATCATTATAACAAATGAACCAAATTAAATGAGAATTTCTCCCCATTTTAGCGACTTTGCTGGGACTCCAGGTATCACCTCCTGAGCTGGCAGTGGGGCTCGGCCCTGCCAGCCTCCTCAAATTGCTCTTCCATGCTCTCACAGTGTCATCTCCCACAAGTGAGGATGGAGAAGCGGGGCCCCAAAGGGCCCCCAAGCTCTGCCCTTGTGGGGCAGGAGCCAGGTGCTGCTGCACAGGGGTGGGTGGGCAGCTGCCATCTCACAGGACATCGGGATCCATGAGCAGGACAGACAGAGGCAGATGCATCCCTGGTGCCTCTCCTGATCCTTCAGCGTCTCCAGAGGCTGCTGGTGGGGCCCCATCTCTTCAAGCATTCCCCTGACCCCTGCCTTGCCCCCAGGACTGCCAGTGCTGCCCCAGCCCAGCATCTCCTCGCTGGGTGGGGTGCAGGGGGAGGCTCAGGCTGACCCCAGAGTGGCACCTGGGGCTCTGAGGCTGCCCAGGAGCCCGCCCTGCCCAGCCCAGGAGCAATCAGCAAAGCATCCTCGTGCCTCAGTGCCAGGAACATCTGCCAGAGCCTGCGGGCTGCCCGCCAGGGTTCAAGTGCTGCCATTCCAGAGCTGATCCCATGACCTGCAGAGAGGGGGATCTTTCAGCAGGAGTTGTCAGGAAGAGTTTATTTTTCCGTGTCTCCGCTTTGGTTTATTCCACTGAGCAAAGTTGTGTTCTATTGATTTATTCTGAAATCATTTATTTTCCTTTGAGAAATGGAGCCCAGTATTTCTTCTTTCAAAATTCATGTGGGTTGCACAGGATTTGAGGGTCAGATTTTCAAGGGCGAGCACATCCACAAAAGCTCCTGCCTGGGCCCATAACTTCCTTTGTACATGGGAAGCTGACACAAGACCCTGGTGGTGCTGCCAAGTGCGGGGAGATGCAACCTTGCAGGAGGGCTGGTGCTCCAGGGGAAATTCCCTCCTGCTCCTCTCCTGACTCCCCACCAAGGAAAAGACAGGTGTAATGGGCGAAAATCACTCAAGTGTTTAATATGGATCCCAGAATCATCACTGAGAGCTTAAATATGGAAACAGAACTGTGAGAGCACAGCTGGGTCTCTGGCTGTGCTCAGGAACCCACACTCCATCCCCTGGTCTGCATGGAGCTGCCAGTGCCTTCAAGCCCTGAGCCCCAGCTGCCACCACCACGTCATCACCCCGATGGGAAAAGGTGGAAATGATCCCAAGGGGACCCATTGGGCACTCAGCCCTGCTGACCCCTCACCATGGAGAGAGCTCTGGGCTGTGGTGCCCTCGCAGTGACACCATCCCTGTCCCTGGGAGAGCAGGGAGCTGTGTTATGGAACAGCTTTGCACAAACCCATTATAGGAATGGCTACAGAAACCCTACAAGTGCTTGGAGCGCAATGAGACACCAGAACACGACTCACAAACAGAGGAGACACCTTTGATGTCTCCATTCCCCAGCTGAGCTGGTGGCTGGGGAGCTCTGGGGCTATCATAGCCCCAGTGGGGTGATGCTCTGGGGAAGGAGCTCTGGGGCTGTCACAGATGTCCCAATGGGACACTGATGCTCCTGCCATGGTGGCTCCTCCCATGAAGGAGCTCTGGGGCTGTCACAGATGTCCCCAATGGGACACTGATGCTCCTGCCATGCCTCAAGGCCGTGGTGCTCCTCCTGTGAAGGAACCCTGGGCAGGGATCCACAGGAACACTGATGCTTGCCATGCCTCAAACATGGTCCCTCCTGGGGCCTGTTCCACGGCCTCCAGCTTGCCTGCCTCAAACTTCCCACCCTGTGGCAATGGATCATCAGCTTCTCCTTATGGTGGGGGACTCAGACGTGACACCCACACGTGCAGCAGGGCTTGGAAGTGCTGCTTCAGGTGATTAGAGTGGGGTGCAGCCGGGCTCCAGGTGTGGGGGCTCGGCCTCAGCCAGGAGAACCAGCACAATCTGAAGCAACTTTCTCATTTAGGGGAAAAAAAATATTTTGGAAGCCGCCACCTCCCTCCACTTGCCAGCAAGTTTAGGGTTTCATAAAGTCAGCCTGGTAATGGGTTACAAATGTACCTATCAGTTTTACATTTGTTTTCATTCAGGCTCAGCGAGTCTCCACCAAACCTGGCGATGGTAGGGAAGGGAGGGAAGGGCCCCCCCGTCCCCTCCCCTCCCAGCACACCCACAAGTGAATTGTTCTTCCATAATCTAAACCAACACTTCTCTCCGGCAAATTGGATTTCGGTTAAACCCTGTGACTTATGTGCAAATCCTGACAGCAGCAGCTCGCCTTGCGCAAAGCTCCCTGCAGGGCACGGAGCCACGGCGGGCACGCGGGGCTGGGGCCGCTGCAGCTGCTGCCAGTGTGTCCAGCCTGAGCCTGGGCACTGCAGCCCCCCATGGGCATCGGATCAGCCCTGATCCTGGGCACTGCAGCCCTCCGTGGGCATCGGATCAGCCCTGATTCCGGGCACTGCAGCCCCCATGGGCATCGGGTCAGCCCTGATCCTGGGCATTGCAGCCCTCCATGGGCATAGGATCAGCCCTGATCCCGGGCATTGCAGCCCCCCATGGGCCCTGATCCCGGGCATTGCAGCCCTTCATGGGCATCGGATCAGCCCTGATCCTGGGCATTGCAGCCCTTCATGGGCATCAGATCAGCCCTGATCCCGGGCATTGCAGCCCTTCGTGGGCATCGGATCAGCCCTGATCCCGGGCACTGCAGCCCTCCATGGGCATCGGATCAGCCGTGATCCTGGGCATTGCAGACCCCATGGGCCCTGATCCCGGGCATTGCAGCCCTTCGTGGGCATCGGATCAGCCCTGATCCCGGGCACTGCAGCCCCCCATAGGCATCGGATCAGCCCTGATCCTGGGCATTGCAGCCCTTCATGGGCATCGGATCAGCCCTGATCCCGGGCATTGCAGCCCCCCATGGGCATCGGGTCAGCCCTGATCCTGGGCATTGCAGCCTTTCATGGGCATCAGTTCAGCCCTGAGCCTGGGCACTGCAGCCCTTCATGGGCATCGGATCAGCCCTGATCCCGGGCACTGCAGCCCTTCATGGGCATCGGATCAGCCCTGATCCTGGGCACTGCAGCCCTTTGTGGGCATCGGATCAGCCCTGATCCTGGGCATTGCAGCCCCCCATGGGCCCTGATCCCGGGCACTGCAGCCCCCCCAGCCCTGATCCCGGGCACTGCAGCCCTCCTTGGGCCTGAACCCTGGCACTGCAGCCCCCCCATGGCCCCATGGCCATCAGTTCAGCCCTGAATCCCAGGTGCTGCAGCCCCCATGGCCATGGATTCAGCCCTGTATCCTGGGTGCTGCAGCCCCCATGGCCATCAGTTCAGGCTCTGAATCCCAGGAACTGCAGCCCCCATGGCCATGGGTTCAAGCCCTGAATCCCAGGCACTGCAGCCCCCCATGGCTGCTGCTGCACCCCAGATCCTGGCCAGCACACCCCAGACCCTGGACATTGTCCCCCCAGTTCTTGGGCACCCCTCTTACAGCTCCCAGGCATTGTACACCAGGTCCTGCTGGACACTGCACCTCCAATTAAGCAGCAAAGCCAATCCCAGCAATGAGAAAACCAGCAAAGCCTGAGTTCAAAAAGCCTCACGCTGATGTTGGAAATTCAGAATATAAATGTTATGTGGCATGGTGGGCACTGGATGAGGTCATAAAAGTTAGCCTTTTTTCTGGGCATTATTGAATTTTTGAAGCTGTAATAAAGTGCAGTTCCCAGAGGAGTCAGCCGAGCAGGTCTTGTCTGGATCGTGTGAAACTGAAGCTGAGCAAAGTCACCCATTTCTAATTCAGTTACATGGTGATTACATGGGCTCTCGGCTGAACAGCAATGAGGGGTTGTATTTTCTGTGATGAATGAGCATTTTTAGTGTCTGAAGTAGCAGCTGTCACACAGCTCATACTTCTGCCAAGAAAGTAATTCAGAGGGGAAGGATAAATTTTAACTCAGCTTCTTTTTTAGTTTGAGATTTAGGACCAAAGATTAACAGAAAAGCCCCCAGTCCTCAGGACCCAGCCACACCCAGTGCTGGGCCAGCTGTGGATGCTGCCAGCACTGCACAGTCCCCTGGGACTTCTGGTGATGTTCCACACTTCACCTCAGCCCACCACCTTCCCATGGCCTTGTCCATCCCTCCATCTGACCCAGACGGACACACAGCAGCTCTGGGGTTTGTTTGCTGCAGCTCCCCAATGCCTGAGCAGGAGCTTCATGAGAAGATCCACCTCCTGAGCACTCTGGGTCCCTCATGATTGACTCTGCTGCCGAGAGCTCTCTGATGGAAAAAAAAAAAAAAAAATCTATTTAATTTTGTCGTCTGTTAGCAATTTAAGTTGAAGAAGTGGTGCTCAGTTCCATTGTTTCCAGCCCATGATGTTCGTGTGAGAGGTTTCTTTGATTCAGGATGCTGCAGTGCACGAAGGAACTGCAGGCACTGTGCAACAGCACATTGGTGAAAACACAGATAATTGATCAGGAGCTGATTGCAAGCAAGATACCAGTGTTGTTGTTTATTTAAAGGGATGTCATCAACTTAAAATTCATGTTTAATTTACCAGTTAATTCACATGCTAAGATTGGAGAGATTTTGCACTGAGTCCAAGAGAGTGAGATCAGGAACGGGTGGTTTTCCCTGCCTCACATCTTCCTTCACTTCATGCTCTTGGCTGCATCTCTGCTGCATTCTGCTGCACTCCCTCACAGCACGGACCTCATGGAAGCACATGGTGCAGCAAAACCAAACACACAGTGCTGTGCATGGTCTGTGCTCAAAGCTTGCCCAGCACCAGCGCTGCCCTCATGGCATGTCACACCTGGCACTCAGGGCTGGGGTGCCCAGCAGGAGCAGCTCATTGCAGCCAGCTCCCCAGAATCCCCCAAGCAGGCTTGGGGTAATGGGTTTTATCCTCCCCTTCCTCGCTCTGAATTGCGTTTCTGGTTTGCATTAATCAGCTTCGTTGTTCTGATCAGAATATCTACAGCACAAGCAGCAGTGACAGCATTTGTCTGTCTGTCTCTTGGCACTGGCTCTGGGTATGGCAGGGCAGGTGCTGGGAACCTGCAGAGCTGCAGGTGCCAACCCTTGGTGCACATCCTCCCCTCCCCAGTGCCAGAACCCAGGAAATTCCTCTGGCTGCCCTGGAGGGCTCAAACCCCTGCCAGGGGGCTCAGAGACCCTGGCACAGAGCCCAAGACCCCTTTTTGATTTAACCCTTGGAAAAACAATTACCAACCTTATATGAGGATCTGCAAGCCAAGAAAGTTTATGTAGAATAATAGTGAATTTATCACAAGGTGAAAAATAGATTTTGGGGTTTTTAGAATGGGGGTTCAGGGGGTAAGATGGAGGAATCTGGGCATGTCCAGCCTTTCTCCTTCTTCTTCTTGGCCTCCATCTTCTGCAGTGATGGTGGCACTTTTAGATTGGTTTAGGGTAGAAGCTCACTGTCTAAAATAGGTGATAGGTATTGTGAAATAATTGTAAATATCGTACATGTAGTTCTTAGTATAAAAGATAACACCAGTGTGCCTCAACCCGACCTGCCAGACAGACCTCAGCAGGTCAGAGAAAGAATGTTATAGATAAGAAATAACAAATAACCTTGAGAATGAGGACAGAAGAATCCTGACTCCTTCTTCAGTTGCTGGGCTGGGAAAAAGAGGCTTGTACATATCTCAGAGTCACTGTGACCAGCAGAGATTCTGAGACCCCAGCACTGCTGGGAAGATGAAGCGCTGCAGATGCCAACCCTTGGTGCGCACCCTCCCTCCCCAGCACACAGCTCTGCAGCCAGGCAGGGGCAGGAGCTCCAGGAGCCCCAGCAGGGGCAGCCAGGATGGGCCAGGAGCTCCAGGAGCCCCAGCAGGTGCAGCCAGGATGGGCCAGGAGCTCCAGGAGCCCCAGCAGATGCAGCCAGGATGGGCCAGGAGCTCCAGGAGCCCCAGCAGGGACAGCCAGGATGGGCCAGGAGCTCCAGGAGCCCCAGCAGGTGCAGCCAGGATGGGACAGGAGCTGGGGTTGTGTGAGGCTGAGCCCTGAGCCAGCACTCAGCACAGCTCTGTCCTGGAGCTCAGCAGAGCAGGAGCTCAGTGCATCCACCCTGAGCACATCAGGGCAGCCCTGCCAAGGCTGTGCTCTCACAAATGGAGCCCACGCTGGGCTGGCTGCTCCCTGTGCCAAGAGGCTGCTGATGGTGACCAGGGCAGTGCTCACAATCTGGTGCTGTCCTGATTTCACCAACCTCCTCCAGTGGTTTATTGATACCAGAGCAGCTGCAGCCCAGAGGAGAGGTCAGTCTTGCTGCTGGCACAGGGCAGCCACAAAAAAAGATTTGTTTGTGTCACAAGGAGCTGGGCTTCTCTGTGCTGCAGGTTTGGGTTACAGGCCAGCTTATAGAAATGCAGCAGAACCTATATCCTGTTCTTGAGGCAGAGCCACCAGCAGCAGCTCCTGGAGACCTCAGGGAGGGAGGGAGGGAGGGAGGGGGAGGGGGAGGGAGGAGGGGAAGGAGGAAGGAGGAAGGGGAGGAAGGAAGGAAGGAAGGAAGGAAGGAAGGAGGGGAAGGAAGGAAGGAAGGAAGGAAGGAAGGGAAGGAAGGTAGGAAGGAAGGAAGGAAGGAAGGAAGGAAGGAAGGAAGGAAGGAAGGAAGGAAGGAAGGAAGGAAGGAAGGAAGGAAGGAAGGAAGGAAGGAAGGAAGGAAGGAAGGAAGGAAGGAAGGAAGGAAGGAAGGAAGGAAGGAAGGAAGGAAGGAAGGAAGGAAGGAAGGAAGCCCCACTGGCACCATGTCCCCCACATGTCATGTCTGTTGTTATTTATCCTGCTTTAAGTGTCAGCACAGACACTGGTGTAGCACTTAATGTTCTGAACTTGGCCCACAAACTCTGCAGTGACATTAAGCAAATCTGCCTCTTATTGTTATTTATCTGTTTAATGAAGCAGCAGGGACAGCTCCATAATTGAGGTCAAGCTGTGTTGCACTCAAAGTAAAACTCATTGCAAACTCTCTCTGAAGTGTCATCATTTTCAAAAGAAAGCTCCTTCTGAGATTTTACAAGAAAACTTCTTATTTAGGTTAGTACTTTCAGTGGAAATTTCCCTGAAGGGGAAGACTTTATATCCCAGGATCAAACAAAATAAATCCTCTCAAGTTGTGAAAAATAATGACTAAAAGTGTCTATTAATGCTGAATAAAAATTGCTGGGTTTTTTACTAGCTGTCCTGCTAGCTCTGCAGAGGCAGAGCAGGGGTGGAGGCAGAGAAAGGAGCACGTGTGCTGTGGGCATGTGGAAGCAGAAAGGGTCACTGGCGTGGGCAGAGCTGTGCATGGGGACCCAAGGGAGCTGGGTGAGACCAAGCTGGGCATGGGGACACCAGGATCCTGCCAGTCCCACCAGGGAGGCCAGGGGCACCCTCGGGGAAGGTCAGGGGAGCACTGCAGCACACTGAGCACAGCAGGGCTGAGGCAGCTCCCACGCCAGGCTGGGGTGGATGTTGGGACCCCCACGGCTGTGGGAGGGCAGTGATGGGCATGAACTCAGATCTGGGGGTCTGGAAGTGGGTGATGGGCATGAACTGACATCTGGGGGTCTGGAAGAGAGTGATGGGCATGAACTCAGATCTGGGTGTGTGGAAGTGGCTGGGAGCCCATGGGCAGCAGTGGTGGCCACAGGACAGGCTCCCCTCACCCAGCCAGTGGCGAGTGTCCCATGCACCAGGGACTGATGGGGATGAACTCACAACATGGTGTCTGGAAGTGAGAGATGGGCATGAACTCACATCTGGTGTCCGGAGCTGGCCAGGAGCCCACAGGCAGTGGTGGTGGCTGTCCTCACCCAGCCAGTGGCAAGTGTCCCACACACTGGGGACTGATGGGGATGAACTCACAACACAGTGTCTGGAAGTGAGAGATGGGCATGAACTCAGATGTGGGTGTGTGGAAGTGAGTGATGGGCATGAAGTCACCACACAGTGTCTGGAAGTGAGTGATGGGCATGAACTGACATCTGGGTGTCTGGAAGGAAGAGATGGGCATGAACTGGGGGTCAGGAAATGCAGTGATGGGCATGAACTCACATCTGGGTGTCTGGAAGTGAGAGATGGGAATGAAGACACATCTGGGTGCCTGGAAGTGAGTGATGGGCATGAAGACACATCTGGGTGCCTGGAAGTGAGTGATGGGGATGAAGACACATCTGGTGCCATGGAAGTGGCCAGGAGCCCACGGGCACTGATGGTGGCCATGGGACACGCTCCCCTCACCCAGCAAGTGGCGAGTGTCCCACGCACTGGGGACTGATGGGGATGAACTCAGATCTGGGTGTCTGGAAGTGAGAGATGGGCATGAGCTCAGATCTGGGTGTCTGGAAGTGAGAGATGGGCATGAACTGGGGGTCAGGAAGTGAGAGATGGGCATGAGCTCAGGTCTGGGTGTCTGGAGCTGGCCAGGAGCCCACAGGCAGTGATGGTGGCTGTGTGTTGTGCTCTCCTCAGCCAGCCAGTGGCGAGTGTCCCATGCACCAGGGACTGATGGGCATGAACTCAGATCTGGGTGTCTGGAAGTGAGAGATGGGCATGAACTCAGATCTGGGTGTCTGGAAGTGAGAGATGGGCATGAACTGGGGGTCAGGAAGTGCAGAGATGGGCATGAGCTCAGGTCTGGGTGTCTGGAAGGAAGCCAGGGCAGCCCACAGGCAGTGACGGTGGGTCTGGGTGTCTGGGCTGCCCGGAGCCCAGCCAGTGGCTGTGTGTCCCCCTCGCCCACCCAGGGACTGAGGGCTGTCCCTGCCTGGGAGTGACAAGATGAATGGGCTCATTAGTGCAGCTTTCACTGCTCTGCCTGACACGCGCTCTCGTGCTTGTACACAAGTGCCGAGTCCCGGCTGCCGTGCCAGCGCTGATTCATGTGTCAATAAACAGCACAAGGGAAGCGCTTCTCCCTGCCAAAGCAAACAAACAGGATCGTCTTGGTCAGGGCTGCAGCACCCCTGTGAAACCAGTGGCAAGGGGCACTGTGCTTCCCTGCTCTGCCACTGAGCCCAGAGCCACGGGACAGCAGCCCTTGGCAGGTGTTAAAAACGAGAGCAGGCTCCTGGTGCTAAAGTGATTTCAGCATTTATTATAATAAAAGAAAGGCTCAAAGCAGAGCCCGGGCCGAGCAGGAGCATTCCCGTTGAGGATGGAGCAGTGTCAGCGCTGGGGCTGCTCAGCAGCGATGGCCTCAATGTTCCAGGAGAGCAGCACAACTTCCCTGGGTCAGATGTCCCTTTTATCCTGGTTTTTGTCCCTCTGGATTGGTTTCTTTTTGTATCCTCCATTTTCATGAAGGTTTTAAGGCCTTGACTTGCCATTACAGTTCTGTCCAGGCTGGCTCATGCTGTGCTTTACTGAGGTGGGTTATGTACACTGAGTACCTTATTTCTTATAACTCCCCTTTAACCCCTTTTACAGTGACCAAACTAACAGTACATGTTAAAAACAAGAGCAGGCTTCTGGTGCTAAAGTGATTTCAGCATTTATTATAATAAAAGAAAGGCCCAAAGGAGGACCCCAGGCCGAGCAGGAGCGTTCCTGTTGAGGATGCTCAGCAATGATGGCCCCGATGTTCCAGGGCAGCAGAACACCTTCCCTGGGTCAGAATCCCGTTTTTATCCTGGTTTTTGTCCCTCTGGATTGGTTTCTTTTTGTACCCTCCATTTGCATGAAGGTTTTAGGCCTTGATTGGCCATTACAGTTCTGTCCAGGCTGGCTTGGGGGGATAGCACACTTTGTACCTTATTTCCTATAGCAGCGCTTTTAACCCCTTTTACAATATAATAACCAAACTAACAGTACATGCTTAATGATCTATTCAACTATTTTACAACAGTTTCTAACCTGTTTTTAACAGCAGGGCCCAAAATGTCCCTGCTCCCAGAGGGACAGCACATTCCTCTGCCCCTCAGTGCCAGACACCTTGCAGCCAAAAGTGGAAAGGGATGGGGAGATGCATTGTTTGATGGTAGGTTTATCAATAAAAAGGAATTATTGGCCTGTATCCCTCCTGACACTTTAATAAAAGTCAAATGATAGTTTCGTCTTCTTTCCTTTTTCATTTATTTCTAATTCAGACCTGTGCTGGGATCAGATCAAGAATGCTTTTAACCTGCCCAGCAGGCCTGGTGGAGGCATGGCCAGGAGCAGGATGGGCAGAAGGAGGCTGCCTGGGCTCTCCAGCACTGTGGCACCCCCAGGACGGGCACTGGCACTGCTGGGAGCCCTGTCCCATGGCCCCTGGAGCTCCAGCCAGCCCTTTCAGCTGCTCAGAAAGTCTGAGAGCCACACATCGATGCCCATCAGCTGATAAAATGGCCAAGATTTGGGTCCTTGCACCTTGAACAAATCTGAGAGCGCAGGTGAGAAGCGCAGAGGTGCTGGGGCACTGACAGAGCTCTGCTCCCTTTAACACTCCACCACCCCAAAGCCTGGCCATGCAGACTCTTCCAGATCAAATTCCACGCTGATTTGGTGGAAACAGCTGGATTTGCCACAGCATAAAGGAAAGTGTTTTCCATTAACACATCTAACACCCCGTCAGAGCAGCTCTGGCTGCACTCAAGTGCTAATGAGATTTCACTGTGACACCACAGGAGGAGAGACAGTAATTGGGGCATTTTCTCTTCATGCCTAGAGTGGCTGAATTAATCACTGGAATTAATCCTTCTGCAGGAGGCAGAAGCTCTCTGGTGAGGGGAAGCAGGAGGAAATGAGCTGGGTTGGTGTGATTATCACCTGGCTGAGGACAGGTGCAAGCCTGGGTGATAACAGAGGTGCTGTGGGTGGCTCTGCTGGGGATGTGGGGCACTCTGAGCAACCTCAGCTTGTTCTTTACCTCATTGAAGGCTTTCCGTGTGCCATGCCTGATGTCCAGGGAGCACATCAGGTGTCCCAACACCACTCATGGGGGATTTCCCATCCTGACACTGCTGCTGGCACCCCATGGACGTGGGATTTCAGCATCTCTGCAGTCCTGGCCCCATGGAGCAGCTCTGGCTCCCTCAGGAGAGCTCAGTTCCTAAGGAGCTGCCCCATGGATGTGCTGGAAAGCCTTCCCAGAGGATTGCAGCAACAGAGGGAAATATTTCTCATCTTAGCAAATGAGAAAAGGGAAAAATAAGGTGAGTGAATGTTTTATTTAGTGGACAATTTAATTGCTGACATCTGTGATAAAAGCTGTTTTTTTCCCCAAACTGGAATTTGTTTCTATCTCAGGATGAAGCAGGGATGTGGGGGCAAATTCTTTGGAAAGTCCCTTTGAGTCTCATCCAAGGAGGATGGGGAATGAAATGTGGCACATGTTAAACATGTAAATGAGGTACTGATTTACTGATTTATCTGTTTCTCGCATGAGATCTTCCTTGGCTGCATCAAAATTACTGTATTATTTATAAGTCTTAAACATTTAAAATTAGATGTGTGGTTTTAAAACAAAACATCAAAACCTTAATGCAAACCACATTGTTTCAATAAGAAATTAGATTTAAAGAAAGCAAATTCAAAAGGTTTCTGTGCTGGATCAAACCTGCACCTCATGTGGTTCACATCCATGCTGGACCTACTCTGTAGGACTGGGTTCTCTTTGCAATGATTTGCAACAGTGAACTCAAAATAAACAGATCTGGTTTCATTCATGGAATATTTCCTTGTTATTGAAAAGCATCATTTTCTGCGCTGTCCCTTGACATTTCTTGGGGAAATCCTGGAGCTTTGTAGCTCACTGGAGGCACCAGGACACCCCAGTGGAGCCAGCAGCGTGCTGTGCAGGCAGCTGCTCTCCTGCCAAGGGCTTGGGAGCTGCTGCTTCACTCTCCACGGGCTGTGACAGTCCCTCCAAGGGTGCAGAGCCTCCCCCTTGTCCTTGCTGGGCTGCTTGAGAAAGGATTCAGAGGGATCTGCAGAGCACCATCACCCTCTGACTGGCCAGAAGTGAGGTGAATGTGGTGAGCACTGCCAGCAGCCCCTGCTGTTTGTCACTTGTGAGGTGTGGGCTTGGTGCTCTGCAGCCAGCAGAGCTGCACCTGCCGAGGAGATGGAAGGGCTGAAGCTGCTCTGGTCACTGATAATATTATTATTGTGGTTTTGTGATGTTATTAGTGTGAATTATGCCTCTGAGCATTGTGAAGCTTCTCCAGTTTCTGGCCATTCATCCAGCTGTGTGCTCTGGTCACTGATATTATGATTATTATGATTTTATGATTTTATTAGTGTGAATCATGCCTCTGAACATCGTGAAGCTTCTCCAGAGCTGCACCTGCTGAGGAGATGGAAGGGCTGAAGGTGTTCTGGTCACTGATATTATGATTATTATGATTTTATTATTTTATTAGTGTGAATCATGCCTCTGAGCACCGCGAAGCTTCTCCAGCTTCTGGCCGTTCATGCAGCTGTGTGCTCTGCAAGCAGGGCAGAACACTGATGCTCTCACTCCCTTCAGGGGTCATTGCCCTGGCATGGCACCCCATAAACGTGTCATCAGTGAAACACAAACCACATGACAGTGAAGTCAACCCCAAGCACCAACTTGTTTGCGCTTCCTCTGTAATTGCATTTGCAGTGAGGATTGCATGGAGGAGGGAGGGCTCTGGGGCTCCACACACGGGACAAGGCTCACTGGGCAGGGGGATGTGCTGAGGGCCATGTTGTACCTGCTCTGTCACTTGACAGGGCTGACATTCCCAAAATGTGCAGCTTTCTCCCCACGAGGCTGGGAAGGACTGTTGGGAAGGATGAAAGTTTGACAAGAAAGTCTCACAGATGTGTGCGCTTAGCAGAAAGATTTTTAAATGTAGAGTCTGATGAAGGAATAGAGATGGGAGCAAGTTTTGATATTGAAGAAAAGAATTGCTGAGCCAGTCTTACTGGATAACCAAGGAGGCAAACTGGATGTTAGTTAGAAGGGGTTTTTATGGCTTAGAGCAAAGGATAAACCCACCCCAAACAAGAAGATGTTTTTACCAAGCAGAAAGAGAGCACAGGCAAACAAGGCAGCAAAGTTGCAAGTAGAAAAAAGGTCTCAGAATTTTCCACTGCAAGAAAACTGAAAACCAACTTCTAGCTTAAACTGTAATGTACTAACTTTGAGTGACTGGAGAACAGTAACATGAATATGGTAATTAGAGTAGTTATGGTAGGCTATAGATAAAAAGTTAAGGTGTAGATTGGTTCTGCTGTATTAAGATGCTCAGTAAAGAAAAGTATAGAATGCATTGTAACCAAAAGAAAAGTATAGAATGCATTGTAACCAAAAGAAAAGTATAGAATTGGATCTAAGCTCAGGGTTTCCAGGCCTGCCTGCAGCTGGAGCTGACAGCTGTGGGCACAACTCTGTCACCCACAACCCTGGACTGCTGTAACCTCTTGGATACAATAAACTGCATTTTGGAGAGCAGCCTGGAGTCCCACATCCCTCATTTTGGCTCTTACAAAGGACCAACACCCTCTGAGCAGAACAGACCCCCTGCCCAAAGCCAGGCCTGGGGCTGGCAGAGGCAGAGCCTGGCATGGAGCTGGGCTGTGAGCAGAAACCAGGGGCTGTGGGGCTGTCCCACTGCTGGGGTGGAGTTGTGTTCACAGGGGTCTCAGGACGAGGGAAGAGATGAGAATCTTGACTCCATGTTTCTGAAGGCTGATTTATTATTTTAGGATATATATTATATTAAAAGAAAATTATATATTAAAACTATACTAAATAATAAGAAGAAAGGATTTAATCAGAAAGCTTGAAAGGAAAAGAAGGGAATGATGATAAAATCTTGTGACTGACCAGAGAGTCCAAGCCAGCTGGACCTTGATTGGCCATTAATTAAAAACAACCATATGAGACCAATCACAGATGCACCTGTTGCATTCTACAGCAGCAGATAACCATTGTTTACATTTTGTTCCTGAGGCTTCTCAGCTTCTCAGGAGAAAAGATCCTAGCAAAAGGATTTTTCATAAAATATGTCCATGACACTGGGGTGCCAACAACGAGACAAAAACCACCCCAAACCATGGAGCAGGGCAGGAGGCAAGCTGTGGCTCTCTGTGCCACCAGCTGCCATCAGATCCCAGATGTCACTGCCTATTGTCATCCTGGGCTCCTTTGTCAGCCTCTGCCCAGGGCTCCTGATGGGCTTTTTTCATTTGTGGTGTTTGTCACAATGAGTCGGCACTACCCTCTGCAGCTCACCCCTCCATCCTGCCCAGCGCTGGGGAAGCTGGAATCTTACTGGAGGACAGGAAGCATTTGCTAACACCACATTTAATGCACATTTTTCTAAGAGCTATGGAGGAGCTTAAGGGGGAAAGCATGAACTGCAGGAATTGCTCATTTGGTTTCCTGTGGTTTCATAATTTTGTTGCTTACCAGTTTTGCATTTCAAAAAGCTTGTGGTTTCCCTACAGCCCTCGCTGAGGGGAGGACACAGTAGCATTCTGAGCTGACATGAGATCACAAATAAAAATAATATGATGGCAACTGGCTTTCTGAGCTGTGTGAGAAAGAAACACAGCTCCTCTCTGGCTGTGTGTGGCCAGGTGAGGCAGCAAAGCAGAACCCCCAGCAGAACCTGGACTCTGGGGGGATGCTGTGGGTGTTTCCATCCAGGGGCATGCAGCCCATCACTGCTGGCAGGGCACACACAGCAGCAATGGGGCACAGGGTGCCTGTCCCTCCCCTCTTTGGGCAGGTTTCTGTCTCACTGGGGCCAGTGCAGAAGCCCCAGTGGATAATGGAAATAGGCAAGTTGTCACCGATATGCAAATTGAGACTCCCCAGAAAATAAATATAGTAAGAAATCTCATTATAGATGCATTAATAAGTGCGTATACACAGTACATGTACCAAATCCTTTATCTTAATCAATAAATACATACATCACATTTTCCTTAACTGTTGTAAGCTTGAATGGGTTTTGAGTGGGTGTGGGTGCTGCTCACCCCTGGTCTGGCCCATTCCCATGGCTTGGAAGTTGACCTCTGCTATGACCCAGGGAGAAATTATCCTGTTCCAGCTGATGGACAGTCCAGGGATAACAGCAGGGTGAGCCCTGCTGCCTGGACTGGCCTTGGCTCAGGTCTGGAGCTGAGCCCCAGCCCCAGGCCTCGTGTTGGCCCACATGGAAACGCGTCCCCAAGTGCCTCTGGAATGATCCACAGATCACAGGGACTGCACACGGCGATGGCTGTGAACATCCTCCTCTGCAGACTGCCCAGGAGTCAGCTTGTGTTTACTGAAAGTAAACTTTCAGAGGTAAAGAGAAGCCTATTGGTGAGAAAAATAGTTTTGTGAGCTCAGAATTTATAGCCTGCCTCCATAAAGCTGTCCAGAATCTGTGGATCTTTCCTTTAGATACTCATGTTAAAATAATTTTCATTCTGTTAAATGAAAAGTGCTTTAAGTTTGGCAGGGTTGTGCTGCTCATGCTCTCACCACTTCATAAATAATACTTTATAATAACAGCTCAGAATAAAACAAAAAAAAAGGAAGGGATGGGGGGCAAGGTCTGTGCAGAGCTCTCCTTGTCGGCTGTAAATACCTCTCGTCATGATGTCAGCTCTGACAGAGGATCTGCCCAAATCACTTCCACATGTGGAGCCAGGGGCTGGCCTTTACCTGGACTTTCCACTCCGTGAGTAATGTGGCTCACAGGCCTGGCAGCATTCACAGCACTCGGGGCTGCAGGCTCCTCTCTGCTTTCCTGTGAACCAGTTGCTAATATTGGACAGTGCAATTTCATCAAATTCTATTTCCCCCGAAACTTTTTCATCCACTACATAAAAATCACTTCACACTTTCCTGAATGTCTCCCATACGATTTAATTCAAAACACTCAGCCACAGGAGCAGGAGAAGGATGAGCACTCCTCATCCAGACAGAAACCAGAGCCCTGTCAGACTGCAGTGAGACAGCCTGGATGCTGGGAAGGCACTGAAGTGAGTGTCAAGAAACAAACTTCTTGCAGCACAAGATATATCCAACTGTTTGAGGCTTGCTGCAGCATTGCAAAATGGGCTCTGTGGCCTGAGACACCCTCCTGGTGCCATGCAGGGTGCCAGCAGGGCTAGGGGGCAAGCAGAGAGGGCTGGGGTGCCCAGTCCTGCCCAATTCACCTGGCAAGAGAAGCAGTTTTGGAGAGGAGGGGGGGGATGCTCAGGGCAAACTGATGCTCCTCTGTCCCCCAGGGATGAAACTGGAAGGAGAGGCATTTTGGAGCCTCTGCTGGGATGAACCCCCACAGCCATCCCCCCATCTGTGCTCCCACTGGTCATCCCAGGAACCATACAAAAAAATAACATAAAATAAAATAAAAAATAAAAATAAAATCAAAATAAAATAATTCCAGGACCCATAAAATAATACTTTTAATGACCCTTAAAAATTGTTTACCAGCCCTTGAAGGGGCTGAATTAATGGGATCTGCTCAGCCATGGCCTGGGTGTGCCAGAACCTGGGGAGAGATGTGTCTCTGGCCCTGCAGAGCAGCCTGGGCATGGAGCACGACCCCTGCTCAAGGAGCTTTTCCTCTCCTCATGGCTCTGCACCCACGGTTCCAATCACCCCACTCTGGGAAGTGCTTTGGGGATGCAGCTCGAAGGAAAAGCTCGGTAAATCCGAGCCCAGCTGAGTCCCTCCAGCAGGAGGACACGGCCACATGCGGCAGCTGTTGGTCACATCCCTTTGTCTGTCTGTCCAGACTCAGCTCAGGGAGCACAGCAGGCACAAGTGAGGGGTTTTTTGGCCAAAAACCTTGAGAGCTGTGCCTATGATAACCCCTGGCCAACATCGCTGCAGAGAAGTGCTTCTAGAAACACTTTTTGTGTTTGTCTGTGTTAAAAATAGGTTAGAAACTGTCGTAAAATAGTTGATAACTGTTAAGCATGTACTATTAGTTTGGTTATGGTAAAAGGGGTTAAAAGGGTAATTATAAGAAATAAGGTACTCCACATACCATAATGTCTCTATAGGACATGAAATAACACAACACAGACACACAGCTCTTTCAAGGTAAAAGAGAGTTTTAAAATTTCTGACTGCAACAAGTATGGATTTCCAAAAGTGACAGTGGATTGCAGGGTGAGAGTGCCACATCTCCAGTGACACTGGACAAACCAACAGCCCATCAAATTTCTCCTCCTCCATAAAATAATGCAAAACAATAAGTTATTTACAGAAAGTGTGTGGGAAAGTTTGTTACAAGAAAGTAAACATCAGAAGGCTTAGAAGAACTTAAAAAATCAGGACAACACCATAACACACCTCAGTAAAGTGCACCACGAGTCGGTCTGGACACAGCTGTAATGGGCCAATCAAGGCCTAAAACCTTCATGCAAAAGAAGAATCCAAGAAAAAAAAAAACAATCCAAAGGGACAAAAAGCAGGATAAAAAGGGTATTCTGACCCAGGGAAGGTGTTCTGCTCCCCTGGAACATCGGGGCCATCACTGCTGAGCATCCTCAACAGGAACGCTCCTGCTCAGCCTGGGGCCCTGCTTTAAGGCCTTTCTTTTATTATAATAAATGCTGAAATCACTTTAGCACCAGAAGTTTGGCCCTGTTTTTAACATGTACTGTTAGTTTGGTCACTGTAAAAGGGGTTAAAAGGGGAGTTATAAGAAATAAGGTACTCAGTGTACCATAACCCACCTCAGTAAAGTACACAGCATGAGCCAACCTGGACAGAGCTGTAATGGCCAATCAAGTGCCTAAAACCTTCATGCAAATGAAGGATCACAACAGAAACCAATCCAAAGGGACAAAAAACAGGACAAAAAGGGGCATCTGACCCAGGGAAGGCCATCGGGGTCATCGCTGCTGAGCAGCCCAGACCAGCGCTGCTCCATCCTTGACGGAACACTCCTGCTCAGGCCCTCTTGCCTTAGGCCTTTATTTAATTATAATGAATGCTGAAATCACTTTAGTACTGGGAGTCTGGTCCTGTTTTTAACAGTCTGGAAGCACCACGAGCTCTGAGCCCATGGGGAGCTGCTGTTCCTGAGCCCCCCTGAGGCACTGAGGGTGCTCCAGGCAGTGCCACTCCTGGGGGAGTTTCCTAAATGGGGACAAGGACACCGCAGGCTGGTGGAAGGCTGCAGGCTCCCTCACCCAGCCCTGGCCCCAGCTTTTGTGTTAGTGGGAGGGAAATCTCTGAGGATTTGGCTCGAAGCAGACAATGATGCCATGAGCAGAGTTTTTCTCAGTGCCAATGAGTCTAACCTAATAAAAGGGGGAAATTTCCACTGACCGCAGGGGAGCGGGATGGTTGAGACGGAAAAAAGAGGTGGAAAATTATTTATGACAGTGTAATTGCATTTGAGACAACTTGTATCCAGCCAAGATTCCACAAGAAATTTAGGAAAGAACAACTTTAGGTCAATCTGATTTTTTTTTGTCCTGTGTGTAGGGGGCTGGAAACTTCCCTTTTGAAAATTGGACTCTGCAACCGTATAAGAACTCATAATCAAAATTAATGTGGAAAATAAATTGCTGGCTGGCATCCCTGCCAGTGAGGGACACTCTCTGCAACTCTGCTGCCCTGGGACAGCAGCACGTCCCAGCGTGCCCAGCCCTGCCAAGCTGGCAACTTCCCCTGCTTCCCTTAAAATCGGGTTTTATTGTGCCCAGGGCTGCAGGGAGGAACAAAAGGATGCCAGAGCTGTGGGCAGGGTGGCAGTGGTGAGGCAAGGAGGGCCCTGCTCACACCCTGCTCACACCCTGGCTGAAGGCAGCACTCCACTCTCTGCTCCTGGCCATGCCTCATCCTCAGGGGCCCCCAGTCCCTCTCTGGGGGCACTTCTGGAGCAGTGGGGTTTCAAGCCCAGCAGACACTGAGTCACTCTCTCTGTGGCCTCCTGGAGCTCCCTGGACAGCACAAGGGCTCAAACCTTGAGTAAATGATGAGTATGGGCTGCTCTGTAGCTCCGGGGCATCACACTTCCAAGCTTTTCTCTGCCACCAAGGTAACCAGAAAACTTCATTTTTTAGTACAGGTGAGTCTTAATGAAATGCAAGAGCCTCTGGAGTCCAGAAGTTGGAGATTTCAGAAATCCCACCAGTTCAGGGGCCCCCAGTCCCTCTCTGGGGGCACTTTTGGAGCAGTGGGGTTTCAAGCCCAGCAGACACTGAGTCACTCTCTCTGCGGCCTCCTGGAGCTCCTGGCACCATCAGCTGCTCCCTGGCCAGCACAAGGGCTCAGAGTTTGAGTAAATGATGAGTATGGGCTGCTCTGTGGCTCCTGGGCATCACATTTCCAAGCTTTTCTCTGCCACCAAGGTAACCAGAAAACTTTGTTTTTTCAAATACAGGTGAGACTTAAGGAACTGCAAGAGCCTCTGGAGTCCAGAAGTTGGAGATTTCAGAAATCCCACCAGTTCCTGAAAAAAAAAAAAAGAAAAAAATAACAGCATCATTTTTTACAGCCAGAGCTGTTTGCTCTCTTCAGCAGAAACCTGGGCTCAGAGGAGTCCTCTGTGCCAGCAGGGCACTGAGAGGGCTCCAGAGCTGAGTTGCCTCTGCACAGAGGGATTCCTAAGTTTTAACCTGGCTTTGTTAGGGAATGTGCTGCTAATTCCAGTGGTAATTTTATTATGTGTCATTTCCCTCCATTATTTGGTTCAAAAGATGAAGACTAAACGTAGATTTTTAAATTATCCAGATTTCAGATCTTGCCTCTGGGAAAGCTTCAATCTCATCTTTTGTTTTCATTTCTGGATTTTTGCAGGTCTGCAAATGTGTTTGTTTTAATAATGCAGCTGCAGGACAGATTAAAAAAATCAAGCATTGCTGGCATTTAATATCTCTAATCCAGCAGTAAGACAAGTCTGCCGATGGTTTACTTAATGTTCAACAGCCTTTTCTGATTAAGCAAAAGGTTTGAAGTGATTATAGTTTATTTACAACAAAAGTGGACTTAAATGAGAGTTAATTCCTCCCCCTCCTCCCTCATTGGGCCGGGTGCCAGCCACCATGTGTCTGCTTCACTCCCTCCTCAAGAGCATCCACAGAAGCCACGGCAGATGTTCCCATCAGGCTCTCCAAGAAGAGAGGTTCCAAGAAAAGGTTCTCCTGCAGGAATGGAGGTGCCCCTGGGGCCCCAGCTCAGCCTGGCTCTGTCTCAGGTGGGAGCTTTGCTGGTTTTCCTGTGGAAGGTCCAGCAATTCTTCAGCTGACATTGCATGAAAAAAAAATTTAATTTCAAGCACCAGCAAGTTTTATTTTCCTTATTGTTAATCAAATAAGCTTGAAAAGCGAGAGTGGGATGAGCAGTGGGGGCAGCCCCTGGAGGTGGAATGTTGCGTCCCACCATGGCCCCTGTAACCCGTGAGAGATAGCAAGGGGGAAAAAAGAAAGAGCAGGTGAGTGCTGGAACAGAGGAGGCAAAATTCACTCCCAAGAGATGCAAAAGCTAAGGGGATTAAAAAAATATTAAGTGGTTTTTGGTTTGTTTTCTGGGCAAATTATTTCCAAGAGAAACTCTGCGAATGGGTTTGTTTGTTTTCAGTAGACATCAACATTTGCCATTGTATAAAAAAGCTGGAGGGGCAGCACCAAGGGCTCTTCCCAACGACTCACCTGCCAGGTCCTGGCTCCACCTGCAACACCTGCCACAGGTGCAAGGCACAGCTGGGGGCTGTGACAAGGGCATTATTTCATTATTTGGATACTGATAGCACTTGCTGGGCACAGAGTGCAGGTACCTGCTGATGGCAGGGCTGGTCCTCGCTGGAACAGACCCCTTCCAGCCAGGAATCCCTTCCAAAAGCATCTCCTCCCTGGTGGGTGGGAGCATTTTCATGTTGGGTCTCAGGTCTTCTGTGCTTGAAATGGCTCCCAAGGTATCAGAAAGTCTCTTTTTTCCCAGCTCCGCAACCAAAGAAGTCAAGATTTGTCGGTTCTGCTTTTCAAGGTTGTTTAATTTTCCTTATCTATGACATTCCTTCTCTGACCTGCTGAGGTCTGTCTGGCAGGTCAGTTTGTGGCACAGTCCCTGCCCTTGGGGTGGTGTTGGCTTTTTATACTAAGAACTACCTGTACTTTATTTACAGTAATTTTCCAATATCTATCACCTCTGTTAGACAGTCTGTCTCTACTCTAAACCAATCCAAAAGTATCACCATCACAGCAGAAGATGGAGGACAAGAAAAAGAAGAAGAAGGACATGCCCAGATTCCTCCATCTTTCCTCTTGAACCCCCATTCTAAATCCCCAAAATTCTACTTTTTCACCCTGTGACAAATTCACTATCATTCTATTCAAACTCCTGTGGCTTGTAACTCCTCACACAAAGTTGGTAATTGTTTCCATGGGTTACAATCGAAGGCACAGGTGGTTTTGACTCTGTGCCAAGGTCTCTGAGCCCCCTGGCAGGGTCTGGAGTCAACCAGGGCAGCCAGAGGAATGTCCTGGGTTCTGACATTTGGGAACCTGGAAAGTCTCAGACCTGCCTCGAGCACCTGCAGAGAGTGAGGGATGAGGTGACAGAAGCTTTCAGATGCCCCAGGGCCAAGAGTCTCTGTCTGAAGCCCCTGTAGAACACTCTGTGCATGGAGATCCCATTTGTCACTTTGGTGCCATCCTTACTCTGTCAATTGGAAGCAATTTTCCTATAAAAATGTAAAAGTGCTTCCCCAAACAGCCATCCAGGCTCGGCGCCGGGGTCAGCAGGGCGTTGCCTGGGGGGGATTTGGCATTTCCCAGCAGCTCAGGGGACACAAAGAAGCCCCAGGGCCAGCACCAGGCACTGGCCCTGTCCCTACCTACCCCATCAATGGAGGGCCTGGCTCTCACCGGCAGGGAGTGCGAGGAAGAAAGACACAAAGGCTTCGGGGAGTGAATAAACTCAATTAGATCGCTGTAATTGCAACAAGAATTAGTGTGGGGGTCGGGCACATGTGCAGGCACAGAGCAGTAATTAAAAGTGCCATGTTTGCCATGCTGGGGAGGAGGCCTGCTGGGTCCCAGCAGTGCCCTTTGAAAAGCTCCATGATGGAGCTTCGAGCCTGGATAAATACAAATGTCAGTGCCTCGCAGCCTGTGGGGGGACTCTCAATCCACAGCTCAGTGGGAGAATCCCCTGCTTTACATTCCCATCACTTGGGCTAATTTCAGAGTCAGGCTTTGATGTGCTTTGGGGAGCCCTGTGTGCTACACACTTTCCCAGCGAGGCATCCTCTCCCTTTCTCAAATGCTTTATTAATTTTCTCCTGTGGTTTTTTTCATCCTCCCTTTCTCTTGGGCCTGCCTGCGAGTTCTCTTTTGTGCTCACCCAGCAGGGTCCACAGCGGAGAATTTATATCATTCTGAAATATATATAAAGGAGGGATAAAAGAGGAGATGGGGAAACCTGCAGAGACCAGAGCAACAATCTGTCCTGGGAGCAAGGGTCCCCTTCCTGTGGCTCCATGTGGCCCCAGCACTGATGGCACCAATTTCCCAGCTGCATCTGGAGCTGTGCCTCCTCACCTCTGCCGTCAGCAAGGGGACAAGGACAACTGAAGGCCAAAAAGCAGCAAAGGTGGCAGTGGGCTGATGATGCAAGGGAGAGATGGAGAACTGCTCAGGGTCCCTCTGAGCCACCTGCCCACAGCCCCTGAGAAGGGCAGCGGGGCCACCAGCGTGGGCACAGCACTTGCCAGGCACTGTGACACGCAGGTGGTGGCACTGCCGCGGCACAGGGCACTGCCAGCAGCATCCTCACAGCCCTCAGTCCCCTCCCCAGGACACTGTTTGTGCCCAGCACAGGGCCCTGCCCACGCTGCTGTGGAATCTGGACGTTCCCCTGCCCCTGCACATCCCAGGTGCTCACCAGGAGCAGCCAGCACCCACTGGGGGCTGCAGCTGGGGGTTGGGAGCATTGCAGCAGGGGGGTGTCTTGTGTTGGATTTCAGGGTTTACCCCAGAACCTCAGGTCCCTGCCCTGATAATTCCCTCCCAGGTGTGTCAGTCACCTCTCCTTTCCCCTCCCAGCACTGTCTGTCACTCCTGGCATTCCAGAAGGCATCGAGTGATTGGCAGATTCACAGGATGCCCTCTACCCCTGGGGGGCATTGGGCCATCCAGGTGTCCTTTGTCCCTTTGTCCCTCCCCTCCTGTCCCTGGTTGGTGGCTCCCTGCCCCTTCCCTGCCCCTCTCCCCGGGGTTAAAGGAGCAGCAGCCACGGGCTCAGGGAGTTCTGCTGGAGCTGCTGCTGCATTCAGAGGCTGTGGGCCAGAATAAAGCTCTGGATCCAAACCCTCCATCAGAACCGACTCCTTTCCTTCACCAGCGCCTTAAAGCTTCTCTGCCAGAGGGAAACCTGAGGAGCAGCCCCTGTTATGGGGGGAAGCTCCATCCCAGCCCCACCAGAGCTCCTGCAGGCCTGGACTTGTCTCCATGGGCCCAGCTGCAGCACCCAGCCAGGCAAAAGTGTCTGTGGGGTGAAACACCACACACCCACAGCCAAAAGTGTCTGTGGGGTGAAACACCACACACCCAGCCGGCCAAAAGTGTCTGTGGGGTGAAACACCACACACCCAGCTGGCCAAAACTGTCTATGGGGTGAAACACCACACAGTTGCCACTATTTGGTTCAGCAGCAAGGGCCAGACAAGCTCAGACATGTCCCGTCAGCAATATTGGTACTAATTCCAGTATAGGGAATAATTCCAATAGAGGGGTGCAGACTCCTCTTCCTATCCCTCCATGAAGCTCCTCTGCCCCATGGCCCTGCCCTGGGTGACAGTGACACCCGCCTGGCCCACGCTGCCCAGCTCTCTGAGGCATCCAGCTCCCTTCCTGTTTTGTATTATCAACTGGATTTGGCATGGAGGGGATCCTCTCCCCACATCCCGTTGGCACAAAAAAGGCTCAAAAACCAGCAAAACCATTGTTTGTGCTCGAAGGGTGGGGACCAGGGTGAGGAGAACAGCATGTTTAGAGCCCAGAGCTAGGAACCATAAGAGCATCTGGAACAGTTCGTGGGACAGAGGCGTTACAATTAAATCAAAATGGGCGATTACAGAACCATTCCCCGGCTCTGACACACACAAGGGCAGCTTCAGCACATGCCTCAGCACGCAGTTAGAGGGGATTCCTCTCCTACAGGCCCAGAATAAATGGAGTTTTCATCAGGAGAGGCTGAGGTTGGTGCGACTTCCATGCATGGAGCAGAGGACCACGGCTGCCCTTTGCCAGAGGCATCTCCCACTGGAGGCAATGAGTGACTCCAGTGAAAGCAGCCACATTCCTGGGACCAGAGAGGCCCTGGAGGAGCCAGAGCATGACAGTGGCTCCCACTGGCCACAGCCACTGCTCCCCACACACATTGGGGAGACTCTGGCACCTGCCAAGCCCCCCAGCCCCTTCCAGGGCACAGGATGTTCAACCTTGGCTGCCAGTCTGCAGCTGGAATGGAGATTCTGAGCCAGCTTTCTCTTTTAACAAGTCCCCAAGGAGCATTTTTGCCCTGTCCCTGCAGTTCCTGATGTTTGCAGGGATCTGGCAGGGCTGGACAGCGCAGCATTTGCAGATATACAAGTCCTGCAGAAAAAAATCCTACTGTTCAAGGACCTCAGCCCCAGCCCCTGCAATGTGCTGTTTTCATTAAAGCAGTGAAATCGGATTTCAAACAAGCCAGGCTTGGACAGTGGCCCTTGATTTGGGCCTGAGGAACAAGATCCAGAAGCAAAACAAAGGCAGTTTCCACAATGGTTGAAGGGAAAGGGAACCGGTCCAATTGCAAAACTTGGATCCTGGCATGGAGGGAGTCTTTGTGTGCGAGACCTGTGGCAATGGATGGCAGTGACTTTGGGAAATTCAATACTCCCCTAGCTCATAAACAGAAAACAAGGAAAATAAACTTGGGCAGAATGGGAGGAAGCAGAGAGCCAAACCGTGGGTTTCTGCTGGGCTGGAAAAGAGCCTGGCTGGCCCTGCATGAGGGTCCTGGGCTCGATGGACACTGAGGCTGTGCCAGGGCCACTGGGCTGGGCAGCTGGGGGAGGCAGCAGCCACCCCTCTGCCATGGGCATGGGTGAGGAGAGGCCACAGGGACTCAGGGCAGGAACAGGGGTGGTGACAGTGCCAGTGCCACCACAGCTCACCCCAGGCACAGTGCAGGGGACAGCAGAGATTGCCTTGTGCCTTTCCTTCTGAAAGCTGGAAACACTGTCCTTGGCCACAGAGGAGACAGGGGAGGGAGGACCACAAGAAAAGGAGAAGGAGAAGGAGAAGGAGAAGGAGAAGGAGAAGGAGAAGGAGAAGGAGAAGGAGAAGGAGAAGAGAAGGAGAAGGAGGGAGAAGGAGAAGGAGAAGGAGAAGGAGAAAAAGGAGAAGGAAGGAAAAAGGGAGAAGGAAAGGAGAAGGAAGGGAAGGGGGAAGGGAAGGGAAGGGAAGGGAAGGGAAGGAAGGGAGGGAAGGGGAAGGGAAGGGAAGGGAGGGAAGGAAGGGAAGGGAAGGAAGGGAAGGGAAGGGGGAAGGGAAGGGAAGGAAGGAAGGAAGGGAAGGGAAGGGAAGGGGGAAGGGAAGAAGGGAAGGGAAGGAAGGGAAGGAAGGGGAAGGAAGGAAGGAAGGGGAAGGAAGGAAGGAAGGGAAGGGAAGGGAAAAGAAAAGAAGAAAAAAAAAGAAAAAAGAAAAAAGAAAAGAAAAGAAAAAAAGAAAAGAAAAGAAAAGAAAAGAAAAGAAAAGAAAAGAAAAGAAAAGAAAAGAAAAGAAAAGAAAAGAAAAGAAAAGAAAAGAAAAGAAAAGAAAAGAAAAGAAAAGAAAAGAAAAGAAAAGAGAAAAGTTTCTCTGGCAGCCTCCTCCCAGCACACGCTGGTGCCTAGTGGTGCCACTGGATCCCTCCTGCAAACCCTCTGCTTGTGCAACCTCCTGGGGCTGCTCCTGGTCTTGGCAGTGCCACCTCCTCCTGCCTCCTGGCAGTGCCACCTCCTCCTGGGACCTGTGCAGGAGCCTGGTGGGGAAGCAGAGCCCTTAAAGCACCGTCCATCACTGCTGAGAGGCAGAGGGGCAGCCCCACAGCAGGCATGGCTGTGATGGCTGAGGGTGCAATGAGAGCAGGGGAGGGCTGGGATGAGGGCAGCACTTAAAGGTTCAGTGGAAGAAATTGCTTTTGTAAAAAGCTTTTGGGAAGCAGAGCTGATGACTCCACATGGCCTCAAATCCGCTGCCAAATGATGCCAGTTCTTGTTCAAAAACCCAAGAGCTAACTCTTGGCCACAGGCAACAGGAACCAGTATTTAGAGCAATTAATGGGCCACAGAAGATCAGTGGAGATATGAAATCTGTGGATTCACTGAATTCCCTCAGTACCACAGCTCCACATTTGCAATTACTGATTCATGGAGCTCAGCATCCAGCCTTGCCACCAAGCACTGCCTGGAACCCTTCTGCAGCCCCAGAGCCAAGCTGGCTGCCCTCACCAGCCTTAGGTGCACCCCAGGAGGACAGCAAGACACAAAACGTTCACCAAAATCTGGTATGGGGAGACCTGAGTGTCCCAAGTCACCCAGCCAGCTCCACAGGAGCAGAGAGTGTGTGTGTGAGTGTAGGAAAACCTATGGAATTTCCATGATAAATTGTCTTTCTTTTGGCTCAGGAAGAGCAGCAGCATCATCCCCCTCAATTTGGGCAATTATCCGTGGTTATTTCAAGTTTTAAACCCCCGGCTCATAACAGAAAAGCAGCCAAGAGTGGAGCAGGATGGCTGAGCTGTGTGTGCTGGGGCACAGCCCCAGAGCAGGGGAGCAGGGCTGGGCAGTGCCAGCAGCACTGCCCTGAGCCCCACCCGGCCCTTGCTGTGCCTGCAGCACCAGGGCCAAGGGCCAGGACCTGCCCAGCCCGGGCTCTGACTGTCCCTGCCTTGAAAAAGGCTTTGCCTGCACAAACAAGCACAAACCAGACTAAAGAAATCCAAGCCAGCCACCTACTGCTGCTCCTTGGAAATTCAGAGCAGTGACCTTCCTTTCTGACACAGAATCACATGAGAAATGCTAGAGATAAAATACAGTGGATATTTTGCTGGAGAAAAAAAAAAAAATCATAAATCAGCATGAGAAGCACATTTGAATTTTAGAGGAATATGTCAGATACACTGTCCAGCCATTAAATTTCACAGGTTCGGTTTAAGAACTTCAGGAGATTGCTGGCATTGCCTGAAAGGGAGAAGAAAATTATAAACACGTGCTGGGGGCTCTGAGTGAGACACAAATATCCAAGGGTAATCCTTATTGCTATCCAAGATATTACCAAATAGGCACAATAAGGAATTCCATTCACCTGCCTGGAGAATGGCTGACCATAACCCCTAATACCAGCAGGATTACAGACATTTTGAAGAAATGGGAATGGATCAGGTGTTTGCTCTGGCCCTTCCCAGCCCCTTCCCAGCTGATCTCCTGTGTGCCACTAGTGTGCAGTGTTGCAGAGCCCATGCACCGAGCTCGGTGCCCTCCTGTGCCCTGGCAAGAGCCCAGGGTGCTGCTGGGCTGGCTGCCCACCCCAGGGCGTGCAGACACGGGGGGCAGCACAGCCCATCCCAACAGGGACCATCCCTTGGTGTGGTGGCTCTGGGAAGGCACAGGGGACAGATTGTCTGCAAAAATCTCCTCCCTCAGGATTGTCTGAAAAAATTGAACAGATTGTCTGAAAAAATTCAGACATTCACATTGTCCGAAAAAAATCCCTTCACCCAGGATTTCTCTCCTGGGAAGCTGAAAATCCTCAGAAAAAGGAAAACAATCCTTATCTCATTTGCTTCTCCTGTGTTGTGCTCATGTGGAATGTTTTTGGAGATTGTTTACCCACAGGTGATTGTTTCATTGGATTCTGGCGTGAGTTATTTTGACAATAACTAATTCTGTAACAGAATTAGCTTGACTCGCTCAGCTTTGGTCTCTGTCAGTGTCTGAGCTCTCAGGGGTGAAAGGAGGGCTCTGAGCTCCTCAGCACCTGCTGAGCTGAACCAGAGTCATCCTCAGGAGGAAGGCAAATGTGGCATTCACATTCTCTGAAAAATCCCTTCACCCAGGATTTCTCTCCTGGGAAGCTGAAAATCCTCAGAAAAAGGAAAACAATTCTTATCTCATTTGCTTCTCCTGTGTTGTGCTCACATGTGGAATGTGTTTGGAGATTGTTTACCCACAGGTGATTGTTCCATTGCATTCTGCTGTGAGTTGTTTTCACTCTTTGGCCAATCAGGGCCAAGCTGTGTCAGACTCTGGAAAGAGTCACGAGTTTTTTATTATTATCTTTTTAACATTCTATAAGTATCCTTTCTCTGTTCTTTAGTATAGTTAGTATAGTATTCTTTAATATAACATAGTATCATAAAATGATAAATTAGCCTTCTGAGAACATGGAGTCAAATTCATCATTCCTTCCTCCACCTGGGCACCCTGCCAATACAATAATGCTGCATGCCAGGGGATGCAGAGAAAGTGAGGAGACGGAATCTCAGTGCTTTTGGATATCTCTAGGCACAAACTGGGCCTTTGAGAGGGCAGAGGGAGGTAAGAACCAGGGAGGATGAGGCCATGCTTGCTCCTGGGACATGCTGTCCTTCAGGCATTGTCACAGCACCCTCCTGCCCAGCGTCAGGTGGTGCTGAACACCCATGTGGAGCACCAGGATGGTGTAGCAGGGCAGTACCAGGACACAGGAACATGGACCAGCAGAGCTCCAGGGTGCAGGATGATGTACCCAGTGAGTACCAGGATGATGTACCCAGTGAGTACTTCCATGCAGGATGATGTACACAGGGAGTACCAGGATGCAGGAGGATGTACTCAATGAGTACCAGGGTGCAGGGCGATGTAACCAGTGAGTACCAGGGGGAGGATAATGTACCCAGTGAATAGCAGGACACAGCAGCATGTACAAGTAGAGCTCCATGATGCAGGATGATGTAACCAGTGAGTACCAGGGTGCAGGATGATGTACTCAATGAGTATCAGGAGGCAGGGTAATGTACCCAGTGAGTACCAGGATGGAGGATGATGTAGTCACTGAGTACCAGGATGATGTACCCAGTGAGTACCAGGGTGCAGGATGATGTACTCAATGAGTATCAGGAGGCAGGATGATGTACCCAGTGAGTACCAGGGTGCAGGATGATGTACTCAATGAGTACCAAGGAGGCAGGATGATGTACCCAGTGAGTACCAGGATGATGTACCCAGTCAGAACCAGGGTGCAGGATGGTGTATCCTGTGAGTACCATGACACAGGATGATGTACCCAGTGAGTACCAGGGTTCAGGGTGATGTTTCCAGTGAGTACCAGGATGGAGGATGATGTAGTCACTGAGTACCAGGATGGTGTATCCTGTGAGTACCATGATGCAGGATGATGAACCCAGTGAGTACCAGGGTGCAGGATGATGTACCCAGTGAGTACCAGGGTTCAGGGAGATGTTCCCAGTGAGTACCAGGGTGCAGGGTGCTGGGCTATGGGAGCATGCAGCTCGGGAAATGTGTCCCAGAGCCCAGCAGATCCAAACTCCCAGGAACCAGGACCCTGACTGGAGCAGTGTCACGTGGAAGTGAAGCACTGGGAGCTCAGGGGTGTCCATGTGGAGAAGCCAAGAGGCACCAGCAGCAGGGACTGCAGAGCTGGGAGACTCTGGATCCAAGGACATTGTTACTATACTTCAGATTATATAAATAACTCTCTGAATAAAACCACATGTGACCACATTCTGGTTCCCATCCCTCTGCTCTGCCGGCAGCACACAGGCTCTTGCAACACTTGTTTACTGGGGAGGCTGTATATAAAGAGAAAATGGTTTGCTGGGTCTTATGTTTTCACTTTAATTCTCAGTGTTTAAAAAAAAAGAAAAAAAAACCTGTGAATTTGCTAATGGGCCTTGAAAATGTATTTTTAAGGCAAGGGCAGCATGACTCGGTGAGTTGCTATGAAGGATTACAGAAGGAGCAAGGTTTGCTTGGAAAATTATTCCCTTGAGAAAATCTGTAACAGCTGAAAGGCCAGGGCCTGCTTCTTTCCAAGAAAATAAACACATTTCTGCATCCAAAATCGAGCTTCATCTCAGGTATGGAGGGTTTGTTCTCTGGTGTTTATGTGCTTCCCATATCTTTGGTGTTGGATTTGACATTTGAAGGCCAGACCTGCACCCCTTTCTCTCCCCAAAGGAAGATTCCTGTTGTGTCTTTAGAGCACACTTTTGGACAGAGATAAATAGCCACGAGCTTCAGGAGTATCAGAGCCAGACAGCCAATTGAGATTCCTTTGTATGTTTCTCTATTTCACTTCAGAGTTGATCTTGCATAAAAAATATTTTTTTAGCATTAGCTCTGACTTGCAGCCTGGAGGGAACCTCTGGAGCAGGAGGAATTGCAAACAGTCTGCTCAGGGGCCACAAACCCTCAGCTTGCCCCTTTCCTGGTCATTATAATCCATGTGCTTTGGGAGTTTTGTATCCAGGGGCAATTCAGAGCATTTGATTTGCTGAAGTTTTCTGCTAAACAGTGACCACGTCCAGGGGAGCAGCCCCTCCTGTCCCTGGAACTGGAATCAGTGTGAGCCTTGCACTTCTCCAGGCAGTGAATTCCTTACTTAAACCTTAAACCTCAAACCTCCTGGGGAATGGTCCCTGAAATTCTCCACAAACTTTTGCCAGTTCTTCCTCTAACAGCCAAGAATACCTTGATGGTTGGGAAGGCAATGAGGGGTGATCAGATGGACAATTTCAGAATTTAATTTTGCAATCAGATTGACAATTTTCCCTGCTGGGGAAATCCCCACGTCCTCTCCCATCATTGCTGCAGCCACTGCAGAGTGAGGACTCTGCCCTTCCCAGTGGGGGGATGCAGTGCTCGCAGCTCTGTGCAGGGTCACAATAACCCAGCTTATCACCTCCATCCAGGCAATTTTCACTGTTTTCCCCCTCTCTGTGTTTCCCTGAACAGAGTGAGGAGCTGGATTTTCTGCATCACGTTAATCAGGACTGGATTTTCTGCATCACATTAATCAGAACCAGGTGAGGCTGCTGCCCCTCAGGCTGGTGGGAGAGCAGGAGTTAACCCACCCCAAAGGACAGGCTGTAATTGCCACTGGGCTCCCAGGATGAATGAGTTTTTAATGACTGCCAACTTCTGAATGGAGGCAGGGGGACCAACAACAGCACTGACTTCACAACCAGCAGCAGCAGCAGCAGCAGCAGCACATATGGAGGCAGCGTGCCTCAGCTGGAAATAAACCCTGGAGGTGTCAGGGCAGTGCATAAGGGCTCTCCTGGCAGCCTGGAGGTGGAAAAGATGAAATTCTGGCTGCTGGAGAAACAAACAAAGCTGCCAGGCTGGAGGTGCGTGTGAGCCTGGCCTGGGCTGGGCTGGGCTGGGGAGGCTATCCCAGGCTCTTGCAAAACATCTGCAGGCTCCCAGCTCCACCAGGACACAGCCCTGGCTGGACTTGGATTGGTTTAACTCGGTGGAGAAGCAGCAGAGACAAACGGAAAACCAGGAGCAGGGTTTGGCCTCAGGAGACAGCAGAAAGGCAAAACAGGCTGGGACCCAGCAGAGCAGCACCTGCAGGGGATGGGGCTGTGAGCCCTGCTGGGGTCACCAAGGGGCACCTGCTCCTCCAGGAAATGTGACACAGAGGGGACCTGCAGTGGCCATGGCCTGTCACACTCACATTTTCTGAAAAAAAATTCCTTCGCCCAGGATTTTTTTTCCTGGGAAGCTGAGAAGCCTCAGAGAAAAAAGGAAAACAATTCTCATCTCATTTGCTTCTCCTGTGTTTTGCTCCTTTGGAATTTGTTTAAAAAGGAAAACAATTCTTATCTCATTTGCTTCTCCTGTGTTGTGCTCACATGTGGAATGTGTTTGGAGGTTGTTTACCCACAGGTGATTGTTTCATTGAGTTTCTGTGAATTGTTTTCACTCAATGGCCAGAGTCAAACAGAAGCTGTGTCAGGACTCTGTAAAGAGTCACGAGTTTTCATTATTATCTTTTTAGCCTTCTGTCTGTATCCTTTCTGTATTCTTTAGTATCGTTTAGTATAGTATTCTTTCATTTAATATTATATTATATAAATAATGTAATAATAGATACTAAATATAAAATAATATATAATATATAATAAAATATAATAACATATAACAAATAAATCATATATATAAAATATATATAATAAAAATAGTATAATAAAGTAATAAATTAGCCTTCTGAGAACATGGAGTCAGATCCTCCCTTCCCCCAGTAAATTCAGTTGTGTCCCTGACTCCAAGCAGCTCTTGGGGACCTTCACAGAGTCTGTGAGGGTCTCAGAGAGAATTTGAGAGTGCTGTGTCACATTCTGAGTGCTGCACATCACCCCGTGAGCAACTCCCTGAGCAGGGACAGCAGGACACGGAGGAGCCACAGCTAAGCTTCAACATCTGGTTCTGTGCATTCCTATATTGTAATAAAATAACTCTTCCCACAGATTTCACATCATCTTTGTCTGGGCATCAGTGAACTGTGACGAGAGAAACTTTTTTTTTTTTTTTTTTTTTTTTTTTTGGTTTTCAGAGGAACAAAGAGGCAATCTCCATCTGATGAGGTGTCCTGGCAGCCTCCCGTGCTCCAAGGCTGCATCTCGTGCTGTCAGTGCAGCCCCATGTCCTGGGACAGCTGCCTGGCCAACCTGCAGAGCCTGGGGGGACTGTGATTCCCAAAGCCTGGGGACAGTGAGAGACCCTTGGTGCAGCCCACAAAGGGCAGGAGCAGCAGCTCCCAGACAGAAAGAGGCACCAGAAACACACCTGCAATCTGGATCCCACCTTTTTGGCCCTGCTCAAGTGAAAGGGCAACAAAAGAACATAAAACAACTGCTTAAAGACTCACAGTCCCAATGAAAGCCAGGGAGGATCATTCCCTGCAGCCTCCACAGGAGCAGCCTCAAGAACTTCCCAGTGTGGGCAAAAAATGAGACAAAAATGAGACAAAAAAAAGTATATTTTCCCTGGAAAATATGGAGCTGCCTGGAGGTGGCTCAGCAGAGGGAGTGGGCATAGAAACCCATGGAAAATTAACAAATTACAAATTACAAAGCTGGGTCAGATCATACTTTGCATGGAGCTGTCCTTGCTCCCAGGGCAGCCCTGGAGCCGTGAGGTGCCACAGCTCCTCCTGGCACTACTGCTGCACAGTGGCTGCTTGTCCTGGTTTAGGGAAATTTTGGGAGAAAACCCTCTAAAGAGATTTCCTCTAGAAAACAAATTCAAGCAGCCCTTCCCCCAGCTGATTTGGGAACAAGATTTTCTTGGAGAAAAGTGGAGAAAATTGTTTATTTAGCAGGTAAAGCCTTCACCAGCACACAAAAAATGAGCAATATCAAACAATAAAAATTCTTGCTGCTCCAAAAGAGATGACAAACTCAGAAAATCCCCTCGTGGGCTGTAGCTCTGCTCACTCAGTCTGATATCAGTCTGATATCAGTCCCTTATCAGTCTCTTATCAGTGCGCAGGCCCAGCCCCGTGGGCCACAGGTGCAGCTGCTGTTGCCCTTCTGGGTGTTCAGTCCAGAGCAGGTTTAAACAGGTCCAATAAAAATAAAAACCACAGTCCAGGGAACTTCTGTGCCTCAGCTAAAACTAACTAAAAGCAAAGGAGAGCTCTGCCTGTCTGTGCTGCAGACAGAGCAGGAGCTGGAATGTGGAGGGTTGAGTGCAGTTTTGGATAACAAACTGTGCTTCTTCTGCCCCTTTTTCCTCTCAGAACGAGTCCTAAAGGTGCAAAACTTATTTCTGGGCTAAAAAGACGAATGGGGCTACATGAAGTCACGCCAGGACACTGCTCTGGGCTCTTTGCCTGTGGTTGTGACCTCCACTCGTCCTGCTGTGAGGTGCTGCAGTGGCTCTTGGCCTGCCTGTCATCCTGTGAGGACAAAAACTCCACAGCACCACAGAATTGTGAAGAGAATCCCCTTCTCCTCACCTGGCCAGCACAGCCTGTAACCCATCAGCTCCCTGTGTTTACTGGGGACTACTCTGGGCTTCTCTTAAGTGTCCCACTTGAGCAGAGCAGGAAGGCTCACAGGGCTCTGGAGGGCCAGGGGAACATTTGGCTCCAGCCCCCCTTGCTGGTGATAAATGGCTGATGGGGGAATGTAGGAAATGGGACAGACTTGGCTGTAAGTGAGGGGGTGTAGGAGTGACGGGGTAGCACAGTCAGGATGGGCAGAGAGAGAGATCTCTGCAGCCAGGGCTGGGAACTTGTGGTTTATTGCAAAGGGCCTGGGTGCAGGGCCCTGCTGGGAGCTGCCAGCCACAGCTCAGAGCAGGGCCCAGAGAGGAGAGGGGAGAGAGAGGGTGAGGGTGAGAGGGTGAGAGAGTAAAAGGCAAGAGCTAAGAGACCAGAGGTAAGAGTTAAGAGCATAGAAAAGGAAGTAAGCAAAATTCCCATTAAAATACAATAAATAATCTTCTGTGTTGAATATTCTCATTCTCACTAACCAATCTAGTACAAGATACAAATCCTACAGCATTTCCATACAGCCTAGAAGAATCATTACATCACCACACTGGGTTCCATTTTAAACCCTACAAACTCCTCTTTGGGCCCCTTCTGCCAAGCTGGCAGGGGCTGCTCTGAGCCTTGGGCCTGTCTGCAAGCAGAGGGTATTGTTTGATCAAAAGGGGATCACCTTCAGCTGGCCATGCCATTGTTTTCCAGTTGTTCAGGAGCTGAGGGATCTCAAAGCTTGCTTTCATTTCAATCTCGCTTAGAGTTTCCATATTCTCAAAATCTTTTGCCATGCAATCATATTGATAAAGATTTCCTGTTTCATCTTCCCCAACACGTGCACAAAGTGGTTTCAGTAGAACCTGAGCATTTTTCAAAGGAGAATGTGGCCCCCACTCCCAGCTCTCCCTGTCCCCTGGTGCACCATGGAGCAGAGCAGGGAGACTCCAGCTAGAAATCTTCAGTAGCCACTTCTCAGTGAGATTAGATTACATCTATTCCATGATTTAGCAGTCTGTTTGGGAAAAGGGATTTCATTCCTTTGCTTCTTCTTGTCAGAATGGATTTGCTGATCCCAAACATGTTCCTCACACTTTATTTAGGGCTTATTATGCATCATTTACTTTGCTGAGCTGTCACCAGGCTGTCTGCACGGAGCAGGCAGGCAGGCAGAGCACTTCTCTGCCCTCCTGCTCCCCTCCCAGATGTGGAGCTGGCAGGATGAGGCAGTCAGGAGATCCCTTGTCTGATACCATTTGCCTTTTGGGGGGTTATTCCACCCTGTGCAGGGGCCAGGCAGGCTCAGCACATATGCACATCTTTCCCCAGCTACATTCCCAGGGTCAAGCCACCTGCAGCAGGTAATTTTGTGGGACAAGGTTTGAATTTCTCATTAAGGGATGCCAAGTGAGGGCTCTTGAGCCCCCAGCATGTTTCTGTGCCTGTATTTTGGGAGGAGGTTCCCCAATGCCTGCAGTGCTCACTGGGGAATCACAGCAATGTCAATATTCTTCCCTAAATTACAACCCTCCCTGGCTGTAATTTATGTTTTAAATGTTATTTAATGTTTCCTCCCTGGCACACTGCAGGGGGATCTGCCTCTCCCTCAGCATGAGGAGTGGGCAGAGTTATCCCAAACCCCTCTTGCTCCAGAGCTGCTTTTTACCCAAAAGGAATCCATGGCTCTTGTAGGACTCCATGAACTGACCCTGATTTACAGCCCTCTCTGGCTGTAATTTATGTTTAATGTAATTTATGTTTTAAATGTTATTTAATGGGATCTGCCTCCTTGGCAGAGATCCCACTGCAGCTCCAGAGCTGTTTTTACCCAAAAGGAATCCATGGCTCTTGTATCTGCCTCTCCCTCAGTACCCAGTATGAGGTAATTTATGTTTTAAATGTTATTTAATGTTTCCTACCTGGCACACTGCAGGGGGATCTGCCTCTCCCTCAGCATGAGGAGTGGGCAGAGTTATCCCAAACCCCTCTTGCTTCAGAGCTGTTTTTTACCCAAAAGGAATCCATGGCTCTTGCAGGACTCCATGAACTGACCTGCTGACCTCTGGGAGCTCTGTAAGAAAAAGGAGCAGTGGCATCAGATGTCAGATCCCTGATGATCACTTGGAAGGGGAAACACAGGCAGGATTTCCTGCATGGACACTGCAGAACTCACTGTTCTGTCCCACATGAATGCTCTGTCTGATGTACTAAAAGCTGCATGGAGCATAAATATGGAATTTATTCCAATTCATGGTCACAGATGCCATCCTGCATTGAGGCAGGAGCTTCTCCTACATGCAAAGAGTGGAATTTGTTCTTCCCAAAGCATGCAGCTTTACGTACTACTGCCCAGGAAGGACAGGCCTGTCCTGGACTCTGATCCCAAAAGAGCAAAAAGCAATCTTGTTGGGATGCCAGGACCCATCCAAGAAGGCTTTTTTTTTTCCAATTAATTGACTGGACACTGTTTTTTCCAGGGGAATACCTGAACCAAAGGTGCCTGCAGATGTGACTGTAACAGCAGATGTGACTGTAACAGCAGGGGTTCCTGGTCAGCATTTGCCCTTTAGCTCAGAACCATCGCTCATGAAAGGAAAGGAACATCAGCCTGGTGCCCAGTGGGTCCTGACCCCAAAAGGGCCTCAAAAGGAACAAGCTGAGCCAGGGAGGGTCTCACTCCAAAAGGCACAGCCCTCTGAAGCTTTTTGAGTGAGGATCCCAAATCAGAGACCCCAGAGCCTCAGGAGCTGCGAGGAGGTGACATGTGCAGGCTGCCAGGTGTCCTGGGGCACAGGTGAGCATCCTGGGCCCTGCTGCTCCTTGGCCAAGGTCTCCTCTGGCCCCAGGGATGCCTTGAGGTGGCTGAGCTAGAGCAGAGGCCAGACAGAGCTAAAGAATAAAGCAGGGATTTATTAAAAGGATCTCCTCAATGGATCCACCTTGAGCAGCACAAGAGCCCAGCCAGGGCTGCACCCAAGATGAACCAAAATGGTCCCAAAATGAACCCAAGATGAACCCAAATGGTCATAAAATGCACAAATGGTCATGGGGTCTCTCACTTTGATCAGTTCTGCTCCATTTGCATCTTGCAGTTCATTGTCCAATTACAGCTTTAGGTTATGAAGTCCCATCCTTCTTGTTTTTCTCTCTTCACCATTGTTTATGCTCTTGAGCCTGAGATTTGGATTATTTGTCCCTGGTCCCCAGCTGGAGAAGGAATTGTTTTGTCTCCCTATCCCTTTGTCTCACCATCTCCTAATATGAAGCTCAGAACTGCACACTAAAGCAGCACAGAACCTGAAAAACACAAAAGGCTCAGACCTGAGGCATCCCCAGCAGATGCTCTGCAGGAGCTGGCTCTCATTTCAAGGGATTCCTGGAGCACAGAGCAGGGCTCAGCACCTGGAGCCAGAGCTGGGCCCCCCATCCATACCTGCTTATTTTAGCCCGTGATTGCCTGACTTCTGATAACCAGATTATCTTTCTGTCTGCTGTTAAATACTCATTGAAGTCCAGCATGTTCCACCTGGGTCACGGCCCTCGTGGGGCTGTGCACGGTGGGAGGCAGGGCCAGGGCCAGGGCAGGCTCTGGGGCACCTGGCAGCTTTCATCACACCTGGCAGGACATGCAGAGCCTGTTGAAAACAACTGCTTGTAAATGCAAAGCTCCATCTCCAGTTACTGCTGCCCTGCCTCAGCCAGTCCCCTGCTCTCCATGAGATATGTTCCAAATGATAGCATTTGTCTTTAATAAATGGGCCCTACACAAACTGCCTCCTATGGGAAACCTGGGAGCTCTAAGTAAAACCTGATGTTTCCATTTCATTATAATGCCTTTGCTCTGAGATGAATTCCAACCCATCCCCTGTTTAATATCAGCCAAAGGTGTGCGGTGGGTTTGTGTTGCTATTTATGAAATTCATATTGCTGGGCCTAATCTGTTTCAGATCACCCAGCTGTGTCTGTGTCTGCATCAGCCTGACCCAAAACAAGGATGTTCTTTTGCCATGGTCACTGGCATCACCAGCACTCAGGAAGGATAAAGGGCAAAGCTCCTTCCATGGCCACAAAGCATCTCAAAGCAGACATGAGGTTCTTTAGTGAAATATTTCCTCAGAATACCTTCTGTGATGTTCCCTTTTAAGGCCAAATCTGCTTGTACTTGTCCTTACTCCAAAAAGGTATCTGAAATGCAGGATGAGTTTCCATGAGTCTGAAGTGCAGGTTGAGTTTCCATGAGTCTGAAGTGCAGGTTGAGTTTCCATGGGTCTGAAATGCAGGATGAGTTTCCACAAATCTGAAGTGCAGGATGAGTTTCCACGAGTCTGAAATGCAGGATGAGTGAGTTTCCATCAGTCTGAAATGCAGGATGAATTTCCATGGGTCTGAAATGCAGGATAGGTTTCCATGAGTCTGAAGTGCAGGATGAGTTTCCATTAATCTGAGATTCAGGAGGAGTTTCCATATGTCAGAGCAGCCTTGCAGCCTCACTGTAAGCCTGTAAACCTGAGGAACAGGCTGGCACGTGCCAGGCTGCAATATTTGGGGTATTGGGGCTATCATGTGTGCCCCTGGTATGGCTCTGGTGTCAAACCCACCGATCTGTGTGCACAGCTTGGAGCCTGGCCTGCTTCAGCTGAGAAATGCCTGACAGGTAGATGATGATTTCTCACCCTCCTGATGCCTTGAGAAGGCTGACCTAGAACAGAGGTTAAAGAATAAAGCAAGGATTTATTAAAAGGCCTCAATGGATCCACCTTGGATCCAGCACAGGTGGATTCATTGAGGAGATCCTTTTAATCTCCTCAGGAGATTAAGGGCTGCACCAGGCCTTAATGGTGCTGCATTAAGGCAGCCAGGGCTGCACCCGAGATGAACCAAAATGGTCACAAAAATGGACACCTGGTCATGGGGTCTCTCACTTCTATAAGTTCTGCTCCATTTGCATCTTGGAGTTAATTGTTCAGTTCCAGCTTTAGCCCATGCAGTCCCATCCTTCTTGTTTTTCTCTCTTCAGTCCATGCTGTTTCTGCTCTTGGGCCTGAGATTTGGACCATTTAGCCTTGTTCCCTAGTTAGAGAAGGTCTGCTGTTAAATACTCCTGTTGAAAACAACTGCTTGTAAATGCAAAGCTCCATCTCCAGTTACTGCTGCCCTGCCTCAGCCAGTCCCCTGCTCTCCATGAGATATGTTCCAAATGATAGCATTTGTCTTTAATAAATGGGCCCTACACAAACTGCCTCCTATGGGAAACCTGGGAGCTCTAAGTAAAACCTGATGTTTCCATTTCATTATAATGCCTTTGCTCTGAGATGAATTCCAACCCATCCCCTGTTTAATATCAGCCAAAGGTGTGCGGTGGGTTTGTGTTGCTATTTATGAAATTCATATTGCTGGGCCTAATCTGTTTCAGATCACCCAGCTGTGTCTGTGTCTGCATCAGCCTGACCCAAAACAAGGATGTTCTTTTGCCATGGTCACTGGCATCACCAGCACTCAGGAAGGATAAAGGGCAAAGCTCCTTCCATGGCCACAAAGCATCTCAAAGCAGACATGAGGTTCTTTAGTGAAATATTTCCTCAGAATACCTTCTGTGATGTTCCCTTTTAAGGCCAAATCTGCTTCTACTTGTCCTTACTCCAAAAAGGTATCTGAAATGCAGGATGAGTTTCCATGAGTCTGAATTGCAGGATGAGTTTCCACAAATCTGAAATGCAGGTTGAGTTTCCATGAGTCTGAAGTGCAGGTTGAGTTTCCATGGGTCTGAAATGCAGGATGAGTTTCCATGAGTCTGAAGTGCAGGTTGAGTTTCCATGGGTCTGAAATGCAGGATGAGTTTCCATTAATCTGAAATTCAGGAGGAGTTTCCACAAATCTGAAACGCAGGATGAGTTTCCACGAGTCTGAAATGCAGGATGAGTGAGTTTCCATTAATCTGAAATTCAGGAGGAGTTTCCATGTGTCAGAGCAGCCTTGCAGCCTCACTGTAAGCCTGTAAACCTGAGGAACAGGCTGGCACGTGCCAGGCTGCAATATTTGGGGTATTGGGGCTATCATGTGTGCCCCTGGTATGGCTCTGGTGTCAAACCCACCGATCTGTGTGCACAGCTTGGAGCCTGGCCTGCTTCAGCTGAGAAATGCCTGACAGGTAGATGATGATTTCTCACCCTCCTGATGCCTTGAGAAGGCTGACCTAGAACAGAGGTTAAAGAATAAAGCAAGGATTTATTAAAAGGCCTCAATGGATCCACCTTGGGCAGCACAGGTGGATTCATTGAGGAGATCCTTTTAATCTCCTGAGGAGATTAAGGGCTGCACCAGGCCTTAATGGTGCTGCATTAAGGCAGCCAGGGCTGCACCCGAGATGAACCAAAATGGTCACAAAAATGGACACCTGGTCATGGGGTCTCTCACTTCTATAAGTTCTGCTCCATTTGCATCTTGGAGTTAATTGTCCAGTTCCAGCTTTAGCCCATGCAGTCCCATCCTTCTTGTTTTTCTCTCTTCAGTCCATGCTGTTTCTGCTCTTGGGCCTGAGATTTGGACCATTTAGCCTTGTTCCCTAGTTAGAGAAGGAATTGTTTTGTCTCCCTATTCTGTGCAGAGAGCTCACCATCCCCTAATATGAAGCTCAGACCCACAAACTAAAGCAGCACAGAATCTGAAAAATATAAAAACTAAAACCTCAGCTGACACCTGTCACAGCACCCCTTGAACCCTGAGAGCACAAAACCCACCCAGAGGAGAGCAAAGTGTCACAGGTAGGAGCACCTGTGTTTGGTTAAACAGATGTAAACCATGCACTGTGAGCCCTTGAGTTCAGGGCTCATGTTCTACCCTTCTGTCAAGTCCTGGTGCTGCATCACCCAGGCACTTCTGACAAAAGCAATGAGATAATCTCTGCCCTGTGGGATCTGTTCTGCTGGTATCTTTTGTTGCAGGAGAGGGGAAGCAGAGCTGCTTTGTTGCCTGCTCATCTTTGCAGAGATCCCCGTTCTGCCTCAGCCTCAGAAGGGAATGAAAATCCCTCAAATAACCTCAAAAGATTTAGAAATCCTGCTCAGGAAGGCACCATCAGTTTGTGTGACCGCTGGAGAGGGAAGGGAAGGTATTACCTGAAGCTGTACAGCTGTGAAGAACTGGATGGGAACAAAGACAAATTGCAGCTGGATTTCTCTGCTCCTGCTTTTCCACAGCCACTAAAAAAAACACCAGCACAGACAGCAAATGATGGAAACCACAGTGCTTTTAGCTGAGCTCTCTGGCCTCAAAACTGGGTCATTTGGGAAGGTCTGGACAGGACAAGCCCCATGTGCAGGGCTGGGGTGCAGGACTGTGACCTGCAGGGACCCTGGTGCTCACTGACTCACAGGCTGGCTGCTTTCACAAGCCCTAGAGAGAACCTGAGTTTAGCTCATAGCAAATGCCTTTTGGGGATGGAAAAAATAAAGCAGGAAAAGAGAGACTGACCCATTTGAGTTCCATCTGTTGGGGTTTATAACTGTTCTCCTTATAATTGCCAACAGACAAAGTGAATTGCAATTAGCTAATTGCTTGCTAACTTTGCGTTCTAATAATAGTCATGTTCCAGAGTTATACAAGTTTGGAGGCTGCTGCTGTTCCCTTGCAACTGGCAATAATAAATAATATCATATTCCCTCAGCTTTGCCATTTCTTCCAAGTTTCAGCCCCATGCAAATTGCTCCAGCATGTCCTAATCCCTGACGGGAGGGCAGAGGCATCAACAGCATTTATTTGTAGTTCCCTGCACTACAGGGAGGGTTCAGCACATGCACAAGGATGTGGCACTGGGAAGCTGGGACTCCAGTGTCCCAGCAGGGCCAGGAGGTGCCTGTCACCCTGGCAGGGTGGCAGCAGTGGGGTCTGCATGCCTGGAAATCCAGCCCTACCCTCAGCATGTGCTTGGTTAGAGCTTTTTTGGAGGTTTTGGGTTTTTGTTTGGATTTTTGCTTTCCCTTCACAGGCTCGGATGTGGCCCTGGCCCCTGTAGTGACATGTTTTATTACCAGTAGCTTCAATAATGTCAGCACAGACCCAGACTGGAGCTTTCCCAAGCACAGCCTCTCAGCTGTGCAGGGTCACCACGGCAGAGATAAGCAGGGGCTGGGCCCCAGAGGGGCTCCTGGGGAGAACAGGGGTCAGGTTGGGTGCAGAGCCCCAGCATCCCCTGGATGGGGGCATGGAGAGTTCTCTTGCACACAAGTGAACTTTTCAGCACCCCTCTCTGGGCTCGGTGACCTCCAGCTCATTACTGCCACGCAGATGCAGCTAATTGAGGAGCAGAGCAACAGCCTGATCCAGCGGAGTCGAGGCCAATGAAATGAACATCATTCCCTGGCACACGAGGAACTACTGAACAGGGAGCTGCCAGCAGGCTGACATCTCCAGAGCTTGCAGACTAATCTCATTAAACCAAACCAAAAAGCCTTTCAGAGCTGGGGGAGCCGTGTCCAGCCAAAGCTGGGCTGGATTATTCACCTCTGGGGCTTTTCCACATGCTTGGTTCCCTGTCCTCCCTGGCACCCCAGCAGCTCAGGATGGGCAGCACTGCCCAAACCCCCCTGTGCCAGCTCTGGGCCCCCCAGATGGGGTCTTGCACAGGGGCTCCTGTTCAGGTTCCTCGTGAGCAGAACTTTGTCAGTGCCCCAGGTGCCCCCAGCCCCTGCTTGCAGCAGAGCAGCTGAGGGTTCTTGGTTCCAGAGCTGCTCCTCCTCTGGGCATAGCTGTGCTGGGCTTTTCATCCCTTTCTCCCCTCTCCTGCTCCTCACAAGTAGGTTTGTGAAGTTTAAAAGCACTCCTTGTGCAAGCCATGCTCCACAGCCTTGTCTTCCCTCTCACACAACCCGCTCTCACCCCTTCCCTGGGGTTTGGGCACTGCTCCATGAAAGGGAGTTCTCCTTGGCAAAGCCACAACAAGAGCTCTCCCCCAGAGCAGCTGGAGATTGCTGTCCCTCCCCATGGCTCAGGTGGCTCTTGCTCAAACCAAGCAGTGGCACACAAGGAGCTGGAGGAACCCAGCCAAAGGAACAGCTTTGCTCACTTCTGCTTTGGCTTCGACTGTGAATGTTTTCTCTCAGCACTGGTTGATGAGTTTCAGACTGAGGGAACGTTAGGAAACCAAGGGGAGAAGGCTGTGACACATTGCAGGATGTGCCAAGGACCAGCAGTGATGCACAGCAGCTGGCAGGACTCTGCTGTGCACCTCACCTTTGCTGCCTCCACAGGACCTGCCACCCTCACCTGGCTGTCCCTGCACACCCACAGCTGCCCAGCACCAGCTGCAGCCTCTCTGCTCACCCCAGCACCTTGAAGAGGTCTCTGGTGTTGAGATGACCCCAAGGTGTTGGAAAGTCTTTTTTTCCCAGCCCCAAGACCAAAGAAGAAATCAGGATTCCTTGGCTCTCGTTCTCAAGGTTGTTTATTTGCTCTTATCTAATACATTGTCTGTCTGTCCTGCTGAGGTCTGTCTGGCAGGTTGGTTTAAGGCCCACTGACCACCCTTGCGGTGCTGTTAACTTTTTATACTAAAAACTACGTGTACTTTATTTACAATAATTTTCCAATACCTATCACCTATGTTAGACAGTCTGTCTCTAAACCAACCCAAAAGTGCCAGCACCACAGCAGATGGAGGCTAAGAAGAAGAAGGACAGGACATACCCAGATTGCTCCATCTTGCCTCTTGAACCCCCATTCTAAAACCCCCAAAATTCTATATTTTCACCCAGTGATAAATTCACTGTCATTCTACTCAAACTCTTGTGGCTTGTACATCTTCACACAAAGTTGGTAATTGTTTCCATGGGTTACAATCGAAGGCACAGGTGGTTTTGACTCCGTGCCAAGGTCTCTGAGCCCCCTGGCAGGGTCTGGAGTCACCCAGGGCAGCCAGAGGAATGTCCTGGGTTCTGACAGACCATCACCTGCTGCCCAGCACCAGCTGCAGCTCCTCTGCTCACCGCAGCACCTGGGCACCATCCCCTGGTGCCCCACACCCCCACGGTGGCACTGGCTGGGTCATGCCAAGGGGACAGACGCAGGCTTTGTAGGAAGCCTCTCCACTCAGAGCAGGAGAGGAGGTGGCAGGAGGTGCCAGGGTGTGACAGCTGCCCAGCAGTGTCCCCAAGGCCACTGGCAAGCTGCAGATACTGGCACAGGAGGGCAGGGTGCCACAGGAGAACTCTGCACCCAGGAGAACATCCCTCCTGCTGCCCCCCACATGGATCATTGCCAGGTGCTTTGGGACATGAGGCCGTGAGGTTTGGCCAGCTTGAATTTATTTATCTCCCAACCTCAGGGGAGCAGAGCAAAGTCCTGTTGGGCTCAGTGTGGGGCTGAGGCTGACAAGTGGCCATGGATTACACACAAAAATGCTCTAAAGCTGACAGCACCAAATGTTTCTTCTCCATCTAGCACAGTTGTTTAGGATTCAGTGAGGAACAAAACTGCATCTTGTAGGTTTTAATAAAGCTCTTGGCGAGCGGTTCAAACACCAGGGGAGAGGCTGGAGAGAGAGGTTGGATTTATGGGAGCGGGAGGAGATCGTTTGCTTTCTTAGGAACTGGAAAAGATTAATAGTGTGCAAAGGCTCTTGGATTCATTCCTCACATAGCAGAATGGTTAGGAGACTTACTGGCTTGATGTTCTTCATTCTGCTTTCCTCAGGCAGCCTAGAGACTGTCTGGGCTGTGGGAGAGCAGGACCAGGGAGAACAGGGAGTGTGGTGGTGTTCACAGGAGTCCCAGCATGAGGGAAAAGATGAGAATCTTGACTCCATGTTTCAGAAGGCTGATTTATTATTATATGATATATATTATATTAAAAGAAAATTATATATTAGAGCTATACTAAAAGAACAGGAGAAAGGATTCCATCAGAAGGCGGAAAGGAAAGGAAAGGAAGGAATAACAAAATCTTGTGACTGACCAGACAGCCCGAGACAGCTGGGCTGTGATTGGCCATTAATTAAAAACAACTACATGAGACCAATCAAAGATGCACCTGTGGCATTCCACAGCAGCAGATAATTATTGTTTACATTTCATTTCTGAGGCCTCAGCTTCTCAGGAGAAAAAATCCTAGCAAAAGGATTTTTTATGAAATATCATGGCAACATAGGAAGCCATCAGTGAGGAGGCAGCTGTGGCATGCTGGGGGACAGAGAGGAACCCAACCTCAGGGTGCTTTTTTGGGAAACTAAATAGATGCTTAATATTTCTGTATGTTCTGGTGTGTGGGGAGGCACTGGTACCTGGGGAGGTGGTGGAAGTACAGGGCAACAAGGCAGGTTCATCCTTCCAGCACATCCCCACTCCTGGGCCTGGGGTGCCAACAGCACAGAACCATTCCCCACTCACTGCACACCCATCAGATCTGCAGAATCTGCCCCTCCTTGGAGCTCAACAGGGCAAAAGCTGTGACAAAGTCACAAGCACTAGAGAAACACTGAGCCAAGACTGGGGAACAGCAAAAATTCCAGCTAACAGGTAGTGGAGAATATTTGCTGTGTTTCAGAGCAAAGAAGTACTCAGGCAGTCCCTCAGCAAAGTCACAGAGTTCTGCTTCAGGCCAAGATGAAAGTCTCAAAGAATAAGCTCAAAAACCACAGGGACTTGTGAAGCCCACACTTGGTTTATTAAATTAATCACAAAGCTTTTTATCACGTATTTCTGCCTCTGAGCCACTTTACACTTCAGTTCAGGTGCCAAATCCTTTGTATTTTCCATAACTGTGGGCTCTTGTAATACATTCAGTTTTGAAATCTGTTTCAAATCCATGAGCTTAGGCTGAAGCAAAGCTTTTGGGTTTGTTTTGGAAGTCTGGTGTTACCAAGAGCAGGTCCCCATTTCTAAGCAGAACTGCAAAGGCCCTGCTGCACCAGCAGCCAGCGCCCACCCCTGCAGGAGTTAGAAACCAACCATACATGAGTCAGGTGCTCTTATAAATGTTTGTGGGCCTTTGAATTTAATAGCTGAATTGAGTTTGTGCTTTTCCTCTAAGTGAAGAATAACTGTTTTCCAATGGACTTACAGGAGGTAAAGCTGAAAATCAAAGTGTGAGCTTTGTGTTTCCTGACAATTTTCCTTTAACAAGGTAGCTCCAGCTGCTAACTGCATTTTATTGCATTCCTCAAAGACAGATCTCCGTGCAAGAATACTTTTAAGAGCTCTACTCCAAAAATAAAGGTACTTGGATTTATTTTTATGGTTACATATATTTTACCAGTTGGTCTCACAGCCCTTAGTGCTGCCTTACCCACAGCCTGACTAAGGCACAGCACAGGCTGGAGCCCCTTGATGCCATGATGAATTTTTACCTTTTATATATCTTTTATAGATCTTTTCTATATCTTTTATGTATTCTCAGTGCTCTTAGAATACATAGTTGTAATTCTTGAAGTCTGATAACAATATAGTCCTGGGAAATGTAACACAGTCCTGGTATTCTGTTAGGCTAGATCAAATATCCTAAAGGCCTTGTAGATGAAAGCTGGAAAGCCCTACACTATCTTGAAAATCCAAGGTCCCATCTAAAATACATCCTATAAACCAAGATTAAGCCCATCCAAGAGGGAATACTTTGAGATGAGAAAATGTCACACTGTTGATTCAAGCCTCTCATTGAAGCATCTTTATTAGATATACTAATTTGCAAAATCTATAAAATTGTATACACAATCTCTCAGGTGTATATTTCAGCATACTCCACCTTAATGAATTGTGGCACCGTAAGGATCATAATTAAATTACAAGGTAAAAACCCTTTATCCCTTAACTGTGCCTGGCTCTTAATTTTAGGACCAAGGAAAAGGCATCACCCTGACCCCGCATTTGGCTCCCCAGCAGCTGCTGCTCTCACTCACCTCCCTCCTGTCCCAGTACCCAGCAAGGTGCTGAAATCTGGCACCAGAGACATCCCTGTGCTGTGAGCAGGGGTCTGGCCCAGCCCTGCAGCTGTCAGGCAAGGAGTGGCCTTTGCACCTGCCTGAGGACACGTGTGACACTGGCAGGCTGAATGCCCACCCTGGCTTTGCTCACAGTGACTCCCAGGCTGAAGGGAGCTCTGCACACACGAGGAACCGTGTCCTCCTTAGCTATGGGGTCTCTGGCAGCCATCCTGACAGAAGATGCAGATGTGCAGTGGAACAAGGCCACAGCTGATCCCCATTAGAGTGTTCTGATGCAGAAATTCACACACACCCCACAGAGAGCTGCAGACAAATGCAGCTGATGACACGGCCCTGGAACCAGGAACAGCACAGAGCAATTAATCACACCAGAACTTCAATGAGCACCTCACTCACCCCATTTCAGTCAGTCAGAGTCAGGGCATGGCCACTTTCAATGCAGAAAGCTCCCTCAGCACTTTGTTAGCACAAAGACATCAGGGGCCAAACATCTGGGAGAAGCACAAGGGCCACCACTGAACTGTGCTGAACATCTCCCTGAATTTAAATCCATTTGCTCACTGGGCAGCTGTCCTGAAGACAGGCTGACAGAAGAAGGGTGTTGAAGGGTTGTACACATGCAAAGACAATTCTGCATCCAAGCTCCACATCCATCTGGTTTGTGAGGATGACACAGCAAGGCCTGAGCAAGAATGCCACCCCTGATTCACCCTGAGCCATCAGCCATGCTCCAAGCCCTGTGTAAGGAGCCAAGGCTGCACAGCCACGTTAGCCCCCACCAGGAGCAGAACCCACCTCACCTCCACCCTGGGCAGGGTATTGTAAATCACAGTGAGCTCCATGGCAGGGAGGAATGATGCACCTGACTCCATGTTCCCAGAAGGCTCATTTATTATTTTATTATACTATATTATATTAAAGAATACTATACTAAAGAATACAGGAAATATATTGAATGCTAAAAAGATAATAATGAAAACTCATTACTTTTTCCAGAGTCCTGACACAGCTTGGCCCTGACTGGCCAATGAGACAAAACTCACAGCAGAATCCAATGAAACAATCACCTGTGGGTAACCAATCTCCAAACATATTCCTCATGAGCACAACAAAGGAGAAGCAAATGAGATAAAAATTGTTTTTCTTTTCTCTGAGGCTTCTGGCTGCCTTTCATCTTCCCAGGAGAAAAGCCTGGGTGAAGGAATCATGTTCAGAGACTGTGAATGCCACAGGCAGGGAACCCAGCACCAGGAGCAGGTTTTCTTTGCAATTACAACTGTGTGAAGAACTGCAGCTAGAACTCGTGATCTCCTATCCCTGATGGGAGCACTGGCAGCCCTCGCCCTGATCCAGCCCTTTCCTGTCCTTGGCACCCCCAGCACCCCAATCTGCTCCCCCCTGTGTTCATGGGACATTCAGTGGCCACAGGGACATCCCTGGTTGGGGACACAGAAATGTGACCACAAACACCACACCCACAACCTGTCCCATGCAATTCTTTATTGGCTTTTTCCAAGAAGCTGCAGTGTTATTGTTAAATTTCTAAAAATCTCTTTGCCAGGATTTTTTCTCCTGGGAAGCTGAGAAGCCTCAGAGAAAAAGGAGAACAATATTATTTCATTTGCTTCTCTTGTGTTTTGCTGCTTTGGAATGTGGTTAGAGATTGTTTATCCAACAGGTGAATTGTTTTTTCTTAATGACCAATCACAGTCTGGCTGTGTAGGGACTCTAGAGAGTGTCACAGGTTTTCCAATAATATCTTGTTAAGCCTTCTGTAAATATCCTTTCTCTATTCTTTAGTATAGTTTAGTAAAGCATTCCTCAATATAATATAGTATAATAAAATAATTAATTAGAACATTTTAAGAACATGGAATCAGATTCTTTTTCTCCTGCCATGGGGGACCCCAGAAAATGCCACACTGCAGCTCCTCACCAAATACACAGCTGAGAGACAAACAGCCCACAGGTTCCTGGAAATGCTCAGAGGATCAGTTTTGTTTGCCACGACCACCAAAATCTGTCCCTGAACTGTCAGCAGTGGCTACCAGACAGTGAAATTTAAGACTGATTTCAGTGGAAACAGAGCAGTGTACTGCTCACCCTTGGAAACTGTGTGTGCCAGAATCAGGCATCCTGCACCTCTGAAATGACATTTTCAAGCCAGATTTGCTTCCTTCCTCCTCCATGCCCAGGTGGGATGAATGCAAACACACTGCCCAAATACACAAGGTGAGCACTGTTTCTAACCCCTAATCTGACATGTTTCATTTATTTGTAAGAACAGAGCCCAAATATCTTTCGTGGCACCAGCCTGAAGGACTCTGTTACACTCACACACCTGCAGCACCTCATGTAAGTATCAACATTTTTACCATGACACAAAACAGGCATGGCAGAAGAGGGAAAGGACAAGTTCCACAGCTGGAGGTGACTTCCTTCTTTCTTCATGGCTTTTTGGGCTCAGCCTCTTCAGAGACCAAGGCCATTTCCACTTGAAAATGGTACAGTCCAAGCATTTCCTGCTGAGGCCAACACTCAGCTCATTCAGCTTCCGAAAAGCACCAGGAGAGCTCCCTCAGCTCCTCATCCCCTCTGCAGCATTGCAGAATGTGCCAGAAGCTGGGCAATGCCTGTCAGGAGCCAGGTGAGCAGCTCACCTCGTGATGGTTCTCCACAAACAGTGAGACCTTCAGGAGAGCATCTGAGACAGAGAGAAAACAACAACCCTGTCAGCTGAAATGTGTTTTACCTGTATTCTGTACTCCCAAAAACTTGTCCTAAAGGCAATTAAAAAAGTGTGGGTAAAACTGAGCAGTGAAATAAATCACTGAGCCCTTGCCACACTGTGAGGATGTTGCTTCCAGCTGTGCCCAGGTGTGATGGTGAGTCTTTTCAGTTGAAGCTGACCAAGATCTCAGAGCAGGGTCACCCACTGCTGCAGAGCCAGCAGAGCCAGGCCGGTCCCCAGGGGACATCAGCACAGAGCCCTGGGAATCACCCCTCAGCTCTTTACACACAGAACTACCTTGAACAACCTCATCTTCTTTGTAACGCTCCAGAATCCTCTCCCAGGCCTGCGGCAGGGCTTCCACGTCTGCCAGGCTCTCCAAGCTGAGGCGCTGCAGGAGCAGTTTGCTCTCCAAGTACCTTCGTGCCTGCTAAGGACAACAAGGACAAAAGAGCCCCCCCAAGCGCTGCCCTGACCCAGAGACCCCCAAGCACTGTCCTGACACCCCCAGCGCCGCCCAGAGACACCCAGCGCTGCCCAGGGACCCCCAGCAGGATGGATACAGGTGCCGGTAGTAGCGTTCAACGTCCTGCAGCCCCTCCAGCACGTCGGCCAGCGAGGGGCAGCGCGGCCCCCGCCTCAGAACCGCGGCCAGCCCCAGCTCGGCCGGGCCCCGCTCCTCCACGAGCCGCAGCACGGCGCTGCCCGCGGCCCCCACGGCGTCCCGCACGGCCCGCAGCTCCTCCCTGCCGGCACAGCGGGGTCAGCCGGGCCCCTGGCGCCCTGCCCGCCCGGCCCCGGCCGCCTCCTCACCGCCGCTGGCCGAGCTGCTCCAGGAGCGCCTCGGCCGCGCCGCGCTGCTTCCGCCACAGCCGCGCCCGCAGCTCCGGGAAGGCGCCCAGCGCCGTCGCGTCCCACGGCAGCCGCCGCGCCGCCCGCATCTGCGCCGCCAGCGCGGCCAGCGAGCCCAGCAGCGGGGCCGCGGCCGCCAGAGCCGCCCGCGCCGCCGCCTCCGCCCGCGCCGCTGCCTCCAACCAGGCGCGGAGCGCGGCCACGGGCGCCGCCATCATCGCCGCCATTACCGCCCGGCGCTGCTGCCGTGCGTCATCGGCCCCCGCCGCGCCGCCATTGGCCAGCCGGGCGGCGGGTGCGTTTGAAGGAGCGAGCGCTGAGGGAGCCCGGAGCGAGTCCGTCCGGTAGGAACCGCCGGGGAGAGAACCCGTAAAAAATAACGGGCAATAAGTAACAAGAACCCGAAATAAGGAGCAACCCGCTGAGGAGAGAACCCGCAAGAAGAACCGCTGAGGAGAGCCACAGAACCACAAATGGCTCCCTCTAAGAAAAAGGGCAGCTCCAGCGCCCGCCGCCGCAAAATGGAGGCGTTCCTCCGAGACTTCGACAGAGAAGGTAACACAGGGAGGAGAAGGGATCGCGGGGAGGAGAGAGGCCTCGGGCAGGAGAGAGGCCCCGGGCCCGCGGGCAGCGCTATTAACGCTTCGTCTCCCCGCAGTGGAGCGGCGGCTGAAGCGGATCGAGGCGGACGGGGAGCGCATGGTGCAAGAAGTGGAGCACATGTACGACATGGCCATCCTGCGGCTGCCGCCCGCCATCCGCGAGATGAACTGGCTGGAGTTCTTCGGTGCGGAGCGGGGCCGGGGGTGCTGGGCTCAGGGACCCCTTCCCCCGTGGATAATAAACGGGTGTAAGGGAGGGGATGGGATCTACCCTGCCTGCAATCCCCAGAGAAGGATCCCACAGGCTGCCCGTGGGTGCTGTTCTGTTCTCTGGTTTGTGCTGGGTTTTGCACCCCCATGGTGGCAGCCCTGCTGTGCTGTGTCAGTGTCCCCGACATGTCCTGATGTACCTGATACGTTTTCTTTTTAGCTCTACCAAGAGGTGAAAACACGCCGGAGGATGTGGCTAAGGTAGATTTTCAGAACAAACATAAAGCTCTCACTCTGCTCCTCCCACTGGAGCGTTACAAGAGAAACAGTTACATCAATATTTTCATAAATGTTTCCTTTAAATTCTGGACGAGAGGCGCTTTGTATCAGAGGTGGGATTTACCTATTGCTGCTCCTCCCTGTTGATCTTTCCTGATCTGCTGGGTAGCACTCCCAAATCCCTGAGAGCACATGCACTTTGCAGTAAAGGACAGCATTTCCAGGCTGGTTGGGTAGCAGGGTGTAGGCACAGCACACCTGCAGCTGCCAACCAGGCACTGAGTCTTGAGGGAGGCAGACATGCATGAACGGGCCCAGTCTGAGCACAACAGCAAACATGGAGCTCATCTGGCTGTAAAATTATTGGGGGTTTGCTCTGCAACTTTAACTTACACAAACTTTTGGCTGCCAACAATCCCAATGGTGCCACGAGTGTTTTTAATTTTAGGCAGACATGGAAATAGCAAAACTCCACAGGCTGAGTGCAGACATCCACGATCCTCTGTTGGATGTTGCTGAGAAGGGTGAGTTTAGGTGTTGTGGCAGCACTGGTGAGGTGGAAGCGTGTTGTGGTTACTTAATGTGAATAATAATTCAGTTCAGCATGTTTAAACCAGGAAAATAATCCTACTTTTATCCCTAGTACCTGCAGTACCTCTAATTAATTTCGTTAAAACATTCAAAATAATCCAAAGTAGCGCTCTGGCAACCATTAGGATTGCTTTGGAATTTGGATATCTGAAGCAAATTGTTGCCAAAACTGCTTGTAGCTGTTTGCCTTCCCTGCTAAATAATAATTTAAAGTTATTATTTACTTCAATAACACTTTCTCTTTCCAGTGAGTAAAATCAAAATGAGTGTTGAAGCTGATGAGGAAGCAGAGCCTCCATCACTTCCACAGCAGAAGAAATCTCAACTTGCCAGCCAGTGTCCTTCAGAGGCTGAGAGTGGGGTTGCAAGCACTGTCAAGGTGAGTGAATTGCTGTTCTCTGGGGTGACATTATCCTCAGGACAGGAATTCCTGACTGAGCTGATGGCTGGGGCTGCCCAGGGTGCTCTGAGGGAGACTACACCAAGCTGGTGCTTCCCAGAGAGTTCTAACAATGGGGGAGGGTCCCAAAGGCTTGCATGGTGTTTGTTCTGGGTTCTTGTGCCGTGGAAAGGGACTGAGCATTTTGTGTAGAAGCATCTGTTTGTGTGGACTCAGCTGTCCCACGAGAGGGAAGTAACTGATGTGGTGAGTGATGTGTGCTGCAGGTGAAGGCATCCGCCAAAAAACCACCCATGGCCAGAAGACCCCCCTCAGCGAGAGTGAAGGGCAGGAGCAAGAGGTAAAGGGGATGTCTCTGTCTCCTCTCTAGAAATGGAGAGTGGGAGTGCAAATATTGATATGTCTCTTTGGTGGGATGGGCTTTGGATGGGGGGGAGAGCTGTGCCTCACTACGGGGCAAAATTGATGTGACGACAGATGGACAGCTGCCTGTCCTGTGAGAACAAGCTGTCCCCAGGTTTGGGGGTCACTGGTTAGTGATAACCCCTGGGTTTAGTGGTGGTCACCTTCTCCAAGTGTCTGTACACTTGTTAGAGGTCGTGTTATGTGCAGATGTTTATTTCTCTTTAACAGATCGAGCAAAAACAGCTTCATCACTCCAGCTTCTGGCAGAATGGTTGATATGTGTGCTCGGGGAGGCACCTCCATGGTTACACCCAGATTTGATCCCAGGTTTGTTAACAGAGAAAACAAATACATTTCCCTTCTATGTCCAATCCAATCTGCTTCACACCATCTGTTTACAACACAGCCTTTAGTGGCTCTTTGGACCTGAAATAAAAAACTTGGACTGTGTTGGGAAGGATGAAAGTTTGATAAGAAAGTTTCACAGATATGGATGCTTAGCAGAAAGATTTTTGAATATGAGTTTGAAGAAGGAATAGAAATGAAAGCAAGTTTGGATATAGAAGAATTGCTGAGCCAGTCTTACTGGATAACCAAGGAGGCAAAAGGTGTGTTAGTTAGAAGGGTTTTTATGACTTAGAATGAAGGATAAACTCACTTTAAACAGAAGATGTTTTTACCAAGCAGAAAGATAGCACAGGCAAACAAGCCTGCCAATGTGGCAAGTAGAAAAAAGGTCTCAAAATTTTCCACTTTAAGAAAACTGAAAAACTTATAGCTTAAACTGTAATGTACTAACTTTTAGTGCCTGGAGAATAGTAACATGAATATGGTAATTAGAGTAGTTATAATAGGCTGTAGGTAAAAGTTAAGGTATAGATTGGTTCTGCTGTATTAAGATGCTCAGCAAAAAAAAGTATAGAATGCATTGTAACCAAAAGAAAAGTATAGAATTCATTTGTAACCTAAACTCAGGGTCTCCAGGGCTGCCTGCAGCTGGAGCTGACAGCTGTAGGCACAGCTCTGTCACCCATGACCCTGGACTGCTGTAACATCTTGGATGTAACAAACTGCATTTTGGGAGCAGCCTGGAGTCCCACATCCCTCATTCAGGCTCTTACTGGACTGCAGGTGCTGTGAGCAATCATCACTCACTCCTATCTCGTTGTTTCAGGGTGTTCAAGACGCCGGGGCTGCGCACTCCCGCCATCAACGAGCGTGTTTACACCTTCTCTGCCAAAGGCAGCCCCCTGGCCGAGCCTGAGGACATCATCCTCACCCTGCCCCTCGGTGGGGGAGAGGTAAATCCTGACCCTTCAGTGCCCAGGCAGGGCTGCAGGGGTGCACAGGCACCTCTTGGAGCCTCACCTGCTTGGGTTCAGCCCCTCTTGTCTCTTGGTGCCAACTGTGGGGTTGATTGAGCTTCAAACAAACCTGAAGAGGTTCTTAGCCAGAAGTGGGGCCTGCTCAAGCTGGTTGAAACAGAACCAAGAGGATGTTTCACTGTGCATTCACTTTAAAGCACTTACACTGACACTACTGCATTTTTAGTGGGTTTGATTCTGGCTGCATGCCAGTGCACCCCCAAAAAAAATCATTCACTCACTGGCTTTATTCCCCCTCACCACAAATCTAGCTATTTAAAACCACCACAACCAGTAATGCATTAATGCACTGCAGGAAAGGTGTGAGATGAGCTGCTGTTCCAGCTGAATGTAGATCTCTGCCTGTCTATACTTAGATCTTAATCTCTTTTATTTTATTTAACTCTTTTACTGTCTCTAGCTGCTGCAGCTGGCCAGACAGAAAACCTGAGCTTTGGGTTTGTTTCCACAGAGCATACGTTTGACAGAAAAGGATCTGACCAAGAAGAATTTTCTTCAGCTGAACCCCAAGGCCCAAGGGCTCATGCAGAAGCTCTCAGTAAGTCTGGGTGTCTTTGTCAGCTGTGGCTGTAAGGCAGTGCTGTCCTTCTGTCACCAGTCAGGGGACTGCTGAGCTGCAATAGAAACTCCTTATTTCCCCCCTGGCCCCTTGTCTTGAATTTTGGCTGATGTCAGAGGTGAAGAAGCAGCATGGAGCAGGGAAGGGAGAAGCAGGAACTTTACATCACATCTGGCTCAGTACACAGTGGGGAAAAGAGCTGTTGTCACTCTGAACAACAGAGTTGTGCTTTAGGCTGGAGCTGCAGGTGGTTGTGGGCTGTGCCAGTCTCTGAGTGCTGATGGATTTCTCTTTCCTTTCAGGTTTGTCTCACACAGGCTTGCAATGAGGCAGAAATGCCCCAAGATGGAAGTCAGTGAGCAAGACATCCTTCTGTTCATAGTTCTGTTCATCCTTCTTCTCCCATAGTTCTTGTTTTAATTTGTATATTCCTTTTTATTGATATACAGAATGGAAGCTAAAAACTAGTTATTTTACCTATGGTATGTAATGGGAGAAAAATAACTAGAACTTTGGAGAGAAATAACATTACTTGAAAATTTCCTTTAAGGTTGAAACCATGACACTTCTCTTAGGCTTGCAGATTAGCAAGTGGGCAGAAGGCCTCATGACTGGCATGTTGAGGGCCATGTTCAGAGTAAATAACTCTCCTTCTCTCTAACTTTGTCTAGATTTTTCTTTTTCTAGAAAAAAACCTGTTTCTTGGTAAACTGGTGCACTGTCCTTTCCAAAGATGCCTCTTTGTCCTTGATTTGAATCTCTTTATGGGGCTATAAACAAGGATGTTGAAACCTTTTCTATTTTATATTTTGGCAAAACCAGGCCTGCAGCATGGTTAAAAGGGAGACAAACTGCAATCAGAGCTCTTTGGTGCAGGGTATGGCATGGGATAAAGCCAATAATACATGAATTTCCTTTGGAGACCAAGCATTTTATTGTATGGAAGACCTCACATAAATACCATGGATTTGGAAAACTCTCTTTGAGAGGTTTGAGCAGATTCTGAGTCCTAACTGCAGGTGGCAATAACATATCCCAGTCAGCTACACCTACACCTGCCTTGCTCTGCTGTGCACATATTTATTAATTAAAGGCATCAATTAGTTGAGCTGTAAATAAAAAATGTATGTGCTTATGGATCTGTAAGTTGAGATTCTGCTTTAATAAAGGAAAACAAAATTAACTAGAATTTTCAGCCTAACTAGAGAATTCTTTTATATCAACACTGATTTAAAAGCTCTAACTGATCAGTTAACTGATTTAAAAGCTCTAGTTGCAATTTTTAAGACCAAAGCTCATCCAAAAGAAGTTTCCCTTAGCAAAGAGGAAGCTGCACAGGGAACAAGCATGTGGCTGTTTCCCCAGGGCTGGGTAAATGCAGCCTGGCAGGGAAAAGGCATTTCTGCTTCCCCTGGCTGTGCCAGAGCTCAGCCCTGCTTCAGGCAGGCCTTCCTGGGGGGCTCAGTGTGTGCTGAACTGTGCTGTGAGAACTCCACATCTCTGCCCAAATTATTAATGGAAATGTGAAACTATTGATCTGAGAAATAATAATCAGTGAGTGAAGCCCCTGTGCTGGCTCTGAGCTCCTGAGCAGCAGCTCCCAGCTGCACTGCCAGGTTTGTCATCCTCAACGTCTTCCAGCTGGCTGTGGATTCAATGGCAGTGTAAAACATAAATAAATAACAATTCCCTGCTTGCTGATGGAAGGGATGATGGTTTGGAACAAATTGGAGCCATCTCCAGGCAAATTTTTCATGCAGGAGCTCTTGATTTGAAGGTGCAGGACAGCACATGCAGCTCTCTCCCCTGACCTGTGTATTTCCACCAAAAATCTGTGTTTCCTGGGTCAGCTGCCTGAGCTGGGGGCCCAGAGAGGCACCACTGGTCCTGCCCAATTTCTAGCAAAATGGGAATTTGCTGGAGAAGTTTTTCTAAAGGAGCTGCTGTCCTAGGGACCCTGACTGAGTTGGGGGCCCAGAGAGGCACCACTAGTGCTGTCCCCATGGCTCCCCTCTGGTCTCAGCAGGGCTCAGGGTTGGGAGGATGTGCCAGCACAGCCCCAGCACGTTGGTTTAGCTTTATTGAATCCTGAATTAGCCGGAGCCTGGTCTTCCCCTCTGGTCTCAGCAGGGCTCAGGGTTGGGAGGATGTGCCAGCACAGCCCCAGCACATCACCTCAGCCCTGCTGTGCCCAGTGAGACAAGAGATCCTGGACAGAGAAGGGAGTTTTCCTTCTGCTCCTTCACCTGCCACCTTCTGGAGGTTTCCAGGGGGGGACAATGAAGCACCTGTTGGGGTTCTTGTTGCTGATTCCTCAGCTCCTGGGACTCTGGCTGGGCCCTCCCAAGGGGCTGCTCTGTTGGGGGAGACCCTCCTGGAGTGGTTTTGTGTCAGGAAAGAGAGACCCACTGGATCTTTTTGGTCTTCAGGTTTTTGCTTCCATCCACTACATACTAAAAATCCTAAAACCTAAATTTCCCACCTAAGTGATGCCTCTACACTACTCTGCAATCTATTTCACACTCTAGTGGATTCCAGTCTATTCTGGAGTTCAGGAAACTTTCTCCACAAATGAGGGTCAAAGTCAGTGCTCCCCTAGAAATCAAAGCACCCCAGAGCAGACAGGGAAATATTCCCAGTGCCCTGGATTTCCACAAGCACCCTTTACACCTGCTGTGCTTGAACAGGGCCACTCCACCCTGTCCCATGGCTCAGGGAGTGACAGTGGCTCTGCAAGGGTGGGACAGAGCTGCCTACAGGGACTCAAGTGACAAATCACCAGTGACATTGTTGAGGGGAGCAGGCACAGGCAGTGATGGGGCTGTAATGAATTAAGTGCTGTTCAAATTGATGCAGGAGTGCTGTAAGGAGTGTGTGTGTGTGTGTGTGTTGTGAGGAGTAGGACACAGCTGTGATAAAAAGCCCATCATCCCAATACATATTTTCAAAAATGAATTTAAGGCTGAAAGAGATTATTAAAAATGAGGAGAGGAAATTGTCTGGGATATATTTAGAGTCCCTTGCTAGGTAAGATGAATTCCAGAAGATCAAAATACTGCCTGTGGGGTGAAAGGGATCGATGCTGATATTGTGGTGGCTCATGATGAGAACATAGGGCTGAGGAAATTCTCCTGCCAGGGGAGAGTGTCTGGGGAAGGAGAGCCCTTGCCTGGGACTGGTGTGCTGGGCTGCAGGAGGGACACACAGTGCAGGGACTGTCCTGGAGCCATCAGCTCTCCCCCAGAGTGCAGCTGGGGGTCTGTGCCCCCAGCCTGGCCTCTGGTTTGTCCCTTCCCACCTCAGTTTCCTTCCTGAGCCTGTGGGCACTTTGCAGCTGGGTGGTGGGGACACAGGCTGGTGAAGGATCCTGGCATCCCAAGAAGGAGAACACTTCTGCAGGATGAGGTTTATGAGCAGTCAAACCTGGAGAGAAGCCCCCAGCACTGGTCCTGGGGGGGCTTAGGCTGCTCCCTCTGCATTTCATTCCCTGGCACTGAGGGCATGTCCCTGTATCCTGTGCCAGCGTGGGTCTGAGGAGATGAGCACAGCCAGCCTGCAACCTGCCATGCCCTGGACATCTGGAGAGCTGGCTTTGATCTTGGCTGTTTCCTCACTCTTTCATTTATCTCTCTCTGCTGTTCTGGATGACAAGATCATTAGAAACTGAGTTGCTGTTGCTGAGCTCTTCCTCCTGAGCTATGTGGAAGCATGGACGATGCCTGAAAGACAAGAGGTTTAATTGTGTTCTGCCTGCAGCTACAGGATGTCAGCCAGGCAAATTTAAAGCCAGGCTGCACGGGGGTGGGAGATGCACCTCCATTACTCACCAGCCTGGATGAGGTTCAGCTTTATTGTATCCTGAAATAGCCAGAGCCTGGGAGGTGCTGATTGAAGCCATTTGAAAACATGACAACATCCTCGGGACAAGAGGTGTCTAATCTAATGAAGCCAGGAGGCGTTAGATAAGAGCCGTGCAAAGCCAGGAAAACACAATTAAAGCATTCCTGAGGACTGCTGTCGACCTGCATCAGGGACACTGGGACACAGATATTGGTACAAGTCTAATGAAAATAAATGATCTGTTTGAAACATTGCTCAAGCCAGTGACAGAGCCCCTGCTGGGCTCAGCCTTGAAGGGTCCTGTTGTAGATTGGACCCAAACAGCCCATCCCAGACGGTCTTACAGGGACCCACCAGCCACAGGCTGGTGCCTCAATGGGTTCCCTGAGCAGGGCTGTGCTGCTCTGGGGGCATGGCAGGGATTTGTCCTTGCAGCAGAACAGCCCAGGAGCGTGGGTCTGAGGAGATGAGCACAGCCAGCCTCCCATCCCTGGACATCTGGAGAGCTGGCTTTGATCTTGGCTGTTTCCTCACTCTTTCATTTATCTCTCTCTGCTGTTCTGGATGACAAGATCATTAGAAACTGAGTTGCTGTTGCTGAGGGAGCTATGTGGGCAGGAGATGCCTGAAAGACAAGAGGTTTAATTGTGTTCTGCCTGCAGCTACAGATGTCAGCCAGGCAAATTTAAAACCAGGCTGCACAGGGGTGGGAGATGCAAGCCTGGATGAGGTTCAGCTTTATTGTATCCTGAAATAGCGGAGGTGCTGATTGAAACCATTTGAAAACATGACAACATCCTCAGGACAAGAGGTGTCTAATCTAATGAAGCCAGGAGGCGTTAGATAAGAGCTGCGCAAAGCCAGGAAAACACAATTAAAGCATTCCTGAGGACTGCTGTCGACCTGCATCAGGGACAGGGACACAGATATTGGTACAAGTCTAATGAAAATAAATGATCTGTTTGAAACGTTGCTCAAGCCAGTGACAGAGCCCTGCTGGCCCTGTTGTAGATTGGACCCAAACAGCCCATCCCAGACGGTCTTACAGGGACCCACCAGCCACAGGCTGGTGCCTCAATGGGTTCCCTGAGCAGGGCTGTGCTGCTCTGGGGGCATGGCAGGGATTTGTCCTTGCAGCAGAACAGCCCAGGAGCGTGTCACCATCCCATCCTCTAGAGATGGAACAAGGGAGCTGGAGGAGTGTCGGGGGTAGGATGGTCAGGACAAAGGGAGATGAGAGATCTCTGCAGGGAACTGGGAACTTGTGGTTTATTGCAAAGGGCCTGGGTGCAGGGCCCTGCTGGGAGCTGCCAGCCACAGCTCAGAGCAGGGCCCAGAGAGGAACCCCAAAGAAAGAGACAGAGAGAGAGATTAAAGAATAAAAGCAAGAGGGAAAGAGAGGTAAAGAAAGTGGTAAAGAGAGAGGAGGCAAGAGCATGGTAAAGAGGATGAGAGAGAGAGGATGGGAGGGTAAGAGAGCAAAGTTCCCATTACAATACCATAAATCTTCTGTGTTGAATATTCTCATTCTCACTAACCAATCTAGTACAAGATACAAATCCTACAGCATTTGCATACAGCCTATAAGAATCATTACATTACCACACTGGGTTCCATTTTAAACCCTACAAACTCCTCTTTGGGCCCCTTCTGCCCAGCTGGCAGGGGCTGCTCTGAGCCTTGGGCCTGTCTGCAAGCAGAGGGTATTGTTTGATCAAAAGGGGATCACCTTCAGCTGGCCATGCCATTGTTTTCCAGTTGTTCAGGAACTGAGGCATCTCAAAGCTTGCTTTCATTTCAGTCTCCCTTATAGTTTCCATATTCTCAAAATCTTTTGCCAGGCAATCATATTGATAAGGCTTTCCTGTTTCATCTTCCCCAACATGGAGCCACTGGGGTTAGTGCCATGCATGGCACATCAGGCCTTTCTCCAGACAAAGGCCATTCCCCAGGCTGGCACTCTGATGCCTTTCTCACAGTTTGTTAACCAGGCAGGATCCCCTCCCTCCCTGCAGAGTTTTGTAAGATTTTGTCTCCAAATAACCCCTTAAAACCCCTCAGGCTGGTGAGGTGCAGGGGGCAGTGCTCTGGCTGGGTGGGCAGTGGTCCTGCCCAGGGCCCCTCTGTGTCACCACCATGGTGTTGGGGAAGAGGAAATGCAGGAAAGGCTCCTTTTCCTTCAGTGCAGTTTGCTTTGTGCTTTCTCCTCCCAGCTGTGCTGTGTCAGAGCTGCATTTAGGATCTGGGTTTGGACCTTTGAATAGAAACACCTCCCTTTAGACTCTTGCTATCAGAAATAGTGATTAAACACACCCACCACTGTAAATCACTGGCAAAAGTAACCCGTCTCAAATCACGCTTCTTTGGCAAGCGTTTAAATTGACAGTGACAAGCTTATTTCTGGAAGAAAGTTTTATTTTGGGGAGTTGGATTCGTTGTGCCACTTCTCATTTTGATGCAGTGTGATGTGATACCTAACACATCCTTTTCCCCCTGAGGTAAGGCAGGGATTTGAGCAGTGCTGTGAGACAGCGTGTGCCTCACAGATCCACACAGCTCTCCTCAGGAGGGACAGCACTTCTAAACAATTATTTTAACCAGCTCAGGGAATCTCTCATCATTTTTGAGGTGCCTGTTTTTCCCCAGGGGTGTACAGCATTCCTGATGTACATCCCATTACCCGGGAGACTGTATTTACAGTCACAAACAGCCATTTATCCAACACAGAATTGCCATCACCCAGGAACACCTAAATCTGACAAAAACCTTCTTCATTGCCCTCTTAATCTTTTTGCCTCCTAGTGATTAATAGAATTAAAAATACTTAGCAGCATAAAGCCCCAGGGCTGAGTGCCATCCCTAATGCTGCCTGAGGGGACAGCCCCACCACCTCCTGCTCAGGACTGACTCCAGGAGCCCCTGGCCCTGCAGCCACAGGGTTTGTGAGCCAGGTCTGGCAGCACTGGCTGCTCCCCACTGCTGCTGATGCCTTGAGAAGGCTGCCCTAGAACAGAGACAATGCAGAACTAAAGAATAATTAGGGATTTATTAGGAGGCCTCCATGGATCCACCTTGGGCAGCACAAGAGCACATACTCAGCTATACCCAAGATGAACCAAAATGGTCCCAAAATGCACGGCCGGGCACGGGGTCTGTCACTGGGATCAGTTCTGCTCCATTTGCACCTTGCAGTTCATTGCCCCATTACAGCTTTAGCCCATCCAGCCCCATCCTTCTTGTTTTTCTCTCTTCAGTCCACGGTGTTTGTGCTCTTGGGCCTGAGATTTGCATCATTTGTCCTTGGCCCCCAGCTGGATAAGGAATTGTTTTGTCTCCCTGCTCTGTGCACAGAGCTCACCATCCCCTAATACAAAGCTCAGAACTACACACTAAAGCAGCACAGAATCTGAAAATATAAAAGCTAAAACCTGAGGCATCACTGCCCCATCACACCTGGGCTGCATTAAGCTTCCAGCAAACAGAGAAACAATATTCCCCTGGGAACAAGCCACCAGGAACAGGCTTCATTACACAGGAGGGATTTGCAAGAAAAACCTGAATTGCCCAGTTCTAAATTCTTTCCCAAATGCTTCCCCAGGGTGCCTCTGGAGCAGATGATTGAGGGCTCCCACAAGGATGTGATGCTGCTGCTTAATTTCAGTCCTGTGGGAGTCAATGGAAATGTTCAGGGCTCACACCCAGCAGTGAGCTGGGCTCCCACCACGCAGGGCACAGCAAGGGCAGCTCCCCACGTGCTGCAGGTGCCAGGGGGTTGGAATTCAGGACATCCCTCTGGCTGTTCTGAACTGCCCAAACCCCTGCCAGGGGCTCAGAGACCCTGGCACAGAGCCCAAAATGCCCCTGTGGTTTTGGTTATGACCATGGAACAAATTACCAGCCTTAGATGAGGATCTGCAAGCCACGACAGTTTAAGTAGAATAATAGTGAGTTTATCACAGGGTGAAAAAATAGATTTTGGGGTTTCTGGTATGGGGCTTCAGGGGGCAAGATGGAGGAATCTGGGCATGTCCAGCCTTTCTCCTTCTTCTTCTTCTTGGCCTCCATCTTCTGCTGTGATGGTGGCACTTTTGGATTGGTTTAGAGTAGAAGCTCACTGTCTAACATAGGTGATAGGTAGTGGGAAGTTATTGTAAATGTTGTACACATAGTTTTTAGTATAAAAAGATAACAACACTGCCCCGGGGCAGGCAGAGTGCCTCTGTCTGACCTGGTGAATGGACCTCGGCAGGGCAGGAGAAAAAAATTTATAGATAAGGAACAATAAACAACCTTGGGAATGGGAACTGAAGAGCTCTGACTCCTTCTTTGAGCACCGAGCTGGGAAAAGAGACTTTCTAAAATATCTCAGGGTCACTGTGAGCAGCCAGAGATCCTGAGACAGCAGGGATTTGCCACAGCACCCAAGGAGGTGCCCAGCAGCAGAGCAGGCAGGGGGATGACCCTGGCTTGGCACCACTGCCACCCTGAGAGCTGTGCAGCACCACCAACAGTGAGTGCTTTGCAGAGAGCTCTGTGAGCGCTGCTGCAATGCTCCTCCTGGCACAACAACTCCTGAAAGTCTGGTCTGCCAATAAACCAGAGCTCATTAAAATGAGTTTTTAATTGCTGACATCCTCTAAGCCAGACAGGGTGTGGGAGCAGGTGCCAGGGGAGAGCACCTTGTAAGAGCTCTTCATTGTTACAGAAACTCCAGAAACTTCTGAACAACCCCATGTCTCTCCTTCTTCCCCTTTGCTCCTGCTGCTGGGGCTCTGGAGGTGGCAGAAAAAAGGAAAATCCAGCTTCCATGGGCTTCCATGGCCATGCTGTGCCAGTGGCTCTGGGACACACCTGGACCTGCTGGCACAGCACAGCTCCTCTGCCTTTGTCCGTGCCCCTTCAGGGTGGCAGCTGCCCAGGAGGAGCCGCTGTGCTGAGCGATAACAGCTGCTCTTTGTCTGCTGCTGAAGGTGCCTGGCAGCCCCGGGAAGATAAAAAGGCTGGAGTTGTTTATAATTGTGTCACCAAATGGCTCCTGTGCCTCCCAGGCTGCTCTTGCTGCTGTGCAGATGGCCCTGCTCTGAGTGGCAAGGCACAAGTGCCACCCTGCCCTGTGCCAGTGTCACCCAGCCCTCTGCCAGTGGCACATAACCCTGTCCAATGTCACCCAGCCCTGTGCAGTGTCACCCTGCCCTGTGCCAGTGTCACCCTATCCTGTCCAATGTCACCCAGCACTGCTCCAGTGTCATCCAGATGTGCCTCAGCTGAGTCACAAACCCCCACATCTGTCTCCCCATGGGCACCCCTTGGCCAGCCAGTGCAGGGGCACCCAGCTAATCCTGGCTGAGGTGGGGTGTGCAGGGGCTGGGGACAGCCCAGGGTGGCCCTGGGACAGCCCAGGGTGGCACTGGGAACCCGTCCTTGGTGTGACAGGAGGAGCTGAGGGGGTCTGGCCGTGTCTCAGGCACACGTGGGAGGGAACAGCAGGAGGACAGGAGCTCACTTGAGCTGACAGAGCGCTGGTTACCGTGACAAATGGCACCTGCTCTTCCTGATAATCAGCCATTATTCACATTCAAACCTTGCTCTTCCTCCAGAGCCAGGCTCTTTTTAACATTCCCAGGGCACTGCCCAGGACAGGTGGCAGCAAGGCCAGGCACACCTGAGCCCTGCACTCTGGGTCTGGCAGCCTCTCTGCAGGGGGAGCCCACAGGAGGAAGGGGAAGGTGATGGTTCCATGTCTGAGGAAGGGGAGGGTGATGGTTTCATGTCTGAGGAAGGGGAAGGTGATGGTTCCATGTCTGAGGAAGGGGAGGGTGATGGTTTCATGTCTGAGGAAAGGGAAGGTGATGGTTCCATGTCTGAGGAAAGGAAAGGTGATGATTTCATGTCTGAGGAAGGGGGGAGGTGATGATTTCATGTCTGAGGAAGGGGAAGGTGATGGTTCCATGTCTGAGGAAAGGGAAGGTGATGGTTTCATGTCTGAGGAAGGGGGGAGGTGATGATTTCATGTCTGAGGAAGGGGGGAGGTGATGATTTCATGTCTGAGGAAGGGGGGAGGTGATGGTTTCATGTCTGAGGAAGGGGGGAGGCGATGGTTTCATGTCTGAGGAAGGGGTGAGGCGATGATTTCATGTCTGAGGAAGGGGGGAGGTGATGATTTCATGTCTGAGGAAGGGGAAGGCGATGGTTCCATGTCTGAGGAAGGGGAAGGTGATGGTTTCATGTCTGAGGAAGGGGGGAGGTGATGATTTCATGTCTGAGGAAGGGGTGAGGTGATGATTTCATGTCTGAGGAAGGGGAAGGCGATGGTTCCATGTCTGAGGAAGGGGTGAGGTGATGATTTCATGTCTGAGGAAGGGGTGAGGTGATGATTTCATGTCTGAGGAAGGGGAAGGTGATGGTTTCATGTCTGAGGAAGGGGAAGGTGATGATTTCATGTCTGAGGAAGGGGAAGGCGATGGTTCCATGTCTGAGAGGGAAGGTGATGGATTTCATGTCTGAGGAAGGGGAAGGTGATGATTTCATGTCTGAGGAAGGGGAAGGTGATGATTTCATGTCTGGGCTGTTCTGGGGCACTGAGGGACAAGAGGAGTAGCCCTGGCCCCTCCCTTGCTCTCCCCAAACCCAGACCTGCTGGTGGTGCCAGCTGGGTGCTGGGTTTCACTTTCACCATGCAATGAATGTTGAGGGGTGGTGGGAGGGATTCCCACCTCTCTGAACAGCACCTGGCACACAGGCCAGCCCATGCACCTTTCTGACACCACAACATGCACCAGCAAAGCAAAGCAGGTGCTTTTTCCTTCCCACAAAATTGTCACTAGCAAGAAACCACCCCTCCAGCCCCTCTAGAGGTGTCAGCTCACCTCAGCACAGATGCCATTTAACAAAAAAAGGCATCACTTCACTTCACACCTTGATGCTACTAAAACTGTCCCTTAGTGACCACATAGCACCTTTGATAAAGTGGCATTTCCCCCCAGAACATTGAAATGACCCACACTGACAAACCAGGACAGGATTACTGGTTGGTTTTACTCAGGTATTGAGATATCTCTTTATTGCCAGCTTCAACCGTGGTTCAATAAATACAAAATTTTAAAAAATGTCAATAGATTTTATTAGCATTTATAATAACTATTATTATTATCATTATTAATAAATATTCCAAACCAACTGAGATTCCCTGGAGATGTCTGACTATAGTTCAAACATGAGATGCACACAGAGTCCTTTATAATATGATATTACATTTGTCTCAAGCTTATAAAAATATATATTGACTTCTCAAGTGTGTATTTACAGTACTTAAGATGTGGCTAATGAATATAAAAGCATCTGGGGATGAACCACCTTGATTCCCATTTGGTTTCTAGTGAGGGAAGTGTTGCAGATGCTGCTCCAGCCCGTGGAGAAGGCAAGAGCCCCAGGACATGCCAGAGGCTGCATGGGAAAGAGATCAGGGTCATTTTGAGGCATTTCCCTTGCAGCTGCAAAACAGCCTCGCTGATTAATTTAATTATACTACTTCCCCAAGGAGAGAAGCTGAGAGGATGCAAGTTAATTTTAATATCATAACAACAATCTATAGCTTAATCTACTAATTTTGTTATCTCGAGTTGGTGAGAGCTCAATTAAAAGTGTTTATTCTTGCAAAAAACTGGGCTAGGAGGCTGCTTCCATGGGGGGCTTTCCTTTCCTTCCTTGTAGGAGAGAGCAGAAAAGCTGATGACTCCTGTTTCTGCTGGGTCACAGCCCATCCCAGAGCTCAGCTCCTGGGGACCCCTCCACACAGCCACAGCTACTACCGGAGTGTGCTGGTTTGAAAAGGAAGGGAGTTTTTTGGGAGTTTGGTGGTCAAACCAATAGGTGCTCAGATTTGAGCCCTGGCCAGCCCCCAGCCCCTGCAGCCCAGGGAAACAGCCATGACCACAGATAACTGCTGAGGTTTATCCCTTTCCAGCTAGGCAGCATCCAGAGGGACAGAAAAGCAGATTTTAGTGGCCACAAGTGGCACCCAGAGCTGGCCCTTGTCACATTCCTTATTCTGGAGGCAGGGTCTGTTCTGGGGGACTCGAGGGAACACAGTGCTGCCTGCTCATGCCAAGTTTGTTTTCCAAACTGACTGTTCCAGATTGCAAGGCAAGACATTTTCAATTACCATCTGGATGGCAGCTGTCTTTTGTCAAGTGGGCAGTTTGCCTTATCTCTCTCTCTGAGTGACCACATTCACACCTCCCTCGGGAGGGGACACCTGCTGATAACAGCTATGGAATGTCCCTGCATGGCTGATAAGAACTACAGCATCCCATTGGGAGATGTGAGCCCAGAGGGAGGAGCCAAGCATTCCTACCCGGATAGAATCTGGAGATTCTGGAACACCAGCACGGCTTCTGCACTGGATTGCCCAGAGGAACAGCAGCTGCCTCTGCCCCTGGACCTTCAGAGGAAGAGACTGCACCTTTCTCCAGGATCCCTGCTCCAGCAGAGCCACCCCTGACACTGCAGGAGGGCTGAGCCACAATTCCAATGGGACTGCTGCCAGCACCCTGACCCACAGGGTGTCAGGCTGGGTTCTGACTCTGGCAGTGCTGGTTTAGTTCACTGCATTGTTTATTTTATCCTTTTATTTTCTTCCCTATGAAAGAACTGTTATTTCCTGCTCCCATATTTTTGCCTGAGAGCCCCTTAATTTAAAATTTATAGCAATTCAGAGGGGTGGGGAGGGTTTACATTCTCCATTTCAAGAGAAGTTCCTGCCTTCCTTAGCAGACTCCTGTTTTTCCAAACCAAGACACTGAGGCACACTGCCACCTCAGCACCAAGCCCTAGATGTCTCCAGATCTCCTGAACCAGCCTGGAGCCAGCTCCTCCAGCAGCAACTTCCCAGCATGGCATCTCCCAGCATCCCAACATCCCAACAGCACCAGCAGGGAGAGGGGAGAGGAGACCCAGAACCAAGCTAGTTCAACCCCCTGCCTACATAGCTGTAATATGCTTTCTCTAGAGATAAAATGTAAACACAGAGAGCACACAAACTGCACTTGATCCTTGGGATCAGGCAGTTCACTAAATGCAGGGCTTGGGTCACTGCTATTGCTTTTCAGGCTGGGAAACAGGGGGATGGCAAGTGACCAACCTGACTGGAATGGGCCAGACTTAGAGAAATTATTTCTGTTAAAAACACTGGCCAAGAAACTCTGGGGAGGGAGACAAGAGGCATGGTTTGAACTGCAGAGGGGGCAGGAAGGAGAGATCTTGTTTTCCCCAGAGAGAAACAAACTCCCCAGACCACTCCTGGGCAGAGAGGTCACCCTGCCAGCCCCAAGGGGCCCTGCACTCATTCCTCATTCACATCCTCATCCTCTCAGAGCAGCTAACACCAGGCTCTGACTGGAGCCCATTTCCCACCAGACTCTGAGGATCTCCCACAGCCCTCATCCCCTATGTAAATCTTTGCCTTTCAGCATTAATAATTCACTTGAGACACTTACAGATCACAATAAAACCTTACAAAACTCCATATAGAGCTGCAAATACCCATTTAATTAACTAACCTCAAGGAAAGTTGTATTATTAAGATGCTATTTATGTCTTCTCAGGGATCAGGCTGCAGCTCTGAGAGCTGCCAGCGTGCCAGGCAGGCAGCACAGTGCTCACAAAACAAATTGTGGATTGCATGGATGCAGCCAACACCATTTCCTCTGTGCTTTACTGGAGAATATTTGGTTTTGTTCACCAGCTGAGGTGTCAAAACTCTGTGAAGTAGCTCATGGAGCAGAAGGGATGCAACTGGGAAAGAGTTTCCTTCAGCACAGATGGGGAAAGTCACCTTCCAGGAGTTGGGCATTGGGTGAGAGCTGCTCTCTAAATATAAAAGCAATAAAAACTCCTTGTGGGGTTGCTGTGATCTGTCAGGCTGTATAAAAGTCCCCATGGATTCACCAGCAGGATACTAGACACAGAAGTGTTGGCTCTGGATTAAGACAGTGCAAAAGGTCCATCCCACCCTGTGAACTCAACTACCACATGAAATGGCATCACTACAGTTTGACTCATCTTACAAACAGTGCTGGGGAGAGCCACGTCCCCCCAGGCACCACCCTGGGGATGCTGGGCTGGCACAGGGGACAGAAGCCCTGCTCTCCCACCGCGTGTTTGGCAGCAGCCAGCAGTTCCCACAGCCCACCTGAGACCCCCAGGTTTCAGAGGTGGGGCTGGCTGGCCCAGCAGGTCTCTCCTCCCCAGGAGCAGGGGCTGCTCTGCACCTCTGCAGACACAGACTCACACCTGCACGCCCCGGCCATGCATCTGGATCACCTGGGCCCGCAGGCTCTGGATCCCACTCAGGAGGGTCTTCTGGTGCTCTGCCAGAGTGATGCCCAGGCTCAGGATGTCTCTGCAAAATGAGCCCCACATCAGCCAGCACACACAACCCTTACAGACAAGCTCAGCTGGCAGGCTCTCCCCCAGGACACAACATTCTCCCCTTCCTTCTTCCTAGGCATGGGTTAACCATCACTGGGTTAACCATACACACTTCTCAAGTGTGTATTTACAGCACTTAAGATGTGGCTAATGAATATAAAAGCATCTGGAGATGAGCTAACTTGATTCCCATTTGGGAATCATTGCAGCCTTGCCGACAGTGCAGAGGCAAGAGGAACCAGGGCAGGGCAGCCCCAGCAATAAAAACTGCCAGAGTTCCAAGAAACTCCCGAGCCTCAGCTGCCTGGGTAATTCCCAGCCACCACCTGCATCTGGAGACTTGACAGCTCAACAAGAGACATTGATTTTGAACAGATTACAGGATTAATTATCCAGCTTTTCCCTTTTTAACCTTTTAACCCCTCCCAGAGTTCTGTTCATCAACCCCTTCTTCACTGTCCAGTGGTGGTGATCTCTTCCCCAAATCCTGATGGAGCTCAGATGTTCCACAGTGACAAGTTAGCCCTCCCAGGTGTCCCAGCCCCAGCTGTCCCTTGATAACCACGTGAGGGGGTACAACAGAACTATAAATCTATAAAACTTTTCTTAACCTATATGCATGATATTTGTCCATTAATTGTGAGAGTCAATCATGTCATTACTCATCTGTTACAGATGGATAATGAGATGATTGGCTCTCACAATTAAAAGATAACTATTGGGTGAATATTAAGAAAAGCTTTAGTGATGTATAGTTATGTTGTTGTAGTTTAGATGCCCTCTTTTCTCCCCATAGTTCCCTTCTTCCCCCTGTATTGTGACCATCAGACAGCCCGGGGTGTCTGGGACAGGTAAAAGAAGGCTGCACATGTGTCCCTTACCTGGGGCAGGTGGGAATGGAAAAGCTTGGGGGTGCTTAGGGGGTGCAGCATGGCAACACCTGAGCTCCAATCCAGTTACAAGAAAGCAGACTCCATTGATAAATGGCAAAGAAGAGCTGGATTATTCTTGAGGTGCATTTCACATCACTGTGACCACCGTGTGCCCCAACACTGACTGCTCCCAGGCCAGGCAGCACAGGTTCCACACATGCACAAGTAAGAAAATGCATAAATAGGAAATCTCCAAGCTTTAGCCCCAGCCAAAGCAGCACTGACCCTGACCAGGCGTTCTGGGCTAACAGGAGCCTGCAGCACGCCAGTGTGGGACAGCTCTGAGCCCACCACCCTGTGCTGCAGCACCACAGGTTATCAGTAAATCACTCTGGATGTGGCTCCGCTCTCTGGCAGGGGCAGGAAACATTGCTCTCACTGCACCCACATGTCACAGACATGTTTTCTGAAAAAGCCCTTCCTTAGGGTTTTTCCTCCTGAGAAGCTGAGAGGCCTTAGGAACAAAATGTAAACAATGGTTATCTACTGCTGTGGAATGCAACAGGTGCATCTGTGATTGGTCTTATGTGGTTGTTTCTAATTAATGGCCAATCACAGCTCAGCTGGCTTGGACTCTGTCTGATCCACAAACCTTTGTTATCATTCTTTCCTATTCTATTCTTAGCCAGCCTTCTGATGAAATCCTTTCTTCTATTCTTTTAGTATAGTTCTAATATAATATATATCATAAAATAATAAATCAGCCTTCTGAAACATGGAGTCAGATCCTCATCTCTTCCGTCATCCTCGGACCCCTGTGAACACCATCACACCCACACACGAGGGTACAGCCAGGAGAAGGGGGTCACTTACTGGGCTGTCATCCTGGCCACAGACTCCAGGTAGCAGTAGCCTGCAGCAGTGAAGTTGTCCTTGTATCTGCCCATTTCTATAGCTTCCAGCCACTCCCCCACGGAGCTGAACGAGGGGAAGGCCGAGAAGGTTCTCTTGGAGAGGGGGATGGACGTGCCGTGGGACCTGCCAGCAGAGAGGGTGGTGAACAGGGAGCGGGGCACGGCAGGGCAGAGGGGGGACGGGCAGGTGCGGTCACCTGGGGCACGTGGAGCTGCGGCACTCTGGGGGCTCCAGGCTCTGCACCAGTTTGCTCAAGGCATTGTGGATCTGGGAGAATTTGGGCCTCTGGCTGCGGTCCTTCTGCCAGCAGTTGAGCATCAGCTGGTGCAGGGGAGGCTGGCAGTTGGCAGGGGCAGGCAGGCGGAACCCATCCTCCACAGCCTTCATCACCTGCAGGACACGAGGGGCTGGGGTCAGCTGCTGCCATCAAACCAGAGGCAAACCCTGGGGCAAACCCCTGGGCCAAGCCTCCCAGCCACTCCTGCAGCTGCAGCACCATGCACTGAGCAGCTGCAGGGCACTCACATCCTGGTGGGACATGTCCCAGTAGGGTCTCTCCCCATAGGACATCACTTCCCACATGACGATCCCGAAGCTCCACACGTCGCTGGCGGGACTGAAGTGCTGATACTGGATGGCCTCAGGGGCTGACCACAGCACCAGGCTCTTCCCACGCTGCACAGGCAGAAGGGCAGCAATGATTTACGATTTATGATTTATGATTTATGATTTATGATTTATGATTTATGATTTATGATTTATGATTTATGATTTATGATTTATGATTTATGATTTATGATTTATGATTTATTATTTATTATTTATTATTTACTGGGCCAGTGTTGGAACTCAGTAGATCCCTCTGGGTGTCCAGAGTTGCCGGGACCCCTGCCAGGGGGCTCAGAGACACTGGCACACAGCCCAGAACACCTGTGGGTTTGATTATGACCCGTGGAGCAAATGACCAGCTTTGTATGAAGACCTGAAAGCCACAGATGTTTAAGTAGTGTAACAATAAAATTATCACTAGGTGAAAAAGTAGATTTTGGGGTTTTTTAGAATAGGGGTTTTGGGGACAAGATGGAGGGACTTGGGTGTGTCCAGCCTTTCTCCTTCTTCTTCTCTACCTCCATCTTCTGCTGTGATGGTGGCACTTCTGGATTGGTTTAGAGTAGAAGCTCACTGTCTAACATAGGTGATAGGTATTGGAAAGTAATTGTAAACATGTTATACATAGTTTTTAGTATAAAGAGACAACACCACCCCAGGGGCAGGCAGACTGCCTGGAATTGTTCTGCTGGATGGACCTTGGCAGGGTAGGAGAAAAATTTTTATAGATAATATATAATAAACAACTCTGAGACTGAGAACTGGAGAACTACGACTCATTCTTCAAACCTGAGGGCTGAAACAGAGACTTTTCACATATCTCAGGGCTGCAATAAACTGCAACCTTCTGAAAGCCCAGCAGGATGTGGCCAATGCTGACAATTCCCAGGTAGCCATTCACTGTTCATTGTGCCCTGCCTGGCATCACAGGGTAGACACTGAGCAAATCCATGTACCAGGAGCATATTTAGTATTAAGAGAAAACTTTTTCCTCAATTTGTTTAAAATGTCACTGCAACTGTATGCCACACTGGAATGTGAGTCCTGAAATATTAATGGGGGAGGATAATGTCCCCAGGAAGAGCTGATGGCATTTTGTACACTGATATTTAAGGAAAACTACCCCACAGCTGTACAAACAAAGTCCCTCTGCCCTGATTTGTGCAGCAGGGTTGTGGCTGGAGCAGGCATGGTGCTATGCAGGTCCCTGACCAAACACATTGGATTTCTACCTGAGAAAGAAGTCCAAAGTGCAGAATCCCTGTTCATACTTGAAGGAGGAGATGGGAGCCTAGGAAAAGTGTTGACAACAGAATGTGGAAATGCAGCTCACCATGGTGGAGAAGATGGTTTCCATCTTGTCTTCCTGAGGCTGTCTGAACCCTGTGATCTTGCATGCCAGGCTGCTGCTGACGAGGACTTTGTGGGCAGCCAGGCTCTTGTGCACATAGCCCATCTCTGCCAGGTATGCCATGCCAGAGGCAATGCCCTGCAGCATGCAGATGAGCTGTGTGCCTGTGAGCTGGCCCTCGTGTTTCTGTGAAAGCAGAGGAGGAAAAGCCAAAGGGCAGCCATGGGAACACGGCCAGGAGAGTCCAAGCTGGGCAGACACCCCAGTACTCACCCTGAGGAAGGAGTCCAGCAGGCCATTCCCCATGTACTCCATCACTATCATCATGGTGCTCCCTGCACAGACAGACAAACAGCACGGTGTCAGTGCTGCCATCACTCAGACCCTGCAGGGGTTACAAATCCAGGTGCCAATCCCTGCACTGCCTGGCTTTTGGGGGAGATAAGGACATTATCTCAGCCAGGTTATAATGAGCACTAGGGCCAAGGCTTCCCTGCCATTCCCAGCTAGAAACAGATTCCAGTATCACAAGCTCCTTTGATCAGGACTCTGAATCACAAAGGACAGCATGGCCCAGTGAAACCAAAAGCAACCAGCTCAGCCAGAATACTTCCTTCCCTAATAAAACCCCTAGTTTTTAGGGTTAGAATCAGCTCACATGCTCTGGTTTCTTTGGATTTACACAAATATCCAATTAACTACCACATCCATTGCCAGTCTCCGCACACACACTCATGAGAGAGAGCTGCAGCAGTTAGAGCAGTCTCTGGATCCAAATCCCCCATCCGAACTGACTCCTTTCCTTCACCATCACTTTAAAGCTTCTCTGCCAGAGGGAAACCTGAGGAGCAGCCCCTATTATGGGGGGAAGCTCCATCCCACAGCCACCAGAACTCCTGCAGGCCTGGACTTGTCCCCACGGGCCAACTGCAGCACCCAGCCAGGCAAAAGTGTCTGTGGGGTGAAACACCACACACCCAGCCAGCCAAAAGTGTCTGTGGGGTGAAACACCACACACCCAGCTGGCCAAAAGTGTCTGTGGGGTGAAACACCACACACCCAGCTGGCCAAAAGTGTCTGTGGGGTGAGACACCACAGTGCTGCTGTTTGGTTCAGCAGCAAGGCCAGACAAGGCCTCAGGCAGGTCCCATCTGGCTATATTGGTAAATATTCCAATAAATGTACCTCTGGTGATGACCCCCTCGAGGCGGATGACGTTGGAGTGGTCGAACTGGCCCATGGTGCAGGCCTGGGCCAGGAAGGAGCGCTGCTGCTTCTCGGAGCAGCCGGCCCTCAGCGTGCGGATGGCCACCGGCAGCTCGCGCTTGCTGGGCAGCTTCAGGCACCCCCGGCAAACCTCCCCAAACTCTCCTGCACGGCAGAGAAATGGGTTAAACACATCCCTGGCAGGATTCACACCAGGCCATCTTGAGCACCGTGCTGCTCCTCTGCACAAGTGGGAGCCTATCTACGCGGGCCCACTTCCTTACCTAAGGCCTTACTGGAAATGGGCCTGAACATAAGGGTCACTATGATAAAGTGAACATGGAGGTACACCAGCCCTCTCATTTCCTAGTACTTAGAAAAGAGGAATCGAACCTACACTAGAGGAATAAAAACCCTCCATACTTCCTTTTTATTACTTTCTAGTAGGGTCAGCTAAACAAGCTATCGGGCCCATACCCCGAAAATGATGGTTCAACTCCTTCCCCTGCTAATGAACCCCCAGGCAAAAGTAATCTTTATCAGTAGCTTACTCCTAGGAATCAACTAAACTCATCAGTCCCAACATCTGAATTCCGTCTTATGGTGCATTGTGATTTCAGGGTTTACCTCAGAACCTCAGGCCCCTCCCCTGATAATTCTCTCCCAGGTGTGTCAGTCACCTCTCCTTTCCCCTCCCAGCACTGTCTGTCACTCCTGGCATTCCAGAAGGCATCGAGTGATTGGCAGATCCAAAGGATGCCCTCTACCCCTGGGGGGCATTGGGCCATCCAGGTGTCCTTTGTCCCTTTGTCCCTGTCCCTCCCCTCCTGTCCCTGGTTGGTGGCTCCCTGCCCCTTCCCTGCCCCTCTCCCCGGGGTTAAAGGAACAGCAGCCACGGGCTCAGGGAGTTCTGCTGGAGCTGCTGCTGCATTCAGAGGCCTGTGGGCCAGAATAAAGCTCTGGATCCAAACCCTCCATCAGAACCGACTCCTTTCCTTCACCAGCACCTTAAAGCTTCTCTGCCAGAGGGAAACCTGAGGAGCAGCCCCTGTTATGGGGGGAAGCTCCATCCCAGCACCACCAGAGCTCCTGCAGGCCTGGACTTGTCCCCATGGGCCCAGCTGCAGCACCCAGCCAGGCAAAAGTGTCTGTGGGGTGAAACACCGCACATCCACAGCCAAAAGTGTCTGTGGGGTGAAACACCACACACCCAGCCGGCCAAAAGCGTCTGTGGGGTGAAACACCACAGTTGCTGCTATTTGGTTCAGCAGCAAGGGCCAGACAAGCTCAGGCATGTCCCATCTGGCAATATTGGTAAATTCCATTAGTCTTACAACTGTTGTCTGTAAAATTACTGCTGCTCAATAATCCAGAGTAGCCCCAGAAAACAAAGCTTTCTGTTCATGAGAAGCTGGCAATAATTCATACAATCTGTGGAAGCTGCTGACCCTCAGGCACCTCTGGAGCCTCTTAGTGTTCTCTCCATGCTCTGCCCCAGTGCATATTGTGTTTTAGTCCATGAGAGGAAGAGTAATCACCAAGGTTATGCTCTGGGCCTGTCTGGTTCTGCCTCCTGGTCTGCTTCCCACAGAGCTGGACACAGTAGGGCTGTGAGGGAGGGTTCCTGCAATCCTTGAGGAAGAACATCCCACTGCACAGCCATGTGCTCCACAACAGGAGCTGCAGATTTCCCAACATAAAAATTCAATTCCCAACGTAAAAAAACAATATTGGCTTGACAGCAAAAAGCATGTAGCTACGAGCAGCTTTATTGATTTGGAAATCAGGTTATTGTTAGGTCAGCAGTGAGACAAACACACTCCCAAATTCCTTAGATTTAAATGTCTTCCTTACTAATTTCTTTCTTGATTGTTCAAACACCATTTTGCTCACAAAAGGTACATGGGGCTCCTCTGAGCTGCTCCACCCTGCAGTTCAGAGGCAACCTTATCCCCTCTTCAGCGTCCTCTCCCCTTCAACACTGTCCTTCAGCTGCAGGCAAAGCCCTCCCTCCTCCTTCCTCCACCTCTGCTGCTGCCACAGCTGAATTTATCTTTAGGAAAACAAATGACAAAGAATGATCACGTTTCCCACATTCTGGCACACAGTAGCCATTAAGGCTCTAGGGTCCAGTCAGGGGATTTTAATTTGCTTTTAAGTTTTAGGCAGTGAAGTTGATGAAAATCGATAAATCATCAGGTTCACGTATTTATAAATAGTTTTCATGCTGCTGTCAAACTGCCCAGATGCAGATAATTGCTGATGCTTTCTGCTCTGCGTGGCTTGGCTGTGCTCAGTGCCTCAGGAAAACACCAGGAATGTGGAACAAAGCTTCTGGATAAAACCCTCATTGGATAAATTCCCATCCTGTGCTGCAGTGGGTGCCCCCAGGACTGGAGCAATGTCATGGCCCAGTGGAAGGGGAGCACACCAGCACAGCCACCACCCCTGGAACTTGCCTGTCCTGATAATCCTCTCAATTTTGATGCTGGCATTGTCCAGTTCCTTGGCAAAGAGGTGCACAGCCTGCATGGGGTCCTCGCAGGTGCTGGGGTCAATGTATGTCCTCCTGGTTGGAATTTTAACTGCAGGAAAGGCAGAAAGGGCAGGTGAGGGGGGCTCAGCAGAACTTCCACCCACCCATCCTGGGAAACACTATCCCAGCTCATCCATTTCCTGGTCTGTGGGCAGAACCAACGTGCCACCTTTCTATAAGCAAAGCAAAAGACTCATTTCTAAGGTTTCTAAGAATTTTTTTTTAGGATCGAATGAATCCAACTGCTCTGCTCCACTGCCACAACCCCTGGGTAAAGGAGAGCAGCCCCTTTGCTCCAGTGAAGCTCCCACCCTCCAAAGCCAAGTGAAATGGTCAAGGCAGGCTCTTCTACTTCCGAGGTGCTTTGGGGAACAGAAAAGTGTGTGTGCACTCCATGGGCTTGGAATCAAATAAACTCATCAGTCCCAACATCTGAATTCCCTCTGACAACCGTAAAATTATTGCTGCTCAATAATCCAGAGTAGCCCCAGAAAACAAGGGCTGTTTACTCATGTTTATGAGAAGCTGACAATAATTTACACACCCCATGGAAGCTGCAAGTGTCCCCATTTCCTCCGGCACACAGTGACCCCCACACAGCAAGGACAGACACTGGCACATGGAGCTGTCAACCCACGGTCCTCAGAGAGCCTTGCTGTGCTGGCCCTGCTCTGGGATAACACAGGGTGACAGCACTTCAAAAGTGAGGGCTCAGGGCTGCTTTGGTGGAATATTTCCAATGATAAATTGTTAATAAAATACAGGGATCCCCACAGTCACACTGGCTGTGACAGATGGGTGCCACTTACAGTGGAAGTACAGCTCCTCATCCCCATCCTGGCTGGCTTTGCTGTACCCACACTGCCTGCAAAGAGAATGAAGATGCACAGTGTCAGAACCCAGAACATTCCTCTGGAGGACTCAAAACTCTGACAGGGAGGTCGGAGACCTTGGCACAGAGTCAAAAACACCTGTGCCTTTGATTTTAGCCTATGGAAACAACTACCAACTTTGTGTGAAGATTTACAAGCCACAAGAGTTTGAGTAGTATGATAATGAATTTATCACAGGGAGAAAAAGTAGAATTTTGGGGATCTAGAATGGGGGTTCAGGAGGCAAGATGGAGGAATCTGGGCATGTCCTGTCCTTCCTCCTGCTTCTTCTTAGCCTCCATCTTCTGTGTGATGGTGGCACTTCTGGATTGGTTTAAAGTAGAGAGAGACTGTCTAACATAGGTGATAGGTATGGGAAAATTATTGTAAATAAAGCACACGTGGTTTTTAGTATAAAAAGCCAACATCACCCCAAGGGCAGGGACTGTGCCACAAACCCACCTGCCAGACAGACCTCAGCAGGTCAGAGAAAGAATGTTATCTATAACAGCAAATAAACAGCCTTGAAAAGCAGAACAGAAGAATCCTGACTCCTTCTTCAGCTGCCAGGCTGGGAAAAGAGACTCTGACACATCTTAGGGTCATCCTGACCACAGAGACTCTGAGAGCACAGCAGCACCTGGGCAGTAGCTCCTCACCCCAGCTCAAACACCCCGGACCACAGCTGGCCCTGCTCACCTCCTCCAGACCATCACTCCGAGCACCAGGGACAGCAGCACCGTCAGCCCCACGATGGCCACCACGGCGATGATGAGGACGGGGCTCTGCTCACTGGAGGCCACTGTCACTGCAGGAGGGAAGCAGAGCCACTCATCAACCAGGTTTGAGGAGAGCAGCTGCCTTGCTCACTGCTCCCATGGCCAGAAGAGCTGTGGGAGTTTGGCTGCTTTTTTCACCATCCTCACAACAATTCATGTTCTGGTTCTGTGACCGTGTTCACAGGGGTCCGAGGAGGAGGGAAAAGACAAGGATCTGACTCCATGTTTCAGAAGGCTTGATTTATTATTCTATGATATATATTATATTAAAACTATACTAAAAGAATAGAAGAAAGGATTTCTTCAGAAGGCTGGTTAAGAATAGAAAAAGAAAGAATGATAAGAAAGGCTTGTGTCTCGGACAGAGTCCAAGCCAGCTGACTGTGATTGGTCATTAATTAGAAACAACCAACATGGGCCAATCCCAGATGCACCTGTTGCATTCCACAGCAGCAGATAACCATTGTTTACATTTTGTTCCTGAGGCCTCTCAGCTTCTCAGGAGGAAAAACCCTAAGGAAGGGCTTTTTCAGAAAACATGTCTGTGACGTGGTTTAGCTTTAAGAGCCCAGGCTGGTGGGATCAGTCCAACATGCTGGACACTGCAGACAGAGCAGCCCAGCACTGCTGCACCAGTTCCTGGTGCTGGGAATCAGAGCTGAGGAAGAATTCTGTTTATCAGAGGAACACATCAAAATTTATGGCCTTACAAATAGTTTTCTTTCATCACATTAATCCCTTTTCCTCCTGCTTTTGCAAACAGGGGTATTAGACAGCTACTACATTCTCTATAAAATTTTTATTGGCTTCAATTAATTCTGAAATGTCTTCTGTGTGGCAAATGAAGGCAATTTAAAGCCCTGTTAAACACAATCTGTGGGAGCTGTTCTGAGCCAGCCAGCTCAGCCTTGCTCTTTCAGCCAGCATGGGGGATTGTGCTGAAGCCCAACATCCCTGCAGCCCTCTCTCAGTGAAATAAGATGCTTTTGGACCACAATTATGAATGGGAATTTAAAAGGCGAAGTCTCAGCAGATAACACTGTTGCTGGCTGCCCTGAGCCAGCCAAGGAGCAGGCAAGCCAAGTGCCTCCTGAGCCAGGACAGCAGCAGGGAGCAGTCATGAGCTAAGTGTGGTTTTGGGCAAGCTCAGCCAAGGAGCAGAGCCTGTCCCAGCCTCCTCATGAGAAAGGAGCCAGAGAGCAGCTGCCTTCATTGACTCTTGATTGAGAAGAGACAGGACAGGCCCCCCTAGGACAGGCAGGACCAACCTCATCAAAATCTAATGGGAAAATGCAAGGGGAAGCAAATTCCTGGACAGCAGTGACCCTTAGACCTGGAGCAGCAGAACCAGAGGATGAGGTGCTGCTCCATGAAACCAGGAGCACGAGCTGCAAGCACAGCATCCCCAGGGCTCAGCTCAGAGTCCTGCTGCACTTACACTCTGCCAGTGTCTCCACTTCAATGCCAGGGTTGTAGTCTGGAGAGGAAGATGTTCTGATTTGGAAAATGTAGAGGGTACCAGGCTTCAGGTTATTGACTGTCACGGCCGTTGATGTGGTTTTCACAGTTGAGTAACTTTGATCTCTCTGATCCTGTGAAATAATGAGATACCTGAGATGGAGCTGGACTGACAGCTGTGTCACAGAGCCAGCATGGCACAGTCCTGTCCTCAGCTCTGGGCCCCGTCAGAACAGCCTCCAAAAGAAACAATACATCCTCTGCATGTCTGATCAACAGAAATTACATGGGAAGGTCACAGGAGATGTCAGATGGAGGTGGATGGTGCTGTGAGGACATGAAGGTGGAAGATGGGGTGGTGGGAAGCAGCTGTGCCACCCCTCATGGCAACTTGCCCCTGTGCCAGGCTCAGCTGTGGCAGCAGCCAGCAGCACTGCCCAGCCCTCCCCTGCTTCCCTGCTGCAGCTGCTGAGGACTGGAGCAAATCTGTGGGCATTGGTAAAGGGCAGGTGGAGCCCCAAGGGCACCCCAGACCCACAGGCTGGCATGGGCACAGGCAGTATCCCACCCCATTATCCAGCACGGGCATTGTCCCAGCCCAAGGGTCCAACACAGGCAGTGTCCCAGCCCCACAGTTCAGTGTCCCCACCCCACAGGCTGGCACGGGCATGGACATTGTCCCCACCACATTCCAGCACAGGCAGTGTCACAAGCCCACATTCCAGCACAGGCAGTGTCCCAGCCCCACAATTCAGTGTCCCACAGCCCTACAGTTCAGTGTCCCACAGCCCCACAGTTCAGTATCCCCACCCCACAGTCCAGCACAGGCAGTGTCCCAGCCCCACAGTTCAGTGTCCCAGCCCCACATTTCAGTGTCCCAGCCCCACAGTTCAGTGTTCCAGCCCCACAGTTCAGTGTCCCAGCCCCACAGTTCAGCTCAGGCAGTGTCTCCACCCCACATTTCAGCACAGGCAGTGTCCCACAGCCCCACAGTTCAGTGTCCCAACCCCACAGTTCAGCACAGGCAGTGTCCCAGCCCCACAGTCTGGCATGGGCATGAGCAGCAGCCACTCACTGCACTGCTCACATTACTATCAAATGTGATTCCATTTGATATGTTTCCCCCTTTGAATCTTCACAGTAAAAACAAAAGCTTTAAAAGCAAAGATTAGGAACTAAGTTGATATCCATGTCAGTATCAAGAGCCTCATTTCAGTGAATAACTGCTAAACTGAATTGAAATTCTCTACTCAAGGAAGAAGGTTCCTCATTTCATACCCCAAGTATCATGTTGCTGCAGCCCATTTGCACAGGAATTATTGTCTCGGGCTCCAGCATTTACCCTCCTCCACAGATCCCTCCTCTCAAATCTATCAGATGCTGCAAATCACATTAATATGAATCAGCTTCAGGGTAGCTTGTTTCTAAATACAGAATGCTGACATGTCACCTGCACAGTGTGCCTGACACACCATCAGCTCCAGAACGAGCCTGAGCACACGCAGATAAGGTAATTTGCAGAACTGTGTCATAAACTGCATTCATTTTCGTTTAGAGCCTTGTCCCTGCTCTGCCCACTGGTATTTCTCCTAAAATTCCCAACCTACTGCACCTGTCAAACAGCAGAAATTTTTAAAATCAAGAAACTTTCATAGAAATATTTCCCATGTAGAAGGGCCACCCACAGTCACAGGTTTGTGGCTCTCAGTCCTAAACCAGTGCAGACCACAAGGTTTAACACCCTCCTGGAGAGCAGGCTGGGAATACAGAGAGCATCTCCTCCAGGATGTAGGAACCACCGTGCTGTCAGTCCCTGTCCAGCTGCAGTCACAGATGGATGGGCACACACAGCACCTCTGCTCCTGAGAGGGGCAAGGGAAGGGCACAGAGCCAGGGGGCACAAGCAGAGCCCATGGCAGTGCCCAGTATTGCCAGCCAGGGGCTCTGTACAAATCACAAACAGGACAGGACTGCTGGGAAAGGCACCTTGAGCTGTTTTATTTTCCAGCATCAGTCTCATTCCATGGTTATGACAATGGGAAAATGCCAGCAGCTCACATCCCAGGCAGCAGACAAAGAACTCAATGTTACAACTCACTTTGAAAGTTTTTTGACCAATCACACAAAGCAAAAGCACATTGACAGTAGTTCTATCCAACCACTATAAGCATGTGTACCTTTGGTTAAACAATGCTTGCTTATTTCAAATACAATACCTGCTTGTGAGCCTTAAAACACAATGCACAGAGCTCCATTATTAAGGTTAGAACTTCCTAATATCTCACTAGATATATTTTTCTGCAGCTTAAGGAGTTATTCTAGACTCCTTAGTACTTAATACTCCTTAATAATAACTCCTTAAGCATTAATACACAGACCATTGTTCTATTTGTCCTTACTTTTCTACTTCTTACATAATTTTTCTGCTGACCAATCTCATGGCTGCTGCACAGCTCCAATCACAGTTCTGCTGTCTCTGAGGCCTGCCTTTTGCAGCTTTCCCATACCCCTGTGATTTTAAGGACTCCCACACCCAGAGCCTACCTTCTCAAAGTACTTGACCTCGTACTCGGTGCCATTGGCAGTGTGCAGGCCTGGCTCCTGCCAGGACAGGGTGACACTCTTCTGCTCCACTCTGTCTGTGCGGATGTCAGTGACAGGAGTTGGCTCTGAAAATGCAGAGAGGAAAAGGGCACTGACTGAGGGGCTGCTCCAGTAAAACATTTCACTTTAACAGAGTGTGTGGCTTCTGCAGACACCAGTCCCCTCTCTCTGAATCAGGACTGGAATAGCTCCAGGATGAGCTGGTGGCCATCCAGTGGGAGAAGATAGTGGTAAAACACAACAGCTTTGTAATCCATGGGCAGCCTGCAGCCCTCCAATGGAAAACTGGCAAAAATCCCAACAGCACCCTCCACCCTCAGTGCTGCTGAGGGGTCTGAGGATGGACTCTGTCCTGGGCTCTGAACCCCTGCTGAGGATATCTGGGAAAGGCAAAACACAATCTTTGATCAGGAGGGATGGTGGGACACACCAAGGCCTCCTGAACCACCTCACACCAGATCCACCCTGGACTGCTGGGGGTTTGACCCCTGCTCTGAGAGCAGGCAGTGCCTCAGGAGCTGCCTGGGTATTTCTGGTCAGCACAAACTCCCTCCCCAGCACGCATGCATCCATTTAGTTCATCCACTGCAAGATGCACTTGCCAACATTCCCATTTTAACCAGGTTTGGCTCCAAACAAGTCTCCAGACTATGAAGGTAGCAGCTCACAGCCCTCAGGCACAGCAAAAGCTGCACAGGGACATTGACTGTTTCCAGCTTGTCCCATTTCCCATCAAATCAGGACATTTACTGGACCTCTTTCTGTCCCACCAAGACTCCTGTGGAGAGGAACAAGTCCCTAGAAAGTAAACTTAAGTATCCGTGAAATTTTGTATTTATTACTTAGCTCGTTAATCTTTGCTGAAATAAAAAGCCCTCATGATGTTTTATTCGTGGTGATTTGCTCCTCGATTCTAAGTCACTTTGGCTCCCTGTGAGAGGAGTCAAAGGGGCTCCTGTGCAGCTCCCATGGCCCACACACAGCTCCCTCTGGGTGTGGGACATAATCCAACATTATCCCCCAACACCTGCCTTGGGTCCTGCTCCTGTGAGGTAAGCTAAGTGCTCCTTACTGTGTTGTATGATCCCCATCAATAAAATATCACCCAGCTGCCCTCCTGTGTCTCTGAATCCTGGAAATGGACTGGAGAGACCTGACTGCGTGGTCCTGACTGTTAACAAAGCCATCAGGAAAAATCCTCCTCACTCACAGATGTGCTTTAGAGCACAACCCATGGTACATGACAGAAAAGCAGGTGCCAGCCTCAAACATGTTTAAAAAACATTAAAGAAAATCACACAGGCTATAAAGCATTTCACACTGAGAAAAAAAAAGTGTTTCCCATCAATATTTTAAGCTCCCCTATCATTGCCTCTATTTGAAAAAGCAAACATTAAATTATTCACCACTCTGCCTGATTTTATAAACTCCATTCCCCTGTACGTGGGTTTTCTCCTGTTGATTAACCAGGGTAGCAGCAGAACAGGCATAAAACTACAGCAGAACAGGCATAAAACTACAGGAGAACAGGCATAAAACTACAGCAGAACAGGCATAAAGTTACATGTGCACCGTGTCCTTCCCCAGAACAACTCACCGCACCAAACAGCTGCACTTGGGCACCTGCTTGTGCCAAATAGAGCCACCTCTCTCCTCCCTCACCAGTTATTAACATCCCAGCACTGAACGTGCCTCAGATATCTCCATTCCAAAGCAGAGAAGCTGCCTCACCATCAGCAGGCAGCCTTTTCAGGGCAAAGACCCCAGGAGCTCAGACTTTTGCCCCAGAGCTGGCTCATCCTGCAGCCCCACTGCCCCACGGGGACTGAGTCAGCCCTGGGCACACACAGGCAAATCTACTTTGGAGGAGCAAATCCAGCTCAACCCCCTTCTCCAGCCTCAGGAAGGAGGATGCATTCTGGCACTGGCTGCATTATTAATCAGCAGCAGATTTAAAAGCTCTTTAAGGCAGGAGCCTTGTATTCCTGCCGGGAATACAAATGACAGTGGCCTGGAGTGCACATTTACATGGCTAATGCAGCTTCACTCCTGCAGGCAAACAGTTCCCTTCACTCCTCAAACACTTTTATTTAGTCCCATGCTGGGGACAGATTAGAAAAAACACAGTATTAATTTTGCCACCTGCAGACTAAATTGCATCTCATCTTTTGGCTGCAATTACAAGGAGCGATGGACAATTCCCTCTGCTGACTGCTGGAGGGGAAGGACAGCACGGAGCTGGATTAGAGGAGCAGGATCTGACAGCTAAATAAGGTCTTGTTTCTTGTTAATTTTTCCTCTGAACCTGCTTATCAGCAGACAGAGCTCCCCTGCTGCTGCAAACGACTCTGAGACCACAGCATGACAGCCAGCACTGCCAGGCATCCCTGGAGCCTCCCTCCTCCTGACCTCTGGCCCCATCCAGCCCCTCTGTGGTGGGCTCTAGTGACAAGGAGCTGCAGAGTCAGGACCCCAAGGAACCTTGTGCTCCATGGAGCAGCTCCCCAGGCTGTCCCTGCCAGCTGTGGCTCTGTGTCCTGCCCACGCAGGGTCCCCTCCTCACAGTGGGGTCTGACAGACAAACTCAGTTCACAACTTCTCCTCAATTCTCCCCTTCTTTGCTGATAGGAATGGGTTAACCTTCACTGTCACCCCTTGCCAATGGTGCAGAGGCAAGAGGAACCAGGGCAGGGCAGCCCCAGCAATAAAAACTGTCAGTGCTCCAAGAAACTTCCAGCCTCAGCTGCTTGGGTAATTCCCAGCCACCACCTGCATCTGGAGACTTGACAGCTCAACAAGAGACATTGATTTTGAGCAGATTACAGGATTAATTATCCACATTCTTGATGCGCATTTCATTTCCCTCAGGAGTACATGGTATCGAGCAAGGGGCTGAGATTTCCCTCTTCCCCAGGGGAAAAGCTGTTCTGTGCAGCCAAGGTGTTGGGAAGGATGAAAGTTTGACAGGAAAGTCTCACAGATATGTGTGCTTGGCAGAAAGATTTTTAAATGTAGAGTCTGAGGAAGGAATAGAGATGGAAGCAAGTTTTGATATAGAAGAAAAGAATTGCTGAGCCAGTCTTACTGGCTAACCAAGGAGGCAAAGGGTGTGTGAGTTAGAAGGGGTTTTTATGGCTTAGAGCAAAGGATAAACCCACCCCAAACAAGAAGATGTTTTTACCAAGCAGAAAGACAGCACAGGTAAATAAGCCCACCAATGTTGCAAGTAGAAAAAAGCTCTCAGAATTTTCCACTGCAAGAAAACTGAAAACCAACTTCTAACTTAAACTGTAATGTACTAACTTTTAGTGATTGGAGAACAGTAACATGAATATGGTAATTATAGTAGTTATGATAGGCTATAGATAAAAGTTAAGGTATAGATTGGTTCTGCTGTATTAAGATGCTCAGCAAAGAAAAGTATGGAATGCATTGTAACCAAAAGAAAAGTATAGAATGCATTTGTAACCCAAACTCAAGGTCTCCAGGCCTGCCTGCAGCTGGAGCTGACAGCTGTAGGCACAGCCCTGTCACCCACAACCCTGGACTGCTGTAACATCTTGGATACAATAAACTGCATTTTGGAGAGCAGCCTGGAGTCCCACATCTCCCATTCAGGCTCTTACACCAAGGCATGGCTGGCATCACTGACTTGCTGCTTTGCTCCCTAAGAGAACAGGGCACTCACTGCCCACACCTGAGCTTGTGCCAGCTCAGACCTGGGAGCCCAGGCAAGGTGACAGCTCCAGGTCCCTTTGCCTGCACCAGGATGGAGGAATGGCTTCTCACCACACCCCAGCCTGTTCTCTGTGCCCCTGGCCTGAGCTCAGGAGGCAGAAGACCTTCCCAGAGCTAAATCCATCCTTGAACAGCAAAGATCCTAATGAGGAGTGACACCTCAGCTGAGGAGCAGTCTGCAGCACAGCATCCCCCAATGGAGCCACAGGGATTATGGCATGAGGGAAGAGAAAGCAGCAACGTGCACAAAAAAGCATTTGATCAAGTGGTGGGAAAATGATTTCTAACAAGATCAAAGTTTAATCTCTTCAGATGAAATTGTTGGCCACTTCCTGCCAAGAGGTACCTGAGGATCATCTGTCTCCATTAACTGTGGCTTGGGAAAGGGTTTTCATGCAAATTAATAATGTAACTGCAGAGGAATGGACAAGGACACGACAAGCCGGAGCTGACTGTCCTTCAGCAGAGCCAACAGCACAGGAGGGACCTGACTGTCCTTTGGCACAGACAAGAGGTGAGGAGGGACTCCTGAGCCAACCCCTCTGGTCAGGGACCTGTCCACAGGATGGGCACTCACTTCCCCTTACCCGAGGGAACACAAATGGAGGGAACAGACAATTACAGTAAGAATTGTGTCATAGACCAGCGCAGGATAGAGAGAGGAAATCAATTTTTTTGTTTCTGAAGGATAGCCAACATATGAATTATCTATTTTAAGGAGGATTTTTTGATGAATGGGCTGGAAATGCTGCTTCATCAAAGGGGGTTTTATGATTTATAAATTCAAACTGCAGCCAGATCTCAGAGCAGACTTGTCCCTTCACAGCCCAGGCTGTCACCAGGCTCACTCCTTGTGTAGGAGCGATGGGGGGCAGGACAGTGGGGATGGACAGAGAGCAGAGATCTCTGCAGCCAGGGCTGGGAACTTGTGGTTTATTGCAAAGGGCCTGGGTGCAGGGCCCTGCTGGGAGCTGCCAGCCACAGCTCAGAGCAGGGCCCAGAGAGGAGAGGGGCAGAGAGGGTGAGAGAGAGAGGGAGAGGATGAGAGGGTAAGAGCATAAGAGGGCGAGGTTCCCGTTACAATACAATAAATTTTCTTCTGTGCGGAATATTCTCATTCTCACTAACCAATCTAGTCCAAGATACAAATCCTACAGCATTTACATACAGTCTATCAGAATCATTACATTACCACACTGGGTTCCATTTTAAACCCTACAAACTCCTCTTTGGGCCCCTTCTGCCAAGCTGGCAGGGGCTGCTCTGAGCCTTGGGCTTGTCTGCAAGCAGAGGGTATTGTTTGATCAAAAGGGGATCACCTTCAGCTGGCCATGCCATTGTTTTCCAGTTGTTCAGGAACTGAGGGATCTCAGAGCTTGCATTCATTTCAATCTCCCTTATAGTTTCCATATTCTCAAAATCTTTTGCCAGGCAATCATATTTATAAGGCTTTCCTGTTTCACCTTCCCCAACAACACCTTGCCTCCCAGAGGAGTGTCAGACACGACATGCCAGAGCAAAGCAGCCACAGGGGTGCAAAGCAGGGAGCCGTCCCCGTGTGTGTCACCTACCTGTGTGCCCAGTGGACACGTTGACCTCAGCATACTGCTGCCCTCCCAGCGGGCTGACGGCCGAGACGCCGTTCTGTGCCAGCACGCGGATGGTGTAGGTGACGTGGGGCAGCAGGTTCAGCAGCGTGGCCGTGCGCTCCACCAGCCCCGTCTGCTGCGGCACGAAGCCCACGCTGGTGCCACACTGCTGGCAGTGCCCTGGTGGCCCCGCGGGGCAGCGGGCACACCACAGGCTGTAGGTGAGGTCGCTGCGGCCGCCCGCGTCGGCCGGGGCGCTCCAGTGCAGCACCAGCGAGGACTGGCGCAGGCTGTACACCAGGTTCCTGGGGGCCGAGGGGGCCTGCAAGGAAAAGAGGGTCAGGGCACAGGTGTTGGGGTAAACATACAGGAATGTGCTCCCTGTCGGCACAGTGACTGTAGTGGTGTGCAATGTCATTTCCTGTTTCACCCACCCACAACCCCCCAGGTGTGCCAACCTCTCCTTTCCCTTTCCCATTTTGCCCTCCTGCTAAGACCTGTCTGTCAAACTCCACATTCCAACAAGGGCATCGTGTGGTTGGGCAAATTCAAAGGATGCCCCCTCTGGCCTGAAGTCATTGGTAGAGTCAAGTGCCATTAGTCCCTCGAGACCCTCCTCTCCTCACCTGGCTGGTAGCTCACCTGTCCCTCCCCTTCGCCTGCCCCTGAGCTTAGAAGGACCTTCAGACCATGCTGTCGGTATTCCATTAGGAGCTGTTGCCATTATTCAGAGCTGTGTGTGACCTTGGAATTAAACTCTGGATTATAACTCTCCTCGGAATCCGCTCTTTCTCTCTTCACCTCGCCTAAGGACTCCACCAGAGGTAAAGAATTGGGTTCCTTCAAGCCCAGGCATTTCTAGTGCCTAGCTGCTATTTCCTGCCAGCCTGAAGTAGCTCTGTGCTGCAGAACCACAGTTGCCGTTCCTGGCCAAGAAGCAGGGGCCAGATGAGCCTGGGCACATCCCATCCGCACATATTGGAATTATATTCCTATAAGTGACTGAATTCTTCTTTGTCTGCTTCAAAAGGAAAAAAGCCCACAAGTTTCTCTCGCAGTTTGGACCTTTGGGACTTCACCTCAGACCTGGGACTGTCCAGTTGGACAGAGGCCAAGAGCTCCCATGTCGCACACATCTTTTTATGAAAAATCTTTTCTTGGGATTTTTCTCCCTTCTGAGAAGCTGTGGCCCCAGAGACAAATGTAAACAATGGTTATCTGCTGCTGTGGAATATAACAGGTGGATCTGTGATTGGTCTATTGGTCTCCTGTAGATGTTTAGATTTATTGACCACTCATGGCAGAGCTGGCTCTCGCTCTTTGCCATGACACAGATCTTTGTTATTCATTCTTTTCTATTCTATTCTTAGCTAGCCTTCTGAGAACTTTTCCCTCTATTTCTTTTTAGCATAGTTATAATGTAATATATATATATCATAAAATAATAAATCAAGCCTTCTGATCATAGAGTCAACATTCTCGTCTCTTCCTTCACCTGACAACCCCTGTGACCACAGTCACACTCCCACTTAGTTAATTCACTAGAAAAGGAAAAGAACAAAGGAAATAATCACTTCTGTGGGGTGTTTTAGCAGAAGCGAGAACCTCTTGCCCCTGCAAAACCTGGCTGGGTTTTTCTCTCCAAGAGCTTTGTTATTTTCCCTTTTATTAAACCTTTTTCTGTTTCCAACACTGCCTCAGAAGCCATCCTGCTAATTTTATGCTATTCAGGGTAGCTGAGCTGTCTCAGGTGTGATGGGTTTCTCTGAGAGCTCATAAGACCTGGCTCAAAGAGCAACACATCACAAACCTAAAGGTTCTCTCTGGGAGCAGCAGAGCAGGCACTGGGGGTAGAGCACAGGGCACAGTCCTGGACAGCCACAGGCAGGGGTGGCACAAGGGGACAGGAGGTCCTGGACAGCCAGGGGTGGCACGAAGGGACACAGAGACAAAGGACAGCCACAGCCGGGGTGGCACAAGGGGACAGGAGGTCCTGGACAGCCAGGGGTGGCACGAGGGGACACAGAGACAAGGGACAGCCACAGCCAGGGGTGGCACAAGGGACACAGAAGTCCTGGACAGCCAGGGGTGGCACGAGGAGACAGAAGGCACAGTGGGATGTGAGACAGAAAATGCCAGCTGCAGGGATGTGTGTGCACCACCAGCCACAGCTCACAGTGAGGAGCACCTGGCTGGTCCCAGCACCACCCTGAGCAGCACCAGCCCTGGGAGCCCACTCCTGGTCAGACACTGCCCAGCCATGCTCAGCAGAGACAGAGGGTTCCTCACCCCTGTGCTGCCAGCTGGACAGCATCCATCACCAGAGCAGCTGGAGTCCAGTCCAATTAACCAGAGGCCATTTAATTAAAACCTGTGAATTATAGTGACTAAATGACAGTGCCCCAGTTTGTCAGGGAGTCTGTGAGCCTGACTGCACATCTGCCTCACCAGTCTGGGTTGTAGGGACAGCCCCTCCATCCCCTGCATCCCCTGCATCTCCTCCATCCCCTCTGCATCCCCTCCATCCCCTGCATCCCCTCCCCAGTGCAGCATCCCCCCAGCACAGACTGAGGTGAGCACACAGAGCAGGCAGGCACATCTCTGGGCACTGCAGGACAGACAGAGTGCCTGGGCAGAGAGACAGACAGACAGAGTGCCTGGGCAGACAGAGACGTACGTGTGCAGGAGGCAGATGGTGGGTCTGAAGGAGACCTGGAGTAATTTGTCTGGCACAAACAGAAGGTGGAGGCTTCCTCATGTGTGAAGCTGTGCTCAGGGCATGGAGAACAGAGAGGGAGACGGAGGGAGAGCTTGTAAAACCCTGGAAGGCAAGCTGAAAGAGAGAGAGAGGCTGTTAAGGGAAGACCCACACAGGGACACATCTGATGAGTGCATTTCCCTGTTTCCTGGAGCCTCCTTTGCTGTCCCTGCCCAGCAGACACCACCCTCTAAGCTGCTCTCCCTGAGCATGATCCTGGCACCAAGGAAGAAAGATGTCCCTTGGTTTTACCCATCTGGGTTCTGTAGCTCTGCACTGATTTTCACAGTAATGTCATTCCCTATCTAGGGTGCTGGATAAACCAGGAAAAAATAGCAAATGTTAAAATTACTCCCAAAATTTCAGTTCCCTCTTCAGAGCTGAGAAACCAAATCAGAACTAGTAGTGTATTCATAGAATGGAGATAGAGTGTGGTTTTTCCTTTAGTTAGGCAGCACTGACCACCACACAGGGCAGAAACATCACTGCATCAGACAGGAAAATCAATCCTGTTTACCAACATGATGCAATCCAAGCACCAAACCCAGACCCCATGCCTTGGATGCGCCTGTCACACAAATCTGACATCTCCTTGCAGCCTCCTTTGCTGCCCCTGCCCAGCAGACACCACCCTCTAAGCTGCTCTCCCTGAGCATCTGCATGATCCTGGCACCAAGGAAGAAAGATGTCCCTTGGTTTTACCCATCTGGGTTCTGTAGCTCTGCACTGACTTTCACCGTAAATGTCATTCCCTATCTAGGGTGCTGGATAAACCAGGAAAAAATAGCAAATGTTAAAATTACTCCCAAAATTTCCAGTTCCTTCTTTAGAGTTGAAAAACCAAATAAAAACTTGTAATGCATTCATAGAATGGAGATAGAGTGTGCTTTTTCCTTTAGTTAGGCAGCACTGACCACCACACAGGGCAGACACATCACTGCATCAGACAGGAAAATCAATCCTGTTTACAAACATGATGGGATCCAAGCACTAAACCCAGACCCCATCCCTCAGATGTGCCTGTCACACAAATCTGACATCTCCTTGCAGGAAACTGAACATTTCCAATTAGAAGTGTCTTTCAGAATAGCCCATCCTGTTTTCTAACAGCCAGAAGTAAGTTTACGGAAGTGCCTGACATTAATAATGCCACAAAATGCCCCAATTTGCACATCCCAGGAGCAGGCACCACAACCCCATGTGAGTGTGTCCCACAAGGAGCCATGGGCTTTACTTGCTGATTCTTTTTTTTTCCCTTGGCTGTCCAAAACTTGCCCTTGAAAAGAACAAAAGTGCCCAGCACATGTGATGCATCATGTGTGTGTGTCTGTTTCTTTTTTCAGACAAACTCCCACCCTCTTCCACCTCATCCTACGAGTTTTTTTCTTGGTCTCCAGCTGGTTTAGGTGTCCCTGTCATTTCACAGTGCTTATTTCTGCAGTGGGTATGTGACAGCTCTTGAGGGGATCAGGTCATCAATTTATAGAATGAAATTCTCTTTTTTTGTACACTGCTTTCTATCCTGTTCCTCGTCCTCTGGTGCTACCACAACTAAATTATTAAACAATGAAATTCAATGATTCATTGTCCCAGAGCCAAAGAGAAGCAGTCAGATGGGTCAGATGGATCAGCTGCCCCTCTCCAGCTCCACCAGTGCTGACCACAGGAGCTCCTCAAGAGGGGAGGATCGCACTTCTGATCCTGTCATTGACAGGGAGAGCACATTCCCCCTCTGTAACACTGCCTGCACACGGCCAAACCAGCAGCACTCATTTCTGAGAGAGCTTGGCTAATTACCCAGCATGAAGCAACCTTGGGAAAGGCTTCTCTTAGCACCTTATCTGACACAGCTCCTCAGGCAGGAGGGGTGTTTGTGGAGAGGACAACGTCCTCTCTCATTGCCAGCCTGTGCCATGGGGAAAGCAGGGGCAACTGGGGATGCAGACCTAGAAAATGGACGGTTTCCTACTCCAGTGGCACAGCACAGCTTTCCATTTCCCTTCCCAGTGAAGTCCTACCAGCAGCAGTGCTGCGTGTGCCAGCATGAATTAATAACAGCTGCAGCCTCACTCAAAATGCCTATACAGGCATTTATAATTAACACTACAACTCGGTTGTCTTCCAAAATCAATTCCTTTCCAGTTTTGGTCCTGGGATTGTATTTGACAAAGTTCATCTGCTTTAATGTGTGTTAATTTTCTCTGTTGAAGCAGACATTCATAAAAATGCTCTTTAGGAAAGCCACAGCTGGGGAAACAGGCAGCCAGCACTGGGGGTGCCACAGCAAGAACCAGGACAGCACCACAGGCAGCCTGAGAGCCCAAATCCCTCACAGCAAGGGGCAGACTGGGAGCACTGGGCCCCTCCAGCCCTCCCTGAGCAGCACTCAGACCTGCAATCCCACCTCTGTCACCCAAATGGTTCCCAATGCCTCTCTCACAGGAGCTCCTGCTGACCCCTCGCTGGACCGGGCTGGCACAGCCCTACTCCATCCATCCAAATCCCATTATCAAGTCACTGTTTATTATGCTCCAAACATTTTATCAGTGCTTCAGAGGCAAAGCACAGGGGGAAGGAGGGGGCAGCATCCCCAAGGAGGGACAGATGCTGCCAGCCAGTGCTCAAACCAGACAGGGCACCAAATCACTGACAGAGCTTCAGTGCTGCATTGAGGTGGCCAAAGAACCTTGCTGAAAACATCCCTGGGTGGCAGAGAGGCTCCTGCCCCTCCATGCTGAGTTTGAGGTCTCACCTTGCCTTGCTGCACCAGCTGGGATCAATAGTGCAGGCAGAGAGGAGGGACAGCACTCGTGTCCAGTCTCTGTGCCTCTGTGAGAGGGACAAAGTCAGCATGAGGAGCAATCAGAGCAAGCACTGAGTCAGGCTCACCTTGCTTCCATGTCTGCCAGGATGGGAATGTTGGGCTGCACCACCCCAGAGAATCCAAAAACACCTTGCCTTCCACACAGTTTGGAGGTTTTTAATAACTGGTTTTTAACAAGCAGCCTATGGTCCAACACGTTGCCAGCAATTCTGACACCTCTAGACAATGCTACTCTGTAATTTTTGTCCTTGTTAAATAATTTGTGGAGTACTAAAATGAAAACCTGAGTCCAAGGGCAGGATCCTTGTGCATCCCCAACAACGAACTCTTAACAGCAGAAATTAAATTTAGTGATTTAGCCCAGAAGAAAGACAGTCTGGAAATATCTACCAGAGTGCATTTGATGAATCCAGCCAGGACTGACAGAACCTCATTGCTATTTATGCCAGAATGTTCCTCAAGGACACACTGAAGCAGGCACATCCGCTGAGCCAAGTGCAATTCACTGCTGTGCTCTCAGCTCCCTAATGCATCCACCAAGCAGCTCCTGGTGAGGGACTGGCTGACCAGTCAGACAGACAGACAGAAGGACAGCCTCTGCAGCACCCTGCTGAGCACTCTGAGCTCACACAAACCCCCTCAGCTGTGGGCAAGACACGTCCCCTCTGGATTTCAACAGCCCAACCAACACGTTCGTCCAGCAGCCAGATATCCATGACCTTAACCTCCCAGGAATCCTGCAAACAACTTGTGATGCTTGTAATTGTCAGAGCAGCTTGCTCCGAAATTAAATGTCACGGAGCGATTTGTGTGTGGATCTGTCACGACTTCCAAAGGCAGAATTATTTCAGACACACTGTGAGCAGCAAGGGAATGTGCGATCCCAAACGATGAACACCTCCAAGGCTGGCCATTCCTGCAGAGAGACTCATTTTGCTGCTCCATGTGCGTGCCTGGTGGGCAGCAGCACCCAACACCCAGCTGATCCCACCTCACAACCTCCCCTCAATGTGCCCAGCTCCAGAATTCCTCTGGAATTTCCTCTGGAATTTCCTCCAGTTCCACACAGGGCCTGGCTGTGGGATGCCTGTGGCTGCATCCGTGATGAAAGCAAAACCTGGTGCTCTGTGCAACTTGCAGAGCCCCAGGAGGAAAAATAAATGTATGCATAATCCTCCAGCATCAGTCAGCAGATAAAGAACACTCCAGGAGCACTTACAGGTTTGTAAGCTAATGTATAAAAGATGAAACAAATCAAAAGCTCCAAGTGCTGTACATTTGGATCCATCTTTTTTTCTATTTAAACAGAAAAGCAGACCTCAGGCTTCAGGAGGTATCTTTGCAGTAAATGACAAAATATTGTCCAAAATTTCTCTAACTTTCAATTGAACTATTTCTTTTCCACCTAAGGACACTGCAGTGACACAATGCTGTGGTGGGACATATCCAAAGGACAGAAGAACATTTGACTCACCCCGCATCCCACTCCCACCCTAAACCTCTGCCTTCTCCCTAAGAGAAATACAAATAAATCTTCCTTGTGTCTTGTCCATAGCAGGTTGAATTCAACATGCTGCTCAAAAATCCACCCAGCGATGCAGACAAGGAGGGGGAATTTCTGTTATTCCCCATTTCAAACACCACCTGTGGACAAGGCTGTCCCTGAAGCAACCTCCTGTGTGAGGTTTGAAAGAGATGAGCAACCCTCATCTCTTTAAAAGGTCACTTTAAAATCCTGACAAAGCACTAGAAACTATTCCAACTCTAAAACTGTTTCCAGTGATGTCATTGCCATGTGGCCAAGGGACAGGGACACTAATTGGACCATCATTGATCAGACCAAGCAGGGCTCCAGGTGCTGGTGAGGGGCAGCAGAGCATGGGACACAGCAGCAGGGCAGAGCTGGCTCCTGCCAGGGCTGTCAGAAATGGAGGAAAATGAATTGAGGAGGAAACTTTGCCAGAGCACAAATTTACTGTTTCTGTCAAAGAAGAGTGGCTGGCAGCTATTTTTGGTATCTGGCCTCCATCATATTAATGCAATGTCTGGTTTAAGTTGTCTCATTTGCAGCAAATCTGGCTGGTAAATATTAACCTTGAGCTTTGTTGAAATTCTCCCTGCAGATGTTACTAGGGATTGGATAGAAGAGAGGAAGCAGAAGGAGACAACTTTGAATGAAAATGTCAGGCAGATCCCCCACATCAGGGCTTTATTTACACAAAAACTGTTGCTACACACCACAAAACAACCAGCACAAAGGGGCTACAGCTCACACCTGACAAAATTAATGGCAAGAACACATCAAAGCTGAGAAGGCAAGTGAAAACAAAACAGGGATGGGCAAGGGACCATCCACAGAGCACAGGGCTGCCCAATTGCCTGCTGTGCATCTTCTGGGAATGGGTTTTATGGTCAGAAGAAGCACAGAGCAGCAGCTGGCTACAGAGATACATCAGACAAGTCTGAGTGTATATTCAGTGACAAACTCTCCTCTTCTTTGTGGGTGGATGTTAAACAGACACTAAAGTTGTGCAGTCCCACCCCAGAGATGGCTGCACTCCACCAAACACCAAAACAATTCATCAGAAACATGCAAACTTGTCAGGAGTGCTGGAGCAGTGGTGCAGGACAGGATGGACATGGGAAGGCTCAGCTTTCCTGCAGCCAGAATCAGCAGAGCCAGAAATCCTATTGTCCTTTTTGTCATCCCTCCTGATTTCAGAGTGAGGACACAAACCTTCTCTTGGTACAGGATGCTTTCAGTAATTCAATCAGGGACACAGGGACACCAGCTCTGCCACCAAGGTTAAACACCTTCAGCAGTCCATTGCTGTCACCTCCACTGCTGTCACCACCACAGTCCTGCTGCCACCACAGTCCTGCTGTCACCACAGTTCTGCTGTCACCACCACAGTCCTGCTGTCACCTCCACTGCTGTCACCTCCACTGCTGTCACCTCCACAGTCCTGCTGTCACCTCCACTGCTGTCACCTCCACAGTCCTGCTGTCACCTCCACTGCTGCCACCACCACAGTCCTGCTGTCACCTCCACAGTCCTGCTGTCACCTCCACAGTCCTGCTGCCCCCACAGTCCTGCTGTCACCACAGTCCTGCTGTCACCTCCACAGTCCTGTTGGTACCACCACAGTCCTGCTGCCACCACAGTCCTGCTGCCACCACCACAGTCCTGCTGTCACCACAGTCCTGCTGTCACCTCCATTGCTGTCACCTCCACTGCTGCCACCACGGTCCTGCTGTCACCTCCACAGTCCTGTTGGTACCACCACAGTCCTGCTGTCACCACCACAGTCCTGCTGCCACCACAGTCCTGCTGTCACCTCCACTGCTGTCACCACCACAGTTCTGCTGTCACCACCACAGTCCTGCTGCCACCACCACAGTTCTGCTGCTGCCACCACAGTCCTGCTGTCACCTCCACAGTCCTGTTGTTACCACCACAGTCCTGCTGCCACCACAGTCCTGCTGTCACCTCCACTGCTGTCACCTCCACAGTCCTGCTGTCACCTCCACAGTCCTGCTGTCACCACCACAGTCCTGCTGTCACCACCACAGTCCTGCTGCCACCACCCTGCCCCCCATGCCACCCACAGGCACCAGCAAAGCCCCCACCACCCCCAGTCCACCACCCAGACCTCTCAAAGCCCACAAAAGCTGCAAAAGAGACTGTGGCCAAGAGGTTTTCATGCAGGATTCACACCCTCTGAGCCCTCCAAAGCCTCCACAGGATCACAGTGGTGGTGCCAAGTGTGTTGTGCCATCACCTGGCTGGTTTAGCACCCCCAAACTCCCAAAGCATCCACCTGCCTCCAGCTCAAGGGCTTTTGTCCTCATTGAAGAATTTTCACAGCTTTCATCAGGAATCTTTTAAAGCTATTCACTTAGCACTATGCTAATGCAGGGCTGCAAACAAACCCCAAACTTTCAACCCTTAAAAACTATTTTCTGATATTTGACCAGACATCAGACGCTGCTCCACAGAGAATGACTAATGACCTGCTTTCTGTGAGAGGGGAGAGAAACTTAATTATGTCCATTAAATTACTTCAAATATTTTTCCTCAGAGAATATGAATTATTTAAACTCAACACAGAGAAACCTGAAACATTAGCAAAAGCCTTCTGGGACTCACTATGTAAATCCCCACTCCAAACAGATGTGGAAAGCATGGCAAGCTGCCATGCAGCCACTGAAGCAATCAACAGCACTGAGATTTCAATTTGATAGCTTTAATAAGGTCTTCTTAAGGAGAAGCCACTGCCCAGAGCCCTGGGAAGGGCATCCCACCACCTGGAGCAAGGCAGAAGCACAGTGAGAAGCCTGGAGGTGCTCCTGAAGGGCAGAAAGCTCAATCTCCTACTGCACCTCCTGCCTCCAGTGTGGGGGAACTCCACCTGCCTGGGACTTATTGAGCTGTTTTCCTCTCAGTCTGTTTTTGAGGTGAAAAGGAAGACATCCAAGGTATCATCTGGACAGCAAAGGGTCTTTTTTTCAGATGTGTTTTACTAAAGAATTCACCTTCTCTCCCAGGTCCCAGCTGGCAAGAAGGTGCCCAGGGGTGGCATTAGCCCAGCAATTCTCTCCGTGCAGAGGCTGCACACTCTGAGGAACAGCATTGCAGCCATAATCCCACACCTGGCTCTGAAAGGAAGATGGAAGTGGTCACAGCCCCAAGTTCATTAGTGGGATGCCTTGTTAAGGCAGAGGGTGCATCCATTTCTGCAGCTGCCCTTAAACACAACCTTGTGAGCTGTAAAGTCACCAAATCATTAAACCGTGTCCAAAGCGTATCAATAGGGATATTAATGTTCTAGAGTAATTTTAACATTACAGATAAAGCTGTGGGGAATGCCTGACAGCATCCAGAGCTCTGACACGTCTGCCCAAGCAGCACCAAGCTGCAGAGCAGCCCCATGCCCTCCAAACAAACCCCTGGTGCTTCGCTGGGGAGCTGCCATCACCCAAACAAACTCATTGCTGCAAATTCCACTTATCCGATATCCAATATCTACTTATCCAAACTGTGCTCAGGCACCAGAGAGACTCTGGCAGCAGTCCTCAGCCCACCAAACCCTCTCTGGCACATCTGCAGAACAGCCCCATGCCGTCCAATTGCCACCCTCCAAATAAACTAGTGCTTCACTGGGGAGATGCCATCACCCAAACAAACATATTGCTGCAAAAGACAATTCCACTTATCTAAATATCCAATATCCACTTGTCCAAACTGTGCTCAGGCACCAGAGAGCCCTGGCAGCAGTCCTCAGCCCACCAAACCCACCCTGACACATCACCATGCTGCAGAGGAGCCCCATGCCCTCCAAACAAACCCCTGGTGCTTCACTGGGGAGCTGCCATCACCCAAACAAACATATTGCTGACAAAAGACAATTCCACTTATCCAAATATACAATATCCACTTATCCAAACTGTGGTCAGGCACCAGAGAGCTCTGGCAGCAGTCCTCAGGCCACCAAACCTGCTCTGACACATCTGCCCAAGCAGCCCCATGTCTTCCAATTGCCACCCTCCAAACAAACCCCTGGTGCTTCGCTGGGGAGCTGCCATCACCCAAACAAACTCATTGCTGCAAATTCCACTTATCCAAATATCCAATATCCAATATCCACTTATCCAAACTGTGCTCAGGCACCAGAGAACTCTGGCAGCAGTCCTCAGCCCACCAAACCCTCTCTGACACATCTGCAGAGGAGCCCCATGCCCTCCAAACAAACCCCTGGTGCTTCACTGGGGAGCTGCCATCACCCAAACAAACATATTGTTGACAAAAGACAATTCCAGTTATCCAAACTGTGCTCAGGCACCAGAGAGCTCTCTCTGGCAGCAGCATGGACTGACACAGACACCAATGGCCACTTTTACCTCTGCATGCCCCGTCCTTCTCCTCGAAGCCAGGGCTGCACATGCATTTCCCGATGGGCACCAGCCACTCGCCCTCTGCGCTGCAGTGCATCCGAGGGGGGTTATCCACATCCACTTCAGCATGGGCCACACAGGTGCCCTGCACCTCCACCAGCGTCACAAAGGCCGTCTCTGCCACCGTGTCGGGGAACAGGGCCAAGTTCTGCACCGTGCTCAGACACTTCTTGTAGTAGACCCGCACGGAGACCAGCGCCACGCAGGCCCCCACGTCCTGGAAGCCCAGGTGGAAGCCTCTCTTGCTCAGGTGCCCGATCTCCCTGAGCTCAGTGTTGAGCTTCATCTTGCGCTCGCCCAGGTCTCCCTGCGTGAAGCTCTCGTCGGCGGCGATGGTGTCGATCTTGGTGTGCTTCCCCTCATGGACACTCCAGCCCAGGTCGGAGTCAGACTCCACGTAGTACAGGTTGAAAGTCTCCTTGCAGGTGCTCGTCACGCCAGGGATGCTGTTGCAGTCCCTCAGGGTGAATTTCAGCTCGATGAAGATCCTCTGGCCGTCACGCCGGGCGATCCAGCCCGTCTGCAGCCAGTTGTTCTGGTTGGGCTCCATCACGTTGCACACCTGGTACGTGCGGATGGGCTTGTAGGTCTCATCCACGCCGCTGATCTCTTCCCACTGGGGACAGAACACAAAGCTCGGGAGCTGGCCCACCAGACACACACCAACCAGCATAAATGCCACTGCCAGCCCTCCCCACCATTATGCTGTAGGCACCAAACCCACCAGCTGCAGTAACCCTGCTCCTGGACCACCCAACAGCTGAGCTCTCCACAGAGGTGCAAATGTGAAGATGGAACCAGAAAGGCAGCACTGGCAGCAAATCTTGGAAAACAAAGCCTGATTCTGGACACATCATCTGCTAAGGAGCCAGAGCCTTCATCTCCCACACACTCCTCAGATTTTCCATCCCTGGGAAGGTCCTGTAGGCACTGGAAGCCCTCAGCCCACCAAACCCACCAGCTGCTCTTGGACCACCCAACACCTGAGCTCTCCACAGAAGTACAAATGTGAAGATGCAACCAGAAAGGCAGCAGGTCTTGGAAAACAAAGCCTGATTCTGGACACATCCTCTGCTGAGGAGCCAGAGCCTTCATCTCCCACACACTCCTCAGATTTTCCATCCCTGGGAAGGTGCATCTGCACAGTGCTACCAGTGTAACCCTGGCCACCCAGAGAAATCCAAGATTTCCAAGACATCCATCTCTAAGGAGATGTGACACCAGTCACAACAGCACACAAGGATGTCAAACACCTTCATGAACAGTAGCAGCTTCTCTGCCAGGAGAAGTTTTAGCTGCAACAGGACAAATCCTCCAATCCTGCAAGTGAAACGGTGTTTCCCCAAAGCTATCAGCAGAGATTCTGATCAGTGAAATGATGATTCAACCCTCACAGCCTGAATGACGACCTGGCAATTTCCCAGAGCAATTCTTTCTGGGGGTAAATTTATGCAAAACAGTCAAAACATACCCAGAACAGAGCTCCTTCTGCAAACAAACAGCTGTGCCACACAGATGACTCCAGACCTATCACTCTTCCCTCTGAACACTTTATTTCCATTTAGGAAAATGAACCCAAAGCTGCAAGGAGCACAACTCCAAGCTCACTGAAAGTGACTTTAGACCAACACCAGCAGCAAAACCAGGGGCTGATGAAACAAACATGACATGGCGCAGCTCCCAGTGACCTCCCCAGGCACAGCCCTGCGATTCCAAGGGCTGGACTGACCCTTGGTGCTCATGCTGGTGTGCAAACCACAGCACAAAGCCTTAACGATCCAGCGCTTATTGGCTTGTTTTAGCAGTGTGAAATCCTTTTTGAGGAGGGACCTCCCTCCTCTCTCTGCTGCCAGGGGCTCCTGGCACTGATCATGCCAAGCTACCCATCGACCTTGACTGAGGAGGTCCCGTGGCTGCCAGCCCCACCCCAGCTCCGTGTAAGCAAAGCTCTCACAGGCAGGATTTCAAGTGCTGCTGAGCACCGAGAAGCTGGCAGAGCCTTCCACCCTCTCCAGGGGCACAGAGGGACAGCCCCACCCCGTGCTTACCCCGTTGGATGGGTGTGAGGTCCAGCCCAGCTCCGCCTGCGATTCCTTGGAGTCCAGCAGGACAACTGCAGGCAAGAGAACGTGTTAGGAAAACCACTGACACAGGAAATGCTGGTTTAAAAAAAAAATGCTGGTAAAACCCACCGTGTCCATGCATTGGGAAGCTCACTGCCATGCTGTGCCAGGTCTCCAGCAGCCATGGCATCACCGTGTGAGCACGGAGCTGTCACTGCACACCCAGAACAACCCCGCAGGTGCCTGATCAATGCCCTAAGGACTGTGCAACCTCAGGGACACCAGGGACACCAGGGACAGCACTGTACCATCACCACAGACAGCACGGCCACTGTGCCATCACCACAGACAGCACTGCCACTGTACCATGCCCACAGCGTGCGGATGCTGGACCCGAAAGGCACCAGCAGCTGCTTTGAAAAAGGGATTTCCCTGCCAAACACCACCCTTCTCCCACAAAACAGCCAATTCTGTCTTTGACAGGAAGAGCTATCTCCCTCAGTTCACAGCTTCACGATCCTTCCACAGCCAGCAAACAGCCACAGCCCCGGAGCGGCAGGCTGAGCCTCGGGCTCAGACACCGGGAACGAGGGGCGCGGCGGCGCATCCCCGACAGGCACATCCCTGACACCGCTCCGGGATGCTCCGGGACACCGGGAGCGAGGGGCGCGGCGGCGCATCGCCGACAGGCACATCCCTGACACCGCTCCGGGATGCTCCAGGATGCTCCGGGACGCTCTCCTCGCCTCCGGTACCAGCGGGCTCCGTCCGCGGCAGCGCAGTCCCCGCGAACACGGACGCCAGGCTCGAACCGTGTCACGGCACTGGCAGCGCGCTGCCTCGTGCCTCCGGTGACCGCGGGGACCGGGACACCCCGGGCTGACCCGGACACTCCACGAGGAGGACCTGTCCGTCCTCTGCCGCTCCTCCGGCAGATGCCCGCGCCCCGGAGAGCGGCGGCACACCCGCCCCACAACCCGTCCGGCCAGCCCCGGAGCGACCCCAGCGCCGAGCCGAGCCGAGCCGGCTCCCGGTACCGCAACGCGCTGCGCGACCCGCCGCGGGCAACCAAAGCCGGGGCCGATGCGCCGAGGGGACACGGCGGTGACGGAGCACCGGGGACACGGCGCGGGAGCGGCGAAGAACCGGGAGGCGCCGGAGCACCGGGAGGCGCCGCCGCCACGCCCGGCTCACCCTGCTCGGCGGCGGCGCGGGGCAGCAGCGGCAGCAGGGGCAGCACCGGCAGCAGCAGCAGCACCGGCAGCGGCGGCAGCAGCAGCCGCGGCAGCAGCAGCCGCGGCAGCGGCAGCGCCGTCTCCATGGCGCCGCGACTCCGCGCCCCGCGCCGCCGCTGCGCGCCAACCGCCGCCGCCGGGGCGGGGCCTCGGCCCGCGCAGCCAATGGGAGGCAAGGGCGGGGAGAAAAGGGGCAGGGCCCGGGGCGGGGCCAGGGCGGGTGGGCGGTGACTCTGGAGCCACCTGAGGGAGGGCGGCCCCCGTGAGGGCTCACATGGCTCAGTGACGGGGACTTGGGCACCGCGCTCGGCCACCGGGTTCGGCTTCGGTCACCGGGCTCGGTCACGGTCACCGGGCTGGCTCCTGAGGGAACGCGCGGCCGTGCTGAGCTTTGTGCTGCTGGAGCTGCTCCCCTCGCTGATGGCGAGATGCTGCGGCCGCAATCAGCAGCGCTTTGCCCCCCTCATGCCCTCAGGGCCCGGAGAGCAGCGGGGCAGTCTCATCCCTGCCCGGGAATGTCGGCTTTGTCGAGCCCTCTGTCCTGTCTTTCTGTCTTGAAATTTTATTCCCAGCTTCGTGACGAAGTCCTCCAAGCCCAGCGGCTGCTGTGAAAGCAGAAATGCCCAGAGAGAAACGCCAGGAAAGGCAGCCCGGGCAGGGCGAGTCCTGCCAGACCCACACCCAGCACAGTGCTGTGGCTGCTCGGGCTGGAGAGGCAATTCTTCATTTCTTGGCTGCAAGGAGCACAACTCCAAGCTCACTGAAAGTGACTTTAGACCAAACCAGCAGCAAAATGCAGGGGCTGATGAAACGAACATGACATGGCACAGCTCCCAGTGACCTCCCCAGGCACAGCCCTGCGATTCTAAGGGTGGACTGACCCTTGGTGCTCATGGTGGTATGCAAACCACAGCACAAAGCCTAAATGATCCAGTGTTTATTGGCTTGTTTTAGTAGTGTAAAATCCCTTTTGTTTTAGTAGTGAAAAGCCAAGGTATTTGGGCAGCAGCCTCCCCAGCACCGGGGAAAGAACTCAACGAGGTTTGATTATTACTAATTGTAGGTCTTGCAAGTTCTTGCAAAGTTCAGTCAGGCCCACCCCGTGCCCACCGGTTTTCTCCAGCCCATGGTGGATACCGTGGTACCAAAGGAAACATTTATTCCTGTGGGATGTTCCACTTGCTGTGATTTTGTGTTTGAAAAAAAGTGCTGCAGTATAAATTCCAAAGCATTGAGCCTCCATCCAGCACAGCCCAGCCAGGCTCTGGTAGCTCATGCACAAGCCCTGGTCATAGGCCTGATCAATGCCCTAAGTGCTCAGACCTCAGGCCAAGCCCAGCTGGACATTTGGAGACCAGGGATGTTTCACCACAGACAGCACTCCATTTCTCCCAACATGGTCATTACCTTTCCTCTCTGTGTTAACCCTTCTCCCACTGGTGACAGAAATCCATTTATCAATGTTCTTCCCATCTAGGACAGCTCAGCATGGATCAGCCCCGCTTGGTGTGCCTGCTGCACCGGTAACTGGAGCCCCTCCTGCCGTGCACCCCCGCAGCCCAGGGACACCGCCCTGGGAGAGCAGGAACAGCCCCAGGCTGGGGACACGTGTTCCAGGATGCATCAAACCCCCCCCTCCTTCATGCTACAGAGCAAGGAAGCAAAAGACAGGGTTTACGGCACTGGCAGCGCGCTGCCTCGTGCCTCCGGTGACCTTCCTCCAACCGGACACCCACGAGGAGGACCCGTCCGTCCTACTGAAGCTCCTCCGGCAGATGCCCAGGAGAGCGGCGGCATATTTAGTTGTCAACCCGTCCGGCCAGCCCCGGAGCGACCCCAGCGCCGAGCTGAGCCGGCCGCTCCCGGTACCGCAAATTTTTAAGCGACCCGCCGCGGGCAACCAAAGCCGGGGCCGATGCGCCGAGGGGACACGGCGGTGACGGAGCACCGGGGACACGGCGCGGGAGCGGCGAAGAACCGGGAGGCGCCGGAGCACCGGGAGGCGCCGCCGCCACGCCCGGCTCACCCTGCTCGGCGGCGGCGCGGGGCAGCAGCGGCAGCAGGGGCAGCACCGGCAGCAGCAGCAGCACCGGCAGCGGCGGCAGCAGCAGCGGCAGCAGCAGCGGCGGCAGCGGCAGCGCCGTCTCCATGGCGCCGCGACTCCGCGCCCCGCGCCGCCGCTGCGCGCCAACCGCCGCCGCCGGGGCGGGGCCTCGGCCCGCGCAGCCAATGGGAGGCAAGGGCGGGGAGAAAAGGGGCGGGTCCGGGGCGGGGCCAGGGCGGCTGGGCGGTGACTCTGGAGCCGGCTGAGGGAGGGCGGCCCCCGTGAGGGCTCGGGCTCGGTGACGGGGCTTGGGCACCGCGCTCGGCCACCGGGTTCGGCTTCGGTCACCGGGCTCGGTCACGGTCACCGGGCTGGCTCCTGAGGGAACGCGCGGCCGTGCTGAGCTTTGTGCTGCTGGAGCTGCTCCCCTCGCTGATGGCGAGATGCTGCGGCCGCAATCAGCAGCGCTTTGCCCCCCTCATGCCCTCAGGGCCCGGGAGAGCAGCGGGGCAGTCTCATCCCTGCCCGGGAATGTCGGCTTTGTCGAGCCCTCTGTCCTGTCTTTCTGTCTTGAAATTTTATTCCCAGCTTCGTGACGAAGTCCTCCAAGCCCAGCAGCTGCTGTGAAAGCAGAAATGCCCAGAGAGAAACGCCAGGAAAGGCAGCCCGGGCAGGGCGAGTCCTGCCAGACCCACACCCAGCACAGTGCTGTGGCTGCTCGGGCTGGAGAGGCAATTCTTCATTTCTTGGCTGCAAGGAGCACAACTCCAAGCTCACTGAAAGTGACTTTAGACCAAAACCAGCAGCAAAGCCAGGGGCTGATGAAACGAACATGACATGGCACAGCTCCCAGTGACCTCCCCAGCCACAGCCCTGGGATTCAAAGGGTGGACTGACCCTTGGTGCTCATGGTGGTATGCAAACCACAGCACAAAGCCTAAATGATCCAGTGTTTATTGGCTTGTTTTAGTAGTGTAAAATCCCTTTTTTGTTTTAGTAGTATAAAAGCCAAGGTATTTGGCAGCAGCCTCCTGCATCGGGGAAAGAACTCAACGAGGTTTGATTATTACTAATTGTAGGTCTTGCAAGTTCTTGCAAAGTTCAGTCAGGCTGAATGCCCACCGGTTTTCTCCCTTATGGTGGATACCGTGGTACCAAAGCAAACATTTATTCCTGTGGGATGTTCCTTTTGCTGTGATTTTGTGTCAGATGTAAAGTATTGCAGTATAAATTAAAAGCATTGAGCCTCCATCCAGCACAGCCCAGCCAGGCTCTGGTAGCTCATACCAAGCCCTGGTCATAGGAGCTGGTGCTCAGACCTCAGGCCAAGCCCAGCTGGACATTTGGAGCCAGAGGATGTTTCCAGCTCTCCATTTCTCAACATGGTCATTACCTTTCCTCTCTGTGTTAACTTTACTGGTGAGGAAATCCATTTATCAATGTTCTTCCCATCTAGGACAGCTCAGCATGGATCAGTGCTTGGTGTGCTGCTGCACCAGCCCTGGAGCCCCTCCTGCCGTGCACCTGCAGCCCAGGAGCTCCTGGGAGAGCAGGAACAGCCATGCAGGCTGGGGACACGTGTTCATACCATCAAAACCCTCCCTCCTTCATGCTACAGAGCAAGGAAGCAAAAGACAGGGTTTATTTATAATCTTCCTCAAGTGGAAACCAAAAGAAGTGACCCGTTATTACTGAAGATTTCTCAAGCCACCCAGGAAGAAAAGTGATATTTAGTTGTCGTTAAAGGCTCAGAACTGCATAACAATTTCATGCTATGTTAACTTCTAGGTTTTCTTTCGCATATAAATTTTTAAGGAGTAAAATAGAAAAACCCAGGCACTTGACCTTTAATCACAGTTATTTGTGTGATCACTCAAGTGTGGGAAAAAGCTAGTTTGTGCTTGAAAGATGCCCTTTAAAGGCAGATTGCTCTAATATGACACACAACTCTCACAGTGTAATATACAGGATCTGGCTTGCCTGCCTCCAGGCACAGCAGCTTCCTTTTAGTATTCACACACTGGGTCTTGCTGCTGGGACAGTGGAAGGTATCAATGTCATGAAGCAAATCAATCCAGACCCCTGGGACAGCTCCATTCACCACCAAGCTCCACAGGCATGCACACTTTCCTGTCACTGAGGAACCAAGCAGGGAAGAGGATTTTGGAAGTATATGGAACATTTTGTGTTAGATATGTTTTACTAGAAGGGGTCTGTCATGTTAAAAGCACACAGCTTATCCATTTATCTGAAATATTATTCCAAGCACTTATAAAACCTTGGTAGTAGAACAGCCAGAGGTATTTTAATTAAGATTTTAAGTATCATGCTTTGGGAAAACAATCTCATGAATTTTGTTTCAGCAGCAGCAGATGACAAAGCCATTGCTGGTGTGAAGAAAACAGAGAAACAGAGCAGCCTTCAATGGATTCTAGTAGATTTTTTCACAAAGCCACACCAGGGACAGGATGGAGGGATGCTGTCCCTGGGATGGCACAGCCAACCAGCCCACAACAAGGTGCCAGTGTCTGCAGGTGAAGGAAAAGGAACACCAGGTTGTCTGGTCATCTCTGTCACCATGATATTTTCTGAAAAATCCATTTGCCAGGATTTCTTCTCCTGGGGAGCTTCAATTTCTCCCTGTTTTGCTGCTTTGGAATGTGATTTGGAGATTGTTTATTCAGCATGTGAAATTGTTTTTACTTAATGGCAAATCACAGCCAGCTGTGTTGGACTCTCTGAATCAGTCATGAGTTTTTCTTATTTATTCTTGTTAAGCCTTCTGATGTGTCCTTTATCTTTCTTAAGTATAGTTTTAGTATAGCATGATATGATATATGATATGATATGATATGATATGATATGATATGATGATATGATATGATATAACATAACATAATATTCTAAGAGCATGGAGTCAGATTCTCATCTCTCACCTCGTCCTGGGGACCCTGACAAACAGCACAACCTCTGCTGCTCACATCCAGCTCTGGGGCTGCTGCCCTTCCCCACTCCTGCCTGGAGCCTGCAGAGACAAGAGCAAAGGGAAAGCAAAGGCACTGGGTCAGCCAGGCTCCAGATTTTCAGGGGATCTTGTGCAAAGAGCAGGGCTAGCCCAGAAAATGTGTAATTGGCCAAGTTGAGCTATTACCTGCTGTAAGTGGAGACAAAAAGATAGTTTTGACACCACGGTGAAAATAACCCTCCTGGAAAAATAAAATCAATACAAACACCAAGGAAAGAGAATCAGAAACCAAGACCATCAATTCCTGAGATAAAGAGAGTTAGAAGTCTCAGTGGGAGGACAGCCAGATCTGTACTGAAAAACAAAACTTTACTTCTTTTGCTGACAAATTACTTTTTATGTTAAAGGACAAAGGAGCCATGAGGATGCAGGCCTCAATGTACAGCTGAAGGAGCAATCCTTGACAAAAGCTTTTGCACCTCTCCTTTCTCTTCCACACTTGCAATTATTATTGTACAATAAAACCAAAGGATTTCTGCAGTTTTGTAGCGTTTTTGGCATGTCACACAAACACACTCCAGGACTTCTGTTGTGACAAGGGCAGAGCCAGAGCAGAGGAAGCAGCAGCAATACAGCACAAGTGTGCCTGGCATTAGGGAATATTCCACAGAGGAAAGTGGCTCAGACAATCATATCCCAGTGGAACCTCACCAGTGTGCCACCCCCAGCTGACCCCAGGGCTCAGACACTGCTTCCCTGTGTCACAATGCTCCAGCCCTGCCCATCCCCTCCTGCTAATGGGCAGAAATCACAGTGAAAATGGAAGTTAATGTAAAGCTGCCCTGTCACAGACATATTTTATGAAAAATCCTTTTGACAAGATTTTTCTCCTGAGAAGCTGAGAAGCCTCAGAAACAAAATGTAAACAATGGTTATGTGCTGCTGTAGAATGGAAAAAGTGCATCTTTGATTGGTCTCATGTAGTTGTTTTTAATTAATGGCCAATCACAGTCCAGCTGTCTCAGACTCTCTGGTCAGTCACAAGATTTTATTATCATTCCTTCCTTTCCTTGCTAGCCTTCTGATGAAATCCTTTTCTTCTATCCTTTAGTGTAGTTTTAATATATCATTTTCTTTTAATATATATCATAAAATAATAAATCAGCCTTCTGAAACATAAAGTCAAGATTCTCATCTCTTCCCTCGTCCTGAGACCCCTGTGAACACCACCACACTTCCCAAAAATCTCATGCTCAAAGCTGCACAGCCCAGCCTCAGGGCTGCAAAGGGAAAACCTTTCTACCTTCTGGGTTCTTTGTCTTCAAATACAAAGCTACCAGAGCTGTGCACTTGTTTTTTAACAGCTCTGTCTTTCTGGCAGATCTGTACTCTTTGCCTCACAATGTCTGCACTAGAAATGTTTTGCAGCAGTTCTTTAGCTTTTAAGGTAATCACATAAAAGACCCTTGACTGCATAAACACAGCTAATCTGGGTAAACGCCTTAAAGCATCTTTACATTTCTTGCTAATGGATTTCCAGACAGCCCCCAGATATCCACGTTCTAGAAAATAATGTAAAATAGACTGTCTAATTTTTTTAAATGCCTCACATTCATCATATACTGAGAAAATCCAGAGCTGCAGGCAGCATAACATCATTACACTTATGTAAGTCATACCCTGTTCTGTCATCATCAGCATGAACCCTGCCTTTGGCTGGGGCACGGATGCACCCGGTGTTAAATTCCAACTCAACCAGAGACAAATTACCACACGCTGCTAATTAGAGCCAGACAGGAGGGATCCAGGTGTCACAGCCTGGTGACAGAGCCTGAAGGGCACACGGAGGCCCTGAGCTCAGGAGCTGTGTGTGGGATCTGCTCCCCTGGGAGCAGTGGGAAGGCTCATGGAGGAGGCAGGTATGAGAGCCTGAATGAGAGATGTGGGACTCCAGGGGCTCTCCAAAATGCAGTTTATTACATCCAAGAGTTACAGCAGTCCAAGGTGGTGGGTGACAGATCTGTGCCCACAGCTGTCAGCTCCAGCTGCAGGCAGGCCTGGAGACCTTTGGGCTTTGGTTACATTGCATTCTATACTTTTCTTTTGGTTACAAATGCATTCTATACTTTTCTTTTGGTTACAATGCATTCTATACTTTTCTTTTGGTTACAAATGCATTCTATACTTTTTTTTGCTGAGCATCTTAATACAGCAGAACCAATCTATACCTTAATTTTTATCTATAGCCTATCATAACTACTCTAATTACCATATTCATGTTACTACTCTCCAATCACTAAAAGTTAGTACATTACAGTTTAAGCTAGAAGTTGGTTTTCAGTTTTCTTGCAGTGGAAAATTCTGAGACCTTTTTTCTACTTGCAACTTTGCTGACTTGTTTGCCTGTGCTATCTTTCTGCTTAGTAAAAACATCTTCTTTGTTTGGGGGGGTTTATCCCTTGTTCTAAGCCATAAAAACCCCTTCTAACTAGCATCCAGTTTGCCTCCTTGGTTATCCAGTAAGACTGGCTCAGCAATTCTTTTCTTCTATATCAAAACTTGCTTTCATTTCTATTCCTTCCTCAGACTCTACATTTAAAAATCTTTCTGCCAAGCACACAAATCTGTGAGACTTTCCTGTCAAACTTTCATCCTTCCCAAGAGGCAGGTGCTGCCCCTCAGAGATGCTTTACCCTGAGCACAGGGCAGGATGCCAGCACCCCACAGGCTTCTTCCCCTCTGCCTGCCCCTCTGCTGTGGCTTCACTTGCTCTGCTTGAAAGGCAGAGGTGCAGAGTGGGCGAATCCCTGAGAACTGAGGGAGAAATGAGGATGTACCTCAAGTATAATGGTGCAAACAACCACCAACATAATTTTGGTACCAATTACAGTAATTTTAACAAAAAAGTTGTCCTACCTTTGATTTGCTCTCCTTCTCTTCCTGGCTGGTTTCATTAAAACCACATACAGAGATTTGCAGCAGTTCTGTTTGAAGTGCTGTCATCAGGATTTTTATTTTCAGTCACATCAGAAATGGTTTTACAGCAGGCTGGTTATGTTTCACAGAGGGATCTGTAGCATGTGGCCATCACTCACTGTCAGAGGTGTTTTAGACAGGCTGGTCCTGCTGGTTGTGTGGTTCTGAGGTGAGTGCCAGGGAAGAAGCTCCAGAGTGGCCACAGCAAGGGCCAGTGCCTGCCCTGGTGCAAGGCTCCTTCCATAGCCTGAGTGCTTCCCAGACCTCCCTCAGCAGCTCTGAGCTGCACTGCACTGAACCTGCAGCCCAAACCTTGGTTAATTTGAAGATTAAAGTGTGCCAGTCTGGTTCACACTGCTCCTGAGGAGAGCATCCCTGTGCACCCTAAAGGGGGACCTCAAAGTGCCAATGCACCTTGAGCCTGGATTCCCCAGTTTCATGGTGTTTCCTCTATCTATTAAGAGCTTTTTCATGTTCCTATCTTTGTGCTGATCACCATTTAAAATGCATTACCAAGATTTCTAACTTTCCTGGCCCCTCAATAATGTGGCAGTAAATGCCCCTTAACACCAAGGGCACTGAACTGCTGTGGATTTCCCTGGAGTGATTCTGCTCTAGCTCTTACTCAGCAGGCAAATCAGAAATGCAACTTGTGTGACACACTGATGAGGAAAGACACTTCAGGACTCGCTTGGTAACTCAATCACCACAAAGCATTCACCAATTATCCCCCCCAGTCACAGGGTGAGGGTGATGGGGAGGTCATGCAGAGTGAGTCTTTTTCATTTGCCCGTGACAGAAGAAGGGAACACACTTTGCAAATTATAATTAGCAATTTAATCCAGCTGTGGCTAATTCATAGATGCATTTTGCACTCCAGGACTCAGCACTTGGGCAGACTCTAAATAAGGCACCAGCATGGTGTGTCCAGCTCCCTGAAAGCTCTCCAGTAATTACAGATTGCTCAGTGCTCAGCAGAGAGCAGGACAGCTTTCCATGCCTGCAGGTGCCTCTGCTCCTGCTGCCACTCTGCCAGGGTGAGATGCAGCCCTGGAGAGAGACAGAGAGACTGCCAGCTGCCAGCCACACCATCCCCCAGGATACCTGCATGGGGGCCCTGAGGATGGAGAGGGGATCCTCACATCCCAGCCTGCTCCCATCCCAGCTCAGCACTGGCCAGTGGTGGAAGGGGACTGGGGAAAGAGCTGCAACTCAGGGGAGCAATAAATTCTGCTCCATTCTAATGGGGCACTCCAGGCCCAGACAGAAATTGGTGTATAGGTTCACAAAAATGCTGCTTGAATAAACAGAAAGGGAGGGAATACTGGAGAGAGCATCCAATCTGCGTCATAATTAGGGAAAAAAATAACAAATGGCAGAAACAACCTGTTCCCATCTGCAGCTGCAGTTTGTTGCTGCTGCATTGAACAGCCAGGCACCAAGCCTACCAGGAACCTTCTCTGGAAATGTATGAGTGTTTCAGGCAATAAGTGTGGGAAAAGAGCCTCTTTTTATGTGTGTTGCAGAATCTTCTGTAATGAAGCATCAGAGAGGATTTTATCAACCAGACACTGACTGCTGTCTCCAGCCTGGTACCAGAAGTGGGGGGCTCACCCCTGAAGAGTCTCCTTGAAGAGGGAGACAGCATGGGGACAGCAGTCAGGCTCCAGATCTGGGGTTCACCCTGGTGTGGGGCTGGGCCTGTACCTGTGCAGTGGTTCAGGTCACTGTCACACTGTCACATTTGGCCACCAAGAGCAGGAAGATGCAGTTCCTCAGTGGAACTGAGGACATTTCACACATTATTCAATCCCAGACTGACTAATTTATCCATAAACCTTCCTAATGAGCCTGATAGTGTAGGAATGAGAGAAAGCAGCATTGTTATCTGTAAACAGCAGCAGCTGACAGCATGTTTAATCACAGGCTGCATGACAGTGACATCGGTGGAGAAGAGGATTAGACACTTCTCCAATTAGTCAAGCAGCAGAGGCATGAACACAGAGCCTGAGGGTCACTGAACCCAAAACAAAGAGCAACAAATCTCAGAGCTGGGGAGTCCCAGTGCAGGGGTAGGCTGTGCTGGAGCCCTCCCCAGCACCCTGAGGGCAGCCAGCAGTGAGGGGAGCCCTGGCGCTGCTGCAGAGCCAAAGCCACCACTAACACTGCAGGCTCTGCTCTGCCTCCAGATCTGCCGGCTGCCTGTGCCTAACAGGATTTGCAATCCATGGTGAACATGCTAATGGGATAGAGAGGTAAAGAGTTCATCCTGCTCACTTTTCTCTGCTTCTTTTCTTTTTTTTTCTCCTGGTTTTCTCTGGCTCATCTCTTTCTGAGTTCTGCAGATTAAAAGCATTAATACGAGCCAAGTTATTATGTGAATCCTACTTATCACAAAGTGAATGGGATCTAGAGGGCTGCAGCCCTGGAAGGCAGGGCCATTGGTTAACAAGGAGTTAACCAGGGTTAACTCAAGGCCATCAGGGTTTTCCTTCCACAGCTCCCAACTCTGGGGGACGCAGCTCACAGGACTGGGGGCAGCACAGGGAGAAGGGAGCACAGCTGCTGATGTGCCACTGCATGCAAGGGAGCAGTGATGATGTGAAAAGTACATTAGTGGGGGCCAGAGGCTCCGCACAAACTGTGGGGAGGTGCTGGATGTGCCAGGCACCACCAGGCAGGAGGGAACAGCTCTGGCACCAACATAACAGGAGCTCCAGCATTGCTGCTTCCACCTCTGCTTCCACAGCAGGCCAGGTTTAGCATGTGCCCTCTCTTCTTCCTGATTCCAGGTCTTGGGTTAAACCAGTAGCTGCTCCGTGGTGGAGTCCAGGTGTTTTGATTTATCTCTGAGAGATCTCATTATCAGCCACAGCAGCAGACTCTAACCTTTCATGGCAGGGCCCCTTTGAATTTGCTTTCTGCCCCAAGGTACAAGAGGAACCATGAGAAATCAATTTTCTTTCCTCCAAGACCCCCCTAGTTTTCAAGAACTTTTAAAGGGCAGACAAACCATAACTGGGACATCTTTTACCTTTAAAAAGGTCCTTCATCATATTAGATTTTGATTAATCAGCCTCCTACTCTCCTGTCACTTTCACAGTGGAGAGCGCTGGAGACCTCCCACCAGCCCCTCTCTGCAGAGGGAGAGGGAGGGAGAGAAAGAAAGGCAAAGGGAGAAGGAGGGGAAGACAAAGGAAGACAGAGAATTCCATGGCTGGGGGAGGCACAGCCAGCTGTGGGGAAGGCTCAGCCCCTGTGCTCAGCTGCCCTCCTGCAGCTCCTTAGCACGGAGATGCAGCGTTGCAGCTGCAGCTCCTGCTCAGCTGGTGCCACTGGCTGCCCTGTGGCTGCCTCCAAGCTTTGAGAATTTCCTGGGGCTGCAAACCCCGGAGATTACCTGACTTGCCCAACCAGTCACCAGGCCCTGGGCACAATCACCAGGCTCACAGAGGAGCCTGACACTGTAGGAGACAAGGTGCTCATCCCAGCCAGGCCTCAGTCAGCAGAAGTGAGGGCCAGGGGAGACCTGCAGGCTCTGAGTGGCAGCAGGCAGCCTCCTCTGCCTGCCAGATAACATACATAATTCAGCTGAAATATTCATTTAAGTCTGTCTGAGCCATGGCAATAACCTAGACATTATGACAATACAGATCAATAAGCCCAGAGAGGATCCTTCACTGAAACATGCTGCAATTGTTCAAACCAAGTCTTAATTGTGACAAGAATTGATTTCCCTTTTCTAATATCCCTGACTTTTAATTAAAAAGTAGTTAAGGAGACAATGCATTTCCAGGATCATTTAGAGGCAGGACGACATCAAGGAGCACACACTTAAAATGCAGAAGTGGTGCCTTGGGACCAACCACAGCCTGGGGAGCTGCTCTGTGCAACTCAGATGGGCTCAGGGACCCCAGGACCCCCCAGGCCAGCAACCACAGCCAGTGCGGCTCCATCCTGGCCTCAGCAGAGCCATGGGCACGTCCCCACTTGTTCTCTGCTGCTCCCCAGGGCCCTCCAGCCATCTGCATTTCACACCCTCTTGCACACACGAGTGCATCTAATAGCTCTGATTTCCAGCAGCCTTTTGCTTTGCCCTTGTCCATGGCACATGGCACAGGCTGGCAGGGAGGGCAGCACCAGGAGGGCAGGACCAGGCAGGGAGGGCAGCACAGCTCCCACTCCATGAGAGCAGGGCACTGACTGCAGCACCAGCTGCCCCAGGAGCTCAGTGGGGTGAGCACAGCCCCAGCACAGCCTCCCCTACTCTCCATGGTCTTCTTGGGATGGTCCCAGGATGTGCCCGCAGCCCAGAAGGGGCTGGTAGGAGGGAGTGCTGGAGCCTCTGTGAAGGCTTTCAAACTCCTCCAGCTTTTTTTTTTTTTATTTCCCAGCAGTGTCTCCGTGGCAGCAGCTCAGCACAGTGAGAGTGCAAGGAGCCAGCTGTGAACGAGATATTTATTTCTCAATCATCCTCCACTAGAGTAAAATGGGCCAAAACACCTTAATCTGATTGGAGGGAGACCATTAATATCAGAGACTCCATTAAAAGAAGAAATGGCCTTTTATCTACTAATCAAGAATCATAGAGGAAAACAATTTGGAAGACACCCATAAATGCTCGTGAGAAGGAAGGGGCAGCACACCCCCTGGTCTGAGTTCCCCATGTGCAGATCCTGCCCTGTATTGATGAACCCACCTGCAGAGTCTTGCTCAAGGCCAGCAGTGGTGGAATTTGGAGCAGCAGCCCAAAGCAGGGAGAGGTGCAGGTTCCAGAGATCTCATCTCTGCACTGAAAGGGGCTGGAATAGCTTTTGGCCATTCTCACAGAACATGTCTGCTATTTACTCTGCTGGTGGGTATCTAAGTGGTCAGACAAATCCTGTTTCCCTGGGTCTGATTAGATTAGAGGGCAGCAGTGCTGGAGTGCTTGCTGATATTGCCAGGAAAGGAGAGCAAAGACTGAAGAAGATTCTCAGAAACATCCCTACCCACTATTCCCCCCCTCCCAGCCCTTGTTCATGGCAGTCAGAGATGCAGAAGCATCACCCTTGCAAACACAGCCCATTTATTCATATCCCTTGACTCATCAAATAAAAGTCAAACCACAAGCAGTGAGAATTGGTATCCTGGCTCTTTGAACCCCCCAGCAGCCCCACAGTGCTGCATCCCTGCCAAAAGCCACCACCTGCCTGCCCCTAAAACCTCTTTCCTAGAAAGGGTAAATCCAGCAACCAAGTACTGGACAGCCCCAGAGGGAAGGACAGTCATGGCTGGCAGTGTCACGGGTCTCAAGGAGGAGTGGGGTAGCCCAGATAAGTTCCCTGAAAATTTTGTGGGGCTAGAAAACCTATTCATGCTGTTAAGCTTTTAATTCATCCAGCTTTGTTACCTTGGGTTATTTTATTCTCTAAATCAAACAGCCCCCATAAAGGTAAAACCCTTTGTTAACACCACTGGGCTCTTGCCTAAACAGCAGCATACAATCTCCTGTCTTTTAGTTTGATTTTGCTGTCACTTGGGACAGGATTAAAGAGAAATAGCTCTACTAATTCTTCCAATATCCTATCCTTGGACCAAAGAGGACACAGGATGCCACTGTTAGTAATTCTAAAGAAGCTCTTCCCTTGCAGATGGCTGGGGACCCTCGATGGCAGCCCCAGCTTTGAGATACTCACCACAGGCCTGGAGCAGCTGCCAGCCAGCACCATACTCATCCTCTCTTCTGAACAGGGGGTTTTCATCCCTGTTCAAACCCTTTGCAGAAGTGCTGCGTGGAGCACACGCACAAAGGGGCTGATGTACAATTTGTAACTCGAAATTAGCATTTTTCCTTTGAAAGGGAGGTGGCAGTGCTACCTCCTGCTGCAGGATGGGAGCCAGCAGGACCTGTCCCTCAGTAGCTGTCCCTCCCAGCCAGCCATGGCCATGCCAGGAACAGGACCAAGCCCCAGGGCCCTTGAGCTGCCATCCTCACCCAGCCCTTCCTCACTCCCAGCTCAGCTCACTGGGTTTGGCCACAGCCTGTCCCACCTCTGCCTGCTCTGTGCAGTTTGGGTCCTGCCCACCCTCCTTCTCTCAGTGCTGGCCTGCCTGCTGAGGAACACCTGGGACATCTTATCCCACTTTCCATTTTCTGCTGGGTTTTTGGAGCTGTTTGTAATCCAAAAATTCAAGTGCTGCAGCATGACAGTGACATTTCCCAAACAAGGCAGAATGTAGTATTTTCAAGGTCCCCTGTCATTGGAAGGAAAGAATGAACCTGATTCCATGTTCTTAGAAGGCTAATTTATTATTTTATGTTACTATATTATATTAAAGAATACTATACTAAACTATACTAAAGAATAAAGAAAGGATACTTACAGAAGGCTAAAAGATAATAAAGAAAACTTGTGACTGACTCCTCAATGTCTGACACAGCTGGACTATGATTGGTCATTAACTCAAAACAATTCACATGAAACCAATGAAACAATCACCTGTTGGATAAACAGTCTCCAACCCCATTCCAAAGCAGCAAAACACAGGAGAAGCAAATGAGATAATATTGTTTTCCTTTTTCTCTGAGGCTTCTCAGCTTCCTAGAACAGAAATCCTGGGCAAGGGGATTTTTCCAGAAAATATGATGGCGACACCAGAGTTTTCCAGTCAGACAGCTCTGGTTCTGTGTCAAATTCCAGTTCCCCTGCCAGTCAGGACACCCACATGCAGCCATGAAGCTCACATCAGCTGTCAGGCCCCTGCTGCAGGGCCAGCATGGCTGTGCTCAGTGCTGACAGCTCCTCACGCCTGCAGAAGGATTTGTTTCCCCAGACATTCCCCAGAAGGGAATGTGGCATGTCTTGGTTTGGAAAGCCAGGTGCCTGCCAAGGAAGGCAGGAGCCTCCCCTGAAATGGAGAATGTAAACCCTCCCCACCCCTCTGAATTGCTATAAATTTTAAATTAAGGGGCTCTCAAGAAAAATATGGGAGCAGGAAATAACAGTTCTTTAATAGGGAAGAAAATAAAAGGATAAAATAAACAATGCAGTGAACTAAACCAGCACTGCCAGAGTCAGAACTCAGCCTGACACCCTGTGGGTCAGGGTGCTGGCAGCAGTCCCATTGGAATTGTGGCTCAGCCCTCCTGCAGTGTCAGGGGTGGCTCTGCTGGAGCAGGGATCCTGGAGAAAGGTGCAGTCTCTTCCTCTGAAGGTCCAGGGGCAGAGGCAGCTGCTGTTCCTCTGGGCAATCCAGTGCAGAAGCCGTGCTGGTGTTCCAGAATCTCCAGATTCTATCCGGGTAGGAATGCTTGGCTCCTCCCTCTGGGCTCCCATCTCCCAATGGGATGCTGTAGTTCTTATCAGCCATGCAGGGACATTCCATAGCTGTTATCAGCAGGTGTCCCCTCCCGAGGGAGGTGTGATTGTGGTCACTCAGAGAGAGATAAGGCAAACTGCCCACTTGAGGAAGGTAATCTGCCATACAGTTGGAATAGAAAACATCTTGCCTTGTAGTCTGGAGCAGGCATCTGGTCTGGGATGGTTTCCCATCCATTCCCGTCTGATGGGAAGGCATGAGGAGCATTGCCTGTGTTTCTGCTGGCCACAAACAGGACCAGCATGGGCCACATGGAGCCCTGCAGCAGCCCAGGCAGAGCTGAGGAGGCAGCCTGTGCCCTGCACTCGCTCCAGGGCCTGGTTTGTGCTTTGTTTCCTCCTGGAACTCTCTGTTCCTGACCTCACAACTGCTAACTCTCAGAATCTGACCTTTAGCCTCACTAAATGAATTTCTCCTCTGTGTTACTGTCAGGGCTGTGCAGTGCCAGGAATGCTGCTCAGCCAAGGCGTGCTGGAGGAGCAGAGGTCTCAGCAGGGCAGGGGCTCTGCCAGCAGCACACACCATGGAACACCTCTGCCTCCCTGCAGAACACAAACCTCGGGAGCTCTGCTGGGCTGGGAGGCAGCAAGCTCCACAGCACGGAGCTGGGCAGAGCTGGGCCACCAACCAGGGCATGGCACAGGGCATGGCAGGGCAGGGCAGGCACAGGCTGAGAGCTGTCTGCCAGGGCACAGCATCCTCAGGATGTGGAAACCCAGGGCACTGGGAATATTTCTCTGTCTGCTCTGGGGTGCCCTGACCCCCAGGGGAGCACTGACTCTGACCCTCATTTGTGGAGAAAGTTCCCTAAACTCCAGAATAGACTGGAATCCACAAAAGTGTGAAATAGATTGCAGAGAGTAGTGCAGGTGTGTCACTTGGTGAGAAATTGAGGTTTTGGGATTTTTAGTGTGTTGTGGACAGAGGAAAGATGGAGGGCACAGGGTGTTGTCCTGGGTTTCTTCTTCATGATTCTTCCTCCTTCTTCATGGGTTTGGGTGGCATTTTGTAACTGGGCAGAAAAGTCCCCATTGGGGGCTCTTTGGGATCAGTTATTGAGTTAAAAGGGAAAATAATCCAGGTGTCAGCTCTTAATTGGGTGGTTTAGTCTTAAAAGACCTTGTAACAAGAGGTTGTTAGCCATTTTGTGCCTTCTAATGAAAAGCTGCCCAACTCACAGCAGTGAGACTGTTTTACTGATCAGAAATAATAAACATCTGGGTCTGAACATGAACTACTGTCTCAAGTGCCTTCAGTCCAGACCCAGAGAAACCCACAGCTGGTACTGCCACAACAGGAGACTGTTGTCTGTTCCTGGCACTGGGCTGGGCCAGGGGCACATCAGAGCGCTGGTGATGCCACTGCAGGGAAGCTTGGAGCCTTCAGAGAGCAGTGAAGTAATTGAGTATTGACTGAGATGTCCCAGGTGAGCCCTGGGTGCACATTACCTCCTGCTTACCTCAGTAATTACCATTTCTATTATCCCTTCCTGCACTCTGTTAAGCTATAAGGTCTGTAATTAGCTACTTGGTTTAAGTGTAAGGTGTTAATTAATTCATGTTATGAAGTACAATTGCTTCTTGAAGATAATGTTGCACATTCTATCACAGTGTAGCCCTCTGCAATGCTTTAACCAAAATACAAGCTTGTCCCAGGGAGTGAGCAAAGGTCCTGAAATCAGGCACTGAATGCAAAACTTCCTCTGTGAAGCCAAAAGGAAGCAACAAATGGACAAATAATTCAGTACAAGCCCTCTCAGAGCCATTCCTGCTCTGAGCCCCAGGAGCACATGCCAGGCTGCAGCTCCTGCATCATCCCCAGGCCACCTGGAGCACCACAAATGCATTTAACTGCTGATTTATCTTTCATTCCATGTAACTTAGTTGCTAGAATAATTTTAGTTTAGGACTTGATGTGTTTATGGAAAAGTGTGAGCACAGTACATCAGCCCAGGGCGGGTTCAGACCAGACAAGTTCTCTCAGCATATCATGACAACTCTGAGACACTCAAACAAATGCAAAATCCCTAAAACTTCCCAAACAAACACCAGCCATAGAGAGACCTAGAGAAAAACCTTGCATAAAGCACAATAAATCACTGAACTTTTGGCACTGGGCAGAATTAAAAGGATAAAGTGAAGTTTTTGCTTGCTGAAAGTGTTTCCATGCTGCTACAGCAGCAGATGGTCTTTCCTGGAGGTGAAGGATTTTGAAGATTTGCCAGTGCAGAGAGAACCAGAGGCTTAACATATGTACTGTAAGATGTAAGAGGAGAGCACCTGGAGGTGCAGCTCAGAGGGTGGAATGACCCAATTTCCTGCTATTGGGATCCCTTCAGAATTCCTCAGGAGGGGAACCCCAAAGCCAAAGCCTTCCCTTCATTCACACCAGCAGCCTGTTCTGGCTCTGGTTTATGAGCCATTAATTCCTAATAAGTAGAAAACTGCCTGATGGGCATTGGACAAGAATATTTACTGCATCAGAGACAATACAATGTAAATTTCCAGCTATAAACCAGAGTTTGAATGCTGACACATCTTTAATAATGATAAATGAAGAATTTATGGATGCAGCTAAAGTTCACATGCGAATTTTGATTCATTATCACCCTGAGCTCAGGTGGAGCCATCAAACCCCTCTTGTCCCAGATTTGGACACCACCACATCCCTCACCTGCCCCCCCGTGATGCCCCCTTGCCCTCCTGTGCTGCAGAATCACCACCCAAGGCCTGGTGCCCTTCCCTGCCAGCCCCAGGAAGCTGTGCCAGGGAGGCACTGTGTCCTGAGCCAGGGCTGTGACAGCTCCCCAGCCAGCCAGCCAGGCAGAGAAATGCTAATTGCAAAGCAAGTAATTAGTGGCTATAAAATATGACCAATACAATTACGCTGAGGATTTTTTTTTTCCTCTGTCTGTCCAGAGTCTTGGCACGGAACAGTCTTATAATTAGGTGACAAAAGTGACAGGCAGCTCCAGTGAAACAGCCTGTCCTCACCCTCTGCAGAGACTCCCCAAGTGTTCTGCACCAATAATTACTAATCAAGTTATTTCTCTCAGGATTAAAAAAGCATTCTGCAGGTAATCTGCCCATAATAGCACAGGCCTGGTGCTGGCAAGGAGCCCAGCAGGTCTGGGATGGCTCCAGTGCCAGCACCACAGCCCCTTCTGAGGGACACCCACCCCACCTTGGCACTCCCTTTGTGTCCCCACGGGCTCTGAGCTGCTGCTCCATCCCCAGAATTGCCACTACCTCAGTAATTACCATTTCTATTATCCCTTCCTGCACTCTGTTAAGCTATAAAGGTCTGTAATTAGCTACTTGGTTTAAGTGTAAGGTGTTAATTAATTCATGTTATGAAGTACAATTGCTTCTTGAAGATAATGTTGCACATTCTATCACACTGTAGCCCTCTGCAATGCTTTAACCAAAACACAAGCTTGTCCCAGGGAGTGATCAAAGACCCTAAAATCAGGCACTGAACAAAACTTCCTCTGCAAAGCCGAAAAGGAAGCAACAAATGGACAAACAATGATCCTGAAATGCTCAAAAGTGATGCAAATGCTCTGGTCCCTCCAGCCTGTCAGTGGGCACATGCTTATTTTTCCCAACAACTTCCCAAGGATATTTTCCCAACAACTTCCCAAGGATATTTTCTGGGAATCCCAGAGAAAACCTCAGAGGGGTGAGCAAAGGTCCTGGAAAATCAGGCACTGAATGCAAAACTTCCTCTGTGAAGCCAAAAGGAAGCAACAAATGGACAAATAATTCAGTACAAGCCCTCAGAGCCATTCCTGCTCTGAGCCCCAGGAGCACGTGCCAGGCTGCAGCTCCTGCATCATCCCCAGGCCACCTGGAGCACCACAAATGCATTTAACTGCTGATTTATCTCTCATTCCATGTAACTTAGTTGCTAGAATAATTTTAGTTTAGGACTTGATGTGTTTATGGAAAAGTGTGAGCACAGCACATCAGCCCAGGGTGGGTTCAGACCGACAAATTCTCTCAGCATATCATGACAACTCTGAGACACTCAAACAAATGCAAAATCCCTAAAACTTCCCAAACAAACACCAGCCATAGAGAGACCTAGAGAAAAACCTTGCATAAAGCACAATAAATCACTGAACTTTTGGCACTGGGCAGAATTAAAAGGATAAAGTGAAGTTTTTGCTTGCTGAAAGTGTTTCCATGCTGCTGCAGCAGCAGATGGTCTTTCCTGGAGGTGAAGGATTTTGAAGATTTGCCAGTGCAGAGAGAACCAGAGGCTTAACATATGTACTGTAAGATGTAAGAGGAGAGCACCTGGAGGTGCAGCTCAGAGGGAATGACCCAATTTCCTGCTATTGGGGTCCCTTCAGAATTCCTCAGGAGGGGAACCCCAAAGCCAAAGCCTTCCTTTCATTCACACCAGCAGCCTGTTCTGGCTCTGGTTTATGAGCCATTAATTCCTAAATAAGTAGAAAACTGCCTGATGGGCATTGGACAAGAATATTTACTGCATCAGAGACAATACAATGTAAATTTCCAGCTATAAACCAGAGTTTGAATGCTGACACATCTTTAATAATGATAAATGAAGAATTTATGGATGCAGCTAAAGTTCACATGAGAATTTTGATTCATTATCACCCTGAGCTCAGGTGGAGCCATCAAACCCCTCTTGTCCCAGATTTGGACACCACCACATCCCTCACCTGCCCCCCCGTGATGCCCCCTTGCCCTCCTGTGCTGCAGAATCACCACCCAAGGCCTGGTGCCCTTCCCTGCCAGCCCCAGGAAGCTGTGCCAGGGAGAGACTGTGTCCTGAGCCAGGGCTGTGACAGCTCCCCAGCCAGCCAGCCAGGCAGAGAAATGCTAATTGCAAAGCAAGTAATTAGTGGCTATAAAATATGACCAATACAATTACGCTGAGGATTTTTTTTTCCTCTGTCTGTCCAGAGTCTTGGCACGGAACAGTCTTATAATTAGGTGACAAAAGTGACAGGCAGCTCCAGTGAAACAGCCTGTCCTCACCCTCTGCAGAGACTCCCCAAGTGTTCTGCACCAATAATTACTAATCAAGTTATTTCTCTCAGGATTAAAAAAGCATTCTGCAGGTAATCTGCCCATAATAGCACAGGCCTGGTGCTGGCAAGGAGCCCAGCAGGTCTGGGATGGCTCCAGTGCCAGCACCACAGCCCCTTCTGAGGGACACCCACCCCACCTTGGCACTCCCTTTGTGTCCCCACGGGCTCTGAGCTGCTGCTTCATCCCCAGAATTGCCACGCAAGGGCTCTCAGAGCATCCCAGCACCAGCAGGTGTGATGAAGGACGGGTTTGGGCTCACCTGGAGAATCACCAACAGAGGTGATCCCAGCACAGCCACAGCGGGCAATGGGTGGGACAGGGTGAGGAAGAATTGAGTATTGACTGAGATGTCCCAGGTGAGCCCTGCATGCACACCACATCCTGCTTACCTCAGTAATTACCATTTCTATTATCCCTTCCTGCACTCTGTTAAGCTAAAACGTCTCTAATTAGCTACTTGGTTTAAGTGTAAGGTGTTAATTAATTGATGTTATGAAGTACAATTGCTTCTTGAAGATAATGTTGCACATTCCATCACACTGTAGCCCTCTGCAATGCTTTAACCAAAACACCAGCTTGTCCCAGGGAGTGATCAAAGATCCTAAAATCAGGCACTGAACGCAAAACTTCCTCTGCAAAGCCGAAAGGAAGCAACAAATGGACAAACAATGATCCTGAAATGCTCAGCAGTGATGCTGAAATGCTCTGGTCCCTCCAGCCTGTCAGTGGGCACATGCAGCCACAGCTCTCTTCATAGAGAGCAGGCAGACACAACTTCCCAAGGATATTTTCCCAACAACTTCCCAAGGATATTTTCCCAACAACTTCCCAAGGATATTTTCCCAACAACTTCCCAAGGATATTTTCTGGGAATCCCAGAGAAAAACCTCAGAGAAGAAAAAGAAAACAATTCTTATCTCTACTTGCTGCTCCTGTTGTTTTGCACATGTGGAATGTGTTATGGAGATTGCTTACCCAAAGTTATTTGTCAGTTGGATTCCGCTGAGGAATGTTTTGTTTCCTTTGGGAAATTGGGTCCAAGCTGTGTCCTGGCTATCTCAGACAGTCAAGGGTTTTTCTTTATGGTATCTTTTTAGTATCCTTTTAGTATTTTTTGTATTGTATAGTATAGTATCTCTATAGCATAGTATCTTTAATATACTACAGTTTTAATACAGCAATTATGAAATATAGTTTAATAAAGCATATATATATAAATACATACAAAGCATATATATAAATATAATATAGATTAATAAAACAATTGTTCAGCATTCTGAATCAACGGAGTGATTATTCACTCCAATTGTGAATTATTCCAATTATTGGAATATAATCCCCTATATTATTCCCTACATTGGGGAATGTAGGGAATGCCACTGTATTTGCCAATTATTTCTCACATTTGGGGCTCCCTGCATGCAATAATGCTCAGCCCTGCAGACCCTGCAGCTGTACCTGCCACTGGCCCATGCTCTGCTCTATTTCCAGCAGCTCCTTGTCCATGTTCTCCTGCATCCAGGGCCTTTTGTCATTATCTAACCCCTGACAAACCCATTGTGATAGCAAAGATCAGAATCACTGTGATCCCAGGCAGATGCCCAGGAGGAGCAGCAGTGTTTTGCACAAGGCAGTAACAAATTACTGAATGTCACCTGTGATTTATCACTGCCTTGGTTTCCAGACAGTGACACTGTTTCCCCCAGGGAATCAGCCTCGTGGGTGCCAGCACATCTGCTCTGATTGAACCTCTAGCAGGGATGATTTTGCTTGTTTTATTGGATTGGAAGCATCCCCAATAAGCATCTTGTCTCCTTGTCTGAGTGATGCCTTTGCCATATGACACTGAATTTACATCCCATCCACTGCATGCAACTGCTCTGACAACTGGAAAAGCACCATATGGGGTGGGGACACACTCCAGGAGCTCAGTCCCAGCAGGGACCAGTCTCTGCCAGGCTGGTGAATGTGCCAGAAACGTCTGCAGGTGACAGGCCCTGCCAGAGATAAGACTGCACAGCACTGTGCTGTGCTTTCATCTCCAAAAACACTTTAAGATGCAAAGAAATTAACAGCAGCTTCTCTGGGGGGGGGGGGTCTGAGACACCACAGAGAGGCTGCTGGAGCTGTCTGCAGGCTTGGGCTGCTCTGAGGAGGAGCAGAGACAGCCCAGAGGGCAGAGAGAGACACCCCAGAGGGCACAGCTGCCTTGGGCTCTCCCACTGCAGCTGCCAGTGGGAATGGCTGAAGTGGCATTTGTGCCAGTGCAGTTCTGCTACTCAGACCCCTCTGAGCCACACAGAAAGGAGGACAGACCCCTCTGAGCCAGTCTTGCCTCTGTCAGCACCCCAAAATGGGCTGGGATGTTGGGGAAGATGAAACAGGAAAGCCTTATCAATATGATTGCCTGGCAAAAGATTTTGAGATTATGGAAACTCTAAGTGAGATTGAAATGAAAGCAAGCTTTGAGATCCCTCAGTTCCTGGACAACTGGAAAACAATGGCATGGCCAGCTGAAGGTGATCCCCTTTTGATCAAACAACACCCTCTGCTTGCAGACAGGCCCAAGGCTCAGAGCAGCCCCTGCCAGCTTGGCAGAAGGGGCCCAAAGAGGAGTTTGTAGGGTTTAAAATGGAACCCAGTGTGGTAATGGAATGATTCTTATAGGCTGTATGGAAATGCTGTAGGATTTGTATCTTGGACTAGATTGGTTAGTGAGAATGAGAATGTTCAGCACAGAAGATGATTTATGGTATTGTAATGGCAACTTTGCTCTCTTACTCTTTTATGCTCTTACCTTTTTTACTCCCTTACTCTCTCCCCCTCTCCTCTCTGGGCCCTGCTCTGAGCTGTGGCTGGCAGCTCCCAGCAGGGCCCTGCACCCAGGCCCTTTGCAATAAACCACAAGTTCCCAGCCCTGGCTGCAGAGATCTCTGCTCTCTGTCCATCCTGACCATCCAACCCCTGACCCTCCTACCCTGGGGGACACCAGCAGGGGCAGGGCCATGGTCACCCAGGGTTTGAGACACCCAGCAAAGCCTCTGCTGCCTGGATGGCCCCTCCAGCTGCTGGGCCAGGAGCCCTGTCCCTGTGTCCCTGAGCCCTGCTGGGACAACAGCCTGGCCTCAGCACCAGCACCTGGCTTGTCCTTGCCCTGGCTGGCAGTGGGGATTGTGGCTCCAGATTTCCCTTTCATCTCATCAGGGGCTGCTGGATTTAATTCCCTGCACTTCAGTACAAAGCGAGGGTCCCATCCAGAAAGCAATTTGTGTTTCTCAGAGCAGTCAAAACCTTTCCCATTAAAATGTAAATTTAGCCCTATTTTCTGGCATCTCTTTTCTTTCCTTAAGTTAAGAGGAATATGAACTTGTATTATTTTTTCCATCAATGGTATCTCCCCCTCTGTTTTGTTTCAAGGAAAAAAGCTGCCTGATATACACCTTTAGCAAATTAAATTTGAATCGAATTTGACAGCACAACAGGGATCCAGATTACAGAGAGATGTCCTGGCCTAATTGGAGTCATTGCCAGGAAGATATTTGCAGAGTGTTAACCACGGAGGGCACAAGGAGAGCAAACATGGTCTCTGCACCAAATGCTCATCTCAGCAGCATTCCCAGCTGGCTGCAGGAGCAGCCTGCTCCCAACACCAGCAGCACCTTGGTGGGGTCTCTCAGGAACATCCTGGATGCTGAATTTAGATTTACTGCAATCCCAGCCATCCTCAGCCAGGCACCACAGAGCCCCCCTGGCCACTCCCTCTGCCAGCCCTGGCGCTCCCACATCAGCCAGGTGTGGTGGTTCCTGCCCTGCCAGCAATCCCTGCTCCACCTCCATCCATCCATCCATCCATCCATCCATCCATCCATCCATCCATCCATCCATCCATCCATCCATCCATCCATCCATCCATCCATCCATCCATCCATCCATCCATCCATCCATCCATCCATCCTTGCCCCACCATCCATCCATCAATCCCTGTCCCACCATTGATCCCTGCCCCACATCCATCCATCCATCCATCCATCCTTGTCCCACCATTGATCCCTGCCCCACCTCCATCAATCCCTGCTCCACCATCAATTCCTGTCCCACCATCCATCCATCTCTGTCCCACCTCCATCCATCCATCCATCCATCCATCCATCCATCCATGTCCCACCACTGATCCCTGCCCCACCATCAATCCCTGTCCTACCTCCATCCATCCCTATCCCACCTCCATCTCTGCCCCACTGTAGATCCCTGTCCCATCTCCATCCATCCCTGCTCCATCATTAATCCCTGCCCCACCTCCATCCATCCATCCATCCATCCATCCATCCATCCATCCATCCATCCATCCATCCATCCATCCATCCATCCATCCCTGTCCCACCTCTCATCTCCCCACAGCTGCAGAGGGGAATGGACGTCTGGGAACCAGCAGAGGATTTTGGCCAGACACGCTCAGAATAATGAAACCAACTGTCCTGCTCACTGCAGGTTTTAAAAGATGATGTTTCATGATTAAAACCCCAAATCTCTGTGAACTCACCATTTCTTTGCTTTCAGACACCTGGAGGCAGGGAAGGGCTCTCTGCACACCTGGGGAAGGCTGTCAGCATTTGAAGGGTGTTCAGAGGATACAACTACACAACAAGGAAAAACCTGAAAACTCCCCTCTGCCCACATTGAGCAGGTAACTGCCACAAGCTTGGGAGCTGCTCATTCCCCAGAAATCCCAAACTCTCATCCAAACAAGCTGTGGCTGATGACAACTTGCACCTGACAGAGCTGCAGCCAGGCCACCCCAGCCCCTGTGAGCAGAGTTAATGGGGAGCATCACCCCAGGCCCTGCGGAGAGTGGGCTCATCAGTAAAAAGGAATGGTTTAATTACCAGGGGGGATCTGATCCAGTGCTTTCCCCGTCCTGGGGACCAAAATGCTCCCCGTGGCTTTCCCGCTGTGCCCCTGGAGCCCAGCACACATTGGACTGCAATGGAATGCTCTGGAATGCTCTGTCCCACAGCAGCAAGTGAATCAGCAGCCTCAGCCAGCATTAATTATGCAGAGAATAATTTGCTGGTAAGAAGGAAAAAAAAAAAGTAGTTCTAATTTAATCAAAATTAAATTAATAGTTAATTTAACAATTCCACAGTGAAAAGCCCTTGACCTCTGGACTTCTCCTCCCTCCTATGGCTCCTGCAGTGGTGACATCCCCTGGCACCCCAGCATTTCCCCATCTCTGCCTGCTCTGCCCAGAGCCCCCTCCCCAGGGACTCCCTGCAGCCAGCCCCAGGGTGGGTTGTGGGAATTCAGCACATCCCTCTGGGATGTTCAGAGCTACCCAGAACCCTTGGGGGGGGCTCGGAGGTCCTGGAATGTTGCCAAAAGCACCTGGTGGCTTGACTTTGACCCTTTTAGGGATCTGCCACCTGTTTGTGGGGACATGGGAATCACTTGGGTTTGAATGGTTTATTCACAGGGTGAAAAATGTAGATTTTAGGATTTTGGTACAGGGGGGTTTGGGAGACAAGATGGAGGATTCAGGCCCTGACCTCATGGTCTTTCTTCTTCTTGGCATCCATCTTCTGTGTGATGTTGGCACTTTGGATTGGTTCATGGTGAAGGTGCACTGTCTAACATGGGTGATGGGTATTGGAGAGTAATTGTAAATATTGTATACGTAGTTTTTAGTATAAAAGACAACACCGCCTCGTAAGGGGGGGAGAATGCCTCAGACGATCCTGCTAAGCTGACCTCATCAGGGCAGGAGAAAGAATTTTATAGATAAGAAATAATAAACAACCTTGAGACTGTGAAATGAAAAGCCCTGACTCCTTTAAGCGCCGGGCTGGGAACAGAGACTTTCCAACCTTTTTTGGGATCACTCAGGCCAACTAATGATCCCGCAGGGGGTGAGCCACAGCTCTTCTGAAATAGGGAAAAATGGAGAAGTGGATGAACACAGACCATGTTAGCTTTAATCCCCTGAAAAATTCCAGCATAAATAAATATTTTGTTAAGGAACAGGAAAGTAGGAAGAGGAGCAGCCAGGCAGAACAGGGAGTTGAGAACAAATCTGACAAATGTACCTGGCGTGACCTGGAAGAGGGAGTGCTGTCTGAGGAAACAGACTCTCCAGATGACCTCAAGGTCCCTTCTGCCTATATTATCTACATTTCTACAGACTAATTCCTTAAATCTGTATTAATAATTAATTAATTAATTCCTTAAACCAGCAGGGTAGGCTGGGCTTCATCTGGAAGCATCTCCCCAGGCAGTGGGCTATTTCCTAGTCAAGGCATTACAAGAAAATAAACCAGAAGAAGATTAACATAAATATTGTTTGAAAGGCTTAATCAGCAGCAAATTGCAATTTTGTGTTTCCAGCTTAATTAGCAGGAGTCTGGTTTTCATTGTGGTGGGAAGCAGAAGGAGGGCAGCAGCAGCAGCACCACAGATCTGTGTTTGCAGTGAGGGAGGAAAACCTCTCCCTGCTTAGGGCTCTTGGATGCCTCAGACATTTGCTGGATTTCTCAAAAACTAAAGCTGCCAGCAACAAGGAGCCTGCAAGTCCTCAGAGCACCAAAGGCCTCCTTTAATCTGATACCCAGGTCCTGGGGAAATGACTTCTTTTTCCCATGGAAAATGGCCTCCATTTGTGGCCACCAGCCACGGCCGACAGGGTGCTGCAAAGGTAGAAATTAGCAAACTTTGATGGATTTCTCCAAACTAAAGCTGCCAGCAACAAGGAGACAGGAAGTTCTTAGTGCCCCAAACACCCCTTTCATCTGACACCCAGACCCTGAGGAAATTACTTCTTTTTCCCATGGAAAATGGCCTCCCTTTGCAGCCACTTGCCCTGGCAGATCGTGTGGTGCCAAGCTTGTAATTAGCAAATTTTGCTGGATTTCTCCAAAATTAAGCTGCCAGCAACTAGGACCCTGCAAGTCCTTAGAGCCCCAAACACCACCTTTCATCTGATACACAGACCCTGGGAAATTACTTCTTTTTCCCATGGAAAATGGCCTCTGTTTGCGGCCACTCACCCTGGCAGACCTTGTGGTGCCAAGCTTGTAATTAGCAAATTTTGCTGGATTTCCCTGTCTTGGTTTGGAAAGACAGGAGTCTGTTAAGGAAGGCAGGACATGGAGAATGTAAACCCTCCCCACCCCTCTGAATTGGTGCAAATTTTAAATTAAGGGGCTCTCAGGAAAAAAATATGGGAGCAGGAAATAACAGTTCTTTCACAGGGAAGAAAATAAAAAGATAAAATAAACAATGCAGTGAACTAAACCAACAGTGCCAGAGTCAGAACCCAACCTGACACCCTGTGGGTCAGGGTGCTGGCAGCAGTCCCATTGGAATTGTGGCTCAGCCCTCCTGCAGTGTCAGGGGTGGTTCTGCTGGAGCAGGGATCCTGGAGAAAGGTGCAGTCTCTTCCTCTGAAGGTCCAGGGGCAGAGGCAGCTGCTGTTCCTCTGGGCAATCCAGTGCAGAAGCCGTGCTGGTGTTCCAGAATCTCCAGATTCTATCCGGGTAGGAATGCTTGGCTCCTCCCTCTGGGCTCACATCTCCCAATGGGATGCTGTAGTTCTTATCAGCCATGCAGGGACATTCCATAGCTGTTATCAGCAGTGTCCCCTCCCGAGGGAGGAGTGATTGTGGTCACTCAGAAAGAGAGATAAGGCAAACTGCCCACTTGACAAAAGACAGCTGCCATGCAGATGGTAATAGAACACATCTTGCCTTGCAATCTGGAACATTCTCCAAAACTAAAGCTGCCAGCAGCATTCCCACCAGCTCCAGCAGGGCTGGAAAGGGGCAAACACCAAGCAGCTCCACCTCCAACACCAGCCCTGGCCCAGGCAGCCTGGCCTGGTGCTGCTTGTTTGCTCCATGAGTTTGAACTGGCTCTGCATGAGATCTTTCAGATGTATTTCTGTTTGCTAATTAAAATGCAAACCATGTATCTCCTGCTCTGAGTGCTCACAACAATGTGATTTCCACAAGGGCTGCAAGCACAAGGGTCACCCTGGTCTGTGAAGGTTTATGAAGGTATTTTAGTTTGCCTGGCGTATTTCCAGAGGTACCTCCCCACTCCAGCAGCAGCTGTGTCTGATCCCCCTGTCCCAGATGGGCTGGGGTGTATTTTCACTGTGTCCCCAGACAGGTCACTGTGTCCTGGTGTCACCACAGGTCCCAGCACCACATCCCCTGCTCCCAGCACACTACAGTCACTCGGTGTAGCAGCAGGGTCCCCGTTTGGGAAGTACCAAGGACACCTGAACAAGCAACAAATCTTGGGTTTGCTCCATGCTGGCACATTCCAGAGGTGCTGACACACAGGCCTGTCACCTCAGATGGTGCCAAGCTGACAGCACAGTGCCCCACAGCCAGCCAGAGGAAAGAGGAAAGGGGGAATTTATAGTGCCTGCAGTTTCTGCAAGGCAAAGACAGCACTGGCCCTTTCACCCCTGCCTGATGCATGGCTCATCCTCTCATGCTGCTGGTACAAATAAAGCTTCTGCAAGGGAAAATAAAATATTTTTAAAATAAAGTTTCTGCAAGCAGTGACAGCACTGGCCCTTTCACCCCTCCCTGATGCATGGCTCATCCTCTTGCTGCTGCTACAAATAACGCTGTCACTTGCAGGGACACTGAGCACTGGCAGCAGGGACATGAGCAGAGGCACCAGCTGAGATGGTGACACGTTTCCCCAGTTCTCTGCCCACAAATACCACAGCAGGCTGTGCCAGGAGGAGGCTCTGGGCACCCCAGAGCAGCCACCAGAGCCAGTCCCATTCAGGCAGGGCAGCTCTTCCTTAGGGCTGTGCCTCACCTGGGGAGCATCACCCCCACACAGCAGTGGGACAGGAGCCCTTCCTGCCTCAGCTCCTCCTGCCTGTTCCAGAGTCCCCAGGGGGAGAAGGAGGGAGCTGCTGCAGCAGAGCCCCCAGGGCCAGGGAAGCAGCTCCTGGAGGCCCCTGAGCTGTTCTGTGGGTGACCATGGCTCCCCATGTGCCCCTGCCAGCACAGACAGGGCAGGGGCACAGCTGTACCCTGTAGGAGCGATGGGGGCAGGATGGTCAGGATGGACGGAGAGCAGAGATCTCTGCAGCCAGGGCTGGGAACTTGTGGTTTATTGTAAAGGGCCTGGGTGCAGGGCCCTGCTGGGAGCTGCCAGCCACAGCTCAGAGCAGGGCCCAGAGAGGAGAGGGGGAGAGGGGGAGAGGGTGAGAGAGTAAAAGGGGTAAGAGAGCAAGGTTCCCATTACAATACCATAAATATTCCTCTATGCTGAATATTCTCATTCTCACTGACCAATCTAGTCCAAGATACAAATCCTACAGCATTTCCACACAGCCTATAAGAATCATTACATCACCACACTGGGTTCCATTTTAAACCCTACAAACTCCTCTTTGGGCCCCTTCTGCCAAGCTGGCAGGGGCTGCTCTGAGCCTTGGGCCTGTCTGCAAGCAGAGGGTATTGTTTGATCAAAAGGGGATCACCTTCAGCTGGCCATGCCATTGTTTTCCAGTTGTTCAGGAACTGAGGCATCTCAAAGCTTGCTTTCATTTCAATCTCACTTATAGTTTCCATATTCTCAAAATCTTTTGCCAGGCAATCATATTGATAAGGCTTTCCTGTTTCATCTTCCCCAACACACCCAGTGGTGCAAGATCACCTTGTCTGAGCAGGGAAATGCATCCCTGGGAAACAGGAAACCATTGGAAAGTGGATGGCAGGCGAGAGTGATGGATGAGCCCAGCAAGGCTCCATGAACAGCTGATGAGCTGAGGAAAGAGGCAGGGGCTGCTCACGGTGCAAATGCAGTGGGGAAATTGCTCACTGTGCTGGGAGGTTACAGCCAGCCCCCAAAACAGCCCTGACACCCTACAGGCACCCCTGGGGGCACCAGGGCAGCAGCTCTGGCTCTGCTGTGAGCTGGGGCATGAGGAGAAGCACCTGCCCAGACCCACTGACCAACAGGGACACCCCCAGGGCCCCAGCTGCCCCCTCCACTGTCACTACAGGACACGAAACAACACGAGCACACAAACTGCTGCTCTCAAGGTGAAGAAAAGGGAAGTTTATTTTCTGACTCCAACATTTATAGTTTTCTGAAAGTGACAGTGGGTGTACATTGACCTAAAGGTGACCTTCCAGCATTTAGCTTTTTCAAGGTTTGCATATCCTGAGAAATACTTATTTCTTTAATGACTAATGCTTTCTCATACCATTTCTTTAACCCAGAATTCCTTAATCTTTTTGTTACTGTCCTTGCCTAATTTGAAGAAGCTTTACCATGAAAACTGGGTAAAAGGATAATTTTAGAATAATTCTAAAAGTTGGGTGGACATAGTCCAAGACAGCTCTATTCATGCAATGTTAATTGCAATTAAACAGAAAGGTTCTAAGATAACAAATGATGTGGTGAGTTTTTAGAGTAGCTATTTAGTATTATGTCACCAGATTGTTTGGATGGATTTGTTGTCTCTGCCAATTTTGCTTTCAGCAGTTGTACACACTGTAAATGCCTTAATCATCAACTGAACTGTCTGAGACACTTTTTTTTATTTTGGAGGGTGAAACTGCCACCTCTCCAATGACACTGGACAAATTAATAGTCTATCAAATTTCTTCTATAAAAGAATGCAAAACAATAAGTTATTTACAGAAAATGTGTGAGAAAGTTTGCTACAAGAATGTCAAACATCAGAAGGCTTAGAAAATCTTAAAAACTCAGGGTGACACTCCACTACACCAGACCCTCTGCTCAGAGCAGTTCCCACCAGCACTGGGACAGGCAGGCAGGACAAGGGCAGCCTAAAGGAAGGATTTCCCTCAGATCCCTCGGATTTCCTCAGTCCCTCCATCCCCCAGGAAAGGCAAGGTAAGAGCAGAGATCACAGACCCACTGTGCAAATGGCAGCAACTCCCCCAGCCCGGTGCTTTGGGAACTTCACAGAAGCTGCAGCCAGGCAGTGCTGACTGTGCAGTGCAATCCATCAGCAGTGCCTGAGACAGCTCCTGGTGAGCACAACCACAGAAAACCCCTCCATGGCCCTCAAGACACTGGGAAAAACCATCCCAGTGCAGGCAGGGCATTCCACACCCGTCCCAGGGGCAGAGCTGCTCCCCCAGGGACGGGATCCTGGCCCCACACCTCACACCATCCTCTCTTCCCTTCCCAGTGGCTTCATTTGTCAATCAATGATCAATACCAGTGGACACTTTCATCCATTCCCTGTTTACTTCAGCTGAGCACCATTTCAGAGCAAAACCAAGAGAGAATTCTACATTTAAACAAAGGAAGATCATCACACCAAGAGCTTATTTCATTCTCTGCATGAGGAGGAAGCAGGTTGTTCTGAGCAGCTCTAGCCTGGGGTATCTGAACACTGAATTTTCAGAAGCAGTGACAGTTTAATCTCAGTAGGTTTTGACCACATTTAGGACAGAAAACAGCCCAGCTGTAACACCCTCAGAGCTCCAAACCCCTCCATGCCTGCTTTCCTTCCAGTGCAGATGGCACAGGATGAGCTCTGGGGCACACAGGGCCTTCCCCACACCACCCTGGCAACAGTTCAGCTTTCATCATCACTGTATTCACAGAACAGACATTTGGGAACAGTACAGCAGCACAAAAAGGTCCAAAAGGGTTTTCCAGTCTTTCTTTTTAATATTTTTTTTAATTTACCTTGACATAACCCATCGACCTTATTAAACAAGGCCATGATCACCCAGTCCTGAGTGCACAGGCACACAGTGCCCAGCTCCACCAGCTCCCAGGCCCAAGGGTTAGGAGGATTCTGGTTCCAAGCCATATTTCTTCTTCAGGATCTCAACTGTGGGTGCCAGTGCACTGCAGGAAGAAACACAGGCATGAGAACAAAAGGTTTGGAGCATTAAAATTGCATTTTCTGGGGAAGAGCAATCAGCAAGGATTGCACTTAGAGCCAAGCAGGGCAGGAACTCCAGGAACCACAGCTTCACACAGAAGCTGTGAGAAAGGGAAATTTGAGAGCTCCTGAGGATTCCTCTGTGCTCATAATTAGGTTAACAGTAATGGGAAGGTGGAGCTGCTGTGGGAAGTGAAGCAAAGCAAAGCAAACAAAGCAAAGTAATGCATGCCCCACCCTTGTCCAAAAGTTTGTTTTGTTTAAAGCAAAGGAACAGCCCCAGCCCCACTCACCAGCCAGGCCGGATGATGGAGAATTTCCCTGACACAGACAAGTCAACCACAGTTGAGCCCAAGCGACACTCTGGGCTCTGGATGTCTCCTATGGGGCCTCCATCAACGACCAAGGACAGCTGAGGCCACAAGTCCTGGAATTCCTGCAGGAGAACCATGGGTAACAATCCTGACAGAGCTTTGTACCATTTCAATAAAATAAAAACACAGCAGCAGAGCACCCCTTGGTTTATTGCTAAAGCTCAGCTGAGAGAGCCTGGGGCTCTGCCACACCCAGGGAGGTGCCAGAGGGGGGAAGGAGCCTCACCAGCACGGTCAGGGTGCTGCCCTGGGAGCTGATGTTGGCGCTTGTCAGGGCCAGCGGGCCCGGGCAGGCCCGTGCCAGGTCCCTCATGAAGGGGTGGTCTGGAATGCGGACACCAACCAGCTGCAGGGAGGGACAGGAGAGAGTTACACACACAAGCTGGCTTTAATATTGCCTAGAGCTCTCTTGGCTTAAAGCTGAAACTCTGGAGAATTGGCACATCTGCATCTGCTGGACCTGCGGTAACACAAGACTTAAGTCAGGCCCTAACACTGGTTTGTGGCACAAGCAGGTCAGTCCAGGGGGCAGGACAACACAGGGACCACTTCTGGGGACAGCCAAGTGTTGTCATCTCATTGCAGGGACTCCATCCTGTTGTCTCCTTATTGCAAAAGTTTCACACCTTCTTGGTGTTTCTCATGGGCAGCTCCTCAGAGCACTGACTCTTTCCTCTTCACAAAATAACTCCAGGTCCCTTCTCAACCTGCCAGCAATCCCTGCCCCACATCCATCCATCCATCCATCCATCCATCCATCCATCCATCCATCCATCCATCCATCCATCCATCCATCCATCCATCCATCCATCCATCCATCCATCCATCCATCCATCCATCCATCCATCCATCCATCCATCCATCCATCCATCCATCCATCCATCCATCCATCCATCCATCCATCCATCCATCCATCCATCCATCCATCCATCCATCCATCCATCCATCCATCCTCCACTCTTTTTCCCATTGCTCACAGCTGTGGCCTGTTAAAGTCAGGCCTGTTCCTCATCTTTGACAATTGGCCCAGCTGCAGCTCCTTAGGGGTCAGATTACTTTCTACACTGTCTTTATTTTCTTCATTCAATCCCCTACAGCTAAGGACACATTCACAGCAGCAGCAGCACAAAGCCAGCCCCCTGTCCCCAGTCCTGCAGCCACCACCCACCGATGTGAAGGGGTTCAGGTCCTTATTGAGCTCCTCTGAACGCTCCAACACCAGGGTCACAGGTCCTGGGAGCAGGTCCCGCAGCAGCTCCTCGGGGACGTTGACGTGGCAGTACCTGCAGGGCACAGAGAGGGGATCAGGGGGGCACGCAGAGTGGCCCAGGACACTGGGGCAGCTCCCAGTTATGAGTAGGAAAGTTGCCCATTTTTTTAAAAGGTTGCAGAGTTCACAGGTTGAGCTAGCTGCTGCCAGGGTGAAGTTCTGTTTGCTGTTGTAATCACCTGTCGTTTTCATTAACTATTGTCGGAACTCATCCCTCTGGGTGTCCAGAGTTGCTGAGGACCCTCCTGGGGGCTCAGAGACCCTGGCACACAGCCCAGAACACCTGGGGGTTTGATTATGACCCGTGGAGCAAATTACCAGCTTTGTATGAGGACCTGAAAGTCACACAGCTTTGAATGGTGTAATAACAAAATGATCACAGGGTGAAAATGTAGATTTTAGGATTTTTGGTATGGGGGTTATGGGGACAAGATGGAGGGACTTGGGTGTGTCCAGCCTTTCTTCTTCTTCTTCTTGTTCTCCATTTTCTGCAGTGATGTTGGCACTTTGGGATTGGTTTAGAGTAGAAGTGCACTTGTCTAACACAGGTGATGGGTATTGGGAATTAAGTGTAAATATGTTATACGTAGTTTGTAGTATAAAAGGACAACACAGAGTGCCTGTGGCTGCCCTGCTGAGCAGACCTGGGCTGGGCAGAAAGAAAATTTTATAGGTAAGAATTAATAAACAACCTCAAGACCGAAAACTGAAGAGTCCAGACTCGTTCTTCAGCCGTGCAGGCCGAAGCAGAAACATCCTGCACATCTCAGGGCAGGAATTAACAACAGCAACCCGAGAAACCATCTGTTGTTGATGGTTGGGAATTCCCCTTTTTGTTGAGTAACACCCTGCGGCTTCCTGGAGGATGGTGAAGAGGAGGGGACATCGGGGCTGGCATGAAAATGAAGAAACCCCTCACCAAACCCAGCCAAAAACCCCTAAAAACAACGAGCCAACACGGAATTGAGGGGTCGAAGTGATGTCTAGACGTGAGGAACAGAATCCAGTGTCCGCTAAGACCCTTTTTTACCTCTCGCCCTAATCTAAAAGATGTTGTCTGGAAAGAGGACCTCGAATGTCAAACCGAAAAACGGGGGAATCTCCTGATGTTCTCGTGGGGACGGAACCCCCAGCTCTGCCTGCAAACCAGCGGACACAGCCGCACTCCTCCTCCTCCTCCGTGCCACTCCTGGGAGGAGCAGCGGCGGCGTGAGCGCAACCCTTCAGTTCTTCCCCCCCAAGCTGATTTTTAATAAAGGCATTGAAAAGGAGGAAGATCTCCTGCCCTATTTATTTCACCACCCGTCCCGCCGGGGTCTCCGCGCACCGGTAGAGCCGCTCCACGTCCCCGAGGCAGATGGCGAGCGGCTTGGCTCCGTTCCGTCCCTTCAGGCTGTAGATGCTGCGCACGGCGGCCGAGTCCTGGGCCAGGCAGGCCACGCCGTACACCGTGTCCGTGGGCACGGCCACCAGCCCGCCCGCCCGCAGGGCAGCGGCCGCGGCCGCCACCGCCTCGCTCCACTCAGCGGGGCCCGGCTCCCGCCGCCACCGGCCGCGGCCTGCGCCCTCCGGTGCGGCCCAGCTCCCGCCGCCGGCCCAGCCTGCGCCCTCCGCTGGTTCCTGGCGCGCACCATGAGGGGCAGGCCGGGCCCCGCGGGCGGGCGGCAGCAGCACCAGGCGGGCACAGCCCGGACCCGGCACCGGGGCCAGGCCCGGCCCCGCCGCTCGCTCCGCCGCCAGCGCCAGCAGCCGCGCCGCCCGCGCCATGCGGCGGCACTTCCGGCGCGCGGCAGTGACGCCACAGCCCGGGCGGGGCGGGGCCGCAGTTCCCATGGAGACCGGCGGAGCGCGGGAGCCGAGAGCGGGCCGGAATGAGCCGGGGAGAGAGCGGAGGGTGCGGACAGGGGGGACACGGGAGCGGGCAGGGGGCTCGGGGGTCCGGAGAGGGGACGGGGGAACGGGGCGGCCAGGGACATCGGGGGGACACGCGGGGAGCGGAGGGAATGGGAGCGGCCAGGGGCATCGGGGGGTCAGGGAAAGAACGGGAGCGGGCAGGGGGATCGGGAGGTCCGAAGAGGGGACGGGGGGACAGGGAGGAACGGAGGGAACGAGAGCGGCCAGAGGCACTGGGGGGACGGGGGAGGAACGGAGGGAACGGGAGCGGCCACGGGCATTGGGGTCCGGAGAGGGGCCGGGGGATCGGGGAGTCCGCAGAGGTGAGGGGGGAGGAACGGAGAGAACAGTAGCGGCCATGGGTATCGGGGGTCCGGAGGGAACGGGAGCGGCCAGGGGCATCGGGGAGCCCGGAGAAGGGACGGGGGACAGGGGAGGAACGGAGGGAACGGGAGGGTCCGGGGGTGACCGCTGTCCCCGCCGTCTCCCCGCAGGTCCCGGACGACCTGAGGACGCGCTGGAGCTGGAGCTGCTGGAGGTGCTGGAGCTCCGGCAGCGGCAGCTGCGCTCCCGCATCGCCGCCTGCGAGGTGCTGCGGGCCCAGATGATCGCGTTGCGGGCGGCGCTGAGACCCGGCCCGGCGGGCGGCGGGGGCCCTGAGGAGCCCCGGAGGGACCGAGGATCGGCCCCACCGAACGGACCGAGGGGTCTGGGCCTCCGGGAACGCCCGGGCGGTGCTGCGGGAGCGCAGGGAGCGGCGGCGGCCGCACCGCCGTGGCCTTGGAGCTCGCTCGGTATCGCCGCGTTCGTGCCTTATCGCAATAAATTTATTTACACTTCACAGTAAAGCGAGACGTGACTCGGTCTGTATCTCCCCACCCCCGTGTGCTCCTGAGGAGGAGGCACAGCCCCAGCGCCCGTGTGTCCCCAGGGCTGGTTCTTCCCTGGCCGCTCGGGGAACGGGGCCAGCCCGAGCCGGGGCTACAGAGCTCGGTACAAACCCCGCGGAGCTCGGCACGAACCCCGCGGACTTCAGCCTAAAACCTGCGGAGCTCGGCACGGACCCCGCGGAGCTCAGCCTAAAACCTGCGGAGCTCGGCACGGACCCCGCGGAGCTCGGCACAAAACCCCGCGGAGCTCGATACAAAACCTGCGGAGCCCGGCACGGACAAACCCCGCAAAGCTCAGTACGGACCCCGCAAAGCTCGGCACGGGCCCCGCGGAGCTCGGCACGGGCCCCGCGCTGTTCAGGGCCCCTGCCGGGCCCCTGCCGAGCCCGGCCCGCAGGCAGAGCAGCCGAGAGAGCCGAGCAGGAACCGGGGATGGAGGGAGGGCTGCGATGGGAGAATCCCCAGCTCTGGGTTTTAACTCCCTCCCGCACCTCACCGCACCTGAGCGGCCAAGCTGGGCCAGTGCTGCAGAGGGAGGAGGGTGAAAAGGCAAACGCTGCCTTCTTTGAGAGTTGGAATTCCTACTCCTAATGGGACAGTGCAGGATGCTCTCACTCCTCTCCCACAGAATACTCTCAGGAAAAACTATTATAACACAATGTTTAAATAAGCATTTAATTAGGATTCCATTAGTATTAATATTGCTTTCAATTCCAAAAAGGTTAATTTCCACTTCTTTGCAGATATTTCAAAGTACAATATTAACTTCATACAAAATGAGCAATTAAGCAAACACCATTATTTCACATTCTTCAAAAAATACAAATTCATATTTACTCTTTTGGGTTTTGGAGATGCTCTTCCTTTGGAAGTACTGTACCTGTAACTAACATCTTCACATTGCTCAATGTAAGCACATTTGTTCCCATGTTTCAGAGTTAAATAAATTCCTTTATCACCACACACACAATCTTGAGAAACTGGGGTTTAGTTCAGCTGTCTCCAAAACCCCAGGCAGTGCAGCCCCCCAGCCCCAAGAGCTCAGCTGGAGCTGGAGCTGCCCCCGCTGTGGAGCCAGGCTGGGGTTTGGGCTGGGTGAGGCAAAACAGAGCAGGGTCAGCCCGAGCAGCAGGAGGACAGGAGAGTCACAAACCAGGAACACCAGCGACTGCAACTACAGCACTGCAAACACACCCTCGAGTCTGCTGGAAAAGGTCATGTGAAAAAAATCTTTCTTTAAGAAAAAGTAGAAACTGCATTTATTTGAGAAAGTGTACACTGCATAATGAACCAAATTTTGGCCAGCTTGCACACCACTGCAGCATGGTGTGGGGTTTCACCTAGTTCCAAAAACACACACTTAGACTATGTACACTACTACATAAATATCCAGTTTAATTTGCATTTCTCAGTGCAGACACAGAATCCAACTTCTAGAACATGTGATAGATATCAAGACAAGACACAAAAAAGGTTAAAAGTTCAGCCCTGTCCATGAGAATTGACTACAGGTAACATTTATAAAAACTTGACATTGCTTCCAAAATATGTTACGGAAAAAATAGTATACAATTAAAAACTCTGCAGTCAGAAATTCATAGGGTTTATTAAGGACATGCTCCTTTTTTTTTGCCTTACAGTCCAAACTGACTCCAACAGTTCTGCCCAGCTAGCTCAGGTAACTCCTGCCAAGAACTTTTCACCCACAGATCTCAAATCATTTCACAGAGACAACTCCCTGGCCCGGTTCTGTGGGGAGGATCCGAGGCACGGTGAGGCTCTGAGCCCTGCCTGGTGTGGAGGTGATTTTGTGACACCAGAGCTCCCCTGCTCTGCCCCACTGACCCAGCTCCTCACCTCAGAGCAGCCCAGCAGCAGCTGCTCCTCTCCAATCACCCCAAGGACAGCTCCCCTGCAGCTCCATGCCAAGCAGCCAGCTTATCTCAGAGCTGGAAACAACTGCAGATCAAGGACAACATTGTGGATGGCTACAGCCATGCCACCCCCAAGAAATAAGGCAGTAACAGGACATCAGAAACCATCTTGAAGACAAATTTCAAAGGTGCAACATTGCCTGTTTGAAAGCAGCTTGTCACTTGTGTTCCCACGTGGGTGACAGGATGAGGACAGGGGAAGGAGGACACACATCAGGGGACACAGCATGTCCAACAGGAGTGACAAGCAGCCCCCAGAAAGCGTTGAGAGAAAAGGCTGCTGAAGCACAGTGCTCTCAGAGGGTTATTTGCATAGATTGGACGTTTGCTAACGATGCATAATTTGTCTGGGGCACGGGGAAGGGCAGCACAGCACCCACCACAGCTGTTCTGTCAGACAGACACACAGACCACGCGGCACAAGGATCTTTAGCTACAGGTATTGCACCAAGTTAAGTGCTCATCTTTGCACACCCCTGTTAACTTTTACTCAGAGCAAAAATAAACTTTGTGGAAAGTATATACAAAAGAAATTGCAGCAATTGGGTTAAAGATAAAATAACCTAAAGTGCATTTTTAGATACCAGTATGAGGTTCTGCAAACTTGTCTTCCTGGGGACACTCAGCATTACACAAGTGTCCAACTCGTACTTTGTTCCATGTAATTCAGTACCACCATTCAATCAGTGCTGATTTTCCACCCCACCCCCCCACCCCCCACCCCCAAGCACAAAAAGCAATTTCTCCAACCTTCAGCTGCACGCCAAGTCTGCTCGCTTGGGTCCTTGCTTGGTGACCAAAGCTACCAAAGTCAGTAACTCGACCCTCTCTACATATTTGAGCTTCTACACCCATCTAGAAACTATGAGCGACCAAGTAAACCCCCACTAGGACAAAACAGGTGACCTAGAGCAGTGCACTTTTGCTCTCTGACTGATAATTAAAGGGGTTCATGCAGACTTTGTAGAGGCAGGCATGCTCTTCCCAGAGACTCCAGCACATTAATCCTTTTCTGGGAATCCAGGGCAGAAACTCTCCCTTTCATTAACCATGTAATAGTGAATATGCTAAATGCTGGGGCAGCAAGGAGAGGACAGGAAATTCTCTGGCCTTGCAGAATCTCAGGGCTTTGCTGCAGCTGCCCTTGGATCTCCTTCCATCCCAGCATGGCACAGACTGCCATGGAGCACAGTCTGATCACACACTACTGGGGATGATGCAAATGTGAAAACATCTCAGACACACGCAGCACAAACACTCTGGAAAGCAGACGGACAATAAACAACAAAAGCACACACACCTGTAAAACACAGTGGATGCACAGCCTGTGTGCTCACAGCATCACATGCTCCTGCCTCAGTACAAGCTCTAACCAGTTCCACCTGAATTGCAGCCTGCCTGATGCATGTATAAGAGGGAAATGGCAAACCCAATGCACCAAAGAATCAGCAGGACATAGTGCTTTTCTTGGAACATACAAAAAAAACCCAGTAGCTGCAAAGAGAAACAGCAGAGACCGACCCTGGGCACGGCTGCCCATCACTGCAGCTTCACACTGAGCTTCCCAGTTCAGAGACTTTGGTAGTTTCTTCTACTCATTTCAGTCACAAAAAGTTTCTGAAGATGCTCTCTGGTCCAACCAGAAGAGGGTTTTAGGTTGACTAATTCCTAAGTAGCAAAAGTAAAAAAGCCTCCCTGAAGGCTGCGAAGGCTCAGACGCGGTTGCTAAATTGCCCAGCTGTCACAGTGCAGGCCACATCTGGGACCCTTGTCCCCCATCAGAGGTAACCCCACAAGTCCTGGGGAATCTTCACACTCCTGCATCAGGCACACACCCACACCCACTCACCCTCAACCACCACAGCTGCACTTGGCCAAAGGAAATGCCCGAGGCCACAGTGAGAGGCACCAGAGGGACCCCGAGGCAGCGCTCACTCCCCTCTCAGGTTGAGCTCTAGGCAGAGCAGCTGGCAGGAGACTCCCTCTGCAAGGACAGTCCCAACCATGCAGGCTTGGGACTGTTTTTGTGTTCAAATCAGTTCTTGCTGCCGTGCAGCTCAACTGCAGCACGAAACGAAGCTGGAGGAGAAAAGCAAAGGAGCCACCACAAGGAACAAAACAAGAAATGCTTTGTTAACCTGTTGTGTGGATGCCAAACCTCATTGCTGCACAACAGCCCTGCCACACACACCCAGAGGGAACAACACCAAAATGTGTGATGCCCTTGAGTTCATCCCTGCAGCTGCCAGCCCCGAGCTCTGTGCCCTGGCACAGACACACGGCGTGCCCCAGGCACACTGGGCACTGACAGGACACGGCTCTTTCCCCTCTGCACCTCACCAGAAGCTGTGCAGGAGGGGAAGGCCAGCTCCCTTCAGCCCTTTCCACCCTGCCTGGGCAGTGCAATCTCAGGGGAACAGCACGAGAGGTGGCTGACGCCAGTCTCAGTGCTGGCCAGGCTACACTGAGCATGTCACAGGAGGATTAAACACCTGCTGATCACCAGGGTTCTCCCTCCCCAGAGGTACAGAGAGCAGCTCTGATCAAACACACAGAGTGAAAGATCTCTATCCACTACAGTTTGTATTCCTAAATTGAGGGCAGGGACACTCCCCGCTAATTGGCTTACAGTCATTATCTTTGTATCTCACTAATGACAACACTGTAAACTGAATAAAGACTATTTAATATTCTTTCCTTTAACACAAGAAAACTGACAGCCAAAGCCAGAAAGATGGATAAAAACTATAAAATTACATATTTTAAAATAATGCAGCATAAATAAACCATTTAGAATGAGACTGCATTTATTGCAACATTACAGGCTTTTTGGTGGAAGGGGGGGTTTGGATTTGATTTACCCTGAGTAGGTTAGAATATAGACTCTCAGTTTGATATGAAAAACTATTCTGTTGAGTAACATCTTTTAGTCAAGAAATAGCCCCGTGCACAAAAAGCTGGCATTGCAGCAGGCTGGAGGCAGAGGCAGGCAGAAATTATATAGCTCACTGGAAAAAAAAGAAGCATGTATGGACAACTGAAGGACAGACTCACTGAATTCCAACTGAATTTATGTTGAATCTTTCTCAAAATTTTCTTAAGGGTTGTTCTTCACAAAAGATGAGAGTAACCAGCAAAGGCACCGTGCTCCTGATTCAACAGTCCCAGGGTTAGAATGATGACTTGTTGCTGAACAGAGCCTAAGAAATCAAAAGAGCAGCAGGCACCAACCTGACCACACCTGGCACTCACTGCACCCTTTGGAGAGGCCAAGAAAACAGACTCTGGAGCCAGGGCCAGCAGCAGCTCTGCCTGTGCTTCCATGTTGTGACACAGTGTCTGCAACACACTTGAGTCCTAGTGGAATTAAATGAACAGATCTATTCTGAACTAAACTCCCCCAAAGCTCCTGGAGGCTTCAGTAAGAGCATCAGTACACAGCAAAACCAGGCACCAGCTCCTCATCAGGTATGTGACCACCACATTCAAATCACACTGCAGATAAATCCTCTCCCCCAGCTATGCATTTCCTCCCCCACAGCCTCCTTTCCTGGGCTCCCCTTTAGTGCATGGTTAGGAGAGACATGAGAGACAGGAGAAGATTAGAGACCCAAGAAGTTGTAACAAAGACCCACTTGCTGCCAGTACCTTAATCCCAAAAGTAAGTGATGTGCAATTGGAGACAAAGTAACCCCCCTTTTCCTTTTAAAAATCTTTTTGCACACGAGTAACCTTAACTTCTGTGTTCACATATGACAAGCAAAAGTGACAGACAGTGCAGCCAAAACAGTTCATATATAACTTAGCTATTTTCTTTTTTTTTTTTTTTACCTTTTCTTTTTTTAGATAGAATCTCAAAGGTGGATGTACCTGGGACGTGACTAAGATGACATCCGTGAAGCAGAAATAAGCCACAAAACTTCCAAAGAGGAAGGAATAAGAATCGATCCTTCAGTTTCTGCTTCTAAGGAGAAGGGTTTTACCCTCCAGGTGCAAAGGAAAATCTGGAACATCTTCACTTAGAGAAGTTGCTATTCAAACCAATTTCTTCCTCACCCTGCAGTAGTGCTTCAATTGGAATTATATTAGACGGGGTTTCAGGGCTTTGGAGGGACAGGAAGTCCGATACATCCATGGCACTTAATGTTTCAGTCTGGGAGTCTGAAGGGTTAACTATCTGACTGCTCTGCCCACAAGAAGGAAGAGCAGAGGAGGAAGGAAAGGTCTGAGGCTGCAGCTGGGAAGCTGGCTGCTCCAAAGCTTTTGAATCAGGTGAGGAACATTCCTTCTTCACGGTGGAGGTGGCTTTGTCCTTGGCAGAGTCTCGGCAGGCACACTGGCACTGGCAGGCCTCCTCCTGCTTGATAATGATAACAGGAACGCTGAGACCAATCTGCTGAACAGGGTTTCCTGAAGGTGAAACAAAGAAAAAATACAATGGAACCACGTAATTTCACAGCAGGGAGAGAGAAATCAGCTTTGTTCAATCAATTAGTTCAGTGTCACGCTTACCTGTGTTACCAGCTACTGGTAATGCAGTGGTAAAAAACACCTTTTCTACTACTTTTGGAACTTGTGGCTTTAAAGAAAAAAACAAACAAGAAAAAAGTGTGAATTGACTCAAATTCAATTTCTGTTGTTCAAACTCTTAACAGCTATATACATATTCCAAAGAGACACACAGGAAAATTGGGCTCAAAGTATCATTTTAGTGGTCCTAAAGATCTGGCATAACATCCCCTGCATTATTTGCTGTTGAACTCAGCTCGTGGGTTTTGACAATTCAGTGACTGAATTCCTAAACACTGCTCTGTGTGTTCACACTGCCTGCACCTGCAGCCGCTCCCTCATGTCCCCCTACAGCTGAGAGCCTAAAGAGGCATCAATATTGTCAAAGAGAAAACTCCTGAAGTTTCAGCTATCCAGATTTACTGGAAAACCAAAAACATTCTCTTTTCAGAAAAACTCATTGCATTATCAGTCAAAATTAGGCAGAGACGGAGATTACAAAATGCCTAAACACAACCTTTACAGAGTCTTTTGTGCTTCTATGCATTAAAAGCAATACATTAAGGCCCATGTGTATCCTCAGGCCTGGTGATGTCCTGTCCTGGATGAACACACTGACACCTGCTGGCAGAAAGAAAGAAGAAAACAAAGGAAAGAGAGGAAAGAAGAAAAAAAAAAGATCTTTCTGCACGCTAGGTTTCTCTGTGCTCTAATTATTACCCTCTCTATTCCAGGGACTGCATTAATGATGTGTTTACACGTTTAACATGCTAAGCATTATACCACACTGCATCCTGGGCTTTATCTTACTGGTTTGACCCCCTCCCTTTTTAAAAGCAAGAGATCCAAAGCCCTGCTGGATGTACTGACCATTTGTTCTTGGCTTTGTGGGGAACCAGTGGCACCATTTAAGATCCATTGTAAGTTCTGCTCTCCCATGACAATGCTGGGCTGCAGAATGGCGGTGCTTGGAGAAGGAGTAATGGTTATAGTGGGGTTACTGGTCAGAACAGGGTTTGCACCAACAGGCACAGTCTGAACTACAGCTGGCAGGGGCTCAGTGGCACTGGGGGCTGTCGGGGCAGGAGCCCCAGCAACCACTGACAGTCCCTGAACGATGGGCTGCGGTGGAGGCTGGCTGTGCTGCAGGAAGTCTTGGTGACTGGCTGCAAACGGTGTGCTGTGAGGAACAGGCACTTCTGGGGATTGTAAAACAGTAGCAGGATTCCCAAACGCAGCTGGCTGTGAGCTGGGTGCGATGGAGGAGGGAGCAGCAGGGGCTGCCGAGGCTTGCAGCGCTGCCCGAGCCGGCTCGGGGAGGCCGAGCTGCAGGACCAGGGGGAGGGACAAGGAGGCTGCGTCTGCTGCTGGGGGCGGGACCGCAGCCACCGCGTCTGCGTCGCCGTTAAACCCTTCAATCAACGAAGCTGCTGAAAGAGGAACAGAAAAAAAGAAAATACATCCATTCTCATTAGGTCTGAATGTAATGATTTTTTAATGAACTCATCAGCTAGCTGATGGATTTTTGCCAAGTAAAGCATTACCAAGTTCCTAACTTCAGAGTAGTGCTCAAAAACAACCCTAGACAGTGAAATCTAAAAGTAGCTGTAAATTCAGGAAGTTGGTAACACTGGGCTCTACACTGAGCCTGATCAGGCTCATCAGCTCTCTCTGATAAGCCTTTTATCAATTGTGCAGCAACTTCAAGAAAACGGGATGATGCTTGAGAGCTCCAGAGCCAGTACTGAAGGACAGTACTCTGGGTCACCTCCCCATCACTGAGTGTCACACAGTCTGTGCACACCATGCATCCCAACACCCTGAAGTTAAAGCTCTTTTTGCTTCTTAGAGTTATGTTGGGTATTAAGCTTCAGTCTGAAATGCTGAATTCAGTACATGCATGCAGAGCTGCCAAAAAGCTCTCTTTGACAGCAGTGCAGATAGAACTGGTACCTGTCTGCTGAGAGTCATCCTGATTTGCAGTGTGGTCTGGGCTCTGAAACATAGACTCAAAGATGCTTGCTGGTGAGATTGTGCTGAGGTCCTGTCCATGTGTCTGACAAACAGAAAACAGAGGAAGACATCAGACAATGTTGTATCTCAGGTCTCCACAAACCCCAGTCAAGCAGTGTGTGCATGTCAGAAACACTCCTCCAAGGAACCAGCCACCCTCAGGAATGGCAACACCTATTACTTACATGCTGTAAATTTACATCTAGTTTTTATTACCTGTAATCAAATTTACCAACATGAAGTACAACCCCCACAAAAATAAATAACTTCTTCAAAAGTAAATATTCCTCTGCATCCACTCTTTGTTTAACCCTTATTTCTTGCAGTACTCCGTCAAAAACAGACATTAATTGGCTGCTTGTAGAACCTTTTCTGGAGCAGAAAAAAATAGCTCCATTTTATAACCTGGACTATGCAATTCTAGTTATCCACAGGAGCAGAATACACACAGGAGCTGCACCCTGCTCCCACTCCACAGCACAAAGAACAACACAGCCCCCTCAGCATCTCATTTTCCTCTACGTAAAATCCAAGCTCAGTCAAGACTTATCAAGAAGCAAGAACACTGTTATGGTAAAGTCAGATGCAGAGCTTCCTACAGCAGGTTGAATTAAGCACTGCACATTTTGGGGGACAAAACCAAAACTCCAATGAGGATGAGGCAATTCCAGGACAATAACTCACTGGATTAGAGTTCTCTCGCAATTCTGAATCTGTTGATATGAGGCTTAAATCACTCAGACAAAGTGAGTGACTTGTATCCTGTGAAAAAAGAAAAACAATTTGAATTATGTATTAAAAGAATAATGTCTGAAATGTTTTAAATTACTTTTGAGAGTCCATGCTTTGCTTATATGGGACCCAAGTCTCAGTTCTAAAACCAAAGGAACAAGATTTTAAAGCAAAGGATATTTAGCAGCTATCAAGGATTCTTAACATCTGTCAAAGTATTTCCAAAATATAAGCATTTTAAATTAGCATAGGAACAAACCAACTTTTAGAAAATAAAAAAAATGAAACCTTCCCAGTTAGTATTTGAAAACCCCAGTCTTAAATGTTACACCTTAAGAACAAGCTGCAGACCAAATGATTTCTTCCCCAAGGTATAGTTTATATCCACCTAACACAGAAACATTAAGCAGAAGTGCTACTAACCTCAGACACATTGTTATTGGGAAGTGCATTATTATAGGTATGTCCCTTCTCATGACCTTTCATGTGACTCTTGAGACTGTACTGCGTGCTGAAAGTCTTCTCACAACCATTGCTGGGACAGAAGAAGGGTTTCTCCCCTAGAGGCAGCACAGAACACATTTAACAGACTTAAAAAGCATCCTATCAGACACTTTTAAAGCACCTTGCAGAGCAGTATTTCACACAAACAAGACATTTTCTGCTCTTTCACACATTCAGTATTCCTGGGAGTCCTGCAGGTGAGTGCTTCCATCTCACCGTGGGAACTGACACACAACACAATATTTAATTGTTAGGCATCATTACTGGTACATTTGTGAAAACACATTCATTGAATTCAAGACCTGTCAAGCATAAACATAACTGCATAAATGGAAAATTTGGACTTGCCTGGTGCAGGACAATCCAAATCCATGCACTTGGCCTTTTTTAACTCATGAGGTCCACATGGGCACATTCCTCCAGCTTGCAAAGGTCTCTCTGGATGCCATCCCCTCCCTCACTGAGCCACTCAGCTCAGTGTCACTCCCATATTATATGTAACTATATACTCCTATTAGGATTCTGAGAGTGAGTATAAACTTAATAAGCTCAATTAAAGAAAATTTAAAAAAAAACAAAGAACTTACCAGTATGTGTTCTAACATGTGTTTTGAGGTGGTGGCTTGCAGCAAAAGCCTTCCCACAGCCATCATGCTCACACCTGAATGAGGCATCACAGGAGAGTCAGCATCAGCCCCCTTCAATGCATTAGCTACAACCTTAAATCATGCTCTGCAGTAGTTCCAGGACTCTAAAAAGCAGGCCCAAAGCTAAGCTCTGTTAGCTCCCAGCAGCTGCTGTGCATGCTACACACATCACAGCAGGGCTCTGAGCAGGACTTTAAAATCCAAGCAGGAAGGCAGCATTTGGGGAGTCTCCTCCATGGAATATACATGGAATACATCCCAGCAGAGAGCAGCAATGTGTTTTAAAAGATGCTCACCATGGCATGGGTTTATGTTTAAAAAACCATCTTAACTATTCTTGCCTTTTAGGATAATCACTGCACCCACTGTTAAAGACAGCTGGGGGAGCTCAGAACAAAAAGGAGAGAACAAAAAGGCTCCAGTGCCAGCCAGCCAGCTTCACTTATTTCTCAGGAGATCACCACTCCATTCAGAGCAGTACCAGCTGCTTTTTGGCACAGGTGCCTCATTACCTGAGCCACAGGAGCCAGCACAGCAGCCAGCAACTCACCGAAATGGCTTTTCTCCTGTGTGTGTTCTGATGTGCTTCCTCAGGTCACTGTGCGTTGTGAAGTATTTGCTGCAGCCTTCTGATTCACAGTTAAATGTTTTCCCTGTGTGAAGCCTTTGATGTGCTTTCAACCTAAAAAACATGTCAAAAAAATCCATCTTAGGACTGGTAGGATAAGACAGACCTGGCCTGAGGCAAGCAAGGCATTCTTTCAGATGTGCAGGACAGGATCAAAGACAGAATATTCTGACAGGAGGTAATGAGCTCATGGAAGTGACTGCTATCAGTTCCAAAGTCCTCCAGCAAGGCTGAGAGACCCTTGTGTTCATCCACCACCTTCAATGCTACAGGAATACAAAGAAGTGACCACAGTTCTGTCATCCTACCCTTTGGACAGCATTGCCACACTTGAGGGGTTTATATTTGTACCTGTATGTGGAAGAGGAAAACAATTGTATTCAAACATAAACACAAAGCAGATGCAACCTGCAGAACAGCAACAGCCACAGCTACAAGAAAATTCACCAGAGCCTTCTCACCTGGAGCATTGAACACCAGCTCACCTGCACAGTGTGGAACAACCTCTCACCTGTACAGTGTGATAAATACCCCCCTGACCTGTACAGTGTGTGAACAGCCTCTCACCTGCACAGTGTGATAAATACCCCTTTCACCTGTACAGTGTGATAAATACCCCCCTTACCTGTACAGTGCTGAACACCCTCTCACCTGTACAGTGCTGAACACCCCCTCACCTGTACAGTGCTGAACACCCCTCACCTGTACAGTGTGATAAACACCCCTCTCACCTGTACAGTGTGTTGAACACCCCTCACCTGTACAGTGTGATAAACACCCCCCTCACCTGTACAGTGTGTTGAACATCCCCTCACCTGTACAGTGCTGAACACCCCCTCACCTGTACAGTGCATTGAACACCCCCTCATCTGTACAGTGTGATAAACACCCCTCTCACCCGTACAGTGTGTTGAACATCCCCTCACCTGTACAGTGCTGAACACCCCCTCACCTGTACAGTGTGTTGAACGCCTTCTCACAGCCCTGCACGTCACACTCGAAGGGTTTCTCCTTGGTGTGCACCCTGACGTGGATTTTGAGGCTGTAGGAGGTGAGGAAGGCCTTGCCACAGCCCTCCTGGTTGCAGACAAAGGTGTACTCCCCCCGGTGTGTTTTCTGGTGCGTGCGCAGGTTGCCAGCGGTGCTGTAGGTGCGGGGACAGCCCTCAAAGGTGCACTGGTAGCGCTTCACCTGAAGGACAAAATGCTGCATGATTAATCATTTTTTATAATTTCTGGAATCCACAGATGGATGGAGTCCTTTGATGAGGTCAGACAACAGATTTTGACCCCAAAGCCCCCCCAAAAATCTTACTGCCGTTTAATTCTCTGACTAGAACATTTCTGCTGTGCTCTGCGAGGAAGGAGTGGCACATGGGAAAGCAGCTGGGCTTGCAGAACAGGAATCCAACAGAAGGGAAAAAAGAAAAGACATAATCCAAAATTTTTCTAGACAAAAATCTGATAAAACAGTTGGAAAGAGCACTGAGGAGCCATCACACCTGTCCACTACCCACATGTGTAGCACCTGCATTTTAATCCATTGCTTCCTGCAGAGCTACTCATTTGTGGAGCAGGGAGACAAAGGAAAATGCACTGTCACAATGCTCAAACCCACTGCCCTGTGTGCTGAATTCCCATCAATACCTTGAGCAAAACAGTTTTTCCCATCTCCCATGGTCTAACCACCAGTCCATTCCTTACTTCACTCTATCCCAAAACAGAGCCTTGTTCTTTCCTTCTGTGGCTACTGAAGCAGGCAGTGCCTGAAGAGTAATGGATCACACCAGGTCACAAGGACACCCAAATGCAGCTGTCACAGACTTCTCAGTAAGCCACTGAGATCCCCAGCACAACTTCTCATGGAACTCCATTTGGTACAGGCACAAGGGATCACTTAAAGCTTGTGCAAGTGGTGACATCTCATGAAATCTCATCCTCTCTTGTGAAGCAGAAGGAATACACCCTGATCTGCCTGAATAAAGTTATCCTCCACCATTAATTACCAGACTGATGGCTTTCATTTGACTGTTAAAGTTCAGAAACCTCAACACCTCATAGTGATTGAGGAGCCCAGGAGAGGACTTGGCAAGTCACACCAGCTATAAATCAAGTTCTGGACAGTTCTCCATAACAAACCAGAAATAGCTTCTTGGTTACTTCCAACCTGTTTTATAGGGGACAAAACTGCCAGCAGGACTGTTCTAGGAAAATTCTATAAAGCTGAGTGATCTTATGTGTATTTCAATCCATGGTCTTTTGTTGGCAATCACCTTCACCTTGCCTCAGTAAAACCTTCCTGTTTGGAAAATGCTAAACCTCCTGTGAGAAACACAGGGCACAGAACTACCATAATGTGCTGGGTTTAGCTGTGATAAGAGTTAATTTTTCTCACTTGTATGGAGCATGTTCTGGATTTGTGCTCAACACAGGGCTGATGATACAGAGATGGATTTTTTTAGTGCTTCTCATTCCACCCCACCAGCAAGGGGCTGGGGGTACACGGGGAGTGGGGAGGGGACACAGCCAGGACAGCTGACCCTGAGTGACCAGGGATACCCCAGACCAGGTGATGTCATGCTCAGGATAGAAAACTGGGCAAGGAGGAGGGAGGGGAAACATTTTGTGGTCCCCAGTCTCTGTTAGGGGTGTGTGTTAGGCTGAGCTCCTGCCTGCCAGGGGAAACAAGGAATTCACCCCTTCTCATTTTCAACTGCACACTCAGCATTCTCAGAGAAGGAAACAGTCAGTTCACTCTAAGCAATCTGCCCTTAATTTACAGTTCAAATCAAACAGTAATTCCATTCTAAGCAATCTGCCCTTAATTTACAGTTCAAATCAAACAGTAATTCCACTCTAAGCAATCTGCCCTTAATTTACAGTTCAAATCAGGCAGAAATCCTTGGCCATTTATTACCACTAAACACCCAAGAACTGCAGCATGGTTACAGTGCAGTCAGGAAGCCTGGCTGTGCTGAGGCAGCCACAACATGAGAGCACAGAGCAGTAACACACCAGCACAGAAAACACATTTTATTGCATGAGGAGGGTGCATCATCCTCCCCCAGGATCACCAGATCCAGTACAATTTGTGTATCAGTGCTGAAGTAAATGTTCCTTGGTACAGCTTTAGGGCAGCTGGAAATTAACACTTTACACAACATTTCCCATGGTACACAAGGGATCTGACACAGGCAGAACTACCTGAAAATCAAGGGAGGGTTCTGTTAAGCTTTCCAGGTGTTTACATTTAGGTTTAGAAGAAAAAGGACAGAATTAATTACAGATTAAGCTGTTTGGTTCCCAGCTGTCACTGCCCATGTGGAAGGGAAGGTGGCAGTACCAGTTTAATGGCCTTGCAGGGCTCCCCCTCCCTCAAAGGCCAAATCTTTATTCCACAAATCCTTCCAACCAGAAATATCACCACCACCTCCCGAGCAAAACAAACCTTTCTGTCAAGCACCACAGCATTTAATTCTCTTTTCACATCAACACACTGCACACAAAACCATCAGAGATTGATCTGAAAGCCTCACAGGGACAGCAGCAGGAGCTCCAGGCTGCCCCAGCAGCAGGGCACAACAGAAAACAAACCAAGCAGCAGAGGCCAAGCCCTGGGCAGGCAGGACAGGGCCCAGGGACTCTGAGGCCAAAGGCTGTGGCTTTTGGCCAGGGACAGTGAGGTGCTGCTGGAAGAGACACGATCCAGCATTCACCTCAGAAAACTCGTTGTGCAACAGGCAACAGGGCTGGAGAAAGCAGAGCCTCACACCCTGGTTCAAAGTCTACAGTAACTGCTCTGTTTGCCTTTAACTCTTCCGGAGCTTACCACGTTCCCCCCAAATGGCTACATTTTCAGTGAACAAATAACTGGGTTTGAAATAAGAAACTGTAATCGTGTTTGTTCTTACCAACACAATTACAGTGAGATGCAGAACAGAATTTAAAAAGCCAAAGGTGCTAAAGTGCAAAATCCCTTTCTAGCTTCATAAATGTCTATAGCTGACCTGAAAATCTAAGACTTTAAAACAATCATTTCAAGTGTTAGAACTGTTGCAGACATTTTGCAAGTACCAAAGAACAGAGCTGTTAATTTTCAGAGATGACTCAGATCCTTGGGAGCTTTAGAGCTTTCCTTTCCTCACCTCCAGACAACTTCTCAGACCCTTAAAACAGCAGCCAAAATGGCCTTTCACACGTGCTCAGTGCCACTGCTCTCACATTATGGTATCAGTGGGAAATCATGGTATCTGCTCTGGGAAATTAATTCCAGAAATGGAAAATAAATTCATTTAAAGCATTTCACTAGGAAATTCCACATCCTACAAGTCTTCTCTAAAAAGCAAAGGTGAAAAATGTAGTCAGTTTAATTGCACAAGCAGCCACTGACCCGGTTTAGCTTCCACCTTCTGCTCTGCGAGCAGCTCAGGGTCCCACAAAGAGGAGGGAAAGTGAAATATTTCAGCAGCTGCTCAGGTGAGTAACTGACAAGAAGAGACTCAAACAGGCTCACTGAACACACCTCAGCCCAGAAGAGCACTGAGACTCCCCAGCTGCAGAGCTGACCCTCCCCAGCCCCATTTCCCAGCTCTCAGCCCAATGGTGACAGCTCTGTGCTGAGTGTCACAGTCTGTGCCACCTGCACTCATCACCCCTCACACAACTCAGGCAGGCCACAGAAGGAGCACTAAGCCATCCCTGAGCTGGTGTCACAGCCAACTTCCATTTGCTCTTGCACCCAAAAAGAAGGGTCCCAGGACAATTCCCCACTGTGCATCCAGGTAGAATTCACTAGGGAAACAGAATTAAGAGCAAACTCAAAAAGAAGAGAAGCAGGACAAGCCCTCCCCACTGTGCATCCAGATAATTCTGTTTCCCCAGTGAATTCTAAGAGCAAACTCAAAAAGAAGAGTCCCAGGACAATCCCCACTGTGCATCCAGGTGGAATTCATGAGGGAAACAGAATTAAGAGCAAACTCCATTTTAACCATGCAGCCTGGCCTGAGCTTTCAAAACACATCAGCTTAAAGATTCCTTCTTCTTCTTCTCACAGTCTTCCTGTGACACAAGAAAACTACAAATAATTTAAAATTGGGCATCTCACATTTGGTACTCCAGCTCCCAGCAATGGTCTGGCCCTTAGCAGTGACCTGAATGTGAGAATGTGCCCACCCCCAGAGGAACAGCTCAGGCTGTTTCAGCTGCCTCAGAACACACAAAACAACGACCAGAGCAGAAGAAAACCTGAAGATCACTAAAATGTCACACACCACTGACACAAAGGTGTGCCAGTGCCACACCCTCCTGCCAATCAGTGCCACCAAGTGCCTTCTAGCACGTTCCTAGGGCAGCAGCTGGTGTCAGAGGGAAGAGGGATGGCCCTGGCAGCTCTGCTGGGACACAGCTCTCCCCAGCACACTGCAAAGTTGGGGATGACAACCAGAGCAGATTTACACAAAACCTCTCAAAAACGAGCAAAACCACTGCCCCTCTCCTGAAAAACAACAAAACCGCTGCCCCTCTCACGAAAAAACAACAAAACTGCTGCCCCTCTCCTGAAAAACAGCAAAACTGCTGCCCCTCTCCTGAAAAAACAGCAAAACTGCTGCCCCTCTCCTGAAAAACAGCCCATTTTCAAAGCCTTTAAGGTGCACAAAGCCCAGAATCACGTTTAGGTACTCACTTCCTTCCTCTTGGTTTCTGGGCACTCAGACTGCAAAGTGAGAGTTGCTCCTTCGATGTTCCTTGGCATGGGAGTTGAACCAGGATTTATTGTCAGATGAATCTGATCTGGAGAAATAATGTGTTGCACGTAACCCTGTGACATCCCTTCATGATCTGCTATTAAATGAAATCCTTCTTCGTGACCCTCGGGTAAAAAAGGCAAGTGGTCACCGCACTGTCCTTCATCCTCCTCATCCTCCAGCACGCTGTGGTCCTGCTCGATGAGCACAGTTGTCCTGTCATACACCGTCCCGGACGAGGAGGACACCAGCCCGTTTTTGTCAGCAAACCTCATCATATTTTCATCCTGGGCTAAATCGTCTTCCTCCCCTTCATAGTAGATGGCGTTGCCCTCAGGGCTGTTCTCGCCCATGGCTCCGCGCCTCTCACCGCGAGCTCCGGCCGGAACGGCTCATCTACAACACAACGATAGGCGGAGAGGGGGTCAGGCGCCTCTGCCGGCCCGGCCCGGGCCCCGTTCCGCCCTCAGGCGCAGCCCCAGCGCGGCCGGTGGCGGCGGGGCCGGGCCGGGCCGAGCGCGGCGGTCCCGCCCCGAGCACGGCGCTCCCCTCAGCCGGCGCGCAGCCACTGCCGGTGCCTGTGCAAACCGCCCCGCTCCGGCTGGGCGCGGCTCAGCCCGTCCCCGCTCCGTTCCCCCGTCCCGCTCCCCCCCGGCCGCTCACCGGGTGCCGGTGGCGGCTCCTTCCCCGCCCCAGCGGCACCATGATCGCCGCGACCCCGCTTCCGCTTCCGGCCCCGCGCCGCACGCCGGGAGCGCCGCGCCCGCCGCGGGGGCTGACGGGAACGAGGAGGGCGGGGGAGCACAGCGCCCCCTCACGGCCCTCAGCGACACCGGGCAGCGCGCAAAGATGTTTTTATTTAAATATCGGGAATTTAAAAACTCTCGTTGTTTTAACAAGTTAAATAAAATACAGTGTAAATATCGGCTCTCGTATTTTTTTTTATCTCGTCTACATACAGCTTATTGGGAGACTATATACTTTACAGCGTCATCAGGTGTCAAACTGCCTGATCTCCTCCTCTGAAAGCAACAGATCGTATAAAACACCGTGATATCAAAAACAAAAGTGCCAGTATAATGTACAAAAAAATTTTTTTTACAGTAATTCAGTGTCTACAAGTCATATATAACTGTGTCATGGCAAATCCTGTTCCCTGACGAGGAACTGGTGGATAAATTGCTGAGCTTTCCTCTTCTCCGCAATGTCGGGTGTGGGGTGGCCGGGAGGAGGCCGCAGTAACAAACCCCCGAACACGCTGGCTGTGGGGAAAGCACAAAAACGTGAAAAAATGCATATTTTATCATTGGCTTTTCACAAATATTCAAATTAATACTTTATGTGTTGTGTTAGAAAGTTATGCTGTGTTAATTCTCTTAAGTAGTGTGTTACGGACATCCGTAACTCTTTGTTTCTATTGTCTCATATTGTTCTAAATCCTAAGTGTCCAAATTATTATTACTCTAATTATATTACTATTTTTATAATCATTTTATTACTATTAAACTTTTAAAATTTTAAAAACAAGTGATTGGTGTTTGTCACACTGCAGTCCCTGGATGTCCTGCTCTCACTGTGTGTCCATGTGGCTTTCCCTTTACACAGGTCCTATTTTAACTACAAAAGTTACCTTTTAACTACAAAACCACATTTACCATCCTATTAAAATGTTAATACAGTACTACTAATCAATACAACACAATACATATAGTAAATATCTGCGTAGAGCCATAGAATATGCACTTTTCACATGGGGATTATCAGCTTTATCCTGCCTCCCTCCCAAGCCAGGCTCTCTTCCTGATGTGAAAAATGTGTATTTTATGATTGGCTTTGGCAAATATTCAAATGAATATTATATGTGTTGTGTTAGAAAGTGATGCTGTATTAATTCTCTTAAGTGGTGTGTTAAATACAGTTTTAGGTTATAACAAAAGGTTAAAACAGAAACTTGCTACGTAGGATACTTTTTTCTAAAAAAAGGACTGGCAGCAAGATAGCAGCCACAGGACACCTGAATCTTTCAGAGAAAGAGAATTTATTGCTCCATTATCAGAAGAAATGAACTTCTTCCCGCCTCACTTGGGCAGGACAATGCCATTAGGATTAAGAGGAAGAAGTTGGCACTGACCAGACAGAATCCTGTGCTTGAATGGAATTTATGCATCATGTATGAGGTTTATGAATATGCAACAGGTCATTGTTTTTAAGGGTTAATCCTCTGTTAACTGGGGTCCTTTTTCAGGCTTATGTTGCCCAGAGAAAGATACCCAGACATCCGTAACTCTTTGTTTCTTTTGTCTCATATTGTCCGAAATCCTAATTGTCCAAATTATTATTACTCTAATTGTATTACTATTTTTATAACCATTTTATTACTAATAAACTTTTAAAATTTTAAAAACTATTGGCATTTTTCACAGCCTACATCTCTGGGTTGCTTTCCCAGATTCCTGCTGTTCTGTGGACTATTCATTATAATAAAAGTTCAAAGCACTACAAGCCACCAATGCACTCGGGTATGAAGTGTTTTGTGCATCCCCACTGAACAGAGATTTATTTTGCAGGCCTTACCAAGAATATTCACATCCAAATGGTTTTTCCCTGAGTTCCTCAGTAGCTCTCGTAGAAATGCCATCAGATATTCAAACACATTTCTGTGGAACACTGGTAGGTCAGCGATAATCTGAGGAGGGAAAAACAACAACATTTTTATGGAGCACTGGTAGGTCAGCAATAATCTGAGGAGGGAAAAACACCAGCATTTCTATTGCAGGCACAGCAATGCCTTCCAGCTGCACCTGCCCCCAAAACCCCCCTGGCTGCAGGTGCCAACAGCTCTTTATACCCTAAAATCACCAGTTCCAGAGCATTTCTATTAAGAGAGGATTAAGTTTTTGAGAGCAAAATGGTGTGACTGATGTCACCAGAGGCCACTTTGCCTGCCCTCCCTCAGGGACTGGTGTCACCAGAGGCCACTTTGCCTGCCCTCCCTCAGGGACTGGTGTCACCAGAGGCCACTTTGCCTGCCCTCCCCATGGAATTGGTGTCACCAGAGGCCACTTTGCTGCCCTCCCTCAGGGACTGGTGTAGCAGAGGCCACTTGCCTGCCCTCCCTCTGAACTGGTGTCACCACAGGCCACTTTGCCTGCCCTCCTTCAAGGACTGGTGTCACCAGAGGCCACTTTCCCTGCCCTCCCCATGGAATTGGTGTCACCAGAGGCCACTTTCCCTGCCCTCCCTCTGAACTGGTGTCACCAAAGGCCACTTTCCCTGCCCTCCCTCTGGACTGGAGCTGGTCCCTGGGGCAGCCAGCAGTACCTGGCAGCTCAGGCTGTAGTTGCTGGCGCTCTCCAGGCAGGAGCTGTAGAACCTGCAGCAGATGACAGGCTCGGGGAGGCTCTCCAGGAACAGCAGCAGGGCCTCTGCCACTGAGTGATTGCTGCCCACTGATCCAATGGTTAAGGAAGGCCTAGGCTGGTCCTATTTCTGCTGAAACGTGAATGACCTTTGGGTTAGGTGTCCCAGAACTCTGCTCACAGCTTTTGGGTTGGTCCCCTGGTCTCCACACAAGCTGTTGCTGTTAGCATTGGGCACTTGTGTCATTTATTGACATTGCCAGCACTCAGTAGAGGATGACACAGAGCCACGAGGAAATGCAGAGCTCAGAGACCCCAGGAGGAGAGACAGCAGCTCAAAAACCTCTCTCAGTTTTGGAACTCTGGCATGGTGAGCCTTCCTGGACATCAGTCTAAAAGGATACAGAAAGTATCGTACATTCCCTTGTCCAAACAGTCCCGGATTTGTTCAAATTCAGATCTGAGGCCCGGCTGCTGAAACAGGTCCTCCTGCAAAGAAAACCCTGTATCAGTACCAAGGAAAATAGAAGAATTGTGTGTAAATAGAACAATGTCCTTATAATCTGCCTGAAAAGTCTCTCCAAATTGGTGGCACCACCAATTTGCTTGATACCTGGACACACAGACATGGTCACTAGCACCAAACAGTACAACCTGGGCATCAGGACCACTTATCTCCCATGGCCTTTGGCCAAACACACCCAGCTCACGGTGATTACTGTGACCAGTATCTTCCTCAAAACTTAAACCAATGCAAATGCATTTTTTGTGTTTCCAGTGCCAACCTGCTGGGAAGCGTTGCGATTCAAGTGATCCACCATCATCCACAGCTCTTTTGGGATGTCCATGGGCCTTTCATCTTGGGCAGGATCATCACTCATGTCTACTGGCATCAGGGTCTGAGGGAGGGCAGTGTGGGCAGGAGGGAGACAAACAAAAGGTAGCTAGCCAAGCTCTTATTCAACTCGGCAAAAATACTTCACAAAGCTTATACCTGAGAATTGAGACTTCTTAATAAAAACAGACAGGCCTTAGCATCTAGTTTTAATGCTCTCGTGTGTTTGGAAGGGAATCTTGTCTTTAACTCACAAGTCTCCGAATGGATTCTGCTGACATGTCCTGGATTGGTTCCCTCATGTAACACAGTGTATGGATGGGAGACCCAAAGCAACTTGGCAAATAGTTGCCTGTTACGGATAGAAAATAATCCTTCCCTCTGACAAGATGCAAGACTAAGATATCTTCAAGTTTTTCCTCTCCAGAGTTTAAGCGAGTAGCTGTTGATTTATTAACAAACACCTCCAGCTCAACCGTGATCTCAGCATCTGCCAGAAGACGATAAAAAACCCAGACTCAGTTACAAGCAGTATGAAACCAACAGCCTGCAAAGAGGCACAGCACTCTCAGAAGTGTAGAGGGAACTAAGCCAGAAGGGGACAACATCAGCTCATGAACATGAGACAAAAGGAGGAGCTCACCTGAGAGCAAGAAGCCCTTACAGGGATTAGCAGTCAGCCACTCCTTGCAGTAGGTATTCTCATCTGGTTTGCTGATAAATTCAAACTGGCAGGGCACTTGGCCATTGCGGATTGTAAACCTCTCCACCTGCAGCTTCATGTATTTAACATCCTTAAAATGGATCTAGAAACAAATGTCAGTCGACATCATCAGCCAATTCCACCTTGCTGGAGCAGCAATTCCTGTTCTGTGGTTTAATTATTAAGCAGCAAGACAAGCAGATTAACCCCTTGCTCCCACCCCATCTCCTCCAGGACTGCAAAGGATCACACGTGCATACTCTGAATGCCAAAGTCCTCTCCATCAGGGGGGGCCTTTAAAACAAATGCTGCCCTTAAATAACTACAATAAAATCGAGAATGAGATAGCTGTGGCCTCAAATGTCTCCTGGGCTTATCTTTATAGTCCCAACACAAAAAGCAAATGCTGGTTTGTGACCTTCTCCAGACCCTTACAATTTTACATTTTATGTTTGAAAGCACAAGCCAGAGCAAGGGTCACAAACCACGTTTTTACTTTCCCTCTTCCCACCTCAGGGAATGACACACCTTGTGTTTCAGCCCTGTGAATGGAATTCACCAGCATCTAAATAGGAGCAAAGATTCCTAGGGCTTGCAAACAGAGAGCAGCTGGAAGTCAAAATATTCTACTTTTTGGAACCAGACCCAAGGGTTTAGGATCTGCTGGGGTTTGGGGTTGCTCAGTTCCCTCAGGGAGTTCTGGGACATGACCATGCCCTTACCTCTCTGCGGGACAGTGTCACCGAGGGAATGTTGGCATTCTCCAGCTTATCCAGGGAGCGCACGATTTCCTCAAAGGCTTTTCTGTACAGCTCTTCGTTCACAACCTTCACCTGAAAAGGACACACACTGCACCAGCCAGCACTGACTGTGCCTCTGCAGGACAGCTGGAACACAGCTGCAAACATGGGAAGTCATTTGATTTTAGCAGCAGACTAGGGTGTACAATATAGAATGGGCAGAGCTGTCTGGAGCACTAATCTCCAAGATCTTCTCATGATCCAACAGTAAAGGACCTTGCCATAACTAACAAGAGTCACTCAGTCACTATTGGATCAATCGGTTTGTTTTTCCCCTCAGAAAAAATAAGAAGTTTGACAAGACACTACTGTGTTCCCAAAGAACACTGGCAAATATTCAGGCTTAACTGCAGTATCATTTACACAACCCTTGCTCAGTGTGGTCAACAATCCCATCTCCATATCTGATTCCAGCCCACCTTTCAAGCCATTGTTCCTGTGGATGCCACAAAAGCAGCAGAGAGAAATCAGCACCCAGGGAATGAGGCCAGCAGAGTTACCTCATCCAGCACTGACACACTTACCCCAATGTCAAACACAGAGCTCACTGGCTTGTGGTCACTGAGCTTCAGAGCCATGTGGCTGCGATAGCTCAGCTGGGCAATGTTCTGCCCTTTCCAGAGTATCCGATCACACCAGGCTGGAACACGACACTTCTCACTAAAACAGAGGGGAAAATCACCATTTTCAGGCACAGTGCAGGTGCAGTAACAACGCAGGGCAGAACACTGCTCACCCAGAGCTTTCCTCCCTTGGCTGGAGCTCATTTTCTATCAAAGTGGGTTTTTAAACAATTTCTTTACATAGATAGAAAAAGTTTTGAGTGTATACTAGAGGTAGACACTCTACCTTATAGAGTAAATGCTCTGCCTCTGAGTATCTACTAAGGTATCTCTAGCTCTTGCTTTACCTCCCACTTCTGCAAAGCTGCAAGATACAATTAACATACAAAGCAATACTCAGGTATTTTTGACCATGAGAGCCATGAAAAATAAAAACTCAGGCTCTGCATTTAAATTTTGCATTTATTGTTTTCACTGACAGCTACAGAGATTTAATTTCTGCGCTTGCAGCTGAAGTTCCTGGTTTGCTAAGAGGAGCTGCTCTGTGTATAGAGCATTACAAGAAGGATGGTTCTCATGGGCTTTTGAAGAGCAGCACAGCTGACTCCACATCAACCCTGGCTGATCTCACCTGAGCAGGTACAGGAGAGAGCAGCAAAAACGAGATCCTAAAAATTTTGCTTGGGGAAAAAAACAACAAACTAGATAAAAAGAATTAAACTAGCTAAATAGATTCATTAAGTTTGTTAATGAATCACCTGTAAGAGGAAACCTAATAGGATTATTTTTGGGAAAAAAATATTAGGACTATCTGACAAATAGCTGTGTGAGAAAAACAAGGTAAATAGATGTAAACAGGAGATTAATTTTGGAGTGAAGGGAGAGAACCAGAAATAATCTCACAACTGTTCCTATTTACAGCCATTAGACCTGCAATATTTTTTAGCCTTGTTTTTATTTCCCTCAGTGATAATATCAGCCATTTGTAGCATCACATCAGAGACAATCACTGTACCTTGTGTCCCAGTCATCACAGCCAGCATCATACTTATATGTTGGCTGGAAAGAGATCTCTCCTTCTGTGAAGCCTTCAAAGGCTGCATTTGCCTTCATTTGCCTCTTCAGCTACAAAAGAAGAAAAGATGAAAACTTTAATTTTAGATGATCTCAAGCACAATTTCCATTTCCATATGGAGTAAAAGGGAGACACTGAGCACAGAAAAGGCCAAGGAGTTGTGTGGTTTGTACTGAGCACCCTCAGCACCATGTGCAGGTGAGATAGCAGTACCTGGTCATACTGGCAAAGCTCTAGAAATGCTTTCTCCTCTACAAGCTGCTTCACTCTTGCCACATCCAGCTCCTCCAGACGGTAGTTGAGGTCCCCCAGCCACAGGATGACACTGAAAGAGAACATAAACCACAATGTGCAGAGGCCTGAAGCTGCCCCAAGCTCAGCCATGGACAGCAGCTCCACCCTGCAGCTCTCCCCATCACAACCCCTCTGCTGAGCTGCTCTCATCAGGAATAACAACAGTGTAAACTTAACAGAAAAGCTACCTTTTCAATTTTTGGCATTGTTAATCCCTGTTCTGCATGTTTGTCACTATCCCTTCATGACTGGTGTAGTTATTATCCCACAGTGACTGAATTCCACAGCTGGGGAAGTCAGTGCTTATTCCTGCCCCATCCACACTCCAGGTTTAAGAGTAAAACAAGGTTTGGGAGAGCATAAGGTGACAAGTGACACCTCTCTGCTGAGCTGTTCTCATCAGGAATAACAACAGTGGAAACTTAACAGAAAAGCTATCTTTTCTATTTTTGCCATTATTAATCACTGTTCTGCATGTTTGTCACTATCCCTTCATAACTCATTATCCCACAGTGACTGAATTGCACAGCTGAGGGAAGTCAGTGCTTATTCCTGCCCCATCCTCACTCCAGGTTTAAGAGTAAAACAAGGTTTGGGAGAGAATAAGGTGACAAGTGACCTGTCCAAACCAGGTAAAGCTTTTCTGGCCCCTCCAGCTGACATTTATGGCACTGGGCCCCCTCCTCACCCCCCAGCACATTCTCAGAGGGCTCCCTTGCACATGCCATCACTCCCCCAGGCAGAGGGGAAGCATACTCGTGCTTGCCAATAGTGAGAGGGGGCAGGTTTGGATCTGACTGGCAGAACTGCATCCGAGAGCAGATGTCCTTGAAGTCCTGGTTCCTCCGCTCGTATTCCTCCGTGTGAGCTGCCAGGTGAGAGTTCACAATGCACACGCTGGTGTTGTGGAATTTAAACCTGATGGCAACACCACCTTTGTTACCCTGAAAGAGAAAGATATTGGTCAGAAGCTTCTACACTGCAGATGAGTTACTAGCAGTGGACAAGCCAGAAGATTTTGAGACAGAGTGTTTAATTGCAGGGGAAGGAATAGGCTGAAAATGCTAATTAGTGATTGCTGTTTTGAACATTGGTGCACAGCTGGCAGTGCCCTGAGCTGGCATGGGGAACAGGACTATCTGCTTCTAGAATCAGCCCTTAGCTGGAGGAATAACCACTGCACCCAAAGAGAGGGGCTGTTCCAAATCTCACCCCTTCTCATTTGCCATTCTTACCATCCTCCCCATGATTCCAGTCCCCACAGTCTCAACTTCCACCTCAGAGATGTTCAGAGCGAGTTCTGCCTTCACATACAACAGGAGCATGATCCCCACCAGCCGCACAAGCTTCACCTGAAAAACAGACCCAGTCCATTCAGTGCTGCCGTGGAAGAGGTTTGCTGAGAGAAGGCACATCCACCCACAACATGGGTCACCAAAGAGAAAGTTTCAGGATCATCCAGTGCACAGGCCCCCAGCAGCACAGCCCAGGAAGGAGCTGGGAGCAGTGAAGGAAGTTGAAGCCCAAAGCAAGAGCTACAGCACAGAGCACAGACACAGGGGCATGGGAGGAGATTCCCTTCAACAACAGAGACAAGAGATGAAGCAGACCTATGGAGCAGGAGCTAAACCAAAAGCAGTATTCCTACCAAAATACCTTCACAATTCATTCCACCATACACTGTAGGCAGACATGGAAGAAGGTACAGAACTTCCTACTCTCCTTCCCCAAGACAGCAGGAGCTCCCTTTAAGCAGGGAAGCCTGGCTCTGTTTCCCATCCTGTCCCTGCCTCAGCACCCTGCACAGAAACACCACCTAAAGAACCTGCACAGCCTCTGAAGACACAGCATTGAGACAAGAGAAAGCAAAGGGAAAAGAGAGCCAAGTGGGAAATGATTCCACACTCAAACCTCCCCAAAAGCCACATTTACCTTTGCATATTTGGCATCTGGGTGAAGACTATCAGTTACAGCTTTAAACCACTCTTCTTCCTTCGGTGTGTCATTGAAAAAGAAGGCTTCTTTAGTCAGATCAAGCTCCTGGAAACTGTGTTAGAGGAAGGAACCCATGGATGCATGCACTTGTTTATGGCTCTCCAACCCCTTCTCTGGGAAAGAACTAAATCAGCTTATACTCACTAAATTCATAACTGAAAACTCAAATTGAGTCATGCTGATTGCAGATGTATGTCAAATGTAAACTCAATTACTGTCATTATTACATCAAATGGCATTAAGGATTTTGCAACACTGAGAGGCCAAACCCTACCAGACCAGCAACCCTTACAGGCTGTGACACACCCACCCTGGAGCTGTGCATGCACTACACCAGTGCCAACATTCCTGTGGTGTCCTGGCTGAGCTCCTCTGGGTGACAGATCCTCCTGCACAGCCCAGGTCAGTGAGGGTGGCCAGGGACAGACACTCACCCCACACAGTAAATGTCTGGAGGCTCAGCATCACACCTCAGCCAGGGCTGGAGGCTCTCCGTGGGTGACTGCCCATTCACGTTGTATGTCCCCACAAAAACCCTGCAAAGACAGTGACAGGACCCCAGAGCTGCAAACTGGGAGAGCAAACTCCCTGCAGAGCCCAGCAAACAGCACTGCTATTAACCAGTTTGTTTATTCACCATATCATGTTTATTAACCATAAATAACATTCTATATAACTAACGTGTCGCCAGGGAAAGTTAAGAAAGGTGACAAAGTGTAAATCCCTAAAATTATCTAACTACAGCTGCACCTTTACAGATGCATTTTTACAGAAGGACATGTTGTTATACACAAAGTGTTAAAGAAAAAACAGAAATAAGGCTGTAGGAGTGTGCAGCTTGAAATGATAAATTTCTGTGCAGTAGCTGCGCAGTAGCAGCTTGAAATGATAAATTCACAGAATGAGACGCATAAAACTATTTCAAACACAGTAAAGTTTTGGCCCTAGTTATATATTTCACTCAAGCTCACTCTTATGAGCTTATTGGAACAACTACACGGATAAACAGTGGACAGAAATGGAGAGGGAGAAGGCTGGAGTGCACAGAGCTGATGCATTTCCAGACACTGTCTAAAATAAGCACAGAAAAAAAAGTGATTTCAAAAAGGCCATTTCCTCCACAAGAACCATGAAGAAAGAGATGTTAATGAAATTCTGCTCTGCTCATGTCTAAAGGTGGAAAGAAAACTGTTCCGGAAAGTATGGACTAAACTTTTCTACAGAATTTCCAGTTTGTGGGGACACAGGATGAAATAACAGATGAGTTATTTTGTCAGTCTGTGCTCAGTTACAGCCCACAAAATAAGTTCTTCTCAGGAATGCTCATTACCTGTAGTTCTGGATGTGTGTGTAAGAGTCCTGCATTTGTAAAAGCTGAGATTTTACAATAGTATCTCTGAGTCCAAACTTTGGCTCTGATAACATTGAGGCCTTGTTCGAAGCCATGACACGCGCGGCCCGAACCTGCTCCGTTCTCACTTCAGGCTTGACTTTGTTTTGCCTGCAAATAAAAGCAAAACCACAGGTGAAGCCCAGGCCATCCCCACACCCTAACCAGCATATTTCTGCCACTGAAGCCTTAATTCACATTTTTCTGTCTGTTCACTAAAGGCAGGTAACATTTGGGATAAGCCAAGAAGACTGAAAAGAGCATTTCTTAGCAGGGTTGAGATCTCCAGATAAAACCAGTTTAACTAACTAAAATAACAAATGGTTTTCACCATCCTGGTGCAACCTGTTGACGCAGAGCAGGCCTTACTCACACCTGGAAAATGATACAAAACCTGTACATCTTCCCTGCTTACTGCAGCAAGGAGAAGCAAATCTCATCTCCCTCTGCCTCAGCCAGAGAATGAAGAGCTGTGTTTGTTTATAAAACCTCCTGCTGGAAATATTCCAATTCTGCCCAGAGTGGGTGGAGGTAGAGGTGGTTTTATTTTGTGTCTCCTGGCTCTGCAAACTCCTTTTGCAAAGGAATAATGCCACAGCTTGGGAATTCCCAGCAGCAATGGGATGGTATAAATTTAAGGCCAGCATACCAGTGCCAAGGACAGCACACGGACAGACTCTGAATGATTTGCATCAGGGTCCACAAAGTCCTGGGAACTGGAAAACCAAACTGTAACATTTTAAGAGTGTATCTATGAGACACAGTGGCTCTAAGCCAAAGCTCTCTGAACTCAAAATAAACAATGCTAGCAGGTCCTGTCCCACTAAACAGCCAAAATATGCCCAAACAGGGAGGATTGTAGGGACAGGGATTGGAATGAAATTTCCACTAATGTTTTGACAGCATGCTTATGCTGAACTTTTTTCTCTCTTAACTAGAACCTGCAAATTCGTATCTCAGAAAGTTGCCAGCTTCTACTCTAGAGCTCCCCACCTCTGTGCACTGACCTGGGAGAGCTTCTATCAGTACTGTCGTGGCTGCAGCTCTGACTGACTGCAGCTTTTTTCCCATTTTGTTTGACACCTTCAGAGCCGATCACTTCTAGAGGGAAAAAAAAAAAAACAAAAAAGTTTCACTTTAAACACAAAGCGTTCTTCCATTTATCAACATGCTTATGTAAACACTGGCAAAAATCTGTGGGCAGAAAATAATTTAGATTTGTGTGTGGAAAAACAAAGTACCCCACAGTCTCTCTTTCAGCTATCTGACAGATTTAGCTTACTCTGACCCAAGTGTTGTGTGATGATGCAGCTTCCCCTGCAGAGGAAGGAAGGACAGGAGCCACAGAGAGCAGCACTGTCCTCTGTGGGAGCACTTGCTGCTGCCTCTCCTTTACAGCTAAGCTGAAGCAGGACTTAGCAGCACAAAATCCAGAGCTTTACCCCCAGGAATCTGAAAAATTTATGTTAATAGCAGATTTTTCCTTTCTGAAGCAAGACAGGAACTACAAAGGAAAGGAGGGGAAAGGGGAAAAAAACAAAACCCACGGTTGCATTTAAAGGGTTTCTGCCTATCTGCAAATACCCAGCAAGGCACAGGTGTCAAGACACCTCGAGGGACCATAAAGAGTCACACCAGAGAGCCACAGAACCTCAGCAGAAACATCTTCCCCAAAGCAAACTGCATGTTCCTAAAACAGTAACAGGGCTGCTACCACACACATCGAACTAACCACAGCAGTGACACCAAACACATCACACTACCTTAGCAAAATTTGACCAGCCTTTCAGCACTTTGTTTCAGTTACAATATTCTGCTCCTACAAGTTGCAAAATAACAGTTAAAAAAGAGGATTCTGGGTAAGGTCTCTGTGTTTAAGATGCAAAACCAGCAATCTTACAATCATGCTCCTCAGCACACAAATCTAATGCTGATGTAGAAATTGTTAAGACTGTTGGGTTCTAGGCATTCAGATGAGCTTCTCCTCCAGTGAACACAACCCAGAAAAATTAAGATGTTATTGCTGTCACAGAACATTCTGCAGAACACGAGCACAAAACAGAAATAGAACTTGCAGTACTTCACCCAGGCCCTCGGGATACAAACCAGATGACAAGAAGTGGCCAAATTCTCAGCCTGGATAACCTCTTCTGCCCAAGAGCCTTCTGAGAATAGACTGTGTAAGAGGATTTATCAGAGCCTGGACGCAGAAGAGCACATGACTGAAACCTCACTGCAGATCACACAGCTCAGTCAAGCAGAATTGAGCAGGAGCACACAGAGATGCACTGGGAAGTGTAGGCCCAGGGACACAGCAGTTTCTCCAAGGGTCTTGAGAGCTCAGTTACTGCTCTTTGGACTTCTGCAGGCTCTCCCACTAACAATCATGCAACATCCCTTGAGAGTCAGTGACAGGAACCAACCTGAACCTTCACCTCAATGGACAATGGTGACTTTTGTGCCAAGAAAAGAGCAGATCCCTTGTAGGCTTCATTACCTACATGGGTCCATGCCACTCACCGGTGTGCAGAAGGCACTACTGCAGAATGGAAAGATGTGAGAGCCTGCTGCTGTCACAACTCCTACCTGACCCAAAGATCAGAGCTACACATCACACCTTGCATTCTAACCTCATGGGCAGAAATCAGCTTTAGGTAGGATTGTCCTGAGAAAGAGATTAGCTTTGGAAAAGGGACATTTCCTTAGATATGTTTATATCTAGCCACAGATTTCTGTAGCCAGAGGGATCTATATGGTAGCACTTTGAAGTGGAATAATGACCTTGTTCAATAATTGAACTGAGCACAGAAATACAGAGCAACGTGCAGAGATTACAGGAGGTCTCAATTGCACAGGATTTTCAGTTAAATGAGATCCAAGCAGTAATAAAGGCATTAATGTTAAAAATGTGCAGTGATATTATAGAACAGCAGGAAAGCGTATCATATCTCCTGGACAAACAGGATTCATGCTTAGCGTCCAAAGGGGAGAATTAAATTAGCCTTCATGCAACCAGAGCAGTCCACCCTAAACGCAGCAGGGTACAACAAAACGCCAGCATTCGGGTTTTGAACCCCACACTGACTTCCAGGAACTGCTTTAACTCCGAATCTTCTCACAGCGCGCTCTGCAAAGTGGGAAACCACCGAGCGCGGGGAGCGGCGGAGCCAGCGGAGGAGGCGCCGGAAGAGCGCGGCCCGCCCGGCGGAGCCGACCCGGGCGCACGGGGCAGGCACCGGGCGGCGAAACCAGCGGAGCCCCGGCGGTCAGCGCCCGGCAGCAGCTCCGCACCCGCTGTCCCTCCGAGGAGCTGCCGCGGAGCGGTCCCGGAGCGACCCCGGAGCTGCCGCGGAGCTGCTCCAGAGCTACCCCAGAGCGGCCTCGGAGCTGCCCCAGAGCGGCCTCGGAGCTGCCCCAGAGCGGCCTCGGAGCTGCCGCGGAGCTGCTCCAGAGCTGCCCCAGAGCGGCCTCGGAGCTGCCCCAGAGCGGCCTCGGAGCTGCCGCGGAGCTGCTCCAGAGCGGTCTCGGAGCTGCCGCGGAGCTGCTCCAGAGCGGTCCCGGAGCTGCCGCGGAGCTGCTCCAGAGCTGCCCCAGAGCGGCCTCGGAGCTGCCCCAGAGCGGCCTCGGAGCTGCCCCAGAGCGGCCTCGGAGCGGCCTCGGAGCTGCCGCGGAGCTGCTCCAGAGCTGCTCCAGAGCGGCCTCGGAGCTGCCCCAGAGCGGTCTCGGAGCTGCCGCGGAGCCACCTCCCGGCCCCGGCCGCGCGGCGGAGCTCCGGCAGCACCGGGCGGGCGCTCAGCCCTGCCCCCGGACGGACAGACAGACAGACAGACAGGCCCACCCCGGCGGTCCCCGCGCTCACCTCGGCGGGGCCGCCCGCCCGCGGACATCGCCGCAGCTCGGTGCCCCGGCCCCGGCCCGGCCCCAGCGCCCGCCCCAGCCCGCCCCGATCCGCCCCCGGCAGCCGCACCCGCTCGGCCTCGGGCCCGCGGAGCAGCCGCTGCCTGTCCGCGGAACACCGAGCGTCGCTGCCGGGGTGCTCACGGCGGGGAATCACGGCTCACGGCAGTGCTGAACGAGTTTCGGCAGGGAGAGGCCGGCGCCGCTCCTCCACGCGCGGGAGGGACGGACGGACGGACGGACGGACGGACGGATGGACGGACGCCGCAGCTGCACCCGAGGAGGGGACCCGACACGCAGGGAGCTCGTACCTGCGCTGCACCTGCTGAGCTCCTGCAGGAAGGTGCGCGTGTGGGAGCCGAAGGGCAGCTGCACTGTCAGCCGATCGTCTGCTGAGCCGAGCTGCACGGTCACGTCCGAGCCTGCGGACATCGGGAGAAAAAACTCCGGTGGGTCGTGCTGACAAACCTTCACCAGCTGGTGGGTGTGCACATGCACGCAGCCTTTGGCAACATCTCCCCATGCCTCCTTACCATATTCCTTTCCAAAGTTTTACGTAAGAATGCCGCTTAAAATATAAAAATTATCATTTATAAAATTTTTATTCTGCTTGTTCAGGGATAATAATTAATCTTCCAGCAGCAGCAGTTTAAAAACATATGGAAAATTAGTTCCCTTGGTTGAATGGGGCTGGCAATGCTCATTAGCAGCAGGCAACAATGGCCAACAGCATGGCAACTGCCCCAGCAGGGCACAACCCCTCCCCAGTCAGCTCCTCTGGGGCCAAGAACCTCCCAGTCCTGCCCCAGTGCATGCAGCTGGCCCAGGCCCCAGAGCACCTGTAACACAAGCACTAAAGCAACCACAGAACTCACCAATGACGTGAAGGTCACTGTCCAGTACAACTGCAAAAGTAAGACAAAGTTCAGATGAAAGCTAAAGCAACAGATTTGCAGATCACCCTGATCCTTCTCCAAACTCCAGATGTTCCCTGCAGGAACGGGGGCAGGCAGAACAAACCTGCTGGGCAGGGGCTCTGGCTGGGGCCTGGTGGGACAGAGGCACTCTGCTCCTCACAGGACCCTGCCAGAGATGCTATGCGGTGCACAACTTTCACCAAAGACAACTAACTTGAAAAATGTGAAGGCAGAATAGGTTGCAAATTTCAGGAAGCAGGAGTGCAGAATAAATTGCAAATTTCAGGAAGCAGGAGAGCAGAACATGGACACCAAACCCCTTCATCCCATTCTTTGTAACTGGCCACTGAGCCGCCACAGTGTGTCAGTACCTTCTTCCACTGCAAACTCATCTGTGATGGGGATCACTCTCTCCAGCCAGACGTCCTCAGCTGTGATGGCCATGCGCCGGTGGGTGTACACATAGATCCTGCAAGCACAGGGGGCAAAGCCTCCTCAGCTCTGCATGTCTGCCGGCAGACAAACCCACAGCCCGTCCCACCCAGCAGCACCGGCTAGCACAGCCCCATGCAAATCCCACACCGACTCCTCAACCGAGCGCCCACCCACCTGCTCCCCCAGCACTTAAATAAAGTTCACACAACCGGCAGGGCAGGGCAGGGCAGCTCACGGGCTGGGGCTTCTCTCTGAGCACCCGTAACATCAAGGCACCACGTTCAAATGGGACTGCACCCTGGGGAGAGCCCTTGGGATGGGAGAGGGATCTCAGAAGGCTCCGGAGGGACCCGCGGAGTTCTCTGGGCTCTGTCCCTGCCCGCCCCGACCTCCGGTACCCACGCGTGGTGCCCGCGGCACTCCACCAGGCCCAGCAGCCGGCTCTCCACGCTGTCCCCCGAGGGCAGGAGGGCCTGCACCGCCTGCGGCCGCGGGTCAAGGAACCGTGGGGCAGCGCCGGGAGCGGGGACGCGGCGGGGAGAGAGGGGATCGGGGCGGGGATCCGCGGGAGGGAGCGGGGACGGACCGGAGGGAGCGGGGAAGGAGCGGGGATCTGCAGGAGGGAACGGGGACGGAGTGGAAGGAGCGGGGACGGAGCGGAGGGAGAGGAGACGGAGCAGGGGGAGCGGGGACGGAGCGGGGGGAGCGGGGATGGACCGGAGGGAGCAGGGATGGACCGGGGAGCAGGGATGCAGGGGAAATGGACCGAAGGGAGCGGGAACGGAGCGGTGGGAGCGGGAACGGTGCGGAGGGAGGAAGAGGACGGGGACGGACCGGAGGGAGCGACGTGGACAGGCCGGAGGGAGCAGCGGCAGCAAACGGGAGGGAGGGGACGGGGACGGACCGGAGCTGGCAGCGACGCGGACAGCGGGAACGAGCAGCGGCAGCAAACCGGACGGAGGGGACGGGGAAGGACCGGAGGGAACCACGGGGACAGCCCGGAGCTGGGAGCGGCGGGGATAGCTCGGAGGGAGCCACGGGGACAGCCCGGAGGGAAGCCACGGGGACAGCCCGGAGGGGGAGCGGCGGGGATGGCCCGGAGGAAGCCATGGGGACAGCCCGGAGCTGGAAGCGATGGAGCCAGCCCGGAGCTGGGAGCGGCGGGGATGGCCCGGAGGAAGCCACGGGGCACATCCAGGAGCTGGGAGCGCGGCGGCGGCACCGCCACCCCGGCGCCGATGAAAGGATACGATCCGGCAGGTCGCCCCCGCCGCCAGGCTCTCCTGGATGGCCACCGACTGGTCCATGTCCGGCCCGGCAGCCGGAGCCTCTCCCGGCGGCTGCGCGCTCGGCGCTGGCGCAACGCGACGAGCGCGGCTCCCCCCAGCGGGGCCGCCCCCGCCGCCGCTCCGTTATCGCTCCGGGACCGGCCGGAAATAACGGGAAGCACCGCGGGGAGCGGCCTGGCTCGGCAGGGCCGGCGGCCGAGCGGATTCTGCGCGGAGGGATGCGGAGGACGGGGGAGGCACGGCCCGGCCCGGCCCGGCACGGCCCGAACCCCGCGCCTGCGGCCGGCCCCTCCCGGAAGGAAAGGGGGACTGAGAGGGGGAACTCTGGGCTCCGCAGACACGGGGAAGGATCATTTCCACGGAAAATCGCGAGATGCTCTTGTTTTTAGTAGCCCCTTGAATTTTTTTTTTTTTTTTTGTTGTTGTTGTTGAATATCAAGACGACCCAGCATAAAGCCGTTATTCAAATTAATTAATGCGGCGCGTGGGAGTAAGTGCTGTAAAATATCACCAGGGCTTTTTGCACTGTCGAGACGGGTGTAGCTCCTTCCACGGATGTCGGAGATGCAGGTCCAAAGGCAGGGAAAACCCGAGAGGTGCCGGTCAGTGACAGCTCTGCACCACTCCCCCCAGCCCATAAGTGGGTGAGTCCCACCTCTTTGCCCACCAAAGTACAAGAGAACAGCCTGAAAACGCTGCTCCAAGCCCCAAACCTTTCAAGAACTGTGGTGCTGGGCTGTGCTTTTGAGACTGAACAACCCTGGACGTGGATACACTGACGCTGAACAAATTAAACACACACCCCAAAGGCTGAGCTGCGGTTTTTCTGTACCAGAGCAGGCGCTGCAGCGTGGGAAGGGCCGGCTATGGTAGAATGACGTGGGTTTTTTGGTTTTTCTTTTTTTTTTCATCCACCCCGTTAGGGCTGGCACTGCTCCATGAGGGCCAGCGCCGCTGATTCTCCTTGCTGGGAAAGCACACGAGGCTCCAAGGGCTCAAACCCACCCAGGCCAGCTCTGCCGCCCTCCCACAGGTCACACAGTGTTCAGCCACACTCCACACACCAGCACCAAAGGGGCCTGACACAAAGAGGTTTTAATATTTTGCAATCTTTTCTCTAAGGAACCGGTGGCAGGGAACAGCACCATGCATCGAGCACAGGCAATTCTGCCTGGCCATGCTCTGTGTGCTCACCTCTGAGAGCCACAGATGTGAAACAGAGTCATCTAAAACATGAAACTCTTTTAGATTAATCCCACTTCCCCGCCTGAGGCTGGAAGATGAAACACAAAGTTACTATTTTTCATACACGGGCAAGGAGCATTTCACTTTAGCGCTGTCAGAGGGAGGGAAACTGTGCCACAAGCAGGTCATTGATTAGAGCAGCCCCTGGGCCTCAGTCAATGCAGAATTTTGGGGGTTTCAAGGAGGCCTAAAACCCTCTTGTTCCAGCTCCTGAGGTCCCCCATTCCAGCACCACTCCCAGGATCCACAATCAGCTTGCAGGTCCCTCAGACGTACAGGATTTGGGCAGGGTAGAATCCCTTGATGTAGCTTTGTAAGGACACAGATGAAGTGCTTTTCCTCTGGGAAAAGGGGGAATCTTGTTTTCAAGTACTTAAACTTTACTGAAAGGCCAGGACTCAGCCATGCTGGGATGCTGCAGGATGCAGAGTGCAGCTTAAGGGGGGTTTAGGATCGACAGCAGGGTCCTATGGGCCTCAAGGGCCTAATGGAGGGTTTAGGATCAGCAGCAGGGTCCTATGGGCCTCAAGGCCTAGTGGGGGGTTTAGGATCAACAGCAGGGTGCTATGGGCCTCAAGGCCTAGTGGGGGGTTTAGAACCAGCAGCAGGGTCCTATGGGCCTCAAGGCCTAGTGGGGGGTTTAGGATCTGCAGCAGGGTCCTATGGGCCTCAAGGCCTAGTGGGGGGTTTAGAATCCTCAAGGGCCTCAAGGCCTAGTGGGGGGTTTAGGATCAACAGCAGGGTCCTATGGGCCTCATGGCCTAATGGGGGGTTTAGAATCGACAGCAGGGTCCTATGCAGGGCAAGCAAAGTGCCCCCCAAGGGTGTGCAGCTGCCCATGAGCAGATGCAGAGGGCTCAGACACCCTGTTGGTGGGACAGGGACAGTACAGAGGGTTGCTAGCAACAACTTTGGCTGAAGCCAGAGAGCACCAGATCCTACAGGAGAGGCTGAGGAGCTGCCTGGCTGCTGCCTACCCCCAGAGGGAGGTGGAGACCCTGTAATTCAGGAGAAGGAGCACCCCACATGCCATGAGCTTCAGGAGTGGGGCCAGTGTCGCCTGCCCAGCGCTGTTGAGGTGAACTTTGCCATCCAGTTTCAGACAGCTGCCTTTGGGGGTGGCTGGGCAGCACTCCTGGTAACAGGCAGCCTTCATCCCACCAGCACAGACTGGTTTGGCAGCCTTGCAGGCTTTGCTGCATCCTGCCATGTAATTCAAGCCCATCTTCTTCATCTGGAAGGACAGAGAGACATTAGCCTGGGGGTCATGCCTTTGGTATTAGCATTACAGGAACACAATGCTCTGCAGCCCCAGGCCATACCTCACAGAAATCCTGTCCCAAAATGCATCTAGTGGTGGTCTTCCTTCCCTTTGAAACACTGGTCCCCATGACAGGAAAATGCTGCACACACTTTGCCCTGTGAGAGAAAGGACAGGGAGATGCCATCTGTCCATCAGGACAAAAACTGCATTTAAGACAGCCCTGGGCTCCTCTCCACCCCCCCTCAGTTCTGCTGGGTTTTGTGCTATCAGGCATTTTAGATCCAGAGATAAAGGAGTATTCTGAAACTGCAAGAAACTTCTGAAGGACCAGCAGAGCAAGCAAGTTTCAAGCCTCTTTTTCCTTCCTCTTAAGAGGGCTCTGCAAAGATAAGCACCTTCCCCTGCTCCAGGCTCAGGAAAGGGCTGCAGAGCCCAGTGGGTTCTCACCCTCCTGCAGCTGCAGGAAGGCTCATCCATGCCATGGTGAGCTCAAACTGCCTGAGCTGGTGTGAGTTGCTCTGTCAGATCAAACAGCCTGAGCTGCTCTGGGGAACAGGACTGATGGACAGGGACAAGGCCCACTGCACAGGGCTCCTTACTTCCAGTAAATACTCATTCCAGTGCTCATTCAGGAATTGTTGTCCTTCCAGAGCCAGCATTTACCCCACAAATCCAATGGAGGAGGGACCTTTCCCTGTCCCCTGCTCAGGGGGCAGCTCAGCCACGCCAGCAGCCCCAGACCCACGGGTGCAGCAGCCTCTCCTGCTGTGTACCTACATTCTGGGGGGGAGCCCGAGGGGTGCTGCTGGTGCTGGTGGTTGTCAGTGGCACCGTGGTGGTGGCGGTGGTGGCAGTGGTGGGTGGCAGGTCACCTGCAGACACACGAGGAGCCCTGTGAGGCTGGACACAGCCCACCCAGGGCCAGATTCACCAGCACTGCTCATGCTCAGAGCCGCCAGGGCCACCCTGCCCCTCACCCAAGGACAGGGTGAGCCCAGAAGAGAGGCAGCTGCAGCCACATGTGGGTTGTGCAGAAGGCAGAACAAAGCTGGGCCGTACCGTAGGCAGTGGCGTTGAGCTGCAGGCAGAGAGGGCCAGCACAGCACTCCAGGGCACACTGCTGCCTGCTGCTGTTGGTGCTGCAGGGCACCACGCTGCACCCCCTGCTGCAGCCCGCCCTGTAGCTGGTGCTGGAGAAACGATAGAGCTGCAAGGAAGGGGCAGAGCCGAGAGAGAAAGTGAGTGTGGGGAGGGGCTGCTGTGGGGAGAGTAGCTAAGAATTGGAAAAGGACAAGGCCGTAATTCAAAGTCCTGCACCTGCAAGATAGCGTGTCCTTAAGCCTAGCTGTAGTATGATAAACAAGTAGTAAAAGGGACATGAAAAAAGAAAGACGTAACCCCTGAAGAATAGAGAAGAACTGATGTTGTAGCGTAACCAATAAACAGTATAAATTACAAAATATTCATGAGCTTATTACTTGCTGTGTAAGTGTCTAATGCTCTATCAATAAACTGAGACTTGCTGATCTCATATTGAGAGTCAAAAGTCTTCCCTCACCCAACAGGCTGCCATAACAGAGCAGAAATATCTGACAGGCTGTCAGAGAGGAAAGGGGGATGGACACAGATTTAATAGAGCAGTGTGCATTGCTGAGATGGAGAAAGGGCAGGTTTTCCCTGGTGCAGCCCCCTGGCAGCTCATACCTGGCAGTGGGTCTCATTGTGGCAGGTGGCTGTTCTGTTGGCATGGGCTCCATCCTGGTAACACCTCTCTCCCGAGCACTGAAAGCTCTGGCAGGTTTGCTGGAGAGACACCAGGGTGTCACTGCAGGGCTGTCCCCAGCCACAGCCCCGCTGCCTGCAGGGGCCACCCCCTCCTGGCCACCCTCTGTGCTCCCTTCCACCACAGGAGATGCTCCCATGGCACTCCTGTGACCAGCCAGCCGGGCAAGTGACACTCTCCATGGGGCTGCAACAGCCCAGCAATACCCCTCTTTCCATTCCTTGCCTTACCATTGTCTCCTCTGCTCCCTCCATAGAGGTGTTGGTGGCCACCAGAGAGGCATTGTTGGTGGTGGCCACCACCGTGGCATTGTTGGTGACCACCACCACTGAGCTGTTCCTGGTGGCTGCCGAGGCCTCCTTGGTTGTTGCCACAACCACCATGGCATTCTTGGTGGCTGCTGAGGTGTTCTTGGTGGCCATGGTCACCACTGAGGTGTTCTTGGTGGCTGCTGAAGCCTCCTTGGTAGTTGCCACCACCATCATGGCATTCTTTGGGGCTGCCAAGGTGTTCTTGATGGCCATGGTCACCACTGACATGTTCTTGGTGGCCATGGTCACCACTGACGTGGTCTTGGTGGCCTTGGTCACCACTGACATGTTCTTGGTGGCCATGGTCACCACTGACGTGGTCTTGGTGGCCATGGTCATCACTGAGGTGTTCTTGGTGGCCTTGGTCACCACTGAGGTGTTCTTGGTGGTTGCCAATGCATTCTTGGTGGCCCTGACTACCACCAAGTTGTTCTTGGTGGCCGTCGAGGCCTCCTTGGTAGTCACCACCACCATGGCATTCCTGGTGGCTGCTGAGGTGTCCTTGGTGGCTGCCAATGCGTTCTTGGTGGCCACAGAGGTGTTGGCAGTGGCCACCACTGCAGCATTCTTGGTAGTGGTGGCCACCACCATGGCATTCTTGGTGGCCGCCACCACTGCAGCATTCTGGGTGGCCACTGAAGTGTTCTTGGTGGTCACAGCCACCTTCTTGGTGGTCACTGCCCCTGCCAAGGCTTTCGTGGTGGCTGCTGAGGTGTCCTTGGTGGCCGTCACCATGGGGTTGGCAGCTGTGCTGTGTGCTGGAAAACAAAAAGCTCCGGCTTGGTGAAGGAGACACCAAGGAAGGAACAACGTGCTCTGCAAGGCCTGTGTGCCTTCCTGAGCCATGGCACGGTCCAGAGGGACCTGTGGGAAGCATCTGTCACACTGTGGCCAGGAGCTGAAATGGCAATCAGTCACGGGATGTCCCCAACAGGGTCCACTTGCAGCCACCAATTGGGCAGCCCAAGGAGCAGGTCAGGCCAGCAGCCACCACAGCAGCACTGTGTGGGTGTCACAACAGCCTCTCCCTCCCACTTCCAGCCATGTTGCCTGGGAAGGACAGGCTTTTATGGGGGCTAAACCATGAGGAAAGGTTCCTCACCCACCCTGCAGCTCTGTCCTACAGAGCACAGCCTGGAGAGAACAGGCACAAAGTCACCACTCTGCTTTTGCCCCACTCCCTGCTGGGCCCCAGGTTTCCCCTTTGGGATCCAGAACTCACCTGCTGTGGCAGGAGAGTCCTGAAGACAGAGTTGCAGAGCCAAGATGCAGAGCAGGAGGCCTGGAATGGAGTGGGAATGCCTGAGAGCACCACAGAGAGCACTGCTGTCTGCCTTACCCACCCAGCAGCACACGCAGCTCATCCTTGAACAGATAAGCAGGGATTCTCCTCCACCTCCCCAAAGCCCCTGGTGACCTCAGGGAGGCCTCTGGAGCAGGGATGGAGCCAGGATGGGGGACAGACAGACAGACAGACAGACAGACAGACAGACAGACAGACAGACAGACAGACAGACACTGCTCCCTGGGCTGCACCACAGCCCCCTTACCTCGAGTGGGGGGCACGAGCCATCGGTGTCCAGCCATCCTCATCCTCCAGCAGCTGCACCGGAGCTGGCAGGGGCAGAGGGGTCAGCGCTGCCCTGAGCGCAGGGGGGACACCCCAGGACAGCTCTGTGCTGTCCCTGCAGTGCTCAGCCCCGGGACAGCCAGGCAGCCCCTCCAGGGAGGCTCCTCAATCCACTGTGGCTGCTGACGGGGATCAGGAGCCCCGGGGAGCTCTGTGTGTGCTGTTGGTGTGGCAACAACTCCCCGGGGCTCACAGCCCTGCAGGCAGCTGCCACCAGCAGGGCTCAGGGTGACACAGGGAAAGGTGGCACCACACAGCAGTCTGAAGATGTCACCTGGCTCTCCATCCTCTATTTGCATTCCAAATGTTGAGCTGTTTTGCTAAGGAAATGGTGGAGGTGCGACCCCAAACAGGCTCCAAAGCCAAATTCTCCGAGGAGAATGGTAATACTCCCCTCCTGTTTTATGATTTAGACTCAGTCACCATTCCCCCAGGACCTGGGGGTGGCTGAAGCTCATTCAGATACCTCCAAGGCTGTTCCCTCAAAGTGACAGAGCCAGCTGGCACCTCACCCTGCAAACCAGCCCAGAACAGCTCTGGACATCCTCACTGAGCCCAGGGCAGGCAACACAAGGAACAACAACAAGGATGAGCCTGACACAGCCTCATCCCAGAACAACCTTCCCCCCAAGCAGGGAAATACCCCACAGCCCTGACTCACCTGTCTGCTGCTCCTGAAGCCCCAGCACACCTCAGTCCCTGGCAGCACTGGAGCGCCTCTGAGCAGCTGCTGTGGCACAGCCCCACCCCTGGCTGCCCCCAGGGAAGGGTCACATGCAGCTCCACAGGGGCACAGACACAAATGTCCCTGTACAGCAGTGGGGAAAGGGCTTGTGAGGTGGACATGTCACACAAAGGGGCTTGTGAGGCTGGACATTGTCACAGACATCTTTTATGAAAAATCTCTTCTTTAAGATTTTTCTCCTGAGAAGCTAAGGGGCCTCAGGAACAAAATGTAAACAATGGTTATCTGCTGCTGTGGAATGCAACAGGTGCATCTGTGATTAGCTTATGTTAGTTGTTTCTAATTAATAGCTAATCACAGTGAGCTGGCTCGGACAGAAATCCAAACCACAAACCTTTGTTATCATTCCTTCCTTTTCTATTCTATTCTTAGCTAGCCTTCTGATAAAAACCTTTCTTTTATTCTTTTAGTATAGTTTTAATATAATATATATAATAAAATAATAAATCAAACCATCTAAAACATGGAGTCAAATCTTCATCTCTTCCCTTATCCTGATACCCCTGTGAACACTGTCACAGGACATGTCACACAAAGGGCTTGTCAGGCTGGACATGCCACACAAGCCAGCTCTGCACTCCCAGGGGACTGGGGGACACAAGTGCCACTGCCACAGCTGATGTGAGTGGCCTCTGCACAGTGGAGCTGCAGTTCTTGAGGCATCATGGATCCATGATCCATGGCAGACACCCCCAAGTGTGACACCAGGGGCCAAGGATGCTCCTGAAGCCACAACAGGCACCTCTAAACACAGTCTCTGTTCCCATCTCCATCTCCTGCACCACAGATGGGTCTGCACACAACTGACCTACCAGGACATTCAAGCCAACAGCAGTGCCACAGAAATCACCCCAGAGCCAAACCTGAACTCAATTGGTAGTTCTCTGAAAAAAACAATGGCCAAAGCTCCCCAGGGAGACAGACCCAAGGTAAAAACAGATCTGTAAGCCAGGTGAACTTGTTTTTTAAAGAAAACCACAAGTTCACACCAAGATCTAGAAATAGGACCAGTACTTGTCAGCACACGGTGTCCACATGCTTCAGAGTCAACTCTCATCATGAACACTTCCAGCAGAGTGGAAATGAGAGAAGGAATTTTCTGACACACTGTAATCAAAACTCTTTCTTCAAGCATACAAAAGAAGACAATTCTCTCAGCACTTCCTAAATTACAATGACTTTATTTTTCAAGGTATTTTTTAATATAAAACAATGTCACAAGCCTAAGGGGCTTACTAGAAAGTGACTCTATAAAGTATTCTTGAAATCTATATTCATGCACATACAAAATGCGGACAATGAAGAAGCCAAAGCTGCTGCCAGATTCACTCTCTCTGCAGATGTGGGATCCTTCACCTGGGAACAGCTACAGCAGCCCTTGGCGCTTCAGGTCTTCATAGGTCTTTTTATTCACCACATTCCCACTGGAATCCTCATATTCCTCCTGGAACAGAACCACAGTTTAGAGAAGCACTCAAATGGTAGCTCCAAGAGCAACCACTGAACATGAGCACCCTGCCAGAATTTCTGTGCAGGAAGGCAGGCAGTGGATCTGCCAGCAAGTGCTGGGAGAAGAGCTCAGCCAGGGCCAAAGTCAGTACAGGTTGTACTACAGCTTTAACTTCCCACTTTTGCACCCTGTTGAAAAATGGCTTTGGAACAGAAGTTTAGGAAAAGGCACCAGTGTAAGCAAGGACACTGCTCACAACCAGGAACAAGGGATTCCCATGGACACAGGAGGGGAGACATGGAATGCCTCTCACTGCTCACCTCTGTATCAGGCTGCCACCTCTCTGAAGCCTTCTGCTGTTTCAGCTTCGCCCACACTGCAAACACAAAGTCAAACAACATCTATGTCACTTCCCTCTGATACTGGTTTCTAAAAAATACACACATGAGCTTTTTTCCCCTCCCTTTTAAATCCAGGATTGTATCTAACATCCATTACAAAGGATGGATGTTACAATCCATCATTCCGCTGTACTATCATTCCACTGTGCTTACTGAAAGGCACTGAGCTGCAGCAAACAAGAACTCAAATGGATTTTTGGGATGGGACATGAGACCAAGGTCCAAAGCCACCCGTTCAGAAAAGGTGGTGCTCTTTAACATGCTCCCTACTCTGCCATCACTACTTACACGAGACTGCATCCTCAATCTGTGTGACATTGGCAAAGTGTGCTGTGTTGGGAATGCCCAGGCACCGCATGCCATGGGCATGTCTCCACTCCTGGGGAAGAGATGAGATCAGTGTGAGAGGGAACACCACGAGACATCAACATCTGAACAGGGTGCAAAACATGCTATCACAGTACCAATCTACCAGTCTTCTATAAAAACATTATTTTCTTGTCCTGCAGACAGTAACACCACACCAGCCATCAACAGCCACACTGCACCCATCAGACCTGAGCACTGGGTGTTCAAATGGACAGGGATGGTAGCAAAAGTGATCTCTCTATGCCTAACACCATCTCTGGGTCCTGTTGCATGGCTCTGCAGCAGAAGCTCAGACCCACATGGCAAAAATGCTGCTCAGGGACCCCAGGGACTCATTACAATGCAAGAATGAATGCAGCAGGGCTGTTCCTGCAGTGGATGTCACTTACTGCAAAGTGCCTCTGGAACGCCTTGGGCCCTCGGTAGGTGTAGTTACCACAAATCTCACAGTTGTAGTTGATGTTCAGTCCATGGAGTTTATATAACCAGTATGGGATGGGCTGGAGCAAGGAGACAGCAGGATTAGATCACAAGGCAAAGAAACTCAGACAAGTAGCATGGAGTCAGTGACCTGTCCCACTTCTCCAGGCCTGCTAAGTCTCAGTTACCTTCCCATCCCAACCAAGAGGCAGATTTTTAGGGTTATAAATGATCTCATTTTCTTCATCTTCACTCTCGCTCTCACTGATCTGCTCTTCCTCCTCCTCCTCTCTCTCCTCCCCTGTCCGTGCCTGCTTGCGCTGCACGTTCTCATGGGTGAGGTGCCTTTGCTCCTGGAGGGGGAGAAAGGAAGGGATTGTCCACACACCACAACAGCAAAAAGTGAGGCAAAGTCACTCTTGTAGCCAAAAACTCCCTCAGTGCACAGAGGGAGGAAACAGAAGACCAATGTGAAGCAGGGAAGTCCCAGCTTACTGAGCCAAAGTTTCAGTTTTTAGTACCCTGACATTTGCTACTAGCAAAGAATGAAACCTTGTATCAGCTATTAGCACTTCCAACGTTACCACAGCAGGAGCCATCCCCCTGAAAACAATCCCCCAAAACTAACAAGGAGCAAGGCAGATCAAAGTAAAGGTTTGCAGTGCTGTATGGCTTATGCACAAAACAGATGTGGTGCAGCACACTGATGTAATATTGCCATGAAAGCACTACGTAAAGATAAGGACAACGTTCCAGTCGCTATTTGACAGCTCTGAAATAAAAAGCTTAAAAATAAAATAAAATAAAATCCTTACCCCAAGAACTTCCACATACTCATAAATCTGAGCTTCCAGGAAAGCAAGATCTTTATTTCTTTCAGTGTCCCTGAAACAGATGAAATATCTTCATTAAACATACAAGTTCAGCTCTGGTACCTTCTGTTTGGTTCAGCACCATTTGGTCCAACATGAAAAGCTTCTAATACTCCAGAATCTCTAACTACACAAGAGTGGTGACTATAGAACACTCCTCATCCAAGAGGAGAGAACATTGCCAGCCTCAGAATGACCTCTGAACACTCACCTTTTGCTTCCTTTGGTCTTTGGATTCTTAGCAAACAAGGAAGGATCAAGTGCTTCCAGGGATTTGCCTTTAGTGCTGAAGAGCCTCTGAGCACGCTCCTCCAGAGTCCTGCACAGAAGCAGGGAAGGGATTAGTCTAGACTGCAGTTTCACATTTCCTGAGAACTATCTGAATTCATGCAATAAAAATCTAAATCTAGCTTTTAGGAAACCATGAGATTAATTTCATTTTTGTCTTTATTCCTCAAGTCAAAGTCTACTGCACCAGAGACTCCTGTACAGGAGCAGATCAGAGCAGCAGATCCCACTGCCTGGTTCTTAATGTTTTTATCTTTCAAACATATCTAGGATAATTCTAGTACAGAGATAACCACACAAGTATCCCAGCCAGAAATGTGATACAGGAACACTTCACAAACTGAAAGGAACTTTACAAAACTGCACCTTACCCTCCACACTTCAGCCCCAGAGCCAGCAAAGCTGATTTTAACCTGTCCAGTCCCAGGGAGGCCAATTCCTGTTCAATTAAATAAACCACTGTAAGAGACAAGCTGTTCAATACATACAATATGGATATAGCCCACTTTAGCTTATTAAATATAGCTAAATATATCTATTAGCTTATTAATGAAGAAAAAACCCTTATGAACAGTGTTTAAGAAAGGACTTTCAACAGCGTACCCCTCCTCCCAGTAAAATGAGGAATGTGACAAATTTAACCAGGTCTTTCAAGTTACATCCCCCAATGGGAGAAATCACATCATCAGCACCATCAAAGTTTTACCCAGGAAGCACAGAGCCAAGGACAAAAACACAGCACTAAAATTACACAAAAAACCCAAATGACTGAACTTCCATCTGCTCAAAATGTGGTAGTATGTACAGAGCAGTGGATATTACCTCCCAGGAGGAGAAGGCCGAGAGGTCCAGGTGGGCACCAGCATGGGTGAGGGCACTGCTGGTCTCTTTCTGCCAAAAAAAAACACATGCAAGAGCTGCACAACAAACTACAACACTTCTGGCCATAGAGCATTTTAATCTCAAGTAAAGCAGTTCATTTCACAGAGAAAAATCCTCTCACTAAACTGAAAATGGAGCAGTAGTAAAGATGCAAAAAAGGCAATCTCAAACAATGCTTGCTTTAAACCAATTAGGCTGGGCTTTAAATTCAGGCCAGTATGAATTTAAACACAGAGCTGCAGCCCTCACTGTCATGAGGGCACAAACGACTCCCACAACCCCTGCCAAGCACAGAACATCACCCAGGCTCAGGTGCTCACCGGCCAGCCCGGGAATGTGCCGTTCTCCCACTTCTTCTCAAACTCCGTCTGGATTTTCCCAAAAAGTTCATTCTGGTCCAGCAGTGGCTTCACTCGATCGGTGTGTAATCCTGCAGGTACTCAAGGAGCATCTCCAGATACCTGGCAGGGGAATCATGAGCACAGGTAATTCACTGTCACCCTCTCACCACAGCTTTGGACAGGCACCACCCTCCAGTGCTGCAGAGGGACATGACCAAGGTCAGGCCAGTTTTCCATACAGGATTTTCTTGACATAACAGTTCTAAGGGTACATTAAAGCTCTTCCTCTGAGCTGAACGTGGCTCTCCACATCTCTGAAAGTTTGCTTGGGGCTCAGACACATGATTGAGCTCAGGGACCCAATTTATGTGAGTTAAGTTTGACTGTTAATTATAATCTCTGAACATGTCAGAAGCAAATTCCTTCTCACCATAAAAGAAGCAGGCAGGCAAACAGGCTCACCTCTTATATTCAGCATTTTTTCTCTCCTTGGGAATATCAAAGAGTTGGTCAAATGTGGATAAATATGTGATATAATCCAATTTCTAAGAACAGAAAGTCTGAGTCAGAGTTCATACACGGCCAAATTAACATCCAGCTCCCAGAAAAGAGAAGCCCCAGCCTGTGCAGGGCCTGGAGATCCCTGGGCCCACACACAGCAGCCACTCACCTCTGATGATTTCAGGTTAATGTACTTGAGATAACAATCATGCAAATCCAAGTATCGTCCATACCCTTCCTCATCTGTGAACTCCACCAGATCTGAAGGAAAGATCATGAAAAGCTTTATTTTCCCTATTTTAATATTCCCTACTTATTATACAACTGCTTTTGAACTGGAAAAGGATCAGCTGTGAAGTAATTTATGCTTAAAGAAGGTGCTGTCATGCCTCTGACACTCATTGAGCAGCCCCAGCTGCAAGCACCAGAACATTCCTCAGGAACAACAGCCTCACTGAGGAACATTCCATAAACTGCAGTTTAGAAGCATTTACAGAGGAGAATTTTCAGGATTCATTCAGTGAAAGGGAGGTGAGGCCCTGAAACATGCAAACCAGATCAAAAAACCTATTAAATAATGCCAGAGCTGAAGCAACCTACAAACTTACTCTGAGCTTCTTCACTGGGGTTGTCTCTGGCCTTCAGCAGCTCCTCAAACTCCACTGACATAGGAACACAGATCTGCATGGACAAATACAAGGCACACAGTGATTTACTTCAGCTCCTGTCCCAGAATAACTAATATAAAACCACACAAGGTGGCAAATAATGAAATTGCAAACGGGAGACTCAAAGTTTTGTGACCTTTCTTTCTGCACAAAGGCAAAAGTGTGGCTTTAGATAACATGAGAAAGATGAGATCTGATCCCCGCTCAGCTGAACATCCCTGTTCTAGCAGGGAACAGGGTGAGTGGTTCCCCTCACATGCTCCTGACCCTGAGCAGCTGTGCTCAGTGTTCTCAGTACTTGTGTATTAATGCAATAAATTGGGGAAACAAAAGCTCTGTTTCCCGTAGGGATGAGACCCAACAGAGCACATCTCACCTGTTCCTATGCACCAGGTATCAACTCACCTCATTTGGGTGCTTCCGGTGAAATTCCTTAATTTGCTTCAGTCTGTTGTAAAACTCTGCAAACTCATTGGGCCCGGAGATGGCACTGAGCTCTTCCTTACGCAGGCTGTGAGCTCATGGACAGCAACAGATTATGAAGGGAAGGGAAGGGAAGGGAAGGGAAGGGAAGGGAAGGGAAGGGAAGGGAAGGGAAGGGAAGGGAAGGGAAGGGAAGGGAAGGGAAGGGAAGGGAAGGGAAGGGAAGGGAAGGGAAGGGAAGGGTGACACTGACACAGCCTTAGTCCTGGTGTGTGCTCAGTGTCCGACTGCAAACCTTCGAGCCATGGGGACCTCCCAGCCCAGCAGGCTCAGGGGCTTGTGGCCACATCCCCCTGCAAAGGCTGCAGCCCCTGACAAACCCCAGAGCAGCCAGGGCCTCCCCACGACATAACACAACACAACAAAACGTGTGCATCCAGCACGGATGTGCCCGCGGGTCCTGCCCTGCATTCAGTCGCCACATCTCCATTCGCGTGTCACTCTCGAGACATTCACACTGACTTCAAACAGCAGAACACGCTCGGGCACACGAGGCACACCCCGGGCTCACTCACCCGTCCTTGTCGTCGTACAGGTCCCGCAGGTTGCCGCTCACCTCCATGTACCTCTGCGGAACAAAGGAGAGGCCCGAGCGCCGCCGAGCCCGTTATCGGGACAGGCCCCGCTGGCTCCGGGCAGCCCGGCCCGCCTCGCCCCCGGCCCCAGCCCGCTCCCGGCCCCGGCCCCAGCCCCGGAGCACTCACGTCCTGCATGGCCCGGGTGCGGTGGTCCGAGTTGATCTGGTCGCGGAGCTGCGGGCAGAGCAGAGCAGAGCGGTGAGCGCGGGCCCCGGCGGCGCCTCCCGCCCCCCTCAAGGCCCCGAGCGCACCGTGGACTTCTTGGTGAGCATCTCCTTCACCATCACGTCCATGAGGCGCTCTCGCTCCTCATGGTACCGCCGCTGCTGCTCCAGGATCGTCTCCATCCCGCGCACGGCTCCCGCTGCCGCCGGAAGGCCCCGGTAAGGCCCCGGTGTGTGTGCGGGCACGTTCCGGTTCCGGGGCGCGGCGCGGTGCCGCGGGCCGGCCGGCAGGAGGCGGCTGCGGCCCGGCCGTGCCCTCCGAGCGCGGGCCCGCGTCCCAGAGCGGTGTCAGAGAGCGGGGCCGTGTCCGAGAGCGGTGTCAGAGAGCGGTGTCCGAGGGGGGCCGTATCCGAGCACGGTGTCCGAGCGCGGGGCCGTGTCCGAGCCCGGGGCCGTGTCCGAGCGCGGTGTCAGAACGCGGTGTCCGAGCGCGGAGCAGTGTCCGAGCACGGGCCCGTGTCCGAGCACGGTGACCAAGCATGGTGTCTGAGCACGGTGTCCGAGCACGGAGCAGTGTCCGAGCACAGTGTCTGAGCACGGGGCCCATATCCGAGCACCGGGCTGTGTCTGAGCACGGTGTCCGAGCCCGGGGCCATGTCTGAGTATGGTGTCCGAGCACGGTGTCCGAGCACGGGGCCGTGTCTGAGCCCGGTGTCCGAGCACGGAGCAGTGTCTGAGCACGGTATCTGAGCACGGGCCCATGTCCGAGCACGGTGTTCAAGCCCGGGGCCGTGTCTGAGCACGGTGTCTGAGCACGGGGCCGTGTCTGAGCCCCGTGTCCGAGCACGGGGCCGTGTCTGAGCCCCGTGTCCGAGCACGGGGCCGTGTCCCAGCGCGGTGCTTGGGGCACTGAATGGCCCCCGGTGTCGGTTTGGATTTGGGGCTGCCCCAGCCCGGAGGCCTCGGGGTTGCCTGGCCGCAGCAGCGTTGCTCAGTGCCGTGCCGAGCCGGGCTGGGCCGTGCTGGACGCATCCACAGCTCCCCGGGTCCGGTGCCTCGGTGCCCGGCGGCGCAGACTTTGCTTTCAGCCCCACGATCGCGGTGCGAGTCCTCCCACAGACACCCCATTTGGGTTTCAAGCGCCTTCTTCAGATCCACCCTAAATCCAAGGGTGCCTTGCCGCAACACTTTGCCGAATGCAAAGCTGTAATTACATTTTGACTCACTGTATGTGAATGAATTACTTGTATTTTTTCTGCCATGCACGATAACTCTAAGCCAAAAGCAAGAAAAAAAAACTGTTTTAATTAATGGCAGACAAAGATGATCCTTCACTGAGGAGAGGATGATGCTGCGGGTATGAATATTGTCTTTAATTACTCCCTTGCATTATAGGCTGCCCTGAAGTACATCACTTTTCTTCATGAATGCCTGCCTAAAAATAAAAACAGAAATATGATTCTGAACTTAGCGTTCTTCCATTTCTCTTTGCATGAAACTTCATCCCTGGAAAGGGAAGGAGTTGAAATCCAGCAATGTCCCATCCAGCCACATGGCCTCCTTAGTTTGGGCTGCTGGCATCAGGAGCATCAAGGTGAGACAAGACCAGCCCTTGCATGCCCACCCTCCTGCTCACCCACAGGTGGGAAGAGGTGGGAGTAAGTTGACCCAAGAGATGCTGTTTCATTTCAGGGCAGCAGTGCAGCCCTGCAGCTGGGAGCAGAAATGCAGAGAGCCACAGAATATCCTCAACTGGAAGGGACCCATGAGGATCATCAGAGTCCAACTCCTGGCCCTGCAGGACCCCCCAGGCAGTGGCTTGAACCTGGCTCTGCCCATCAGGGCTGCAAATGCTGTCCCTGATCCACAGTGGTGCAGGAGAGCATGGCTTGGGCAGATTTGGTCAGTGCCAGGGTCTCTTTCTACCCCTGCAGTGCTGCCCCACTCCCACCTCACCAGCACAGCAGCCCTGGCCTGACCCCCCTCACACTGCTCCTCGTGCTTAATGAAATTTCCATGACTGTTTCAGACCCACACTCCTGAGTCTCGGGGGATGTTTGTGCATGACATCACCCTCCCCCTCCTGTAAATCAGGCACTGGGCCATGTTCAGCCATGACCCATTCATGACAGGGATAAAATCCAGATGTTTCAGTGCTACGTGCAGCTGGGTCATTTCCTTTTTTGGCTAAAAACGTGAGGCTCTGGAGGCTGACTGAAAGAGGAGCCTGGGGGCCCCTTGTACAAAACCTTCTGCGGTTAATCCCTGGAAACAGCCCTGCAGAAAACCCAGCTTGTGCTGCTGCTGCTGCTGGAGGACAGGCTCAGCTGGGAGCCTCGGGGCTGGAGCTGCTCACTCACCCTCCAAGGGTACAGCACCAGGCCCAGCCCAGGTCACAGGGCAGCAGCAGCAACAAGAATCGTGCTAGAGCTCCATCAGCCAGCAGAGCAGAGCCTTTGAAGGAGCCAGGAATGTGCACACACCAGTGCCATGGTCCTACAGAGACACCCCGTGGGCTGTGCCCATCTTGCCACCAGAGCAGCACCCACAGGAGCCCAGCCTCTGTGCTGGGAGGGCTGGGGCAGGCAACTCCAGAGCAAGTCACGGCAGCTGTTGGTAAATGTAAAGGATCTGTGGAAAATAGTTTCATATGTTAGGGAATACATGGCTCCCTGACTGTTAAACACGAGTAAAGAGCATGCAGCACTCAGGGAAGGCTGCCAAGAGCGACCACGGATATCCTGGCTGGAGGCTGCAGCAACATCTACCCAAGGAGTGCCCTTGGAACGTGGTGGTTGGGCAGGCATGCACAGAGCAGGGCAGGGAGGCTGCAGTGCCCACTGCAGGGCAGGGTCAGCAGGCAGGGCACAGAGCAGGGCCAGCAGGCAGGGCACAGAGCAGGGCAGGGTCAGCAGGCAGTGCCCACTGCAGGGTCAGCAGGCAGGGCACAGAGCAGGGCAGGGTCAGTGCTCACTGCAGGGTCAGCAGGCAGTGCACAGGGCAGGGCAGGGTCAGCAGGCAGGGCACAGTGCAGGACAGGGTCAGTGCTCACTGCAGGGTCAGCAGGCAGGGCACAGAGCAGGGTCAGCAGGCAGTGCTCACTGCAGGGCAGGGTCAGCAGGCAGTGCACAGAGCAGGGCAGGGAGGCAGTGCCCACTGCAGGGTCAGCAGGCAGTGCACAGTGCAGGGCAGGGCCAGCAGGCAGTGCCCACTGCAGGGTCAGCAGGCAGGGCACAGAGCAGGGTCAGCAGGCAGTGCACAGTGCAGGACAGGCAGGACACTGCAGGGCTGGGTTGGTACCACAGCCATCCCCACAGTCCCACAGCCAGCCTGCAAGCACAGAGCAGCACCCCATGTCCTGCTGGGGCCTGTCCTACAGAACTGCCTGCCTGGACAGACAACAAGCACGGACAGACCGACACCCCCAGCCTCAGGAGGCCACTGCAACCACCCAGCAGGAGGAGGGAGATGCTGTTGCTGTGTCACACCCACAGGGCTGAAGGCAGGCACCAGCACTGCAGAGGTGCCCATCCCCAGAATGGGATCAGGGGTGAGGCAAGGCTGAGCAGAGCCCAGCACATACTCAGCACTCTGCCCCGTGCCTGCTGTTCAAGAGACACAGGAGAGAAAGTGTCACGAAAACTGTTTATTGTATAAAGCTGTAGGAAATACAGAGGACACTGAGGTTTAGGACAATTCCTTTCGGAGATGGTTCCAAGCTCCTCTCATAATAGCAAACACACAAACTCTGATTTGCTGTCATCAAAGCTTCCAAACAAGGATTCAACAAGGATCTGAACACAGAGTAATAACACTTCAACATGCATAACATTTTCTGTTCCTAAGTGAAGCCCGGGTGGGGGGCTAGCCCCTTTATCCTGTAGTTGTGTACAAAATGATGGATATTCATGACAAATGAGTACAAAAGGGAAAACACCCACAAGAACAGGTTTTCAGAAAAGCATGTGGCTGACTAAGCAGGAAAGCGGGGTTGGCAAAAGTGTCCCAGTGAGACAGAAGCAGAAAGATGTAGAGACAAGGCAGGCATGAGCATCCCACTGGGAGGGGCCCCAGCCCAGGGCGAGCTCAGCCATCGGGCAGGGATTGCTCAAGGCCTCATGTGAGTCTGGGATGGCTCAAGACACCCTGTTTTGCAGTTAGGGCCAACTAGGACCTGGGCAATGCAAAGTCATCCTCTCCCCACCCCCCCCAGGTGCCATCTTTGCTTTGCTTCTTGTTTGGGACCCAGGGAAGGATGAGCGTGGCTGGAAGGAGCCACCACTCCCTGCCTACCATGGGGGACACAGGCAGCCCTGGAGGAGCAGGTTGTGGACATCCTGCTGCCCCCCCAGCTGCTCTCTGTGCTGCAGCCCTGTGCTCCTGCAGACCCTCCCAGCAGCTGCTAACCACAGGCACAGTCTGTGGGCAATTCTCCCTTCTCTGAATTAATTATCTCTGGTGCTCTGATAGCTGTGCCCATCCCATGGATCCTCATGAGAGGGATGGAGAAGGAATAAAGCCCTGAGTGCTCTCAGCCTTCAGCATGCCCTTCTCTAGGGCTGTGCCAGATGCACCTGAGCATCAGCAGGCCAGCACTCCCAGGCTCAGCCACCCCAGCCATGGGAGGTCACAGCACAGGTGGATGGCACAGGGGTAGGTGTGGGTGGGCTGAATGCCCTGTACCTACAAGTGACTTGAACTCCTCATTCACAGCTAAGAAAGCACTGCCATGGAGGTGCTGAGCAAAGGGTTTGGCCTGCAAAGAGTCAGGTGCTACAGAATTCCAGAGGTGGATCCCATCTTACAGGATGTATGCTCTTCTCCTGGCCACACTCCAGCCTGGTGTCCCCAAACCTCTAGAACAGAAGACAGTGCCCTTCATGCCCGGGCCAGCTGTGCATATGGGAAGGCTGTGCAAAGCCAGCATGGCCGAGCTGCACGGCCCTGAGACACTGCCTTGTGTCACCTAGAGCGAGGGAAGCGCATGGAGAAAGAAGAGAGGGCAGTGCCAAGGGGTGAATACATCTGCCAGCATGCAGATCCAGCAGCCCAGTGCCAAAGCCACTCCTGCCCTTTGCTCAGCTGGCGGCCTGGGCTCGTGCCTGGTTAGACTGGAAGCAAAAAGAAAAGAGTAAATAATGGGGGGGGTCTCAAAGCTCCTTTTTCAGCTTTATTTAGCTTTGACTGCACAGAGCCATAGCACAGCATACTCTAGCCTTCAGGGAGGGGGCACAGGAGCCCCCTGAACACACCGCGGCGCGGGGTCAGCCCCCATCTCCTGTGCCTCGTGCTCTGCCCCTGCAGTGCTGCCGGGAACGTGGCACAAAGGCCCTGGAGAGCAGAGGAAGGCCCTGCCCCGCCGTGCCCGCCCTCGGGGGCTCACAGGTCGCTGCTGCAGTCACGGCACAGGATCTGGTCGTTGTCGGGGATGAAGCCCTTCCCCACCAGCGAGGTGCTGCAGCGCGCGCAGTTGAAGCAGTTGTGGTGCCAGTGACGGTCCTCGAAGGAGACGTATTTGCCACCACCAAAACCTGTGGGAGGGACAGAGGGCAGGGTCAGAGGTTCTGGGGAAACTGGGATGAGCTTCCTGGACAGACTGCTCATCTCCAGGTCAGGTCTTCACACATGGCACTGGTGGTGGCACACAAAACACAGCCCAGGATCAAATAATGCGAATCTCCACTCTGGTGGGGGGAAAGCACTAAAATTGCTTCAGAGCAGACTTTGCAGGGTTGACATATTTGTACCAGAATCACGATTTTCTCCCCTAGGAGGAGTTGGGACAGGAGCTGCACCATCACAGTGGATGAAGTCAAAAGATCTTTTCAAACATGAAAAGTTTTGGTTTGGCACCAAAACTATGCACATGCCACGTGGGTGTGTGTCCACTGTGATGTGTGAGAGCCAGGCACCCTAAGGGAGATCTGTGTGCCCAGCTGCCCTCCAGAGACCCACGCTCAGCCCTGCATGGTCTGTAGCAGGATTCCTCACAATGGCTGGAAGCTCTGCCTGAGGGGCTGCTGGCAGCTGGAACTTCTCCAGAGGTTTAATCAAATCCTGGGAAGAGCCATCCTGCCACCAGCTCAGGCCAGGCTCCTGCAGAGGCTCCACAGGAGTTTCCTTTCTCTGCTGGCAGTTGTTGGACTGGTGAGCTGTGACCCTCTTCTCCCCAGGGCTGAAGCAAACTGATAAGGACAGGGGGGAAGTGGGTGCCTGAGAGCTGTCCTCAGCCAGAATCATCCTCTGAGTCACCAGCTGATTCACAGCTCCTCCTGCCTTCCTTCCCAGCAGCAAGAACCTGGGAGGTGCAAGGGGGAAGGTCAAATGGAGGAGGGCAGGACAGAAGCCAGACTCTCTTAGGGGGTTCTGCAGAAAAGGATCCCTTACTTTCCCTGTCTTAGGCAGGTACAGAAGGTCCAGACTCCCCTGCTGCTGTAGGTTGTCCCTGTCCTTTTCACAGGACATGGTCATCAGTATCAAGAAAGGCAAGCTAAAGACTTGAGATCATGCTTTGAGAAATCACTTTGGAGCCTTTAGCTGTGGGTAGAGGGAACTCCTCCCACAGGACACAGCTCACCACTGTGAGAGATGCAAAGGGACAGAAGTAATCCCAGGACCACTGCATCATGGGGCTCCTCAGAGAGCTGTTCTGCTCACCTGTGATGGGCTTTGTGCAGGCACTGCACTTCTTGGCATAGAGGTTCCCAAAGCACTTGATGCAGTACGGGTTGTCATCCTGGGAGGTGAACTGCTGCCCAGCCAAGGGGGTCTTGCAGCCCGTGCAGACAAAGCACTCCTTGTGCCAGGGCTCATCCCGGTAGGTCACTCCTCCCTTGGTGAGAGTCTGCAGGAAGAGAGCACATGCTGGTGGCACACAGGCAAAGGGAAACAGCCCAGCCAGGGTGCTGGCACCTGAATCTTCCTCTGACAGGGCTCAGGCAGGAGCAGGGAGCTCGCTGTCCCTGCAGCAGAGCTGGGGGCTCTGGGCTCTCAGGCCACACGTACCTTTTTGCAGCGAGTGCAGCGAGGAGCGAACTTGCTCTCGTAACAGGGGACACAGTAATAATCCTTCTTGTCTGGGATGAAGGACCGGGACCCAATGGGCTGCTGGCAGCTGCTGCATATGAAGCAATGCTCGTGCCAGGTCTGTCCATTGTACTCCAGCTTACGGGAGCCTGCAAAGAGAGCCCTGCAGTGGCACAAGGCAGCAGCACACACACACACACACACACACACACACACACACACACAGAGGGACCTGGGCAGGATGAGCTGTGCTCCTGCACACCTGGCTCTATGCTCCCCTCCCTGTGGCAGCTCAGGACATGGAGCTGGAGAGGGGCTTCAGGCCCACAGCACAGCCACAAGGGGAGGGCTGCATGAACATGTCCCCAGCACTGGCACAAAGGCCATGGCAGATAGGCCTGACGTAACCTACATCTGAAGATGGTGCCAAAATAGCCAAGTAAAGACACACACGCCTTTGCCTCAGGCCTTCTCCAGAGACACTCACACATCTTCAGTCATTCTGTCTCTTCTTGTCAGCACACAGCAGAAAATGCCCAGGAAACCCTTTGTTATCTCCTCCCTCATTCACTTCCCCATGAAAAAGGGGAACAGATAGATGGGGCTACTGTGGTGACCACAGCTTGTCCAGCAGTGCTGTCTTGCTGGACAAACAAAGGATAGGAGGGCAGGAAAACAGAGACCCAACTCTCTTCCATGCTGCTCTCATGCTGGACCTGCAGCCCTAACTGACACCAAGGGACCAGGAACAGACTGCAATGCCCAAGTCCAGCTGCCCCTACCTGGCATGACAGTCTTCTCACAGGCAATACATTTGGAGGAGAACTCGCTGCAGTAGCAGTCGTTGCACAGCAGCTCCTTGCCCTGGCAGGTGAAGGGCTCGTCGGCCAGGGAGCGGTCGCAGCGGAAGCAACGGAAGCAGTGCTCGTGGTAATGGCGGTCCTCGTAGTACAGCTCCTGGGAGTACAGCCAGCATGAGCAGGGGACCAAAGGCCTTGGGAGCTGGCCTGCTTGTCTGCAGGGCCTCTACTCACCCTGCAGTCGTGGCCGATCAGCTCCTTGCACTCGTCGCAGGTGTTGGCGAAGTGCGCGTCGTAGCAGGGGATGCAGTAGGGGCCATTGTCCATCTGGATGTACTTGCGTCCATACAGGGACTCCTTGCAGTTGTCACAGTCGAAGCACTCCGTCATGGTGCCGGTCTGAGGCCCTCCTTCACCTGCTGAGATCAGGGCAGGGTGGGTCAGCATCAGCTTAGGCTGTCTGAGATGTCCCTGTGCAACCCTGCCAGCTCCAGAGTCCCTGCACTGAGCCAGGAGCTGCTGTCAGCACAGGGGACAGACCCACGCTGTGCTCCTGCTCTGGGGCTGCATGCACTTCCCTGAGAGCCTGCACACATCAGGGCCTTCAGGCTTATTCTCCAGTTCACAGCTGGAGAACTTTGGCACCACTCAGAAAACCTGGACATGTCAGCATGCAGCTAAGCTTTGCTACCATCGTGGGAAGTGAAGTGTAAAATAAAAAGGGAGACATTTCCTGCATGAAAAGTTTTGGGTTGGCACCAAAACCATGCACATGCCACGTGGTTGTGTGCCAAGCACCCTAAGGGAGATCTGTGTGCCCTTCAGAGACCCACGCTCAGCCCTGCATGGTGTGTAGCAGGATTCCTCACCGTGGCTGGAAGCTCTGCCTGAGGGGCTGCTGGCAGCTCAAACCCTGGAACTTCTCCAGAGGTTAAAAGCAGCAGCTCCATAGGGAAGCAGGAATTGGGCATTCTGCTCTGTGCCTTGGCTGTGGAGCCTTGTCCCAGCAAACTGTTGTGCATGTGCTGTCCCAACTATAAACACTCTCCAGGGAGAAGCTACAGGGGGAGATGGGTGTTCCACAAGCACCTGTTGGGGCTTGGCATGAAGGAGATCTGACATCTCTCCTTGCTGCTTACCTCCCTCACAGACAACAGGTTTGTGGGACTACTTTGCTTTCTTTGGAGCATTAACTCCAGAACGAGACTATCTTCCTCCTGTTTAGTTCAGCCTCGTTATTCCTAAACATGGAGTTTTCCACTTGCAAAATCACACCCTTCTTTAACCCAGGGTTGCTGTCAAGTGTAGACAAGCCCATTGAATTAGAAGGGAGCTGTCAGCTGCAGAGCACCTCCACTGCAGAGTTCCTCACAAACCCACCCACTGCACAAAGAGCAATTACAGCTCAATCTGCAGTTAACATTTAATGGTCAGGGAGCTCCCTCCCAGCCCCGGCACCCCCTCCCCACAGCCAGCTGTAGGTTGGGAGGCAGCCTCCAGGGCAGGAGCTGATCCAGACAGCTCTGACTCACAGCCCAGAGCTCCCCAGGGCTATTCTTGGCCAAGCCACACAGCTCCCAGCTGTTGTCAAGCCTGGTATGTGCCGATAGGACTGATGGAGAATAAATCCAGTGCTCCCACATGGCTACGTGACCAACTGAGGAGGAACAAAGTTCCTTTTCAGACACTCTTACCAGCTGCCACCCAGGCCATGCCCGCTCCGTGCCCTCCAGCGTGGCAGCCCAGCGTGTGTGGCTGTGCCTGTGGCAGCAGCTCCACAGCCTGTCCCTGCCAGCAGCACGGGCTGGGGCCAGAGCTCCAGCAAACCTCCCCCAGAGCTCCGGCCAGCAGCCCTGTGCCTGCAGAACAGGGCAATGCCAGTCAGTTACTGGGCACAGGGCAGTGCCCGGTCTGTTACTGGGCACAGGGCAATGCCCACTCTGTTACTGGGCACAGGGCAGTGCCCAGTCTGTTACTGGGCACAGGGCAGTGCCCAGTCTGTTACTGGGCACAGGGCAGTGCCCAGTCTGTTACTGGGCACAGGACAATGCCCACTCTGTTACTGGGCACAAGGCAGTGCCCACTCTGTTACTGGGCACGAGGCAATGCCCACTCTGTTACTGGGCACAGGGCAGTGCCCACTCTGTTACTGGGCAGGAGGCAATGCCACTCTGTTACTGGGCACAGGGCAGTGCCCAGTCTGTTACTGGGCACAGGGCAATGCCCACTCTGTTACTGGGCAGGAGGCAATGCCCACTCTGTTACTGGGCACAGGGCAATGCCCACTCTGTTACTGGGCACGAGGCAATGCCCACTCTGTTACTGGGCACAGGGCAATGCCCACTCTGTTACTGGGCACAGGGCAGTGCCCAGTCTGTTACTGGGCACAGGGCAGTGCCCAGTCTGTTACTGGGCACAGGGCAGTGCCCAGTCTGTTACTGGGCACAAGGTAATGCCCACTCTGTTACTGGGCACAGGGCAGTGCCCAGTCTGTTACTGGGCACAGGGCAGTGCCCAGTCTGTTACTGGGCACAGGGCAGTGCCCGGTCTGTTACTGGGCACAGGGCAGTGCCCAGTCTGTTACTGGGCACGAGGCAATGCCCACTCTGTTACTGGGCACAGGGCAATGCCCACTCTGTTACTGGGCAGGAGGCAATGCCCACTCTGTTACTGGGCAGGAGGCAATGCCCAGTCTGTTACTGGGCACAGGGCAATGCCCACTCTGTTACTGGGCACAGGGCAATGCCCACTCTGTTACTGGGCACGAGGCAATGCCCAGTCTGTTACTGGGCAGGAGGCAATGCCCACTCTGTTACTGGGCACAGGGTAATGCCAGTCTGTTACTGGGTACAGGGCAGTGCCCAGTCTGTTACTGGGCACGAGGCAATGCCCACTCTGTTACTGGGCACAGGGTAATGCCAGTCTGTTACTGGGCACAGGGCAATGCCCACTCTGTTACTGGGCAGGAGGCAATGCCCACTCTGTTACTGGGCACAGGGCAGGCCCGTGGGGGTTTGGTGCAGGGTGCTGAACTGTACCTTGTGCTGGCCCCCCAGTGTCTCTCCCCTCTGGGACACCCCCGAGGTGCCCCCCTGACTGGGCAGCAGCTCCCCTGACCCCCACACAGCTCCTGGCTGTTTCTCACCCACTGCTGCCCTCTCTGCCACCCCCCTTGCCTTTGTTCCCTGGAGCTACCTGGGACCTTTCTCTCTGGCAAAGAACGAAATGAAATTTCCAATTCTCCTCCTGCCCTGTCCCAGCCCTGGTGAAGGGAACTTTCCAAGGTGTGTCTGTGCTAGGAGGACCTGTAATGAGCACTCCTGCTCGTTAGAGGCTAAGGCACTGCCAGAGCAGGGAACTTCCATGGGTTTCAATGGGCTGCACTTCAGCTCTGTGGTCCAGTAATACAAGCTCAGGGGACATCAGAAAACACGAAGGAAGAAAAAACCAACCTGAATGAAGAAGGCTGGGATTTTACCAGTGATGAGGAATAATCCTCCTGAGCATCACCACCCTGACCCTGATGTTGTCAAAAAGTGAAAAACAAACCTCTCCAGGAACGCTGTACCAAGGAGGATCCTAAAGCAGTGGGACACTTGGAGCAGTGCTTCCCCAAATCTGTGTTCCTGCTGAGCGCTGCTCCCCAGGCTGGGGGTGCAGCAGAGCCAGGCCCAGGAGCCTCACGTGGCCAAGGCTACACACAGGAACAGACTTTGTGCTGCCTTTTCAACAGAACAAGAACAGGCCCAGGAAGTTTGCTCAGGGTTATTTGTGTTAGATAAGCTGTTTGCTCCCTTTGTTCTGCTCTCAGATGCAGAGCTGGGCAGGGGTGTAGAAGCCTGGGCAGCACCAAAGCAAACTCAGCATCTTCGTCCCCGAGATGTGGTGCTGTGAGACAGGAAGAGGAAAGTGGGACAAAAGAAACGGAGTACAAGAAACAGTGGAAAAACCCACAATTCTTACTGTGATTGTAATGATGAACCTGGGAATTGCCTCCCTTCTGAAGGACAAAGAGTTTTAAAATGCATTAAAACCCTATTTAATCGAGGCTCAGACACAGAAGGTACAACACAGGCAATGCTCTGGTGCCAGCGAGCCTGTGCTCATCCTTTGCACCACCCTGCAAACATCAGCTGTGTGTGGAGCCTGCTGGGCTGATGGCAGGAACGCCTTCCAATGCTAACCAAGGTGTTGCCCTGTAATGATGGGATTGCAGCTGTAAATAGGGTGTTTGTGCACTGCCAATGGCTCCAGTCTGGGGGGGACAAGGCTTGCTGGAGCAGGAACCTTGTACAGGGTGGTGGTGGAGCTGGATGTGGGATATTGCTCAGCTGTCTCACTAGCTGTTGGAGGGCAAAAATAAACACAGATATATGCCTGCCAGCTGCCTCCTCTTTCCCTGTAGTTCCCTGAAAGATGTAGTTGTGCTCATGGAGCAAAGGAAGTTCAGTTTTTCTCCTGTGCCCGTGAACAAACAGCTTTAGGAACAAGAGCTTCACTCACAAACAACATTCAAAGTGCTCCACGATGCAAATCTGATCAGTCTGGAGCAGAGCTCAGAATAGCCTCATGTATGGAAAAGGTCAGCAATTTGTCAAGGAAGCACAGCAAAGTCCACTTTCTAATTAGAGAGTAACATGCACCCAACACCACCCTGGTGTCATTGTCCCAAGCCATGGCTTAGCAACAGTCCCAGGAGATCACTGCATTAATTTTAGCACCAATAAACCAGAGATTTGTTATGCAAAGGAGGCAATGCACAACCACTGAAGAGTTTAACTGGCTTTTTGAGATGGTTCCTCCTACAATGAACTCCTTAGGCGTGGAGTCTTGTGTGTGTGGTGAACCTGTAACCCCATGTAACTTCACACCAGTTTGTTGTTTGTTGTCAGCTCACAACCAGCTGCTCCACAGAGTCACCCTAGAGTAATCCATGGGGCTATTCCTAGGGAAACACTTCATCTTTCCAGGACACAGGAAAAGACCTGCCTCTGACTGTCTGTCAGGTCCCTGCCTATTCTCACCTCCCCGGCTGTCTGAGCACAAATATAAGCAATTGCAGTTCACACCTAAACAGACACACAGGGAGAAAGCACCACCTCACTGGGACAGGCAAGTATTCCCCATGTAAGGATGAAACCCTGCAGGGACATGGCTTTGAAAGACAGTCCCCAAAGCACTCCAAGGTCAGCAGAGGAGAAGAACACTTTTTGTTCCTGCTAGCTTCCCAGAACCATTACGGGTCCTGGAATCTGCTGAAATTGTTTCTGCTTGCTGCCGACCCTAAAAGGCAAACCAGCTGCTGGCTCCGAGGAGCAGCTCCAGCCCCTGTTATGCTGGGAGCGCTTTCATTCCACGTTTCCTGACACCACTCCTGGGCATCTGCACAGGGTCACTGTGCACCCTGGCCCCAGCCCAGGTTCCTGGGGGTAGGGGTGCTGTGGGGGTTTCTCCACACTTCTCATGCTTACCTGTGCCCTGCCACTGTGCTCCCAAACCCACCAGCACTGCTGCAGAGCTGGAGCATCCCCAGGGCTGTCAGAGGAGAGCTTGAGGCAGCTGGGGAGAGGTCCCAGAGTGACCCAGCCTGCATGGGGCACCCTTGGGAGCAGAGTTGCTTCAGAGCTTCACCCTCCTGCTTGTAGCACCAGTGAGTCACTTCCTGCCCTCAGCTCTGGCCTCCAAGCTGCCTTCCAGCCTCAGCCTTCCCCAGAACAGCTCTGAAATCTTAGTAGGAAAGGCTCCAGCATGGCAAGGAGGAGATTCTTTGCAGGGACCATCAGGACAGCCACAGGCATCACACAGCAGCTTCCCCATCACCAGCACAGCCAGAGGATGCTGCAGGTCATTTCTCCAACACACAGGGAAAGTTTGGTTCTTACAGTCAGCCTTAGAGGCAGCAGATCAGCTGGGTGTATGGCCACATCCTTCCTCCACTGGAACCATGTTCACAGGGGTTTTAGGATGAGGGAAGAGACGAGGATCTGACTCCATGTTTCAGAAGGCTGATTTATTATTTTATGATCTATATTGTATTAAAACTATACTAAAATAATAGAAGAAAGGATTTAATCAGAAGGCTGGCTAAGAATAGAATAAGAAGGAATGAATAACAAAGGCTTGTGTCTCAGAGTCTGAGCCAGCTGTGATTGGCCATGAATTAGAAACAATTTTATGAGACTAATCACAGATCTACCTGTTGCATTCCACAGCAGCAGATAACCATTGTTTACATTTTGTTTTTGAGGCTTCTCAGGAGAAAAAATCCTAAGGAAAGGATTTTTCATAAAAGATGTCTGTGACACTCCACCACTGGGGTGCTGTGCCATGCACGTGCACACACCCAGCTCTGCTGAGCAAGCTGTGCCCCAGCCTTTCCCCAAGCATGGGCAGGACACCCTCCTGCCCAGAGCTGTCATGGGCTGCTCCAGGCTGTGCAGCTGATTGAGTAAAACGGCTGGCAGCACTCTAAAGAAACACCTTGCATTTCAAATAAAATAACTTGCTGTCAGCAAGGTAAGGAGCTTCCTGAAAATGCCCACAACTTGGTGAGGAAGAGCCAGTAGAATCCGTTAAAACTGAAGGAGCAGAATCTGACAAACCACAAGACCTAAACCGTTGTCTGACTTTAATTCAGTCTTGGAATGACAAAATAAGGGTTTCTCATTGTTCAGGAGGAATCTTTGAGTTGCCCCATCCAAAGAACAAAGCCATATCACAGACTGCTCCTGGCAGCTCTGCATACAGATAAAGGACAGTGCCAAAACCACACCTATCCCATAAATGTCTGATTGTACTCTTAAACAGAATACAATCGGTTAGAAAATCACACCTGCCTCCAGCCCCCAGCCTGCCCGGGGGTGCCTGCAGGAAACTGCGACAGAGACACCACACCTGGTCCAAGGTGAGCAAGGGCAAGCTGCCACCACTGCTGTGGGGCTCCTGAGGTGCCAGCAGCACAGGCAGAGGCACAAGAGACAATCCAGCCCTTGCTCTGGACTTACTTTCTTTAAGGAAAGTTAATTCTACTAGGGTCTGAGAAAGAAGCTGAAGGGTCCCTACTATGCAACCATAAAAATAAAAACTCTGCCAAGGAAAAAAAGAGGAAATTACTTCAGAGTTAAAAATTTTTTACTAAACATCTGTAGGGGTTAACTAAGTATTTTAGGTTCTGAACAAAATCTTGGTCTTTCAGAGGTGTAGCTAACAGCAGTAAAACTATTTGGGAACATGCAGAGCAGGCAGCCTATGTCATTCTGCTGACATTAAATTGGAATGTTTGCTCAAGAGATCAACTGTTAATCTTATTCAAAATGAGCACAAAGTAAGCAAATTCTGTGCACTCAACAGGAAGTCAGGAATTGAAGTCATTTGGGCACTTTGGACCCATAACATTCAAACAGACCATTAACAGATGGAAGAAGTCTGAGAGCAGAGGAGCAAGATAGGAACACTCCAGAAACTTCTGGCCAGCTCTGTCAGGCAGTTAAGAAACCCATGGCTGAAAACCATGCCAGGAGAGGTTCTGGCTTGTCTCTGAGGAGGCTGCAGAGAAAAGAGAGACTCCTCGTGACAGGTACCTTTTGTGCCACGTGCCAGTGACAAGCAGGGGACACTGGCAGCCAGGCACAGCTACCACTGAGGCAGGGTTGGCTGAGGGCAGCAGCTGCACACATGGTCACAGTGGCCATAAGAGGAAGAAAGATGCTGAAGCCAAGTTTCAGGGAATGTGACTGATCACAGGAGCTTTGGTGTGATCGGAAGAGCAGGAGCTGCAGTCCAGGGAAAGGGCTGCTCCTGTCAGTTCTCAAAACGGAGCAAGGGACAGGTGTGCAATTACTCTCAATAAGCATGTTGTGAGATGCTACAATCTGGCATTGAAAGTTGAATTTTGAATCGGTTTATACCCCTGTAACCCAGAGCCATATCAATTCCTCATTGCTTATCCAACTTAACAATCTGAGGATTCCTGGCAATCCTGTTTTCAAGATCTCTTTGCCCCACAAAATAAAGGTCATATGCAGTACAACAGAATTCAAACATGCAAGCGTGACAGGAAATGACTAACTGCACACTGAGGCCAATGTACCTTCATCTTGGATCAGCTCAGCACACAAGAATCTTGCAACTCAAACAGACATCACAGTCTATATGCAGAAAAAATAATCTGACTGCTCCAGTTGCTAGTTCTTGGGGCCTGTGCATCTCAATGTAGATATTACTGCAAAATAATGTAATTCTGCTCTATTTCCCTGAAGTTCTCTCACAACTGAATCCTTACACTGTAGTTTGTACTTTTCCTTCCCTTAGAGACAGCTGCTTTTTAAATTGAGGATGAAGCCATTCTTATTTCTGAGTTGATACATAATTTAAGTCAATATTTACAAAGCTTTTTGGAGTCCTTAATAAAAGATCCTTAGGAGCTTATACCTCTGTTTTGCCCAAAAAGGCAATCAAGGGACTGCCTCAAGCACTGGACACAGCCCTAGTGATGGAGTTTTTAGCTCATGTCCTGAAAACCAACCTGTACAATTTGAACCCAGTCCCTCCCCAGCAAGTCTGAAAGCTCTTTTGCTGATTAAAGCTCTGCTCAGCTTCATGTTTCTTTTCAATAAACAAAGCAACTTTGACTTCCAGTAGCAGGAAAAGACACATATCCCAGACATGCTTTATTTAATGCACGCCTATTACTTAAAGGGCAAAGTGAATTTTTTCACCAAATTTGGTCAAAATGCTCCCTCTTCCGATTTGATTCTTTGCCTCCCAAACACAACAAGCATTTGCAGTTGGTTTCTTGCATAGAAGCACATTGATGGAGAGAGGTAATGTGCATCTGAGCCCTGCCAGTTTTGTGCTTTTTGGGGCTCTCCGAAATCAGCAGAGGGAAGTGAAAGGCAGGAAGGTGACATGAGACGCTGCAGTGACACTTGTGCACTCTGTCTCTGCCCCAGATCCCCGAGGGCCTCCCCACCTGTGCTGGCTCTTGGCCCAAGGAACACGGACACTCTCCCTATAAAGCGCTTTTTACAGCTGCTGGTGTCCCTTGCAAGCCAAGGCAATGCCAGCCCTGCAGCACCAAGCATGCGAGCAGCTTCTAAATCTGGGGGAGGACTGAGTGCTGGCAAAAGACAAATTGTCTCATGTTACCACCCCGGGAACGGCTTGGCTTGATGGTTCTCCGAAACAAAAACGAGGATCGTTTGTTGCCAGGGAGATGCTGTGTGTGCCAGCTGCAGCCCTCCCGAAACAGGGCAGCGCTCCCAAGGGCAGCACAGCCGAGCAAAGGGGACAGAAAGGGGACAGATGGGATGGCTGAGAGGGGAAGAGAACACCTTCCAGTCGCTGCCTTGCCAAGGTAAAAGCGAAACAAGCTCCCTTCTGTGACTGATGACTTCCCTGCCAGGTGATGTGGCCAGCACGTGTCATTTACTTTCAGGATACAGAGCTGGTTATCTTCAAACCATTCTCACTGACGCCTTTAAATTCACTCCTAAGTACTGCAAAATTTAAATAATAGAAGCCATCAGTTGCAATTGTCACGTATTTTGCACAACATCTTTACAAAGTAACTCCTTGCGAGCACTAAGAGGAAATTTGCAAGATGCAACACGCGCTCCTTTTCTGGGCAGAAATAGTCTTTGGTGGCACCCATGAAAGGGAAAACTGTGCCACATCCAAAAGACTATGTGGAAAAGCTATTTTAAGGGACACAAATGCCCACAAAATGTAGGAATGCCTTTCTATCCCGCAGCTACACATGGAGTTTCCAACCCCATGCCCCTGCCCACTGGACATGCCTATGTCAGAACTGGAGCTGGTGCTGGCAGGCAGCTCAGTAACCATGTGGACTGATTGTGCCTAAAAACTCAGAAAGAGAGGAAAAGCTGTTCCTTTACAGAAAAAAAAAATCCCACATGATCAGAAAAGTAACAACATTAAGAATCCCTGATCCAGGTCTGTGGCTCCTTTACAGAACCTCATTCTCTAATTCCCATCTGAGATTTACAAGGAGACCTACATGAAGCACATCTCCCACAGGTTAAAAAGGATCAGAAAGACCAGAATTTTCTCTAACAGAGGCTCCCCTCTTGGCAACTTTCAGCTGAAGACCAAGAAGAGCTGCTGTCTCAGCCCTTAAAGCAGATGGGAAGCAATGCCCATTTCTTTGCTGCAGGGAAGGTGCTCCACACTCCTTGCTGCTGATGTGCACTCAGATTATTGGGAAAAAGTCCCCAAAGCTGTTCACATGCTCAAGCAGCCTGAGGATCAGGGGCTTCACTGCAATGCCAACACCCTCCCTCTGTTCTGGAGCTGCTCAGAACAAAAGTGCTCCATTTACAAGCTATTTGTCCCGAACTGGCAAACTCTGGAAATAAAAGCTCAGCCCAGTTCTGTTACCTTGCATTGCTGACAGCGGTGGAGCAGCAGGAACCCAGCTGTGCCAGGGTGCTCCTCCACCTCACCTCACAGCCAGGTACAGCAGGTGCCCCCAGCCACACACTCCCAAGAGTAAATCATCACTTCACTAGCAAACACTCAAGTGCTTGTCCAGCAACAAAAGCACTCATATCATAAACCAAGGGTGACATCAGCACACGGATTGTATTTCCTACAAGGGTTTAAATGTCATTACTTGTGACTAGAAATTGGACACTTGCAATAAGTTACTCTAAATTTTCACAAGAGACATGATTCCAGTTTTGTGTAGATGTATTTCACTTCCAAAGCCTTTCTACTGCTCAGCATCATGATAACAGAAAAAAAAACAACAACAAAAACACAAAAAAAAAAAAACCAAAAGAGAAGAACCAAAACTCCTAACAAAGTGAAAAACTCATGAACAGCATTATCAGCCTGATTTACCAAATCAGGTGCTAATGCTAACAAGGTGAGCAGCAGAACTGGATTGTCACTTGAAAGGGTCAGTGTTGCTCAAACAGCCTGATCTACTCATTATTCAAGGTCTCTGCATTGCCCTCTTCCATTTTTATTCAAAGTTCTGCTCTGTATCTTCTTCTAAAATTAAAACTCCAAGCTCTCAAGGACCTGAAAGCGTTATTTCATCATCCTGTAGTTATTGCTGTTTCACATGGCATGAAGCACAAGACAATCCGTGCACCTTCACCAACCTGACGTGCAGTTATGATTTCCCACACTCAGCTCTGGGCTCTCCAAAAGCAACACATCCAACACTTCTGCACATGCACATTGGGCCAGATTTAATCTTTCTGTGAGTTATATGGTGTTTGCATAGGGTTGTGAAACAGCAGAAATAAAACTTTTCTTGGCTGAGATAGATGCAAAACACACTGGGCACTTTTTGCTTTTAATGACTCTTGGTGAGTTCCACTACTAGTCTGTGTATTCCAGAATGTTCTGAGTTGGGCACTCAGCAATTTTCTTGATGTCAACTGTTCACTGAGTTAAAGGGAGCCACTGAAATGCCTTTACATTTAGATGCTGCCTTTTCTTTTTGAAAATGTGCCAAGGAAAGAGGAAGATGAGAATAAATAATCCAAATTTAAGGACACAAACTAAAGATTTACCTGGGAAGCAGTTTAGCTCCCTGATTCTCTACTACCAGTGACACAAACATATGTGATGATCCAGTGTAAGATCATTAATGCAAAAAGTCCTCAGTTTCCAGAGCTGACATCCCACACCTCTCACTGGATTGTGGCTTCCTCAATTCCCTAACAGCTGTCAGCAGCAAAAACATTATTTACCCTTGTAATACCCACAGGTCAGGGAGTAATGCTATCTCCCTCCTGGGATTTGCACCTCAGGGAGTTCTGGCACTAGGCATGGCCTGTAGAACTAAAAATGGAACCAAGATCCAAGTTCCATCTTTCTTCTCCTTTGGAGATGCAGCACATATCCCTGTCAGTGGAAACTGTGACAGCCACCAGTGTGGGGTACACACCTGCACCTACAGATTGCACAGCCCTGACTCTGTGAGGAGCAGGAGAAAAGGAAGGAGGAGGAGAGGGACAAGGTCTTTAAGGTGCTTTGAACCCTGTAACAGACACACACAGTGCTGTGCTGCTGCAGAGCACAGCTAATCCAGAGTCATTTCCCAACCAACACCATGCCTCTGCTGGCTGCTCCTGCTATTTAAACCTGGGGGCTTAGCAGTGAGCAGGCTGAGCTGGCAGGCAGAACTGGGACAGGGCAGCACCAGGAAGTTATGCACCAGTTCAAAATGGGTTTGGTTTTAAGAAAGGAAAAATCCACGTTTTCCTTCAATGAGGGAAGTGGAATTCCAAGGTGAGGTCAAAAGCCTGGCAAAAGTCAGGAGTTTAGGGTGGTAGTGGGACTCATGATGCTGACAAATGCAGTCCTTGCACTCAAGGACAGCTTAGGACCCATTATTTTTTGTTGTCTTCCCATCCTGAGCAATACGCAGAAACAGAGACATCAGGTGTGGACCTCAGAGAGGAATTTTTGTCTTCAACCATGCTGAAGGTTAGGCCTTTCAGATACATATTTTATATGATTCTCTTTCTTTTGTTTCATTAGAACTACAAAAAGACATTTTTCACAAGAAGCCTGAGTGCACATGCAGGTTGTGTATATTTGATCTGCAGCCACACAGCCCTGAACCACAACAGAAATTACCTCTGACACACTCACATGAAGGAAATCTTGTGGGCTTGGATCATTTAAGAAATAAGGTTGCTTTACAGCTACAGGAACAACACATGCATTCTAAATGGGTAAGATACAGGCTAAAAAATAACTGCTAATTGTTTTTACAATCTGTATTTTATATTCAAAAACTTCCTTAAGACCTTAAGAGGCAGAGCTGACCCTATAAAGGATTTTTATGGCTAAACCTGAAAGCAGGGATCTAGAACAGAACTAGTCCATTTCATTTCAAACCTTGATCCTGGGTTCTGCCTCAAGCAGCTGGGATTATTTTTCCAGTTAAGCAAATTCCTGTTTCTAAAACCCACTCTGATATTTAAATAAATTTGGAGAAGATGCTGAGTAGTCACTCTGATTCACAGATAACAAGGTCAGAACTGCATTGTTTGATGGATTTCTAAGAGAACACTTGAAATTTGGGCAAACAAATTTAAAATATCAAGGTCATATTTACATTCCAGGGTAATAATTAAATACTTAATATCTTGTGGTTCCACTATTTTAGGTTTTTCTACACACCAAAATATTTAGTCATGTGAAAACCATCTGTAGCAGCTGGAAGACATTCATTTGGCCTGCCAAGATTAATTAGTTTTAAAAATACATAAATAAAGTGTTCATTTTATTTCCAAAAAGCTGTTGCTCTTGGTTCTTTCAGGGTGCTGGTGATTAATGCTTATGGAAGGTTCTCAAAAAGAGAACCTTCCATATCAGATGCCAGTTTCACAAATATCTGTTAAGTAAAACAAGTCCTGTGTTTAGGTTAATGCTCTTTGGACTAAGCCAAGTCATTATTCACAGCAATACAAAAACTAGCTTGCAAACACTTCAATCCCTATTTTTAGTCTTTCCTCTCTCAAATCCATGATGCTGAAATCTGCTTTTAAAAATTGAAGAAAAGAAATGTGTTTTCAGGACTGGGGTTCAGATACCCGTGTTTAAGAATTACAAATCTAAGTCTCCAAGCACGTCTTTTCTCTCCAAGAAGTTTCTGCATAATCTTCAGAGAGCTTTTCAAAGTCAAGTAAACATGACACCCAGCTGAAACTGTAAAAAGGGTTGAATTTGGCTTAGTATCCATAGGGATCGCTTCTCTGGCCAACAGCTTGCAAAGGGTTATTTCTTGGCTCATCATTTTTGTTTTGCTGGAAGATGTTGAGGTTTTAAGTGAAGTTTCTGCAGAGCATGCAGCAGCAGCAGCATTCAACATTTTTTGCTCAGCTAATGAGTTAAGTCATAACAGCCCTCCAATGGCTTGAAGATTATGGGTGTAGGAAAAGGGAATGCTCAGAGAGGGGAACTTTTGAACAGTCACCACTAAACTGCGGTTAAAACAGACACCAATGACTCTATTCAGCTCCCAAACCTCAGACAGTTTCCATTTTCTCAATAACAAAACATTTTTGTGGAATGAGGTAACAGCTTCCATCTGCCAGGTCGACATCTCCACTAAGATTTCTCAAGAGTGTGGCTTGACGAGAGGGCTGGCCAGCAGAGCCAGAGGCAGGAGAGTCCCTTTTGCCTGGGCAACACAGGGACAAACTGCCATGGGACAGACGTGCAGAGGAGCCTCTGTGGCACCATCACAAACTCTCCTGAGAGTTTGAATCACAAGCAGCCTGGAGCAAGCTCCACACGCTGCACAGCTGAAGAGTCAAAAGGTCAGGAAAAGGGTTGGGGATTGTCACTATGGATGGCCAGGGACAGGCAGGAGGGAGCAGAATGGGTGCCACAGGTCCAACAGCCCATCGTGGGTGGGTCATGAGCAGAAATGTGTGATTTAGAAGCAAAATCAGGCACACAGTGCCAGATGCACAGTGCAAAGGGCAGGGCAGACATGCTGCTCCCTGAGGACAGCACTGCCCCTGGGACTGGCCACTCAAGCTGCCATACATCCCCCACACACCTGAAATGCCAAATGTCTGAGGCAGAGCAGTGACAGGCTCAGAACACAGCCTGGGAGAGGGTTTGGTTTTGTTCTTTCCTCATTTCTTAAATCTGGCAGCCTATATTTTGACCTCTCAGTTCCAGGGATGCTGAGCACCCAATCATTCTTATGATTTCAGACAAAGCCAGCTCAGTTCTTCCGAAAAGCAGACCTTCATTTAGATCCAGATGAAGATTCCAGCTCCTGCCAGGACCCCCTCATCTGACTCTTGTCTCCCTGTGAATGGCCAGTCACTCAGCTCCCTTGTAATGTTGAGACTCTCAGCTCCAGGTTCAAT